>CM033700.1:18201680-19401680 GCA_019514585.1 Dendrobium officinale | reverse complement strand
AACCTTAATATTTAGTATCTGAATCTATGAAAAGAAAATGAAATATGAGGAATGATCATGCAAATATAAATCGAAATCACATGTCTTTGCTAGATTAATTTGATGACTTGATTAAGAAGCATGATTTATTTAAAACTTCTTATAAACACATGAAAATGATTTTAAGGTGTTTACAGTTGAATCAGATTAAAGGGAACACAATTTGAAAATTAAAGATTTAATTTTTGAAAGTGTAAACTCATATCTTAAAAAAAAAATTAAATCTTTTAAGAAAGATAAAACACCTCCCACACTTGAACAATTTTATAGACTTAACCAAAATCTTACAATTTCAAAACCTAGGAAAATGTATTATAACTCATATAAATTTATAAATCATTTTCTTAGTATTAAATATTTTTCATGTGGAATAATGGGGCATATTTCTCTCACTTGCACTATTTATAATAGAACACATTTAATATGGAGACCCAAGATGCACATCATGATTATCATTATCAAGATGTGAACCCAAATTTATTTGAGTTCCCAAATCTAACATTTGATAATTTTGTAGACTCGCTCTCATACAAGTCCTCGTGAGAGCATTTGGTACCTGGATAGCGGATGTTCAAAACAATAAGAGAGTGGTAGGAATAGTTATGATTGGTAGTACAAAAAAATTTTAATTGAAAATGTCTTATTGGTAGAAGGTTTGAAACATAATCTGCTAAGTATTAGTTAGCTTTTTGATAAGGGTTTTAACATAAATTTTTCACCTACAAGCTGCATAATAAGCCAAAATGGAGTTGATGTGTTGCATGGAGATAGGGTAAATAATATTTACATGCTTGATTTAAATAAGGTTAAATCTTCTAATACTTTCTATTTAAAAGCTATTATTGATGCATCTTAGCTATGACAAACAAGACTTTGTTATACAAGTATGAAAAATCTTAGGAAGATTTCCTAGAAGGAATTGGTAAGAGGCATACCCAAATTAAATTTCATTAAGGTTCATCTTTGTGATGCAAGTAAATTAGGGAAATAAGTCAAATCCTCATGTCATTCAATTAAAGATTTTAGTACTAGCAAATCCTTAGAAGTCATTCACATGGATCTATTTGGAGTTATTAGCACTTTAATTCTAAGAGGGAATGTTTTTGGATATATAATTGTTGATGATTATTCAAGATTCACTTGTATTAGATTCTTATCACATAAAAGTGAATTATTTAATGAGTTTAAAAATTTCTCTACTTAGATTCAGATGAAGCTAGGTTGTGAAATTCTTACAATTTATAGTAATCACGATGGACAATTTGAATATAAAGAATTTGAAGTCTTTTATAAAGAGCAAGGAATATGAAATTACTAGATGGACAAGAGGGGGGGGGGGTGACTTGTGAAAGTTTTATAGCAATAAATAAAACCTAAACATGAGTTCTAATATTTTTGGTGTTTTTAAATTTTTAACATGAAAATTTAAAACAACTTCTAAGGCAACGCGCAACACTAAAATCTTTTTCTTTCACAAATTTTTTCAAGCAAATATTATAAAATAAAAATGCACGCAAGAATAAAAATAATAAGGAAAAAGCACACCGAGATTTTTATAGTGGTTCGGTCAAACCATGACCTACGTCCACTCCTCGGAGTCCTCCGCTCCGGGAATTTCACTACCAACAATAGCTCTCCTTTTACCCCCCTCGGCAAGGCGGAGAAGCCCTTACAATACTCCCTTTCACCAACCCAGCGTGGCGGAGTGCCGAGCGATATTTTTACCCTCCTGGTGATAGCAGAGAACCTTCTCATTTTTTTTCCTCCTGGAGAAGGCAGAGTACCTTCGAGGTCAACGGACGTAGACGAGTCTCCCCCTTAGAAAGCCTCCCACAAGTTCTTCCCGGGCCTCAGGAGGAGCAAGTTGCAGCAAGATCAGAGCAATCGTGTGATCTCCCTCACACCACTTCTCCCTCACCAAGCTCACCTTCTCCTTCCTCTCTCAACCCCTCAAACTTCTCAAGAGCTCTCTCTAGGATTTTCTCTCTACTCACGTTTTCCTCTTCTGACTCTCTCTCACAAAATATGACAAGTTTTACACATAAAAACGGGCTCCAAAATCCTTGAGATTTCAAAAGTAGCTGTTACAATCGTGCAGTACGATATGTACAAACTAGCTTCGTCCTGGTACGAAGGTGTATGAAAAGTTTAAAAACAAATCATACAGTACAATAATATATTGTCCGGTATGATTCACAATACACTACTCGTACAGGACGATAGCCGGGACGATCAAATGTCGTCTCTGTTCATCGTATGGTACGATCTACATCGTACCATATGAAAAGTGAAAATCAAGGCATCATCCAGGATGAATTTCGGGACGATCAAATATCATCTCTGTTCATCATATGATACGATAGTAATCGTACAGTACGATGAGACAAAAAACACAGGATCATCCAGGATGATCTCCAGGACGATCAGAATTTGTCTCTGTTCATCATATTATAAGAAGGGGTTCGTACAGTACGATTTTCAATTTGTAATTATCCTTAATTTCTTGCACTAATTACGGGTTAAATTAGGTCTGTATTTAAAATAGATCGTACCATACGAACGTCATCACACAGTACGAACGATGCAAAATATCATACTTAACTTGTCATGACGGCTAGGGTTTTGGATTTGAAACAGATCATACCATACGATAGTATTCATACAGTAAGATGTGTTCATAGAACACGTGTTATAAAAGTAGATCGTACAGTATGAAATAAATTAGTACAGTATGATTTTACTTTTTAAAAAACCCTCTCCCCCTGTGTATGTGCATGATTGCTCAGACTTTACCTGCAGTTTGTGGCAAGACTCAAGAAAATAAAAAATAAAATAAATAATAAAATACATTGTCCGACTCATACTCCTAATCCAACTAGTCTTGAGTCTTCCCGTTGTCCTAAATGGCTTGCGTTCTTCCTGAAATGTTAGTACTCACGAACAATAGCAAACATTAAATGATATTTAATAAAAAGTAGTTTAGGCAACATTATTTGGCATCATCAAAATCTTAACCTCTGGGTCATGGGTCACAACAATCTCCCACTTTTTGATGATGTCAAATAATTTTTGTTGTTAGCAAGTTCGAAGGGCATTTTATATTTTTTTTTTATTTTTTTTATTTTTTATTACATAAGAACAAGAAAGGCATTAAAGATAAAATGCAATAATAAAGGAAATGCATTATATGTAACACAAATAAACTACAACAAACTTCTCCCCCTTTTGACAGCACCAAAAAGAGGAGTAAACACTAAAGAAAGAAAAGAAAGCTACAATATAAAGATAATTTAAAATGGAGGATCCTGATTAGTTGGTGGTGGAGGTGGGTTTGGTTGGAAGTGCTGAAGGAGAGCGTCAAAGCAGTGATCAATAGCAGTAAAGCATTCCCCAAATCATTGCATGTCAGTCTCGTGTTGCTGATGTTGCTCTTAAATGTGTGTGTCGGGACGAGTCTGAAGTTGGTCGAAACGCTCGACCAGATCGTCGTGAGGGTAAGCTGGTGCAGGTGCTCGAGTGGTGCATGTCGTTGTGGATGTGCTTGAGCTACACCTGGGGCATCTTCTCCTTCTTCTTCATCAAAAACAGGTTCTTCAGGCTCGTGTCCCCAATGGAAAAGAATACGGAAAGAGGCATCCGTATAAAAGATAGGAAGATTGTCGGGTTCACCAGGATAGGTTATTTGATATTTATTTTGAAGGATATATCCTACAAGGTGATCAAGAGCTATATTTTGTTTTCGGTGAGTAGTAAGGAGGCGAACGAAGGTCATATGGAGAATGTAGTCAATAATTAAATCGGCCTCATCGACTTTGGTGTTGGTCATAATAAGGTAGGTAGCGACAGATAAATTAGGGGTCATGTTGATACGGTCGCCAGCTTTGGGTATAATGGTGGTTCTAAGGACGTGTTGAATGATTCTGGAGTTTTGAGTGAGTGATTGTACGAGAGGTTGGTGTTGATAAAATGTGGCGTTCCTAAGGACTTGATTAACCTCACTCCAGTCAAAGTCATTCGTGATAAATGAACGAACCATAGGCCCTTCAGTAGATAGCCCAATGTATTGGGCGATGTCGGCTTTTATAATTTTGACATTTTGGTGACAAACAAAGGAGTGAAAGTGAGGTTGTCGACGGTGTAGGTTAGATTTGCAAGGAATTCTAAAAGGAGTTTAGAGTTGTATGGGAAGGCCAAGGTGAGAAGAAATTTGAGGGTGGTGGAAGCAAAGAGGTTCAGTACCTCGAAGTTCAGAGCCTCCTGATTTAGCAGTCTGGATGGTGTGATTTTGCAGGCTTTGAACTTGTGGTATGCATCCTCATTTTCTACATTCAAGAACCGAGCGCTATGGCGGTGAGAGGAAGACGAGCTTCCCAATACCATACGACCTCTCTCGCTTGAACTAGACATCGTATAGAGGCTGAATGAAAGGTGAGAAGGAACAAGTGGAGGTGAGTGAAGTGAGTCTGCCTTGCCAGCCAATTTATAGAGTTTTTCCAACATCGTACATTATGATAGGATATCATACAGTATGATATGGAAATAACTGTTATAACGAATCATCTCGGGAAAAGGTGGTCAAAGCGTACAGTATGATGGTTATCATATAGTACGATCATAAGAATATCGATCGTCCCAAGGGTCATCAGGATGACTTTTGACCAAAAGTTTCATACTTTACGAACAGGTGTATTGTACAGTACAAATAATAATTATATCGTATCGAAACTCTTTAATGTTTTTCTCATCCATTTGCTGAGGTAGATCGTACAATACGAATGGAGGTATCGTACAATACGAACACCAAAAATAACATACCCATCGGCGTTAATTCGTCCCAATCCATTTTGTTGATGTGGATCGTACCGTATGAAGGGAGTTATTGTATAGTACGATAAGTAATAATGTCGTACCAAATAGGTTAAATGCCTACCAGTTGTATCGTACAGTACGATAGTGGTCGTACGATATGATAAACAGAGCCAAAATTTGCTTATGGGTGTTTTCTATGCAGATTGAGATGTATCGTACAGTATGATAGTTAATCATACAGTACGATTATTCAATGTCAAATTTGGTTGTTTTGTGTGGTGAGTGAGTGTGTGATGATCAGGAGCAACCTTAGAAGAATTTTTTTTGTGTTTTTTTATGCAGTTATATCTATGACACCTAATCTAGTCGTCAAGGTGCTAAAGGTGTCGAATGCTAAAGGTTTTGTGAATATGTCAACCAATTGATCTGCTGTAGCAATGTGATGCAATTCTATATCTCCCTTAGCAACGTGATCTCTAATGAAATGATGTCTAATGTCTATGTGTTTTGTTCGAGAGTGCTGAATTGGGTTCTTAGAGATGCAAATTGCGCTTGTGTTATCACACATAATTGAAATGGTTCCTACAGGTAGGCCAATGTCAAGAATTTGTTGTTTTAATCATAATACTTGTGCAACACAACTTCCTACTACAATATATTCTGCCTCGGCTGTGGAAAGTGCTACTGAGTTTTGCTTCCTACTGGACCAAGAAACTAATGATTGTCCGATGAATTGGCAGGTACCAGATGTACTTTTTATATTTATCCTACAACCTACAAAATCAGAATCTGAGTACCCTAAGATTTCAAAGGAAGTGTTGTTCCTAGGATACCAAATTTTGAAGTTTGGGGTGCCTAGTAGATATCTAAGAATTCTCTTGACAGTAGTTAAGTGAGACTCTTTAGGATCAGCTTGAAAACGGGCACAGAGGCACATATTAAACATTATGTCTGGTCTACTGGCAGTTAGGTAAAGAAGGGATCCAATCATTCCTCTATACTTTTTTTGATCTACTGACTTTCCACTGGGGTCTTTGTCTAATTGAATTGTTGAGCTCATTGGGGTGTTCATGGGTTTTGCATTCTCCATTTCATATTTTTTCAAAATGTCTTTAATGTACTTTGCTTGGCTAAGAAATGTTCCGTTCTCCATTTGTTTTACACTAAAGTCAAGGAAGTAATTTAGTTCTCCCATCATGCTCATTTCAAACTCATTGCTCATTATTTTTAAAAATTCATCACACAAATTTTTATCCGAATATCTAAACAAGATGTACTCCACGTAAATTTGAACAATGAAAATTTCTTCTTCAATTTTTTTGTAGAAAGAGTGTAGTGTCTACACTACCTTTTACAAATCCTCTATCAAGTAAAAATGAGCTAAGTCTTTCATACCAGGCTCTAGGTGCTTGCTTTAATCAATAAAGTGCCTTTTTTAATTTGAATACATGATTTGGAAATTGTGAACTTTCAAATCCGGGGGGTTACTCAACATAGACATCTTCCTTAATTACCCCGTTCAGAAATGCATTCTTCACATCAATTTGATATAATTTAAAGTTCTTGAAGCAAGCAAAAGCTAAGAGCACTCTTATGGCTTCTAGTCTAGCAACAGGGGTAAAGGTTTCTTCAAAGTCTATTCCCTCAATTTGGTTGTACCCCTTAGCTACTAATCTGGCTATATTCATTATTATTATTCCTGAATCATTCACCTTATTCTTGAAGACCCATTTTATTCCAACAACACTTTGTTCTTTAGGTCTCTTGACCAACTCCCAAACATCATTCCTGGTGAATTGGTTCAGCTCTTCTTACATTGCTAGAATCCAGAATTCATCTCCTAAGGCTTTATCTATACTTGTAGGTTCCATCATAGAGATGAAAGCAGAATGAATAACCTCCTTCCCAAGTCCATGCCTAGTTCTTACACCTTCTGAAGGGTCTCCTAAAATTAACTCTTTAGGATGACTAGAAGAATATCTCTATTCTCTAGGCAGATCTTCCTGAGGTTCTACCCTTTCTCCTAATGTCATAGTCTCTACTCCTTCAATTGCCTCTATTTCATCATCTTTAATTTTAGATTCAGATGGCTTATCTGATTCATCAAATACTACATGGGTGGACTCCTCTACTATTAGGGTTCTCTTATTAAAGATTCTATAAGACTTACCTACAGATGAATAACCGAAGAAGACACCCTCATCAGACTTGGGATTAATTTTCCTAGGGGATGTTTACCATTATTCAAGATGAAGCACTTTCACCCAAAGACATGTAAGTGTGAAAGGTTTGGTGTTCTACCCTTAAGGAGTTCATAAGGAGTCTTATTCAGCTTAGATCTAATGTTCACCCTATTTAAAACATAGCACGCTGTGTTGACTACTTCTGCCCAAAAGTATCTTGGAAGGGTCTACTCTACTAACATTGTCCTAGCAGCTTCTACCAAGGTTCTATTCTTCCTTTCTGCTGTACCATTTTGCTGAGGTGTTCTAGGGGCTGATAAATTGTGTTCTATTCCTAGCTCTTGACAGAATGATTCAAATTTATCATTTTGAAATTCTCCAGCATAATCGCTATAAATTGTTGAGATTTCACAACCTAATTTTTGTTGAATCCATGTGGAGAAAACCTTAAATTCCTCAAAAGACTCATTTTTATGTGCTAAGAATCTTACCCAAGTGAATATAATGAAGTCATCTACAATTACAAATCCATAATTTTTCCCACCTAGGCTGGCTATACTAACGGGTCCAAATAATTCCATGTGTAGGATTTCTATTGGCCTAGCAGTGATCACATCTCTAATTAAATGAAAAGATGATTTGACTTATTTTCCTAGTTGGCAAGCATCACATAAATAATCCTTTGTGAAATCTAACTTAGGTACGCCTCTAACTAGGTTTTTCTGAGTAATGTTTCTAAGAGTTTTCATACTAGCATGGCATAGTCTCCTATGCCATAGTCATGAGTCATCAACTATTATTTTTAAACAAAATAAATTTGAACTATCAACGCAATTAAGGTCTAACATGTAAATATTGTTCATTCATTTTCCTTCTAAAACTAGTTTATCATTTAAACTAATCAGGTATTTATCAGACAAAAATTTAATATCAAATCCTTTGTCACACAATTGACTAATGCTAAGTAAGTTATGCTTCAAGCCATCAACTAATAGAACATTTTCAATTAAAAAATTCTTAGCATTACCAATAATACCTGAGCCTATCACTTTCCTGGAAGTGTTGTCTCCCAATGTTACTTTGCCTTCAGTTTTGGTCTCCAGTAGGATGAACTTCTTCATATCTCCAGTCATATGTCGCGAGCATCCACTATCCAGGTACCAGATGCTCTCACTAGGTCTTTTGTGAGAGCATCCCTACAATTTCATTCAAAGATTAGATTTGAAAACCCAAGTGAGTTTGGGTTCCTCCTTATGCTTACATGAATGAGATGTATGCATGTTATGTTGTGATGGATGTAGTTTAGGTCTCCATACTAAGTATGTCATACGGTGAATTGTGCATATGCGGGTTATGTGACCTAGCATGCCACAAGAGAAGCACCTAACACCAGGAAATGGGTTCACTAACCTATTTGGGTGGTGATGCCTCTTCCTAAGGTTATGTGAAGCATGCTGTGTTGGTGGTTTTCTAGGTTGGCCTAATGTAAGTGATGTAATTTCATTTTCTATTTCTTTGATTCTTTCACTAAAAGTTTTATTTTGAGCTGTCAATCCATCAACTTCCACTAATAGCAAGTGCTCACTATGATCTACTTCTAATGCAAGTTTATCTAGTCTATCAAAAGCTTCTTGTAGTTTAACATGAGTGGTTTTCAAGGTTTCATACACTTCAGTTAGTTCAATATGCTTCTTATTTAATGCATCACACTCATCAAGAAGTAGCATATGATCTTTATCTAAATCAAAATTTTCTTTAAATAACTTAGCATGCTCGGTTTGTAAAGAACTAAATTCAATATTATGCTTGGCATGCATCTTTTTCAACTTCCTATACGAGTCATGAATATTTTCAGAAATAAGCAATAATTCTTCATACAAAAGTTGACATACCTCATCTTGATCCAATTGATCAAGGTTATCATTAACCATAAGACACAAATTTGTTATCTCCTCCTTTGCTTCTTCTTCTGACGATTCTAAGACAGAATCGGCCCAAAAAGCTTTTTGTGTCTTCATCTTTCCTTTCTTGTATTTGGCTTTGTCATCACTTTTCTCCTTAGCTGGATGGCTCTTTAGATTGGGGCAATCTGCTCGAAGGTAACCTGGCTTCTTGCACTCAAAACAGATTGTATCAGATGAAGCTTTATTAGACTTCAAGCTTTTACCTTTATTCCAGCTGTTCTGATGATGCTTCTCTTTTCTCTTCAAGAAGTTCTTGAACTGTCGAGTCATCAGTGCTATTTCATCCTCTTCCTCCCCTGCAGAGCTTTCACTTTCTGAGTTGCTTGCTTTTAATGCCACCATTCGCTCCTTCTTTTCACCTGCATCACTTTACCTTTGACTCACTCCTTGCTTGTATGCAATGAGTGACCCAAGGAGATTATCAATATAATACACGTTGAGGTCTTTAGATTCAGTGATAGCATTTATCTTTGCATCATAGGAACTAGGTAAGCATCTAAGAATTTTATTAACTTTCTCATAATTTGAGATCTCACTACCTAATGCATGCAAGGATGTCACGATTTGGGTGAATGTAGTGTACATGTCAGATATTGTTTCGCTAGGTTTCATACGGAATAGTTCATAATCGTGTAATAAATTGTTATGCCTAGACTGTTTTATTTCACTTGTTCCTTCGTAGGTGATGCACAGTCTATACCAAATCTCCTTACCAGTGGCACAGGTAGAAACTCTCATATAATCCTCAGACTTCAATGCACAAAAAAGCAATTTAAACACTTAGCATTCAGTTGGGCTAAATCCCTATCCTCATTGCTCCATTCATTAAAAGGTACAGGAGTTTTTAATCCATTGACAATTTTAAATGGTGCAACATATCCATCATTCACTAACATCCACATGCGGTAATCAATAGGTTGTAAAAAAGTAGTCAAATTAATTTTCCAGAAATCAAACTGAATGTTCTCAAAAAGTGGTGGACGGGTTATTAAATAACCCTCCACGGTGTTATGATTACCAAAATGCGACATGATCATTTTTTCAAGGTTTTCTAAAACACTATTTTTGAAAATAGGCTCTGATACCAATTGAAATTACTAGATGGACAAGAGGGGGTGAATTGTGAAAGTTTTATAGCAATAAATAAAACCTAAACATTAGTTCTAATATTTTTGGTGTTTTTAAATTTTTAACATGAAAAGTTAAAACAACTTCTAAGGCAACACGCAACACTAAAATCTTTTTCTTTCACAATTTTTTTCAAGCAAATATTATGAAATAAAAATGCACACAAGAATAAAAAAAATAAGGAAAAAGCACACCGAGATTTTTATTGTGGTTCGGTCAAACCATGACCTACGTCCACTCTCCGGAGTCCTCCGCTCTGGGAATTTCATTACCAACAATAGCTCTCCCTTTGCCCCCCCCCCCCCCACCCCCCACCCCCTCGGCAAGGCGGAGAAGCGCTTACAATACTCCCTTTCACCAACCCGGGGTGGTGGAGTGCCAAGCGCTGTTTTCACCCTCCTGGTGACGGCAGAGAACCTTCTCATTTTCTCCCTCATGGAGAAGGCAGAGTACCTTCGAGGTTAATGGATGTAGATGAGTCTCCCCCTTAGAAAGCCTCCCACAAGTTCTTCCCGGGCAACAGGAGGAGCAAGTTGCAGCAAGATCAGAGCAATCGTGTGATCTCCCTCACACCTCTTCTCCCTCACCAAGCTCACCTTCTCCTTCCTCTCTCAACCGCTCAGACTTCTCAAGAGCTCTCTCTAGGATTTTCTCTCTACTCATGTTTTCCTCTTCTATCTCTCTCTCACAAAATATGACAAGTTTTACACATAAAAACGGGCTCCAAAATCCCTGAGATTTTAAAAGTAGCTGTTACAATCGTATAGAACGATTATTGGTCGTACAGTACGATATGTACAAACTAGCTTCGTCCTGGTATGAGTGTGTATGAAAATTTCAAAAAAAAAATTGTACAGTATGATAATATATCATCCGGTACGATTCACAACACACTACTCGTACAGGACGATAGCCGGGACGATCAAATGTCATCTCTGTTCATCATATGGTATGATCTACATTGTATCATATGAATAGTGAAAATCAAGGAATCGTCCACGATGAATTTCGGGATGATCAAATATCATCTCTGTTCATCATATGGTATGATAGTAATCGTACAGTACGATGAGACAAAAAACATAGGATCGTCCAAGACAATCACCGGGATGATCAGAATTCTTCTATGTTCATTGTATTGTATGAAGGGGTTTGTACAGTACGATTTTCAATTTGTAATTAAGCCTTGATTTCTTACACTAATCACGGGTTAAATTAAGTATGTATTTAAAAGAGATCATATCGTACGAACGTCATCGTACAGTACAAACGACGCAAAATATCATACTTAACTTGTCATGACGGCTAGGGTTTTGGATTTGAAATAGATCGTACCATATGATAGTATTTGTATAGTACGATGTGTTCATAGAGCACGTGTTATAATAGTAGATCGTACAGTACAAAATAAATTCGTACAGTACGTTTTTACTTTTTAAAAAACCCTCTCCCCCTGTGTGTGTGCATGATTACTTAGACTTTACCTGCAATTTATGGCCAGACTCAAGAAAATAAAAAATAAAATAAATAACAAAATACATTGTCCGACTCATACTCTTAATCCAACTAGTCTTGAGTCTTCCCGTTATCCTGAGTGGCTTGTGATTTTCCTGAAATGTTAGTACTCACGGACAATAGCAAACATTAAATGATATTCAATAAAAAGTAGTTTATGCAACATTATTTGGCATCATTAAAATCTCAACCTCGGGGTCATGGGTCGCAACAGAATATATCACAACTTTTCAATTCTTAGGACTCCTCAACAAAATAGAGTTATTAAAAGAAAGAACTAAACTTTGATAGAAGCTACTATAGCCATATTGGCTAAATATTCACTTTCTAAATATTTTTGGGTTGAAGCTTTTAATACAGCTTGTTATGCTCTGAATAGGGTGAACATAAGATCAAAATTGAGTAAGACACCCTATGAGCTTCTTAAGGGTAAGAAACCTAACCTCTCACACATAAATGTCTTTGGATGTAAAGTGTTTATTCATAATAATGGTAAAACTCTTTTAGAAAAATTTGATTCTAAATCTGATGAGGGAATTCTATTAGGATATTTGAGTGTTGGCAAATCCTATTGAGTATTTAAAGTTGTAGAGGAGATCACACATTTAGTTTTTTTATGAATAAGAACATGTTGAAGCGATTACCCAAGAAATTAAAAATATAAATCTTAAAGAAAAGGTTGAAATAGAAAATACATTGCCTAGAGAAAAGAAATATTTTAAAAGTCATCCTAAAGAACTAATTTTAGGAGACCCGAGTGAAGGAGTTAGAAATAGGCCTAGACTTAATAAAGAAGTGACCACTCAGCATTTATTTCGATAATTAAACCCACTTATGTAAATCAAGCACGTTCTGATGAATTTTGGATTCTAGCCATACAGGAAGATTTGAATGAATTTGTTAGAAATGATGTTTGAGAATTGGTAAAAAGACCTAAAAATAAGGTGTTGTTGGAACAAAGAGGGGTTTTAAAAATAAGATGAATGATTCAGATGTAGTGGTTTGAAATAAGCTAAGATTTGTGGCTAAGGGGTACAATAAAATAGAGGGAATTAATTTTGAGGAGACTTTTGCACTTATAGCTAGACTTGAAGTAATTAGTGTACTTCAAGCCTTTGCATATTTTAAAAGATTTAAACTATTTCAAACATATGTTAAGAGTGACTTTCTTAATGGGGTAGTAAAAAAAGATATTTATGTTGAGCAAACTCCAAGTTTAAAAAATTTGTAATTTCCTAATCATATGTTTAAATTGAAAAAGGTATTATTTGAATTAAAACAAGCACTTATGGCATGGTATGAAAGGCTAAGTACATTCCTACTAGAAAGATTCTTTATTAAAGGGAGTGTGGACAGCACTCTCTTCTTGAAAAAAAAATAATATGACATTGTCATTATTTGAATATATGTTGATGATATCTTTTTTGGATCCACTAATAAAAATATTTACGATGATTTTTCAAAAATAATGAGTAATGAATTTGAAATGAGTTTGATGGGATACTTGAGTTATTTTCTTGGTTTTAGCATAAAAAAAAAGATGGCATATTTCTTAATAAGTTAAAATATACTAAAGACACCCTTAAGAAGTATGGAATGGATAATGCTAAACCAATAAGTACATCAATGAGTTCCTTAGTTTAACTAGATAAGTATTCTAAAGGCAAATTTATTATTCAAAACAAATTTAGAGGGATAATTGAGTCATTACTTTATTTAACTGCTAGCATACTCATATCATGTTTAGTATTTGTCTTTGTACTAGATTTCAAGCTAATCCAAAAGAATGTCATTTAACTATTGTCAAAAGAATTCTGAGATATATATTGGGAACTTAAAACTTATGGATTATGTATCCTAGGAACATCACTACCTTTGAAATTATTAGATATTCTAATATAGATTTTATAGAATGTAGGTTTGATAGAAAAAAATACTTCTAGAACTTATCAATTCATTATAAACTCTTTAATTTTCTGATCCATAAGAAAAAAGAAATTAGTAGCTCTTTCTACAGATGAAGCAGAATATATAGCCTCAGGAAGTTGTATGACACGGGTTTTATGGTTAAAAATAACATTAATTTAGGTTTTTTAATTCATTCTATTCTAATTGTTTGTGATAATACAAGTGCCAATTATATTATTTAGGTTTTTTAATTGATATATCATTTAGCAATAGAAAATTAACTTGTAGACATTTTTACAAAACCTCAAGTTTTTTAAACATTCAACACCTTAAGAACTAGATTGGGTGTTAATGATATTAATGCATAATAATTATAATTTTGCAAATCGTGTTTGTGGTCTAATTCCTTTGATTTTATGATTGTGTTTTCGTTCTTTGTTATTGTTTATTTTGGTTGATGTATTTCTATTTGTGGTTTTCAAATTATCATTTTATTTGATTTCTTTTTAGTGTGTTGTGGATCTTATTTGCATTATTTTACAAAAGTATCATTGTCATCATGTGAAAATCTAAAAAATTCTTTTATATTTATACTTTACAAACCACTTTCACACTATATGTGAAAGTTCGTGGAAGTTGTTAGACCTAATAGAACTATCTTAAGGCTAACCAAGAGGAGCGTGAATTGGTAATTTTAAAAATCTCTTAGATTTAAGAAAACTATTTTAAGAAATCTTACTCAATAATTATGAAGTATGTGGTTGTTTGTAGAAATATATTTTCACAAAATATTTTTCAACCATAGTAATAATTTAGTGTGAAAATGAAAATGTAATAAAAAGTAAAAAAACATAAGAACACCAAATTTTATAGCGGTTTGATCCAACTAGACATATGTCCACTCCCTGGAGACTCCTCTAGGTATTGCACTAAACATAAGTGATTCTCTTTTTGCTCCTACAACAAAGAGGAGAAGCCCTAAGAAAACCTTTGTTCCACTAATCGAGTGAAGTAGAGAATCATCATCCTTATTCACCCTCCTGGTCAAGGAAGAGTCCCGTCATCCTTTTTCATCCTCATTGTGAAGGAAGAGTATCGTCATCTTTTTTCACCCTCCTGGTGAAGGAAGAGTACCAATCTACTCTAGAGATCTTCTCTCAAGAGTGTTCAAAGAAGTTGGGAAGAGTTTTGAAAAATAACCAAGAGATCCTCACCTTTTGGCAACCTTGTGAATCCCTCACAATTTTCCCTTGCAAGATCTCTCACTCTCCACTCCCAAACACTTTCCCAAATCACTCTCTTTTTCCACTCTCAAGAGAAATTCATAACAAATATACTCATTATATAGAAAACCCATAAAAAAACTTTCCATAAACTAAATTTTCAAAGTGAAAATGAGTCAGATCATATAGTACAATCTTGGATCATCTGTATGAACAGTTCAAAAATCATGAGATGATTTAGTACAAACACTATTTTGTACACTGTTAGTCATATGTATGATTTACAGATAGTCTATACAAATAGTTAAAGTTTGTCTAGACAAACTAGTACGAAGCTTATTTCATTTATTATCAATCATCTGTACAAAATTTAGATCATATTCATGAATAGTTAAAATTTGTTAAGATGATATGGTATAAAGCTTATTTCATATACTATCGGTCATTTGTATGATATTTAAATCATTTGTACGAATAGTTAAAATTCATCTAGACAATCTAGTACGAAGCTTATTTTATACACTGTCAGTCGTCTATATGATATTTATATCATCTGTATGAATAGTTAAAATTTATCTGGATGATCTGGTATGAAGCTTATTTCATACACTGTTAGCCATCTATACTAACTGACATCGTACAATATGAAAAGGGTTAAATTTTTTTTTTAATTTTAATTTTAACTCTTTCCCCCTATGCGTGTGAGTATATATACCTAATCACAATCACACTCTCTCAGACTCGAGAATATAAAATAACTGACATCATTATATGAAATCTTATTCTACTCTATCTTAAAGTCTTCAACAATCTGGAGTATGATTTTCCTGAAATATTTGTACACAAAAAAATAAATAGACATATAAAAAATATATGTTAGGAAAAATAGTGATAATATCATAATAATAATATTTTGTTATCATCAAAGAATCACATTACATAAAACTTAATCTTTATTTCTAAGTTGCAATAATTCTGCCTTTTTTATGATGGAAAAATAATTATTGTTTGAATTAACATTAAAGGTCATTTTTCTCCTAAGCTTCCCCTCAATGAATGATTAATTAAAAATAAGGGATAACTGAAAAACACAAGACCAAAATGAATTCAAAAAATAAATTGAATTCAAAAATAAAACACACACACAATAAACACACGTGATTAATTCAATCAAACAAGCAAACAATAAATAATGACTCCCCTTTTTTACCACAACAAAAAGGGAAGAACCTCTTGAAAAAGCAAGTTGCTATTGACAAATCTAATAGATGATAAAGAAGGGGATTTTTAAACTATTTATAAAGACAACATTAACGACCTTATGCAAAAGGAAAGTCTCATATTTTAAATCAAAGAATAATTAAGATAAGAAAAGTCAGCCAGATTCAATGTTTATTCTTGACTTACAAATAAAATAATTCTTACAAAAAAGATTAAATAAAGATCAATTAGTTTCCAATTCAATAGTGGAGATTATTATTGATTGTATAGATTTGTGTAAGAAATAGAGGGATAAGGAAAGAACTATATAATACTTTTAATTGGCGACATTGTACATCTTTTCAAGTTTTGGCACATTTTGTGCAACTTTTTAGTTTGGGCTAATTTTGTGCCTTTTTTATTTTTTGTAAACGTTGAGCATCTTTTAAATTTGTGTCACATTTTGTGCATCTTTCAAGCTTGACATACTTTGTGCATCTTTTACATTTTTGGTTTGTCCGGTATTAGTAAATCTTAAAACAAAATTCAATAATTAACAAAAATAAACTTATTGAGCAAGAAATTTAAAAAATAAGACATCTCTTATGCACAATTATAGCTAAATAATATTTTCTTATAAGAACATGAAGATGATCGTCTAATCTACATCCAATCATAATTTAATTTAAAATTTTGAGAAATTAAATTTTGCAAGGAAATTAAGTTTTAGAGCTAAATATTTTAAAATTTCACTCCATATATTAACTATATTTGATTAGTCTATAGAAACTTAAACTAATTCAAGAGGATTAACCTCAAAAATAAGACAAATATCCTTCCATTTCCTTTTTTTTAAAACAAGCTCAAGATACAAAGCAAATACAACTAAAATAATAACAAAAACATTCAAATGCCATCATATGAAAACTAAAAAAGCAAAAACATACAACAACTACAATAGAAAATGAAAACTAATATGTTGGAGGATCTTGATCTGGAGGCTGTTGAGGAGGGGTGAACATAGTAAAGTAGCTGTTGATGGTAGCTACTTGAGTGTTGATGGACTCAAACTATCTTCTAACGCAGCCCATGTCTTCATTATATATGGCATCCTGTTGTTCTACGCGAGTCTTATTATGTTCAAATCGTTGATCAAAGCAAGACTTAAGTCGATCAAATTGCAAGACAATTTCTTGATAGAAATGCTTCTCATGTCCAGGAGTAGGAGAAGTGCCGGAGCTTGTTCTTCTCCTCCCATCCCATCTCCCTCATCCTCTTGGTCCCGATAAAAAGAGCATGAAAGAAGCATTTGTAAAGTAGATTGGAAATTGTTGGGGGTTCATGATGAATCAGATTGTACTTCTTCTCAAGGATTTAAGCAATTAGATGTCCTAAAGCCACATTCTTCTTCTTTCTAGTGGTAGCTAGTTTAATATCCATTAGATTATTAATGTAGTTCAAAATAAACTGGGCTTCATCAATTGGAGTATTCGACATTATAAGATAAGTGACTATAGAAAGTAAAAGAGTAAGGTTTATATGATCAACAGCTTTAGGAATAATTAAAGTTCTCAACACATGCTTGATGATCTTGGCATTTTGATTTAAGGTATGCACATGAGGTAAGTGATTATATGAAGGTACACCTCTAAGGGTTTGATTTATGTTAGATTAGTCAAAATTATCACTTGATGTCTTAGTGTGCCCTTACACTCTCAGTTCTAAGGTGTAAATGTGTGCCTAAATCTGCCTTAGTTATCTCTACCCTTTGGTGAAGAACAAAAGAAGAGATAATAGTGTGGTCCTGTCGCATTTTTAGATTAGCAAGAAAGTAATATAAGGTATTAGAATAAAAGGCATGGATTAAAGTGAGAATGAAAGCAAATTGGTAAGAAGCAAAAAAGGGGAATTACAGAAAAGTTGATGTCTTCTTGAATAAGATGATGAGATGGAGTCATCTTTGCTTCGAAATAATGCTGGTATAATTTTTTATTCTCTCTAAAATGAAATTTTTCATCTAGTTGATTGGACCGAGATGAAGAACTCCAAGAATGTCTAGAACGCTTGCTACTAATTGCCATTTTCTGAAAGATTAAGAACAAGAAAGTTTAAAAGTGAAGGGATGATGAAAAATTTAAAGAATGGCCTTCAATTTAACTAAATCGGGAACATTCTTATGGCATGACTTAAGGTTCATACGTATGATTATAAGTTGGTACTTGATGAAAATATTTTTTATACATACGAATATGAACGGTCAAAATAATTAATATGATGAAATAACTTTTTGTAATACATAATTCTCTAGGAGTCATATTGTATAACTTTTTGACCAAATTGATCGAACAGACGAACATGTGTTCATCTAAGATGAACATTAACAATTTTTTACCAAATGGTTGAGATCGTCCACATGCCAACTGACAATTGGTTCGTACAAACGAAATTCTATTTCGTACGTACGATCTTTAAAAATAACTATCATTGGAAAACTCATCCCATTCATACATATAGAAATTAATGGATCATATAGATGATGACATCATCGTAAAGTATAATATGCTTATAAAAATCTCATTTTTGTCTGCTCAAATTAGAAAAAAAATATATCATGTATTGTCTATTGAATTCGTACAATATGAATGTGGTTTGTACAGTACAAATGGAAGAGTAACTTAAGATATTAAAACAAAACTCTTTTCCAAAAATAAGTCACCCAAGATTCGTTAGATGTAAAACTAAAAACAAAAATAATATTCATGGAAAAAATAAACACAAAATCGCAGAAAAAATAACCATCAACAAAATATAAACAAAGAACAAACCATTCACATCAACATACATGAAATACATTACAAATGCAATTTGCATAATTACAATTGTTAAGCATGAGTAACAATCACACCTAATCTGGTTCTTAAGGAGCTAAATATTTTAAAAGCTAGTGGTTTTGTGAAAATATCTTCAAGTTGATTATCAGTTGCTACATGATGTAGCTTAATTTCTCTTTCAGTGATATGGTCTCTAATGAAGTTATGTCTTATGTCTATATGCTTGATTCTGGAGTGTTGAATATGATTCTCTGAAATGCATATGTCACTTATATTATCACAAAAAAATAGAATAATAATAATTAAAAATCCTAAATCAATAAGTTGTTATATTAACCAAAGAAAATGTTCCATATAATTACCTAATGCTATGTACTTTGCTTCAACAGTAGAAAGGGATACTGAATTCTATTTTTTTTTTCTAGACCAAAAAACTAAAGAGTTTCCAAAGAATTGAAAAGTTCTAGTAATGCTTTTATGATTAATCCTACATCCTACAAAATCTGAATCAGAATATCCAATAATTTCAAAAGAAGAGCTATGCCTAGGATACCATTTCTCTAAGTTTTGAGTTCCCAAAAGATATCTCGAAATTCTTTTAACAACATTCAAATATGATTTCTTTATATCAACTTGAAATCTAGCATACAGATAAATAATAAATATGATATCTGGGTTGCTAGCAATTAAATAAAGTAATGATCTAATTATTCCTCTAAATTTGTTTTGATCAATATATTTTCCCTTATAATCCTTATCTAACTGAATTGAGGAACTCATTTGTGTACTCATTGGTTTAGATTTATTGTCACGACCCGACCCGAGACGAGACGGATCCCGCCCGTGCTGGATCGCGACGGAGCTGCACTAACCAGGATCTAGCTTTGGAATTTGGTTCGGAACTGAATCTTCCAAATAATTAATTCACATAGACTAACAAACACAGAGCTACTATGTATCATCAAATGCAGCGGAACAAAACATCTATCTGATTTCATTTCCTCAAAATAATCATCTACAGAACAGTACATGGCTTTCGACAGAAAGAAAGACAGAACAGAAAAGCCATGACTGTACAAAAACCAAAAGTACAAAAGTACCTATACTGATCAGACTCTGAACTAATCCTGGACTTCCTTGCCTTTCCCAGAACCTGAAAACCACCCGAAAGCAAGGGTGAGCTCAACAGCTCAGTAAAGCAACAAACCTCCAATCAAAATCCTCAGAATCTCAAAACCAACACAGCAGACAAATCCGTACAGAATCGAAATAGATTCGGACAGATATCAAATCAACAAAACTGTACGGAAATGGAAGTTGTATCAAATCAGAAACATAACAGATCAGACACATCAGATCAACAGAATCAGAATCGTACAGACAGATCATATCGGAACAGAACAAATCATATCAGAATCATATAGCAGATATCAGATATTTAATTAATAGCTAAATTCCCTGACACTGACTGAATCTCATAGGATCCAGGCCACTTATGCCTCCCTTTGTGCTCACGGCACCAAAACAGATCAGATCAGATGTGCTTATAGCACCAGAATACATATATAGTGCATATAGCACCTAAACAGATTGTTTCCTCGGATCCGGAACAGAACAGATATCAGATTTCATATTGAGCTCATTTCAGAATTCCCAGACACTAACTGAATCTCATAGGATCCAGGCCCCTTATAACTCCCTTTATATAGCATATACAGATAGCATATCAATTCAGAAGATTTCCGGACAAAACAGAAATTACTCAAAAATCGGGCAGCACAACGGCAGTATACAGAATTTACACAATTTTCCTGAAAAATCAAAATTCACCAAATTCGCACAGAATATAGATATCAACATTTTAGAACATTTATTCTACTGCACAGATAATTTCCAAGTTCACAGAAAAATCCAGTCGACTAAAAACACAGTCGAATCAAAAATACCCGGACAAAAAATCTTAAAAAAATAACCAAAATATGCACACTCGGCACTTCAACAAAATACAGAAAGTTACGCGGTAGAAACTAAACCAGTCGGAAATTACGGACGAAAATCGCGAACAAAACTTAATTCCGGACAGATAATACCGCCAAACTCGACGGTTCTGAAAATTGAGAAAGTTGGATTGTGCCTTACCTTGCGTACAGCAATTTCCTCAACAGTCTCTTCGGACGAAAACAGCTCGGCGTCGCCCGAAAATCCACTTTTCCACTTTTTCCTTCGTTTTTCTCTCTCCTCAACTTTTTCTCTCTCTTCAAAATATCTCATTTCTATATATATCCCAGACTGATCGTCCTGGACGATCGAGCTTCGTACCGGACGATCCATGAAGAGAATTATTTCGTCCAGACGAAAATTGAATATCGTCCCCGGCGAAGGGTTCTCTGACTTATTTTCGTCCAGACGATCCTGATTTCGTCCAGACGAACCATACAGCCAAACATGATTTTCTCTGCACAACCTGTACCGATCGTCCCGGACGATCCGACTTCGTCCGGACGAACCTGGAGCAAAAACTGATATTACAATCTCCCCAAACTTAAAAAAAATGTCGTCCTCGACATTATCCAGTCCAAACTCAGTCAAAACAAGTATGGGTACAACCGTCTCATGTCAGACTCCTTCTCCCAAGTGGCTTCCCGTGCAGTACGGTGCTTCCACTGGACTTTAACCATTGGAATCTATTTACTTCTTAGCTTTCGTACGTCGTATGCCAAAATCAACTCTGGCTCTTCCTTGTACGTCAGATTCTCCTGAATCTCAACCTCATCAGCAGATACTTTCTTCCCATAGTCGGATACCCACTTCCTCAGAGTGGATACGTGAAACACATTATGCACATCAGGCATCGAATCAGAAAGCATCAATTTGTAAGCAGCTTTTCCAATCCTTTCCAGGATTTCAAAAGGTCCAACATACCTCGGACTAAGCTTGCTCACCTGACCAAATCTGCTCACACCCTTCATCGGGCTGACTTTGACATACACAAAGTCACCAACCTGAAACTCTACAAATCTGTGCTTCTGATTGTAATACTTCTGCTGTCGATCTTGAGCAGCTTTCAATCTTTCTCTTATCAAATTGATCTTCTGAGCAGTTTCATCAGCAAAAGTGGCTCCCAAAGCCTGCCTATCTCCGACCTCCGTCAGAGTCAAAGGAGTACGGCACTTCCTGCCATACAAAGCTTCGTACGGTGCCATACCGATACTGGACTGAAAACTGTTGTTATAGGCAAACTCAATCAGCGGAATATGATCTTCCCAGCTTCCGCTAAAGTCCAGAACACAAAGTCTTAACAGATCTTCCAGTACCTGAATAGTCCTCTCAGACTGTCCATCGGTCTGAGGATGAAAGGCTGTACTAAAATGCAGTTTTGTACCCAAGCCTTGCTGAATGCCTTTCCAAAGTCTGGAAGTAAAACGTCCATCTCGATCAGATACGATCACACGAGGCACACCGTGCAATCTGACTATCTCTTTCACATATATCTGTGCCAAGCGATCAACTGAATCCGTCTGTCTGATCGGAAGAAAATGGGCTGACTTCGTCAATCGATCTACAACCACCCAAATAGCATCGTGCCCTTGTCTAGATCGAGGGAAACCCATCGCAAAATCCATCGTTACCTCCTCCCATTTCCACTCAGGGATAGGCAACGACTGTAACAATCCACCTGGTCGCTGATGCTCTGCCTTTACCAACTGACAGGCTTCGCATCTCGACACAAACTCTGCTACATCTTTCTTCATCCCAGGCCACCAGAACAAAAGCTTCATATCAGCATACATCTTACCACTGCCTGGATGTACAGTGTAGCCTGAATGATGAGATTCATACAGAATCTCCTGCCTCAAGTCTCCAAACACAGGTACCCACAAACTTGTTCTTACAGAAAATAGCACCAGAATCAGAAATTCGAAGTTCAGGAGTCTTACCAGATCCAATCTGAGCAATCAACTTCGAATAATCAGAATCTGACTTCTGGGCTTCTTGAATCCTTGTTTCCAAAGTAGACCGAATACTCATCTGAGCCAACTCCAAACCACTGGAGGAAATCACTTCCAACTGCAAACGCTCCATATCACGAATCAGAAAGTCATCACAAGTAAGCTGAATACCTGATAATCCAGAAGACTTCCTGCTCAAGGCATCTGCTACCACATTAGCCTTACCAGGCTGATACTGAATAGTCAAATCATAATCTTTGATCAACTCGAGCCACCTTCTTTGTCTCAGATTCAGATCCTTCTGAGTAAAAATATACTTCAGGCTCTTATGATCAGTGAAAATCTCACATCTGACGCCATACAGGTAATGACGCCAAATCTTCAAAGCAAACACAACTGCAGCTAACTCCAGATCATGCGACGGGTAATTCTTTTCATGTGATTTCAACTGTCTAGAAGCATAAGAAATTACCTGACCATGCTGCATCAGGACACATCCCAGTCCTTTTAGTGAAGCATCACTGAACACCTGAAAACCTTCCGTACCTGACGGAAGTGCTAAAACTGGAGCTGAAGTCAAACAATCCTTCAATTGCTGAAAACTCGCCTCACACTCCGGTGTCCAAATAAAAGGTACTGACTTCTGAGTCAGTCTCGTCAGAGGCGTCGAAATCTGTGAAAATCCCTTCATAAATTTCCTGTAATATCCAGCCATGCCCAAGAAACTACGTACCTCAAATACCGTAGTCGGCCTTGGCCAATTAGCAACTGCCTGAATCTTCTGGGGATCTACAGAAATGCCTTCTTCGCTAATCACATGCCCCAGAAAAGAAATGCTCTTCAGTCAGAATTCACACTTGGAGAACTTGGCATACAGCTGATGCCGCCTCAAAGTCTCTAACACAATCCTCAAATGTCTGGCATGATCATCCTCAGATGCAGAATATACCAGAATATCGTCAATGAAGACGATCACAAACTGATCCAGATACTCCCTGAATACTCGGTTCATCAGATCCATGAAAATAGCAGTCGCGTTGGTTACCCCAAAAGGCATAACCAAAAACTCATAGTGCCCGTACCGAGTACTAAAAGCTGTCTTCACCACATCAGCTTCCTTCACCTTCACCTGATAATATCCGGATCGCAAATCAATCTTCGAAAATACTGAAGATCTGGAAAGCTGATCAAACAAGTCGTCAATCCGAGGCAAAGGATACTTGTTCTTGATCGTGACCTTGTTCAAATCTCTGTAATCGATACACATACGGAGTGTACCGTCCTTCTTCTTCACAAACAGAACAGGTGCTCCCCAGGGCGAAACACTAGGGCGCACAAAACCTCTATCAACCAACTCCTGAAGCTGAACTTTCAACTCAGAAAGTTCTTTCGGTGCCATCCTGTACGGAGCTTTCGATATCGGAGCGGTACCAGGAAAAATATCGATAGAGAACTCCACATCTCTATCCGGAGGTAAACCAACCAGCTCCTCAGGAAAAATATCAGCAAACTCCCGTACCACAGGGATCCCAGAAACAGAACAAACCTCTAGGTTCAAATCCCGCACCGAAGCCAAAAACACTGGGCATCCCTTCTTCCACATCCTGTTCACTTCCAATACAGAAATCAGAATGGAGAGAACACCTCGTAATCCCTGAAATACAACTCTTTCTCCAGCCATAAGCAAACTCACTTGCTTCTTCAGACAGTCTATCTGGGCTTCATACTGACTCAACCAATCCATGCCCAGAATTACATCATACGATGAAATCGGCAACCGAATCAAACTTGATTTCCACTTCTTGCCAGCAATCTCGATCTCACACAAACAAAATTGCCGAGCAATCAAAGGATTCCCAGCCGGTAAAATCACAGACAAAGAAACCGGAAGTAAAAGAGAATCCAAACGTAAAGCCTCAAAACAGTGCTCGGACAGAAAAGAATGACTCGCTCCAGAGTCAAACAAAACACGACAGGGCTGATCAGAAATGTAAATCGTACCTGTCACAACATCGGGAGCATCTCGAGCCTCCTGCTGACTCAAGCTGTAAACACGTGGCTGAACTGGAACAGGAGCTGAAGCAACGGAACTACTCTGCTCCCTCTGAACAGTAGGTGGTCTCCGTGGTGCAGAACTAGAACCACCACCTCTTCCAGCAAATCCCTCAGGGCGAGGAGGAACAGTCCTCGGTCTTCCTGCTGAACCGGCAGGTCTGACAAAGCCCTCAGATCGCTGATCAAATCCCATCTGCGGACACTCTGCAATCCGATGTCCTGACTGACCACATCGGAAGCATAGACCAGCCATCCTATAACATTGGCCGAAGTGTCGCCGTCCACAGTTCTGGCACACAGGTGCCGAACTGACTGATCCCGAACTCGTCGTACTGGTAACAGTACCAGACGATCCTCCGCTCCTTCTGGAATCTCCAGATCCAGAACCGGAAACAAATCTCCTCTTTCCGGAGGAACCACTGCCAGATGCCTCGCCTCCAAAACCTCTTCCTACTCGCAGTCCACCGCTGCTGAGTAGCCATCAAGTCGTTCTCTATCAATCGAGCTCGCTCCACAAGCTCGGAGAAATCAGTAATCCGGAATGGTATCAGGGGCTGCCTCAAGGTATCTCGCAATCCCCTCAGAAATCTGTAACATCTCTCAGCAGAAGTGCTAACCAGCTGCGGAGCGTACCTGGCTAATGCAGTAAACTCAGCCTCGTACTGCATCACCGTCTTGCTCCCCTGAACAAGCCTCAGAAAGTTCTCCTGCATCTGCTGTCGTGCAGAAGGGGGAACAAACCAATCTCGGAATACCTCAGTGAACTCTTCCCAAGTAATCAAAGAGTTCAGTCTGCCCTGAAATCTGGCTGCCTGCTGGCCGTCCCACCAGTGCTCAGCCTCTCCGTCTAACAGAAAAACTGCTAACGGTACCTTCCTGTCTGACGGACACTGCATCCCGTCAAAGGTCTTCTCCACTCTCCTCAGCCACTCTTCAGCAGCTCTGGGCTCAACAGCGCCCTCAAACCTCGGAGGTTTCAACCTCAAAAATAACTGCAAATGTCTATCCAGGTCATCAGATCTGACAGTAGAAGCTCTACTCTGAGTCTCGCTCATCATCTGAGCAACCAGCGAAGCAAACTGAGAAAGCGTATCAGCACCGACCACTGGGGCTGTACTCCCCACTGGTGCTGCCTGATCGGCACTCTGACCATCTGTCATGTCTGGGTCTGGCTGATCCATACAGAAAAATCTAGAAAATCCGAAAAAACTATCACAAAAACAACAGAAATAAAAAGCCAAACAAATCAAAATTACCCCCCAGACAGACTTACTGATCACTTCCTATAGCTCTGTTTCACAAAATTCTCAAATTCCAAAACCATTGCTCTGATACCAAAAAAGCTTGTCACGACCCGACCCGAGACGAGACGGATCCCGCCCGTGCTGGATCGCGATGGAGCTGCACTAACCAGGATCTAGCTTTGGAATTTGGTTCGGAACTGAATCTTCCAAATAATTAATTCACACAGACTAACAAATACAGAGCTACTATGTATCATCAAATGCAGCGGAACAAAACATCTATCTGATTTCATTTCCTCAAAACAATCATCTACAGAACAGTACATGGCTTTCGACAGAAAGAAAGACAGAACAGAAAAGCCATGACTGTACAAAAACCAAAAGTACAAAAGTACCTATACTGATCAGACTCTTAACTAATCCTGGACTTCCTTGCCTTTCCCAGAACCTGAAAACCACCCGAAAGCAAGGGTGAGCTCAACAGCTCAGTAAAGCAACAAACCTCCAATCAAAATCCTCAGAATCTCAAAACCAACACAGCAGACAAATCCGTACAGAATCGAAACAGATTCGGACAGATATCAAATCAACAAAACTGTACGGAAATGGAAGTTGTATCAAATCAGAAACATAACAGATCAGACACATCAGATCAACAGAATCAGAATCGTACAGATCATATCGGAACAGAACAAATCATATCAGAATCATATAGCAGATATCAGATATTTAATTAATAGCTAAATTCCCTGACACTGACTGAATCTCATAGGATCCAGGCCACTTATGCCTCCCTTTGTGCTCACGGCACCAAAACAGATCAGATCAGATGTGCTTATAGCACCAGAATACATATATAGTGCATATAGCACCTAAACAGATTGTTTCCTCGGATCCGGAACAGAACAGATATCAGATTTCATATTGAGCTCATTTCAGAATTCCCAGACACTAACTGAATCTCATAGGATCCAGGCCCCTTATAACTCCCTTTATATAGCATATACAGATAGCATATCAATTCAGAAGATTTCCGGACAAAACAGAAATTACTCAAAAATCGGGCAGCACAACGGCAGTATACAGAATTTACACAATTTTCCTGAAAATCAAAATTCACACCAAATTCGCACAGAATATAGATATCAACATTTTAGAACATTTATTCTACTGCACAGATAATTTCCAAGTTCACAGAAAAATCCAGTCGACTAAAAACACAGTCGAATCAAAAATACCCGGACAAAAAATCTTAAAAAAATAACCAAAATATGCACACTCGGCACTTCAACAAAATACAGAAAGTTACGCGGTAGAAACTAAACCAGTCGGAAATTACGGACGAAAATCGCGAACAAAACTTAATTCCGGACAGATAATACCGCCAAACTCGACGGTTCTGAAAATTGAGAAAGTCGGATTGTGCCTTACCTTGCGTACAGCAATTTCCTCAACAGTCTCTTCGGACGAAAACAGCTCGGCATCGCCCGAAAATCCACTTTTCCACTTTTTCCTTCATTTTTCTCTCTCCTCAACTTTTTCTCTCTCTTCAAAATATCTCATTTCTATATATATCCAGACTGATCGTCCTGGACGATCGAGCTTCGTACCGGACGATCCATGAAGAGAATTATTTCGTCCAGACGAAAATTGAATATCGTCCCCGGCGAAGGGTTCTCTGACTTATTTTCGTCCAGACGATCCTGATTTCGTCCAGACGAACCATACAGCCAAACATGATTTTTTCTGCACAACCTGTACCGATCGTCCCGGATGATCCGACTTCGTCCGGACGAACCTGGAGCAAAAACTGATATTACATTTATCCACATATTTCTTGAGGATATCCTTAATATACATCGACTGGATAAAAAATGTTCCATCCTCTTTCTACTTTATGCTAAAACCAAGAAAGTAACTCAAATCTCCCATCAAACTCATTTCAAATTCACTACACATTATTTTAAAAAAAAATATCACAAAGATTTTTATTGGTGGATCCAAACAAGATATCATCAACATATATTTGAACAATGAGTATGTCATCTCCTACCATTTTTAAGAAGATAGTGGTGTCCACACTTCCTTTAATAAATATCTTTCTAGTAAGAATGTGCTTAGCCTTTCATACCAAGCCCTAGGTGCATGTTTTAGTCCATACACAATAACTTTTTCAAGATTATGGAATTTTGAATTTT
This sequence comes from Dendrobium officinale, assembly GCA_019514585.1. Classification (NCBI taxonomy): domain Eukaryota; kingdom Viridiplantae; phylum Streptophyta; class Magnoliopsida; order Asparagales; family Orchidaceae; genus Dendrobium; species Dendrobium officinale. The sequence goes on along the minus strand of CM033700.1, from coordinate 19,373,433 downwards.
TAATACTAAGAGGTTACTCAAGATAAATATCCTCTTGTATCACCTCATTTAGAAAGGCACTCTTAACATCCATTTGAAATCATTTTAAATCTTTAAAATAGATAAAGGCAAGTAGCACCCTTATTGCATCAAGTCTAGCAACTAGAGAAAAAGCCTTTTCAAAATCAATTCTTATATTGATTATACCCCTTTGCCACCAATCTTATCTTATTTCTAACTACTACACTTAAATCATTTATTTTATTTTTGAACACCCACTTAGTTCTAACATCACTTTGATTTATAGGTCATTTAATCAATTCTCAAACATTATTTCTAACAAATCGATTCAATTGTTCTTACATGACAAAAATTCAAAATTCATCAGAAAATGCTTAATTTATACTAGTGTGTTCAATCATTGAAATAAAACCTCAGTGGTTCACTTCTTTATTAAGTCCATGCCTAGTTCTAACACCTTCAATTGGTTCACTTAAAATTAATTCTTCAGGATGACTTTTAGAATATTTCTATTCTCTAGGTAATATATTATTTGTTCCAACATTTTCTTCAAATTTGTTTTTATCAATTCCTTGGGAGATCACTTCAATATGTTTTTCCTCCAACCTTGGATCTTCCGAAATACCAGATTAATCAAAAACTATATGTGTGGTCTCCTCAACTACCAAAGTCCTTCTATTAAAAACTCTATAGGATTTGTTAACACTAGAACATCTTAGAAAATTCTTTCATCAGATTTAGGATCAAATTTTTCTAAAGGAATTTTACTATTATTATGAATAAACATCTTATATCTAAAGAAATATAAATGTGAAAGGTTAGGTGTTCTCCCCTTAAGAATTTCATAGGGTGTCTTATTCAACTTAGATCTAATGTCTACCCTATTTAGAACATAACAAGATGTACTAACCGCTTCAAAAAAAATATATATTTCAAAAATAAATATTCAGCCAACATGGCTCTAGTGGCTTCTATCAAAGTTCTATTCTTTCTTTGAATAACCCCAATCTTCTGAGGGGTCCTAGGAGCTAAAATGTTATGATATATTCCTTGTTCTTTATAAAAGGCTTCAAATTTTTCATTTTCAAATTCTCCTTCGGGATCACTTTGAATTATAAGGATTCCACAACCTAGCTTCCTTTGTATCCAAGTAAAAAATTTTCTAAATTCAACAAATGATTCACTCTTATGTGATAAGAATTTAATCCAAGTGAATCTTAAATAATCATCAATGATTACATACCCAAAAATTTTCCTCTTAGACTTACAGTGCTAACTGGTCCAATAAGATCTATGTGTATGATTTCTAATGATTTGCTAGTTCTAAGTTCCTTAATTGAATAAAATGACTTAACCAATTTTCCTAATTTATATGCATCACAGAGGTGATTCTTAGTGAAATCTAATTTGGGTATTCCTCTAACCAATTCTTTCTAGGTAATCTTTCTAAGATTTTTCATGCTTGCATAACTGAGTCTTCTATGTCATAACCATGACTCATCAGTGTAGTTTTGGGACAAAAAGCATTAAAGTATTTAACATAATTTAAATCAAGCATGTATACATTATTTACCCTATTTCCATGTAACACATTAATTCCATTTTGGTTTATAATGCAGCTTGTAGGTAAAAATTTAATTCTAAAACCCTTATCACAAACCTGACTAATACTTAACAATTTATGCTTTAAGCCTTCAACCAATAATACATTCTCAATAAATAAATTGTTCTAGTTACTAATCATACATGTACCTATCACTCTCCTAGTGGTATTTTCTCCCAGTATCACTTTGCCTTCATTCCTGGCTTTCAATGATATGAATTTAGTTGTATCTCTAGTAATATATTTTGAACATCCACTATCTAGATACCAAATACTCTCGTGAGGGATCGTATGAGAGCATCTCTACAAAATAATCAAACGTTCAACTTGAGAATCCAAATAAATTTCGGTTAATTCAACTCTTGGAAATGACAATCTAGATGCATATTTGATATGTTCTGATTTATGCATCTTTTGTCTCCACACTAAATGTGTTCTACTCTGAATAGTGCAAGTGTGGTAAATATGTCCTATCATTCCACATGAAAAGCATTTTACACCAGGAAAAGGATTTAGTAATCTACGTGAATTATATTAGCTTTTCTTAGGCTATAAACATGTACGTTTTTCATTAGAATTGTTAAGTTGTTCAAGAGTGGGTGGAATCCTATTCTCCTCAAAAGCTTTTACTCATACTTTAAGATATGAATCCGCACTTTCTAAAATTGAATTCTCAATCTTCAAATCATGCCCTCTATGATCAGATTCATCCATAAACTTTTTAAAATCATTTTGAAGTTCAGTATGTGATGATTTTAATTGTTCATACTTTTTTTCAAATCATCAAATTCATCCAACAAGGCCATGTGGTTGATATCTATATTTGTGTTATTGTTCCTAAGGATTTCATGCTTTGTTTTTAAATTTAAATATTCTAGGTTCAGTTTAGCATGCAATTTTTTAAGTTTCCTATATGCAGAATGTATTTTCACAAAACTTTAAATAATTCATCATAAGATAAATCACATACCTCCTCTTGATCCGAATGATCAAGATTGTCAGCCATTAAGCACTTATTTGTGACTTCCTCTTCTACTTCTATTTCTGAGAAATTTGAAGCTGAGTTAGCCTAGAAAGCTCTTTGCATTTTTTCTCTTTCCCTTCCTAATATTTATTTTCCCCTCAGCTTTCTCCTTCCTAGTATTAGCTTTAAAATTTGGGCAATTGATTTTAATATGTCCAGGCTTCCGACATTCATAACAAATGATGTCATTAGAAATTTTTGTATTCTTATAGAACGTACCCTTGTTTCACTACTGATGCCTCTTTTTCTTTCTTCTTAGGAAACTTTTGAATTGCCTCATCATGAGTGTAATACCTTCTTCATTATCAGGCTGTGATTGACCACTTTCTGAATCATCCGCTTTTAATGTGATATTCTTCTCCTTCTACTTGTCTCATGCATCAATCTATCTTTGAGTCACTCCTTTCCTGTAAGCAATGAGTGATCTAATAAGATTATCAATATAATATATATTTTTATCTTATAACTCAATTATGGTAATTATATTTGCATCATAAGCAATAGGTAAACAACATAGGATTTTATTAACTTTTTTCCAAATTTGTTAGTTTCCTACCTAAAACATGCAATGCGGTAACTATCTGAGTAAAACGAGTGTACATGTTAGGGATTGACTCATTCAATTTCATGCAAAAAGATTCATATTCATGTATTAGAATATTCAATCTGTATTGTTTCACATCATTAGTTCCTTCATATGTTAAACAAAATGTATCACATATTTCTTTTCTAATTTTACAGGTTAAAATATGCATGTAGTCCTCGGATTTTAGGGCATAAAAAAATTATTTAAACATTTTGTATTTAATTAAGCTAAATTTTTTTCCTCTAATATCCAATTAGTAAATGGTGTTTCAATCCTAATGCCATCAATAAGTCTAGTGAGTCTAGTGTAACTTTCCTGTACTAAAATCCACATGCAATAGTCAAGTGATTATAGAAAAATAGACATGCGAGTTTTCCAAAACTTGAAAGAAATGTTACAAAATAGAGATGGTCTAGTGATCGAATATCCTTCGAGAGTGTTTCAATTTCCAAAATTAGTAATAATTATTTTTTCAAAAAGTGTTCTAAACCTCAATTTTTTAAATAGGCTCTAAAACTACTTGAAAGTTCGAGCAAGTTGTTAGACCTAATAGAACTATCCCAAGGATAACCAAGATGGGGGTGAATTGGTAATTTAAAAAATCTCTTGAATTTTATAGAACTATTTTAAGAAACTTTACTCAATGATTTTGAAGTATGTGGTTGTTCGTAGAAATAAATTTTCATAAAGTATTTTTCAACCATAGTAACAATAAAGTTCAGAAAAGAAGAACACCAAGTTTTATAGTGTTTCGAAGCAACTAGACTAATGTCCAATCCCTAAAAACTGGCTTAATGATCTATTTGCTGCAAATTTCTTTTGAGAGTGGAAAAAATAAGTGAGTTGGGAAAGTGTTTTGGAGTGGAGAGTGAGGGATCTTGCAAGAGGAAATTGTGAGAGATTCACAAGGTTTCCAAAAGTGAGGATCTCTTAGTTATTTTTCAAAACTCTGCCCTACTTCTTTGAAGACTCTTGAGAGAAGATTTTCGGAGTAGATCGGGCACTCTACCTTCACTATGAGTGTGAAGAAGGACGAGTTGGTACTCAGCTTTACTAGGAAGGTGAAAAAGGAGGTGATGGTTTTTTGCCGCATTGGGTTGGTGGAAAAGATTTTTTAAGAGCTTTTCTGCCTTGTTGTGGGAGAAAAAAGAGAGTCACTTATGTTTAGTGCAATACCTTAAGAAGTCTTCAGGTAGTGGATGTTGGTCTAGTTAGACTGAACCACTATAAAATTTGGTATTCTTCTATTAACTTTATTTTTCTTGGATTTTGTTTACTGCTTTTAAATTTTATGGTTGAAAAACTATCTGTGAAAATCATCTTTATATACAATTGCATATTTTAGGATTAGTGCTTTATATTTCATAATGTTCAAAAGGTTTTCCAAAATCCAATAAATTTTTTAAATAATCAATTCACCCCCTCCCCCCCCCCCCTCCTCTTGGATAGCCTTGGTACAATTCTATTAAGTTTAACAACCTACACGAACTAACGCAAAATAGATATACAACAATAATAAATGAAAAGGAAACAATAATGTTTATTATCATGGAAATCATAGTACTTAAGCCCAGGTTTAAAACACCATATGCTCTCATAAGGTCTTTTATGAGAACATCCCTAAAAATCATCAAATGTTAGATTTAGGAAACCAAACAAGTTTGTGTTCCAACTTATTAATTGAATAATGAGATTCCTACACAATATGTTGTAGTTTATGCAATTTTGGTCTCAACACCAAATGTGTTCAATAATGGATAATGCAGGTATGCGAGATGTGTCCTAGCATACCACAAGAAAAATATCTAATACCAAGAAAAGGATTATTAATCTATATGGGTTATGGAGCCTCTTCCTAGGTTTGAATGTATGTTGTGTTGGTGTATTTAAAATTTTTTAAGTGGAGGTGGAGTTTTGTTTTCTTTAAAAGCAATTAATTCCATTGCAATGATTTGTTTATACTTTCAAGAATAGAATTTTTAAATTTTAAAGCATGCTCACTACTATCTAATTAAGATGCAAGAGTCTCTAGTTCTTTGAATGCATTTTCTAGTTCAACATGTGATGTTTTCAAGAAATCATGTACAACAGTTAAATCAAGATGCTTCTTTTTTAAACTAACAAATTCATTTAATTAAGCCATATGATTGCTATCCAAAGTAGAATGATCATTCCTACGACATTCATGTTCTTTCTATAGTTTTGAAAAATTAGAATGCAAGCTTGCATACATTTTCTTGAGCTTCTTATATGCATTACAAATTTTTTTCAAAACTTGAAATAGTTTATCATTGGAAAGCTCTCATACCTCCTTTTGATTAAAATGATTAAGTTGATTATCTGTCATTAAGAACAAGTTGGTTACCTCCTTTTCTGCTTCTATTTCAGATGAGTATGAAGTATAGTCTTCCCAAAAAGTCTTCTGAGTCCATTGCTTGCCCTTTTTGAACTTAGCTTTTTCTTCACCCTTCCCTTAATTGGGTGAGTTTTCAAATTTGGACAATCTAACTTTAATTGTCTTGGCTTCCTGCATTCAAAATAGATAACATCAGTAGAAACCTTAGAATTTTTATTAGCTTTAACTTTGCTCCATTACTATCAACTCTTTTTCTTTCTCTTTAGAAAGCTCTTAAACTCCTTGTCATCAAAGTTATGTCATTATCATCCTCATATGCAAAATTGTCACTATCAGAATCATTAGCCTTTAATGCTATAGTTTTCTCGTTTCACTTTTCACGTATATCAAGTTGTTTTTGACTCACTCCTTGCTCATAGGAAATGAGTGATCCAAGTAAGTCATCAATAGAGTAAATATTCAGATTCTTAGAGTTAGTAATAACAGGGATTTTTTATCATAGGAAGTAGGTAGTCAATACAAAATTTTGTTAACTTTTTCATAGTTAATAAATTCTTTTCCTAAAGCATGCAGCGAAGTAACAATCTGAGTGAACCTAGTACACACGATTGATTCATTAGGTTTCATGCGAAAGAGTTCATAGTAATGGAGCAGAATATTCAATCTAGATTATTTTACTTCATTGGTTCCTTCATAGGTTATGCAATGTTTGTCCCAAATTTCTTTACCAGTTGTGAACGTAGAAACACACATATAATCTTTAAATTTTAATGTATAGAAAAAATTGTTAAATATTTAGCATTCAATTGGGTTAAATCTCTATCTTCTATGGTTCATTCAAAAAAAGTGAGTTCAATTTTTATGTAATTAACAACACGATAAGGTGCAAAATATTCTTCCTGAACTAACATCCACATGCGATAATCTATAAATTACAAGAAAGTTGACATGTGAATTTTTCAAAAGTCAAAAAGAATATTATCAAATAAAGGTGGTCGGGTGATTGAATATCCTTCTGCAATATCTTCAAGTATTGCACTAAACCTTTTAGTTTCTCCCCTTTATCCCCTACAATTAGGTGGAAAAATCCTTACAAAATCTCTTCCACCAACTTGGTACTGCATAGTTTCTTAAATATTTTTCACCCTCCTAGTGAAGGCAGAGAATCTGAAGTTCTTTTTCTCCCTATGGGAGATGGTAGAGAACCAAGAATCCTTTTACTCACTCCTAGAGTTGGCAGAGAACCATCCTGGAGTTGACAAAGAACCATAATCTAGTGCTGAAGAATGTCTGCTCAGAGCCACCCAAGAATTAAACTAGAGACTTGAAGAAGATTGGAAGGAACTCTGCTTAAAATAACCTTGTGAAGCTCTCATAACTCCTCCTCATAAGAACTCTCCCTCTCTTTTCTTCTAAATATCTCTTTAACTCTCTCTCTCTCTCTCTCTCTCTCTCTCTCTCTCTCTCTCTCTCTCTCTCTCTCTCTCTCTCTCTCTCTCTCTCTCTCTCTCTAATCTTCATCTCAAATAGTTATAGTAAAATATTGCCTTACAAGATAATATGAGAGATTAAATAGTGATCCACCAAAGAAGCCCAATATTTCAATCTGGAGCTTTTAATCATCCATTATGATCCAAGATCATCCTGTACGATTAGTTTAAAATAGCACTTTCAACCAATTTGAACTGGATTGGTCTAGACGATCAGTTCAATAGATTAATCAGATGGTCTTGTATGATTATGTGATCATTTTTTATAATTAGTTTAAGAAATTGACCTAATCATCCAGTACTATATATGGAAATTAAATATCGTCCCATATAGAGATCAATTCATACCATATGAAGTTTGGGGATGATCCGGAATAATTAGTAAAAAATTATGCTTTTTTGTCTTGGATGATGAGCAGCGTTTAATTATCATCCCATGCAGGAAGTGTTTTGTACAGTACATTCGTCTACTATCATCCTATATAATCTGATTGAAAAATTTAGCCATAATGATTGAACTGCACAAATTAATAGTAATACAGTATGATTAAAATGGTACAACATGAACCATATATTATGCAAAGAGTTCTCCGGTGACTCTTATAATACGATCTTATGATCATACTAGGTAAATCATAGTTATTCTAAAGATTCCTCAAATGATTCATATAGGATAATCTATGATCATATTGTTGATTTCGTATAGGTTATTAAACCAAAGCTTTTGTCTCGAGGCTAACCAAGTTGGGGTGAATTGGTAATTTAAAATTTTCTCTTAGATTTTTAATAGAAAAGTAATTTTTATAATTTTCCAACTTTGATTATCTTTTTGAAATAGCTTTTCAACCACAAATTTCAAAGTACAGAAAATAAAACAAAATGCAAAAATTAAAAATGACACAAGGATTTATAGTGGTTCGGTCAAACAGGACCTATATCCACTCCCTGAAGACTTTCTCTTCAGGTATTGCATTATTACCAAAAGTGACTCACCTTTGCCCCCACAATAAGGGGGTGAAGCCTTTATAATTCCTCTCCTTCACCAATCCTTGGTGTGGTAGAGAACTATCATCCTTTCACACTCTCTAAGTTTTGGCAAAGAACCGTCATCTGTTCACACCCTCCAAGTGTCATAAGAGAACCATTGTCCTCACACACCCTCCAAGTGTCGGCAGAGTATCATCATCTGTTCACACTCTCCAAGTGTTAGAAGAGTATCATCATCTTTTCACACCCTCCAAGTGTCAGAAGAGTATCATTGTCTGTTCACACTCTCCAAGTGTCAGCATAGTACCATCGTCTTACTTCAAAGATCTTCCCTCGATCAATTGGAAAGAACAAAAGAAGAGTTGAAAACTAAAACAAAAAGAGATCCTTACCTTTGAGTAACCTTGTGAACCTTTCACACTTCTCTCGCAAGAAATCTCTCTCAAATACTCTCCCAAATGCACTCTTTCACTTTTTCTTAAAAAATCATGAAGTAGAACTCTCTACATGTCAGTTTTAAAATTCTTTTTATATGTAAGACATGAAAAATCATCCATAATACAAATATTTTCAATTTTTTAGTGTAAATGATCATACAGTACGATCGTATGTTCGTACATACGAATAGTTCAAAAACTGTTGCGTACAAACCTTTTATGAATCTGTACGAAATGACTTCGTACATGATGATCATCCATAATGAACCAAGTTCATATTAGATGAATAGTTAGAAATTTTTTCATCTTCATTAGGACAAAGAGGGATCCCACATTTTCGTACTCTGGATAATGTACATACGATGATGACATCGTACGGTACGATTAGTTAAGAAAATTTTCAAGTTTGTAGGGACAAAAAAGGGACCCGTCCAACTCGTACTCTGGACGAAGTATGTATGGTGATGGCATTGTACATTATGATCAATTCAAAAAACTTTAAATTCATCTGGATAAAAAGGGATCCATCTAATTCATATTCTGGATGGCTTACGTACGATGATAACAACGTACAGTACGACCCATACTTAGAAAAATTATGGCGAACAGTTCAAAAAATGTTGCATACGAACCTTTTCTGAATCTGTATGAAATGACTTCGTACACTATGATCATCCAGAATGAACCAAGTTAATACTACACTAATAGTTAAAAATTTTTTCATCTTCGTTAGGACAAAGAGGGATTCCACATTTCGTACTCTGGACAACGTACATACGATGACGACATCGTACGGTACGACTAGTTCAAAAAAATTTCAAGTTCATCGGGACAAAAAGGGACTCGTCCAACTCGTACTCTGGACGAAGGATGTATGATGATGGCATTGTACAGTATGATCAATTTAGAAAAACTTTCAATTTATCTGGATAAAAAGGGATCCGTCTAATTCATACTATGGATGGCTTACATATGATGATAACAATATACAGTATGGCCCATACTAAGAAAAATTTTCTTCCTTCTATATGTTTGACTAATCGTATAGGAAAATAACTAATCAAATCATCTCGTATGAAATGACTTCATAATGTATAATCAGTTCAAAAATTTACAACTTTTAAACACACCCCCGTGTGTGTGTGTGTGTGAGCAGTTACTCAATTACAATCACACTCTCTTAAACTCAATAAAATGAAAAGTATAGACTTCATTAACAATAAACCCTAAACTGATCTGATTTGAAGTCATCAACAATTCGGAGTATGAATTCTCTGAAATGTTAGTACACACAAACAACAAAAATAATATATATAAAATATGTTAGAAGAAATTTTAATTAACACAATAATATTTAAAATCATCAAAAACATATATATTGTATGAATCTTAATAATCAAAAAACTAAGTTGCAACAATCTCAAACAATCTCACCCTTTTGATGATGGCAAAATAATTATTGTTTGAGTTAACATGTATACCTTAAATTTCTCTATATCTCCCCCTAAAAGAATAAACATATGAATATAGGAAAATTCCATGAACAACACAAAAACCCTTTTGTTTTAATTTTTTGAAAAACATATAAAACTCAACACAAATAACAAAAAACAATACAAGCAAAATAACAAACAACACAAATAAAAACAACAAAATACAACATAAAAATAAAAACAACATAAAAATAATAATATTTCTCCCCCTTTTGACAACAATAAAAAGGAAAAAAGAAGGTTGACATGAAAGATGACATATGAGAAACCATAATAATTAATCTTGAAAGATATTGAAATAGAATTGCAATAACAAAATTAATTAACATTAAATGAAAAAATATATATTCAAAAAGTTTTAAATTAAAAGATAACTAGGATAAGAAAAATTTATCAAGGTCATGAGGTATTCTAGACAATTAGATAAGGAAGATTATTGTAAAAGTGATGAAATAAAGATTAGTTAATTTCAATTTTCAAACTAAAATATAATTTAAAATTAGATTAACTTGAAATAAAGATTAAAAGATAGTGGAAATAACATATTCAATTGGCTACATTGCGCATCTTTTCAAATATTCAGGGCACACTTTGTGCATCTTTTCGTATTTGTGCAAATTTTGTGCCTCTTTTCATTTTGCAAACTATTGCACATTCTTTTGATTTTTGTACACATTGTATATTTCTTTTATATATACCTTTTTTTTTATTCGTCTTTTCAAAATTAATAATCTAAAAAATTAAATTTCTCAAATTATAAAGATAATTATATTAAAAAGAGCAATAAAAAAATATTAAGCCATTAAAATTGCAATAATAATATTCAAATTATATTTTTTTCTAAAAAGAATATGAGATTAATATCCTTAACTTGATCGAGTTATAAGTTAATTTAAATTTTTGAAAAATTAGATTTTATAATGATATTAATTTTGTAATGCAAGTTAATTTATAACACTTTTAGATCAATTAAAACAAGATTTTCATATAAGCAAACTCACATTTTAAACAATGAATAAAAATAACTAAATATAAACATGACATTTTTTATTGATATCAAATTAAGATCGGATACAGTAAGGCCATTGATATCAATACACATAACTTGTTAAATGACAAAACATCAACACAAATCCAAACAAGTACTATATAAGGAAATAAACAAATAAATCATCACATCATTAGGAAGAATTAGCAAAAACAACTACAAATAAGTATATCTAAAACTCTGAAGGTCCCTGGTTTGGAGGAGGCTTGTTGAAAATTGAGAAATAGCTATTCATCATAGCTACATTCAAGTTCACCGAGTCAAACTGACCTTGGATCCACCCCATATTTTATTGGTATTGTGTATCCTGCTGGTTTAAATGAATCTGAATTTGATCAAAACACTGATCAAAATGACTCTCCATACCATTAAAATGCTGGACCATCTCCTAAAAGTAATTATGATCAGGTCCCTGAGTAGGTGGAGGTGCTCCCCCTTCTCTCTCAATATCCTCACTTGTACTCTCATTTCTCCCAAAAAGAGATTGAAAAGAGGCATCAGTGAAGTAGATTGGCAATTTAGTAGGAATTTCAGGATGAACCATATTGTACTTGTTTTCTAAAATATAGGTCACTAGATGTCCTAGAGTAATATTTTTCTTCCTCTTATGACTAAAAAAACCCAATTTCAAAAAGGTTATGAATGTAGTACAAAATGAGTTGGGACTCATCAATAGGTTCACCAATCATAATCAAATAGGTAATTGTGGAAAGAAGATGAGTCATATTAGGTGATCACCAGCCTTATAAATGATTGAAGTTCTTAAAACATGCTGGATGATCTTAGCAATTTGATTTAAAGTGTAGACTCTAGCCAAGTGACAAACTTGAGTTACACCTCTAAGAGTTTTGTTTACCTCAGACTAGTCATAATTAGATTTAGAGGTTAAAGTGTGTTCTTTAATCCTAAGAGTCCGTAACTGAAGAAAGGTTCCTAGATCTTCCTTAGTGATTTCAACCCATTATTTTTGAACAAATGAAGTTATCTTTCTCTCATCCTCACTAAAACTCATATTTGTTAGAAAATAGTAATAAGTTTCTTTGTGGTAAGCATAAATCATAATTAAAATAAAAGTGAACTGGGTTGAGGCAAAGAGAGGCATAACAGAAAAGTGGATATCATCTTAAATCAGAAATTTTTAGGGAGTGATTTTGGAAATAATAAACCTACAGAAGGAATCCTCATTAGCTCTAGACAGGAAGTTGTTATCACCACTCTTGGATGACGAACCCTTAAAAACTCTACCAGGCTTGCTAGAACTTGCCATTTCTAAGTTGAGAAGGATTCAAGGAGGATGTTGAAGTGAGTTAAAATGAATTCTAAAGCCCTCCTTTCTAAAGAAAAATGACCCTTCGTACAGTATAAAAATAGATTGGCACATAATGTTTCGAACGTACTGGACAAAAATATTTTCGTATAGACGAACGATAACCTCCAAAATGAAATGACTTTTCATAAACACACCACTTATGAGGCGTCCTTTCATACAGACTTTTGACCATATGATTACACAGATGAATAGGTGTTCGTCTAGAATGATCAGTTATTTAAGATTGTTTTAATGACGGTTAGGTTCGTCCCCCACATAAAATGACATGTGGATCATACATATGAAATTTTCTTCGTACGTACAATCAGTTCTAATAACTAATTCTACCAAGATAACTGTCTACATGCATACACACGAATGTATATAGAACATACGGGATGATGATTGAATCATACAGTACGATGTATGTTAAAAAATCATAAATTGTATACATTCATTCCAAAGCAACGATTGACATGCTACAGAATTCATACAGTATGAAAATAACTAAGTATCGTATAAAATAAAAACTTAGAAAATTCAGCATAAAAAATCAGAAACATAACTTTTGATATGTGATACATGTCCAAGTCAAACAAATCATAAAAACAGAAGCAAAATTCAAAAACACACAAAAAAATAAAATCACAAGCACATATAAAAAAGGACATCAATTTTGTTGAAGTTTTAATCTAAACATTATGATCAATCACACCTAATCTTGTTCTTAATGTGCTAAAAGTATCAAAGGCTAGTGGTTTTGTAAATATGTCTGCAAGTTGATTTTCCATTGAAACATGATTCAATTCAATTTCTCCATTGGATATATGATCTCTAATGAAATGATGTCTTATATTTATATATTAGGTTCTAGAAAATTGAATAAGATTTTTTGAAATGTAAATGGCACCAGTGTTATCACAATAAATTGCAATTGTGCCTATAGTAAATCTTAAATCAATCAACTATTGTTTCAACCAAAGAACTTGTGCCACATAACTTCCTAAGGCAATGTATTCAGCTTCAGCAGTAGATACAGCTATGAAATTATATTTTCTACTGAACTGTGAAATTAAAGAATTTCCTATAAATTTACAAGTTCCAAATATACTCTTTCAATCAATCCTACAACCTGTAAAGTCTAAATCTGAATATCCAATAATTTCAAATGAATAGTTGTACTTAGGATATCAAATCCCTAAGTTCTGAGTTCCTAAAAGATATCTTAAAATCCTTTTTATTACTGTCAAATGTGATTATTTTGGATCTAATTGAAATATAGCACACAAATAAATACTAAACATAATATCTGGTCTACTAGCTATCAAATAAAGCAAAGATCCAATAATTTTTCTAAATTTCTTTTAATCAATAGATTTTCTCCTTGTGTCCTTATCCAACTGAACTAAGGAACTCATTGGTGTACTAATTAGTTTAGCATTGTCCATTTCATACTTCCTAATGATGTCCTTAACATACTTTGATTGACTAAGAAATGTTCCCTCCTTAACTTGCTTAATGCTAAAATTAAGAAAATAACAAAGATCTCCTATTATGCTCATCTCAAATTCACTACTCATTAATTTGGGAAAAGCATCATAAATATTTTTAAAAAAGAGAGTGGTGTCCACACTTCTTTTTTCAAACGATCTCTCTAATAGGAAAGTGCTTAACCTCTCATACCAAATCCTAGGTACCTATTTCAATCAGTATAATGCCTTTTTCAATTTAAAATCATGATTAGGGAATTTTAAATTTTCAAAACCTGGAGGTTGTTCGACTTAAACATCCTCTTGAATCACCCTATTCAAAAAGGTATTTTTAATATCCATTTGATGCAATTTAAATCCTCTAAAATAGACAAAGGCTGGCAAAATCCTAATTGTTTCAAGTCTCACTATAAGGGCAAAAGTCTCCTAAAAATCAATTCCTTCAATTTGATTATACCCCTTAGCCACCAATTTAGCTTTATTTCTAACAACAGCTCCCGAGTCATTCATTTTATTTTTGAATACACATTTAGTTACAACTACACTTTGATCCTTTGGCCTTGAAATTAATTCCCAAACATCATTTCTTACAAACTGATTTAACTCTTCTTGCATGGCCAAAATCCAAAATTCATCCAAAATTGCTTGATTTACATTTACGGGTTATATTTTTGAAATAAAGGCTACTTAATTTGCTTAATGTTAAAATCAAGAAAATAACTAAGATCTTCTATTAGGCTCATCTCAAAATTCACTACTCATAAATTTGGGAAAATCATCACAAAGATTTTTATTAGTAGATCCAAAAATGATATCATCAACATAAATCTGAACAATGAGTATATTGTCTTCCAATTTCTTCAAAAAGAGAGTGGTGTCCACACTTCATTTTTCAAACGATCTCTCTAATAGGAAAGTGCTTAACCTCCCATACCAAGCCCTAGGTAACTGTTTCAATTAGTATAATGCCTTTTTTAATTTAAAAACATGATTAGGGAATTTTAAAATTTCAAAACCTGGAGGTTGTTCGACATAAATATCCTCTTGAATCACCCCATTCAAAAAGGCATTTTTAATATCCATTTGATGCAATTTAAATCCTCTAAAAAAGGCAAAATCTAGCAAAATCCTAATTGTTTCAAGTCTCTCTATAAGGGCAAAAGTCTCCTAAAAATCAATTCCTTCAATTTGATTATACTCGTTAGCCACCAATTTAGCTTTATTTCTAACAACAGCTCCTGAGTCATTCATTTATTTTTGAATACACATTTAGTTACAACTACACTTTGATCCTTTGGCCTTGAAATTAATTCCCAAACATCATTTCTTACAAACTGATTTAACTCTTCTTGCATGGCCAAAATCCAAAATTGCTTGATTTACATTTGCGGGTTATATTTTTGAAATAAAGGCTACTTAATTTGCTTAATGTTAAAATCAATAAAATAACTAAGATCTTCTATTAGGCTCATCTCAAAATTCACTACTCATTAATTTGGGAAAAGCATCATAAATTTTTTTATTAGTAGATCCAAAAATGATATCATCAACATAAATCTGAACAATGAGTATATTGTCTTCCAATTTCTTCAAAAAGAGAGTGGTGTCCACACTTCTTTTTCAAACGATCTCTCTAATAGGAAAGTGCTTAACCTCTCATACCAAGCCCTAGGTAACTATTTCAATTAGTATAATGCCTTTTTTAATTTAAAAACATGATTAGCGAATTTTAAATTTTCAAAACCTGGAGGTTGTTCGACATAAATATCCTCTTAAATAACCCCTTCAAAAAGGCGTTTTTAATATCCATTTGATGCAATTTAAATCCTCTAAAAAAGGCAAAATCTAGCAAAATCCTAATTATTTCAAGGCTCACTACAGGGGAAAAATTCTCCTCAAAATCAATTCCTTTAACTTGATTATACCCGTTAGCCACCAATTTAGCTTTATTTTTAACAATAGCTCCTGAGTCATTCATTTTATTTTTGAATAACCATTTAGTTCCAACTACACTTTGATCCTTTGGCCTTGAAATCAATTCCCAAACATCATTTCTTATAAACTAATTTAATTCTTCTTGCATGGCCAAAATTCAAAATTCATCCAAAAGTGCTTGATTTACATTTACGGGTTCTATTTTTGAAATAAAGGCAGAATGATTGACTTCTTTACTAAGTTCACGCCTAATCCTAACACCCTCACTAAGTTCACCTATCATTAGTTCCTTATGATGGTTTTTAGAAAATTTCAAATCTCTAGGAAAAGCGTTTTCTTGTTCCAAATTTTCTTCCAAATTAATTTTCTCAATCCTTAGGGAGTTATTTTCTATATCATCCTCTTCCAAACTTGGCTCTTCCAAAATGTTAGATTCATCAAATACAACATGTATGACCTCCTCAACTACTAAAGTGCTTTTATTAAATACTTTATATGATTTTTCAACACTAAAGTATCCAAGAAAATTTTCTTCATTTAATTTTAGATCAAATTTTCCTAAAGAAGATTTTCCATTATTATGTATAAACACCTTACATCTAGAAACATACAAATATGACATGTTAGGTGTTCTCCCCTTAAGAAGCTAATAGGGTGTTTTATTCAATTTGGATCTAATTTTCACTTTATTCAGAATATAACATGCAGTACTAATCGCTTCAGACAAAAAATATTTATGAAGTGTATATTCAGTCAACATGGATCTAGCGGCTTAAATTAATATTTTATTCTTTCTTTTAACTACCCCATTCTGCTGAGGGGTTCTAGGTGCATAAAAATTATGATTAATTCTTTTTTCCTTACAAAAATTCTCAAATTTATCATTTTTAATTCACCGTCGTGATCACTTTAAATTGTTAAAATTTTATACCCTAGTTTCCTCTAAATCTAAGTCAAAAAATCTCTAAATTCCTCAAATGATTTATTCTTATGAAATAAAAATTTAAACCACATGAATCTTGTGAAATCATCAACTATCACAAATCCGTATAACTTCCCTCCTAAATTTACTGTATTAATAGGTCTAAAAAGATCTATATGAATAATCTCCAATGGTTTGCTAGTTTTAAGATCCTTATTGGAATGAAATGAGGACTTCACCTATTTTCCAAGTTGGCATGCATCACAAAGGTGATCCTTAGTAAAGTCTAGTTTTGGTATACATCTAACCAATTCTTTTTGGTTAATTTTTCTAAGGTTTTTCCTGCTAGTGTGATAAAGTCTCCTATGTTATAATCATGACTCATCAGAAATTATTTTTAAACAAAAAAAATTAGGAGTTTTAATATTGTTCAAATTTAGCATATTGACATTATTTACCCTGGTTTCATGCAAAACATCATTTCCATTTAGGCTTAATATACACCTAGTAGAAAAAATTTAATGATATACCATTTGTCACATAGCTGGCTAATACTTAACAAATTATACTTTAAGCCTTCGACAAGTAATAATTTCTCAATGAAAAATTTTTGTAATTTTTTATCATACTTGTGTCAACCACTTTCCTTATGGTATTATCTCCAGTATAACCTTGCCTCCATTCCTGGCATCCAACGATATGAATTGTGTAGTGTCTCCAGTCATATGCTTTGAGCAAGCACTATCCAGGTACTAAATTCTTTCACAAGGCTTTGTATGAGAGCATTCCTATAAGATATTCAAGCGTTAAACTTGGGAACCCAAAAAAATTTGGGTTCTTCTCTTAACAAAATTAAACTAGATGCATATATGATATTACTATTTTATGTATCTTAGGTCTCCACACTAAATAGGTTTTTCTATGTAAAGTACAAATATGTGAAATAAGTCCAATCATCCCACAACTAAAACATTTAACTCCAAGAAAAGGGTTTTTCAATTTCTTATAATAAATATGTTTCTTCCTCGGTTTTAACATTTTTGACATCAAAAAAGGATTAGTAAAATCTTCAAGTGTATGGGGTATCCTATTTTCCTCAAGAACTTTCACTATCACTTTAAGAAATGAATTTGCATCCTCTAACACAGTGTTATCATATTTCAAATAGTTCTCTCTATTCTCAGATTCATCCCTAAAATTCTTAAATTCTTTTTCCAATTTAGTATAGGATGATTTCATTAATTCATTTTGCTTATTCAAATCATCGAATTCATTAAGTAAGCTCATGTGATTGTTGTTTATATGTGCGTGATCTTTCCTAAGAATTTCATGCTCTTTTTTGTAACTATTGCAATTATAAGTTCAATCTAGCATGCATTTTCTTAAGTTTTATATATGCAGCATATATTCTTTCGGAAACTTCAAGTAATTCATCATAGGTTAAGTCACATACCCCTTCTTGATTAGACTAATCAAGAATATCAGCCATTAAACATAGGTCAGTGACTTACTCTTCCTTCTCTATTTCTGATGAATCTGAAGTTGAGTCCGCCTAAAAAGCTCTCTAAAATCTCTTCTTGCCCTTTCTCACATTTACTTTCTCCTTCACCTTCTCCTTGATAGGAGTGACTTTGAGATTGAGGTAATATAATTTTACGTGTCCAAGTTTCCTACATTTGTAGCAAATAACACCATTATAAACCTTAACATTTTTGTGAAGCTTACTTTTGTTTAACTGCTGGCGTCTCCCCTATTTCCTGAATTGCCTTGTCATTAAGGAAATGTCTCCCTCATCCTCAGGTTGTGATTGATCACTCTCCGAGTCATCCACTTTTAGTGCTATATTCTTCTCCTTTCGATGTTCTCCTGCATAAATCTTTCTTTGATTTACTCCTTACTCGTAAGCAATTAGTGATCCAAGAAGATTATCAATAGAGTAAACATTTAAGTCCATAGACTCTGTAATCACAGTTATTTTAGCATCATAAGTTGTAGGAAAATAATGAAGTATTTTATTAACCATTTTATCATTCGTTAGTTCCATACCTAATGCATACAAAGAAGTGACTATTTGAGTAAATTTTATGTACATGTTAGAAATGGATTCATTGAGTTTCATGCAAAATAATTCATAATCATGTAAAAAATATTTAATAAAGATTGCTTTACTTCATTAGTCTCTTTGTAAGGAATATAAAGACTATCCGAGATATCATTCTCATTTCTATAAGTGGAAACCCGCATGTAATCTTCTGACTTAAGTGCATAAAAGAAACTATTTAAGCATTTTGCATTTAATTGTGCTAAGTCACATTCTTCTACAATTCAATCAGCAAAAGGTATTTCAACTCTAATGCCATATACTAGTCTAGTTGGCCTAGTATAACCTTCCAGAACTAAAATTCATATGTAATAATCAAGCGATTGAAGAAAGCTTGACATTTATGTTTTCAAAAAATCGAAAAGAATAGTGTCAAATAACAAAGGTCTAGTGATCGAATACCCTTCAGGTGTGTTTCGGTTTCCAAAAGTAGTCATTATCATTTACGATAAGTAGTCTAAACTTATAGTTTTGAAATAATACTCTAATATCATTTGTTAATTCCATATAAGTTGTTAAACCTAAGCTTTTGTCCCGAGGCTAACTAAGAGGAGGGTGAATTGGTAATTTAAAATTTTCTCTTGGATTTTAAATAAAAATTAATTTTTAATAATTTTTCAACTTTGATTATCTTTTTAAATAAGCTTTTTAACCATAAATATCAAACTGCAGAAAATAAAACAAAATTTGGAAATTAAAAATAACACAAAGATTTATAGTGGTTCGGTAAAACACGACCTACATCCACTCCCTGAAGACTCCATCTTTAAGTATTATACGATTACCAAAAGTGACTCTCCTTTTGCCCCCACAATAAAGCGGAGAAGCCATTACAAATTCTCTCTTCCACCAATCCCCGATGCGGTAGAGAACCATCATCCTTTCACACTCTCTAAGTGTCGACAGAGAACCATCGTTTGTTCACACCCTCCAAGTATCAGTAGAGAACCATCATCCTTTCATGCCCTCTAAGTGTTGATAGAGTACCATTGTTTGTTCCACTCTCCATGTGTCGGTAGAGTACTGTCATTTTTTCAAACTCTCAAAGTATCGGTAGAATATCGTTGTCAGTTTACACTCTCTAAGTGTTGGCATAGTATCATTATCTTACTTCAAAGTTCTTCCCTTAAGCAAATAGAAAGAAGAAAAGAAGAGTTGTAAACTAAAACACAAAGAGATCCTTACCATTGAGTAGCCTTGTGAACCCTTCACACTTTTCTCACAAGAAATCTCTCTCAAACACTCTCCCAAATGCACTCTTTCCTTGCTATTAAAAAATTACAAAGATTTCTCTACACGTCAGTTTAAAAGACCTTTTATATGTAAGACACAAAAAATCATCCAATAAGTTGAAATTTTTAATTTTTTAGCGAATACCATCATACAATACGATCGTATGTTAGTATGTATGAATAGTTAAAAAATTAATGCTTACAAACCTTTTCTGAATCTGTATGAAATGACTTCGTACATGATGATTATCCAGAATGAACCAAGTTCATACTGCACGAATAGTTAGAAAATTTTTCATCTTCGTTAGGACGAAGAGGGATCCCATATTTTTGAACTATGGACGACATACGTACGATGACGATGGCTTATGGCACATTCAATTCAAAAAAATTTCAAGTTCATTGGGATGAAAAAGGGAACCGTCCAACTCATACTCTAGATGGCGTACATACAATGAAGACATCGTACAGTATGATCAGTTCAGAAAAACTTTGAATTCATCGGGATAAAAAGGGACCCATCCAATTCATACTCTGCATGGCGTATGTACGATGATGACATCATATAGTACGATCCATACTTAAAAGAAAGATTCTTCTTTTTATTCATTTGACTACTCGTAGGGGAAAATAATTAACCAAATTGCCTCGTACAAAATGACTTTGTATAGTACGATCAATTTAAAAATTTATAACTTTTAAACACTCCCCCTATGTGTGTGTGCATAGTTACTCAATTACAATCAAACTCTCTCATACTCAATAAAATAAAAAATATAAACTTCATTTACAATAAACCCTAAACTGATCTGATTTGAAGTCTTCAACAATTTGGAGTATGATTTCCCTGAAATGTTAGTACACACAAATAACAAAAATAATACATCCAAAATATGTTAAGAGAAATTTTAATTAACATAATAATATTTGGAATCATCAAAAACATACATGTTACATGAATCTTAATAATCGAAAAACTAATTTGCAACAATCTCAAACACATATAATATGATCTTTAATCAGTTCATATCTGATTTGATTGCTTAATTAACTAACCTAATGAGGTAATGATTTAAAACATTATATATATGTATGGATTTATATAGTATTAATAGTATAGAATTCAAATATGCCTATTTTAGGTAAGTTAGATTAGACAAAGGGGTTTCTAGTTATACTTGATCTCTAGTATGATGTGGTGGTCATAATGTATAATTAGTTATATTTAAATGAATTTTTTATTTAAATCAAATATTTTAATAAATTTCTATTTTAGATATTCATACAGTATAATTAAGATCATATAATATGAATTAATAGAAAATTAAAATAATTATTTTTCACTCCTCATGTGTATATTTACACGGTTGCTAAGATAGAATACACCTTTTTATATTAATTGACTCAAGAAAAATTAAAACAATGGACTCTTCAATACATAATTTGGCTCACAAACTCACAATGCATACTTTTTAACCTTAATCTTCAATCTTACTTCGCATATGTTTTATCTGAAAGGTTAGTCGTACACAACACAAATATCCAAAATAATATGCAAGAATATGTAGATAATCATCAAATAAAATTTGTAATCATCAAAACACAAGTTTAAACTTTTGAATTATATTTAATTTATAATTCTTATAATTATTCTCATTGCATATACAAATTATTATTGTTCACCAAAGATGGTACTTGTTCTTTCTATTATATGTATATTATTTCTATTATCTTATATTTATTATAAATATAGGTTTGGTAACCTACTGAGTTGTTAGCTCACTCTATATTTTTTACATATTTTTTAAGAATGGGCCAAGATCAAGTTGAGCGATATTGATTTGATTTCAAAATTTTAAGTTTAGATCTATATACTTTTTATTTTATTCTTTTAAAATTAGGAGTCTTGAGAACTAATGTATTGATTGAACTTATGACTAATATAAATAAATTTTGATGAATAATTATTATAATATATTATTTTGATGTATATGGTTGCTTCGAATAAGTATTATTTAATAAATTGATTTAATAGCTCTTATAAATTAACTAAGAGATAAAATAGGTAATTCTTCAATATTTGAATCTTGGGGCACAACACTTATGACTCCCAATACATAATACATAAGAATTTCCTCTATTCATAAGATTAATCTAAATTCATGCATTTTGAGAATATAAATATTAAAATAAATATAATTTCAAATAGAGTACACATGTCAGATTCATCATGGGGTTTCATAGAGTTTCATACTTTAATACCCATGACTACCTATATAAGTACTAATTCATAAGTGTCTTGCAAGTTATAATTAAGTTGAGGTAAAGAAGAACCCTCTTCTCTCTCAAAATAGTTTATTTGAGGGACTCACTCAAGAGCTCGGAAGGAGCTTAATAGTAGAGCAAGGTGGACCAACTTTGTCCTCTTCCAAGCATACGTCCTCGGTATGGACGAACTCAAAAGTTCCTCTCTTTGTAAGAAACATTTTTATATATCCTAGTCATAGTCTAGTCTTCTATAAAAGACACATCAATAGTTAAGATAATGATGCATATCTCCACCAAAAGACATGTCTTTTAATCGAGTAGACCTCAGGAACACATCACGATGCTAATCGCCTCCTCTCATCTCAGTGGGGGGACCTTAGACTAGTTTACTACTATATGCTGGCCTAATTTCCCAACAATATTTGGATGCTACTTTCCCTCTCACCTTAATAGAGTGACCTCAGACCAGCTTCCTGCTGATGTTGACTTATTCCCCAATATCATCCTACTTGAATCTTGTCTCGTGGTAATCACCACTTCACATAGCATAAACTATCAATCTTCATCAAAGATTGATGGAAAACTAATTGTGTCCCATATATATATATATATATATATATATATATATATATATATATATATATATATATATATATTATAACTCACCAAGCCTTAAAAGTAGAGAAGAAGGGGGGAAACATGAAGAGGAGCAGGTATCATCATCTTGATTAAAAACAATCGCCTTTCTTAAGGAATAGATATATAATACCATTCTTAGCTTAAGCTCTATAGCATGGAGCCCAAGCTTCTATTACTATTATACATCTTACTTGCATAATAAAGATTTTATCTAGGTGCATAGTCCTCCTCTCTCTCTCTCTCTCTCTCTCTCTCTCTCTCTCTCTCTCTCTCTTGTTGAGTCTTGTAATTAGGTTGTTAAGCCTAAGTGAATGTCCCAAGGCTACCAAGAGGGGGGTGAATTGGTAGTTTAAAAAACAAAGTTAAAATTTAAGACCCCTTTTTGAAAATTATTGAACCGAAATAAAATCTCTTTTAAATTTTGTAGAAAAAGGTTTTTCAACCACAGAGTTTTTAAAACTGAAATAGAAAGTGCGGAAACAAAAAAAGTAAAGTAAATGACACCAGATTTATAGTGGTTCGGTCTATAACCAGACCTACATCCACTCCCCAGAGGAACCTTCTGAGTATTGCACTAATACCAATAGTGACTCTCCTTTTGCACCCACAGCAATGTGGAGAAACCTTTACAACACACTCTTTTCACCACTCCCCGGTGCGGCAGAGAACCGTCCATCCTTTTACACAATTCTAAGTGTTGGCAGAGAACCGTCCGTCCTTTCACACTATCCCCAGTGTTGGCAGAGAACCGTACGTCCTTTCACACTCTCCTAGTGTGGGCAGAGAACCCTTCCGTCCTTTCACACTCTCCTAGTGTGGGCAGAGAACCCTTCCGTCCTTTCACACTCTCCTAGTGTGGGCAGAGAACCCTTCCGTCCTTTCACACTCTCCTAGTGTGGGCAGAGAACCCTTCGACTGTTCACACTCTCCAAGTGTCGGCAGAGAACCGGACCTCCTTGACAGATCTTCTCACAAGAATCTAGAAGGATGAAGGAAAAGAGTGAAATAATCCCAATTTACAAGTAGATAATCTTACCTTTGAACTCCAAGTGAAGCCTTCTCGCTCCAGTGGTAGGAATCCTCCCTTGAATGCTCTCTTCCACTCTCTCCTTGGCTATTCTCTCAATAGGCACGAAGATCAAATGACAAAAAGATTGGGTGGCAGTCTAATTTGGACTATTTATATAAAAGACAAGAAAAACCGCCCAAAAACTGCAAGTATTCAATTCTGTACGTAGTGGATTGTCCTGTACGATCGTGGATCATCCTGGACGATGTTACTTAAACGATTTGAAATGACCCTATTTGAATATGTGTACGAAATGTCTTCGTACAGCTGATCGTCCTGTACGAACTAGGTTCGTCCAATACGAACGATTATTGCAAGGTCGGTTCTAGAAACTGCTGAAAACTGTTCTAAGTCGGTGTATCGTTTGGACGAAAATTTTATTCGTCTGGACAAAATTTTTACAGAGGACCGATCGTCCTGGACGATAATTTATTTCGTCTGGACAAAAATTTTCCAGAGAGCCAATCGCCACGGACGATAATTTAATTTCGTCTGGACGAAAATTTTCCAGAGACCCGATCGTCCTGGACGATATTTAATTTCGTCTGGACGAAAATTTTCCAGAGGACCGGTTGCCACGGACGATAATTTAATTTCGTTTGGACGAAAATTTTACAGAGAGCCAATCTTCCTGGATGATAATTTATTTCGTCCTGGACGAATAGGACTTAGAAAAATTTTCGAGCCAGTTCATATTCGTTCCATATGCTCTATAGGAGATAACTGTCTGATCGTCTAGTACGAACTGGAAATCGTCCTGTACGATCAGTATAAATTTATATGATCTCCTTATGTGTATGTATGTTTTTATTCACTCAAAATACAATCACTCCCTTTCAATTTGATTTTTAAGAAAAGTGCAAGCTTCAAATTATACAAAATATCGCATGCTGATTTTAATTTGAAGTCTTCGTAGTCTGGAGTTCGTTTTTCCTGAAATGTCAGTACACACAAGAGCAAATACAATTCTTCTAAAAAATGTTAGGAGATAACTACACATTTGAACAATAATGTTTGGAATCATCAAAACTTCATAAGTTGCAAAAATGTAAAGCATGCAAATAGCAACTATCTTAACAATCTCCCCCTTTTTTATGATGGCAAAACAATTATTGTTTGTATGGTTTCAATTTAAACAAATCTCCTAAACTCCCCCTGAATTGATGAATGCATCAAAATAAGGAGGCATTTTGAACCATTAAAAAAAATAAACCATTTAAAAAAATAAACTAGATTTAACAAAAATAAACTAGAGAAAACAAAACATACAAATAAAAAACAAACAAAAAACAAACAATAAACTAAGAAAACAAAACATACAAACACAATTATCTCTCCCCCTTTTTGACAATAACAAAAAGTGAAGAAGAAATAGACGAGAAATGTAAATAATTGTATGAAATTCATTTGAAGATTTAATCTAAATGGTGATTGATATAAGGTATGCAATTTTAAACTAAAAACATTAGGTTAATCATAGAAATTTATGAAATTTAAAAAGTGATATAACATTGTAAGTAAGAAGAATTTATCAAATACATGATCCAATTTAGACATTTCAATATAGAAAATCATTACAAGAGAGATGAAGAAAAATTTAATATTTCAAAGTTCAAAAGAATATAAATGAACATAAGATCAATTTAAATTAAGAGATTGAAAGAATTTGGAAAGAAGAGAATTACCACATGTGGCGCTTTGCGCATCTTTTTCAAAATTTTTGGGCACATTTTTGTGCATCTTTTGATATTGGGCTGATTTTGTGCCTCTTTTTCATTTGCGAACCTTTGCGCATTTCTTTTGATTTTTGTACTTTTTGTACAATTTTCAAAAGTAATTGAGACCAATTCTTTCCAAAATCAACAATCTAAAATTTCAAATATTTCTAAGTGCATAAATATTATTTGAGCAAGGAAATACAAAATAAGAAAACATCTAAATTGCAATAATAATATTAACTTTTATGTAGTCTAAATGAATAGACATGAATTTTTAAAAGTTCTAATTACAACAAGTTATAAACAACTTTTAAATTAAGAAAGACTAGATTTTCCAATGTAGATAATCTCAAATTACAATCTAATTTAAGCACTATGAAGATTAAATAATACTAATGAAATTCATAAAAATTAATCACATTAAAAAAAAATCAACTTTGAAACAAGTACGAAATGCATTGATATTTATGAAAGGATTACACATTTCACAATATCTAAACACAACTTAAAAGAAAAGACAAACAAACACTAACACAACAAAACATAAAAACATAACACGAGTATAACAAAGACACAGAAATCCATCTCTACTGTTCTGGTGGAGGAGGAGGAGGAATGCCACCGAAAAGGTTGAAGTAGGAGGCCATCAACATTACATTGGTATTGATATCATGTACTTCATTTCTAATGATACCAATGTCTTGTTGTTGCTGCAAAAGTTGAGCATCAAATTGATCAAACCTTTGATCAATATGAGTCTCTAATCTATCAAATCTCTCAATCAGATTCTGATAATCTGACTGAGATGCTGAGGATTGCGCTCCTTCTTCTTCTTCTTCTAAAGCGCTGGCATGTGCTTTTTCTTTTTCTTTTTCCTCCCTGAAGAGCAATCTGAAGGATGCGTCATTATAGTAAACTGGCTCTTCATATTCATCATCAGGATGAACCAAATTATATTTTTTCTCCAAAATGTAAGTAATTAAATGTCCCAAAGAAATATTCCTTTTTCTCTTCTGTTCAGCATGTCCTATTTTTGAAAGCCCATAGATATGATCTATGATAAGTTGGGCTTCATCGATAGGGTGACAATCTATAATCAAAAAAGTTAGAACAGAAAGGAGAGGGGTAATATTGATTCTATCACCAGCTTTAGGAATGATTGAAGAACGGAGGATATGCTGGATGATACGGGCTTTCTTGGTCATCCCAGAGACTCTAGCAACATGATAGTTTAAACTATTCTTTCTAATCGCATTATTGACTTCATCCCATCTGAATGTGTTTTCGGTCATAAGGGTGTGAGCTCTATATCCTTCAGTCCTTAGGTTTAGAAATGCACCAATGTCATGCTTGGTGATTTCTACTTTTTGCTTGAATACAAAGGAACTAATGGAAGAGTGGTCCGAGTTAAAACTCATGTTGGCTAGAAAGTAGTGGAAGGTTTGTTTGTTGTAGAAGTGGACGAGAGAAAGTATGAAATGGAATTGGGTTGAGGCAAAAAGGTGCATTACCTTATAGTTTATCTCGCTTTGGATTAAAATGCGAGATGGAGTTATTTTTGCGGAAGCAAAACGAGGAAATGATTCCTCATTTGACTTAGAAAGGAAGTTTTCCGAGGCATTCCTATTCGGCTTCTTTGCTAACACCTTTTATCTTTTGCTTGAGGAGGTCATTGACAATTTGAAGTAGAAAGGGATTGAAAGAGAAGTTTGAAGGTGTGATTGTTGAGTTAGAAAGCCTTCATATTTAAAGAAAACGATACGTTCGTCCTGGACGAAAACGGTTTGTCCTGGACAAAAATCATCGTTCGTCTGGACAAAAAAATTTCGTACAGACGATCAAATTCGTCCAAAATGTAACGGCTTTTCGTAATCAACACAACTTACGATGCGTCCCTTCGTACATACTTTTGACTTGACCGATCGTACATACGAACAAAAGTTCGTACAGACGATCTAACAATAACTCGTTTAAATGTCTCTTGAAAACCGTCCCCTATACTGAAATGACATCTGTTCGTCTGGACGAACCAAAATTTCGTACAGACGAAATCTATATTAAAAATTGTCTTATCCACTCAACCGCTGTATTCAATCATCCCGACGTTTGAGAAAAGGAAAAAATTTCGTCCTGGACGATTGTAATATCGTACAGACGATTAAAAAAAAAACTGCTCTCAAAACGGTTAAAATGCACGCAAACCAATTTTATCTTACATCGTCCAGTACGAACCAAAAGTCGTCCTGGACGATTTTTCTCCAATTTTTGAATTTTTAATTTTAATTTAAGAAAAAAAAACTAAACTAAAACATTTAAAAAAAAAAAAAACATAAAACAAAAAACTTATACTCAAAAAACAAATTCATTCAAAACACACAAAAGAATTCACAAAATCAAAAAACAAAACAAAAACATAAACATCAATGTTGCAAATACATTTTGTTTAGGCATTTAAATCAATAACACCTAGCCTTGTTCTTAAAGTACTGAAGGTATCAAGGGCTAAAGGTTTTGTAAAAATGTCTGCAAGTTGATTTTTCAGTTGAAACATGTGTGAGTTCAATTTCTCCTTTGGATACATGATCCCTTATGAAATGATGATGTCTTATATCTATGTGTTTTTTTCTAGAATGTTGAATAGGATTTTTGGAAATGCAAATAGCACTAGTATTGTCACAATAAATTGGAATAGTGCCTACAAATAATCCTAAATCAATCAACTGTTGTTTTAACCAAAGTACTTGTGCCACACAACTTCCTAATGCAATGTATTCTGCTTCTGCAGTAGATAGGGCTACTGAATTTTGTTTTCTACTGGACCAAGAAACTAATGAATTTCCAATGAATTGACATGTTCCAGAAGTGCTTTTCCTATCCACTCTACAGCCTGCAAAGTCAGAATCTGAATAACCAATAATTTTAAATGAAGAGCTAAACTTAGGATACCAAATTCCTAAGTTTTGAGTTCCTAGTAAGTATCTTAAAATCCTTTTCACTGCTGTCAAATGTGATTCTTTTGGATCTGATTGGAATCTAGCACATAAGCAAACACTAAACATAATATCTGGTCGGCTAGCAGTCAAGTAAAGCAAAGATCCAATAATCCCTCTATATTTCTTTTTGATCAACAGATTTTCCCTTAAGGTCCTTATCCAACTGAACTGAGGAACTCATTGGTGTACTAACAGGTTTAGCATTGTCCATTTCATATTTCTTGAGGATGTCCTTAATATATTTGGTTTGACTAAGAAATGTCCCTTCCTCAAGTTGCTTGATGCTAAAACCTAGAAAGTAATTTAAATCTCCCATTAGACTCATTTCAAATTCACTACTCATTGTATTAGAAAAATCATCACAAAGATTTTTATTTGAAGATCCAAAGATGATATCATCCACATAAATTTGAACAATGAGTATATCCTTTTCAAATTTCTTTAAGAAAAGAGTTGTATCCACACTTCCTTTTTCAAAGGATCTTTCAAGTAGGAAAGTGCTTAATCTCTCATACCAAGCCCTAGGTGCCTGTTTCAATCCATATAATGCCTTTTTTAACTTAAAAACATGA
Organism: Dendrobium officinale; assembly: GCA_019514585.1. Taxonomy (NCBI): domain Eukaryota; kingdom Viridiplantae; phylum Streptophyta; class Magnoliopsida; order Asparagales; family Orchidaceae; genus Dendrobium; species Dendrobium officinale. The sequence goes on along the minus strand of CM033700.1, from coordinate 19,344,161 downwards.
TTTGGGTATTTTGAATTTTCAAATCCTGGAGGTTGTTCTACATAAACATCTTCTTCAATAACACCATTCAAAAAGGCACTCTTGACATCCATTTGAAACAATTTAAAATTTTTAAAACAGGCAAAGGCAAGTAAAACCCTAATTGCTTCAAGTCTTGCTACAGGGGCAAAGGTCTCCTCAAAATCAATTCCTTCAATTTGATTATACCCCTTAGCAACTAATCTAGCCTTATTTCTAATGACTACTCCTGAGTCATTCATTTTATTTTTGAACACCCACTTTGTTCCAACAACACTTTGATCTTTTGGCCTTGTAGTTAATTCCCAAACTTTATTTCTTACAAATTGATTTAACTCTTCTTGCATGGCCAATATCCAAAATTCATCAGAAAGTGCCTGATCAATATTAGTGGGTTCTATAGTTGAAATAAAGGCTGAATGATTGACTTCCTTATTTAATCCACGCCTAGTTCTAACACCCTCACTAGGTTCTCCTATTATCAATTCTCTTGGGTGGTTTTTAGAAAATCTCAAATCTCTAGGCAAAGGGTTTTCTCTTTTTCAAAGTTTTCTTCCTCATTTTCTTCCAAATTTAATCTATCAATCTTTTGGGAGTTTTCCTCAATTTCTTCTTCAATAATATTTGGCTCTTCTAAATTTTCAGATTCATCAAATACAACATGTGTGGTTTCTTCAATAACTAAAGTTCGTTTGTTGAATACCCTATAAGATTTTCCAACACTTGAATATCCAACAAAAATTCCTTCATCTGATTTTGGATCAAATTTTCCTAAGGCAGATTTTCCATTGTTATGAATGAACACCTTGCAACCAAAAACATGCAAATGAGACAAATTTGGTGTTCTACCTTTTAGTAACTCATAGGGTGTTTTATTTAAATTAGATCTCACATTTACCCTATTCAGAACATAACATGCAGTGTTAACCGCCTCAGCCCAAAAATATTTAGGAAGAGAGTATTCTGCCAACATTGCTCTGGCGGCTTCTATTAATGTTCTGTTTTTCCTTTCAACTACCCCATTTTGTTGAGGGGTTCTAGGTGCAGAAAAGTTGTGATCTATCCCTTTTTCTTTACAAAAATTTTCAAATCTTTCATTTTCAAATTCTCCTCCATGATCACTTTGTATAGACATTATTTCACATCCTAGTTTTCTCTGAATCCAAGTTGAAAAATTTCTGAATTCCTCAAATGATTCATTTTTATGAAAAAGAAATCTAACCCAAGTGAATCTAGAGAAATCATCCACAATAACAAATCCGTATACCTTCCCTCCTAGACTTACAGTTCCTACTGGTCCAAAAAGATCCATGTGAAGAATTTCCAATGGTTTACTAGTTCTAAGATCATTATTGGACTTAAAAGAGGACTTTACTTGTTTTCCTAATTGACATGCATCACAAAGATGGTCCTTAGTAAAGTCTAGTTTTGGTATACCTCTTACTAAATTCTTTTGGGTAATTCTCCTAAGATTTTTCATACTAGAATGACAAAGTCTCCTATGCCAAAGCCAAGATTCATCAGAAACAGTTTTCAAACAGAAAGCAATAGGAGTATTAAATGAATTCAAATCTAGCATGTAAACATTGTTTACCCTTTTTCCATTTAAAACTTCTTTCCCATTTAGGCTTAATATGCAACTAGTAGGTAAAAATTTCACATTATAACCCTTGTCACATAGCTGACTTATACTTAACAAATTATGCTTTAAGCCTTCAACCAATAACACATTGTCTATAAAAAAAAAGTTTTTGAAATTACCAATCATACCTGATCCAACCACTTTCTTTGTGGTATTATCTCCAAGTGTAACCTTGCCTCCATTCCTGGCTTCTAGCGATATGAATTGTGTAGTGTCTCCAGTCATATGCTTTGAACATCCGCTATCCAGGTACCATATGCTCCCACGAGGTCTTGTGTGAGAGCAATCCTGCAAAAAATATCAAATGTTAGACCTGGGAACCCAAACAAGTTTGGGTTCACCTTTTAGCAATTTATAATCAGATGCATGTATGATATGTCTAGGTTTATGCATCTTAGATCTCCACACCAAATTAGATTTCATCATCAAGGTACAGGTGTGAGCTATATGTCCCAAAAATCCACAATTATTACATTTAACATTAGGAAAAATATTCCTAAGTTTTCTTCCATGTGATTGTCTTCTAAGGGATTTCATGAATTTAGGATAATATTTAGGATTTGTAAAATCTTCAAAGTCTGGGGGGTTTTCCTATTATCCTCGAGAGCTCTTTATTGTTAGTTTGTAAAATGAATTCATATCTTCCAAGATTCGATTGGTATAATTGATTCTATATGCTTTGCTCTCAGATTCATCCTTAAAATTTTTAAATTCCTTTTCAAGATCAGTATAGGATGACTTTAGATTTTCAAAATTCTTATTCAAGTCATCATATTCATCAAGTAGTTTCATGTGGTTGTCATCTATTAAAGCATGGTCTTTCCTAAGGATTTCATGTTCCTTCTTGAGCTCTTCAAATTCTAAACTTAAACTAGCATGCATCTTTTTCATTTTCCTATATGCATCATGCATGTGTTCAGAAACTTCAAATAATTCATCATAGGATAAGTCACATACCTCTTCTTGATCTGAGTGATCCACATTGTCTGCCATCAAGCAAAGATTAGTGACTTCTTCTTCTTTTTCTGTCTCAGATGAGTCTGAAGCTGAGTCTGCCCAGAAAGCTCTTTGAAACTTCTTCTTGCCCTTCTTTACCATAGGTTTCTCCTCCATCTTCTCCTTACCAGGAGTGGCTTTGAGTTTTGGGCAATCAGTTTTGATATGACCTGGTTTCCTGCATTCATAACAAATCACTTCATTAGAAACCTTGCCATTTCTGTTAAACTTACCTCTATTCCATAGCTGGCGTTTCTTCTGCTTTCTCTTTAAAAAGTTTCTGAATTGTCTAGTCATTAGTGCAACATCATCTTCATCCTCAGGTTGTGAGTGTTCACTCTCCGACTCTTCCACTTTTAGTGCTATATTCTTCTCCTTTCGAGGTTCACCTGCATCAATCAACTTCCTTTGACTTACTCCTTGCTCATAAGCAATGAGTGAACCAAGAAGATTGTCAATAGTATAAATGTTTTAAATCTTTAGACTCTGTAATTGCAGTAATTTTTGCATCATAAGCAGTAGGTAAACAACGAAGAATCTTTATTGACCATTTCAGCATTAGTTAATTCCCTACCAAGTGCATGCAAAGAAGTGACAATTTGTGTAAATCTTGTGTACATGTCGGAAATAGATTCATTAGGTTTCATGCGAAACAATTCATAGTCATGTAACAAGATATTGAGCCTTGATTGTTTAACCTCATTTGTCCCTTCATAAGTTATACAAAGTCTATCCCATATATCCTTTCCGCTTTTGCAAGTGGAAACCCGCATGTAGTCTTCTGATTTTAAAGCACAAAAGAAACTGTTTAAAACATTTGGCATTTAATTGTGCTAAGTCACGTTCTTCTACAGTCCAATCAGTAAAAGGTATTTCTACCATTACTCCATCAACTAATCTAGTTGGTTTTGTGTAGCCATCCTGGACTAACATCCACATGCGATAATCAAGTGACTGTAAGAAAGTAGACATGCGTGTTTTCCAAAAATCAAAAGGAATATTGTCAAACAGTGGAGGTCTAGTGATAGAGTAACCCTCAGGTGTGTTTCGGTTTTCGAAAGTAGCCATCTACGTTAATCAAAAAGTAGTTCAAACTTATGATTTTGAAACGAAGCTCTGATACCACTTGTTGAGTCTTGTAATTAGGTTGTTAAGCCTAAGTGAATGTCCCAAGGCTACCAAGAGGGGGGTGAATTGGTAGTTTAAAAAACAAAGTTAAAATTTAAGACCCCTTTTTGAAAATTATTGAACCGAAATAAAAACTCTTTTAAATTTTGTAGAAAAAGGTTTTTCAACCACAGAGTTTTTTTAAAACTGAAATAGAAAGTGCGGAAACAAAAAAAAGTAAAGTAAATGACACCAGATTTATAGTGGTTCGGTCTATAACCAGACCTACATCCACTCCCCAGAGGCACCCTCTGAGTATTGCACTAATACCAATAGTGACTCTCCTTTTGCACCCACAGCAAGGTGGAGAAACCTTTACAACACACTCTTTTCACCACTTCCCGGTGCGGCAGAGAACCGTCCGTCCTTTTACACAATTCTAAGTGTTGGCAGAGAACCGTCCGTCCTTTCACACTATCCCCAGTGTTGGCAGAGAACCGTACGTCCTTTCACACTCTCCTAGTGTGGGGGCAGAGAAACCCTTCCTCCTTTCACACTCTCCTAGTGTGGGCAGAGAACCCTTCCGTCCTTTCACACTCTCCTAGTGTGGGCAGAGAACCCTTCCGTCCTTTCACACTCTCCTAGTATGGGCAGAGAACCCTTCTGTCCTTTCACACTCTCCTAGTGTGGGCAGAGAACCCTTCGGCTGTTCACACTTTCCAAGTGTCGGCAGAGAACCGGACCTCCTTGATAGATCTTCTCACAAGAATCTAGAAGGAAGAAGGAAAAGAGTGAAGTAATCCCAATTTACAAGTAGATAATCTTACCTTTGAACTCCAAGTGAAGCCTTCTCGCTCCAGTGGTAGGAATCCTCCCTTGAATGCTCTCTTCCACTCTCTCCTTGGCTATTCTCTCAATAGGCACGAAGATCAAATGACAAAAAGATTTGGTGGCAGTCTAATTTGGACTATTTATAAAAAGACAAGAAAAACTGCCCAAAAACTGTAAGTATTCAATTTTGTACGAAGTGGATCGTCCTGTACGATCGTGGATCGTCCTGGACGATGTTACTTAAACGATCTGAAACGACCCTATTTGAATATGTGTACGAAATGTCTTCGTACAGCTGATCGTCCTGTACGAACTAGGTTCGTCCAGTACGAACGGTTATTGCAAGGTCGGTTCTAGAAACTGCTGAAAACTGTTCTAAGTCGGTGTATCGTTTGGACGAAAATTTTATTCGTCTGGACGAAATTTTTACAGAGGACCGATCGTCCTGGATGATAATTTATTTCGTCTGGACGAAAATTTTCCAGAGAGCCAATCGCCACGGACGATAATTTAATTTCGTCTGGACGAAAATTTTCCAGAGACCCGATCGTCCTGGACGATATTTAATTTCGTCTGGACGAAAATTTTCCAGAGGACCGGTCGCCACGGACGATAATTTAATTTCGTTTGAGACGAAAATTTTCCAGAGAGCCAATCGTCCTGGACGATAATTTATTTCGTCCTGGACGAATAGGACTTAGAAAAATTTTTTGAGCAAGTTTCTATTCGTTCCATATGCTCTATAGGAGATAACTGTCTGATCGTCCAGTACGAACTGGAAATCGTTTTGTACGATCAGTATAAATTTATATGATCTCCTTATGTGTGTGTATGTTTTTATTCACTCAAAATACAATCACTCCCTTTCAATTTGATTTCTAAGAAAAGTGCAAGCTTCAAATTATACAAAATATCGCATGCTGATTTTAATTTGAAGTCTTCGTAGTCTGGAGTTCATTTTTCCTGAAATGTCAGTACACACAAGAGCAAATACAATTCTTCTAAAAAATGTTAGGAGATAACTACACATTTGAACAATAATGTTTGGAATCATTAAAACTTCATAAGTTGCAAAAATGTAAAGCATGCAAATAGCAACTATCTTAACATCTCTCTCTCTCTCCCCCCCCCCCCCCTCCTCTCTTTTCTCATATTCTAACTTCATTATCCTTACCTCTATGCTCTTAGTCCATTGGTGGCCTGAAGTATAATCTTGCATCATCTACTTGATAAAATATGATCCAACATCCTCTCAAGTGAGGTGAGTATGGATCTCTTATTAAAGGCAAAAACTTATCATATGCCTGGAGACCTAATATCTCGGTGAACATAATAAACCAGCTAGTAATTAACCAATCATTATGAACTATAAGAAATGGAAGAGTAGCTTCTAAAGTTTATTTAAGATACTCTTATCACTACTAGAAACAAGGCATGAATCTTTAATGTGCCCAATCGTTAGGCTAAACTTGGTGCTCTTTACAAGCCAATGGAAAGAGCACATGCTTCAATTCTAGCCACTGGCCCTGTTTACCTCCAGGTGAGAGATAAAAATCCTTGCCTGTCAAACAAGAAAATTAAAGAAATTTAACCAAAGCCAACCAATGGCTTTCCTTGATAAATCTTTGAAGAAAGTGAACCTCCCAAGTTTAAGGTACCCCACTTTGAAACTTACAAATGAAAGACTAGTCCCACAGATCATGTTCTGACCTTTGATTCCATAACTTCCCACCTAGACATTAACGATGCCGTCCAATGTCTTCTCTTCTTTACCACACTTAAAAACATGATGCTAAGGTGGTTCATCGGCCTACCCACTAAGGTGATCTCCTCCTTCAATGAATTCAAGAGAATAATCATTACACAATTTACTCATGACAAAAGTCCCCCCAAAAAAAATCATAAGTTTTGTTAAAGATGAGATAGGAATTCGGTTAGTTAGTAAAAATCTTTATATTAAGGTTATAAAAAGAAATGGTTGACATGAAAGACCTAGAACCACCAAACACCCAAGCAGCTCAAACCCAAGGGCTGAGGGAAGTTTTTTTTTTTTTTTTTTTTTTGTATGCACTTTGCTAGAAATAGTTGAGGATACTAGTAGAATTCACCTCACAAATCCGAAGTGATGATCAGGGAAATCCTCAGTGGAAGAAAGCACCAACAAGCCCAGGCTGGCTCAAATAATTTATATCATTGAAGTATTACCCGCCATTATGGGTAGCGATCGAAGGGACACCCCCACATGCATAATATAGCCATGAATGGAAGAAGTCAAATATGCATCCTTCTCAAGATCCATCAAACATGATGTTGACCTATTTTTTCCCCCAGACTAAGTCAAAGAGTTGACCTGGTCAAATTTGACCAGGCTAGACCCCAGGACCCATCCTAATGGGTTCAGGGAGTCAAGCCAAGTCTGCTGAGCCCAGACACAAGGCACCACTTTATTAGAGACCATGTTACTAAAGGACAAATTGAGCGACATTATGTAGCAACTAAAAACTAATTGGCTGGCATCTTTATTAAACTACTGTCCTTTAAAACTTTCAGTATTTTAAGGATCAGTTTAGGTGACATAAATATAAATGCATGAACTTGATGATTACTAAACTCTAAATTTTCTATTTTCTGATCTTTCTTTAGTTTTTTATTTGTTTGTTTGTTTTGTTTATTTTATGTGATGTTATTTTTCGTGTTTCATTGTTATATTATTTTTCACTTCAATTTTGTTTTATTGATCAATACTGCAATGACACTTTTGTTTTACTTTTATTTTTGAAAATTTGTAATCAATGACATCCCTAAATTAGTTAAAGGAAGAAATACCGCTTATTATTTTCCTTCCTCTAACTCCTTTAGCATGTAATTTTCTTTTCTAAAAAAAAGCCTATTTCAAATTAACAATTGGACTTTGACATTGAGATCTTTTCTATCTTCTTATTGTAATCTATCTCATATAAATAATGTTCAAAGTCATTAACTCACTTTTAAGCTTTAATGATCATATTGTTGCATTTATCATACGAATATGATCTTGCTTTATGGTTTACTCCTCCTTATATTAGAGAGTGAGTTTTTCTTCTCTATTATCTGAAAGATATTTTCATAACTAAAAGAGTTTAAAGGTTTTGAAAGGGAGCTAGCTCACAAAAATAACTAGGAATACAATGAGCCCAAAAAGAAAAAAAGAAAAGATGCACAATCATCACCAAACAATTGAAAGATACACAAAGTATATCAAAAATCAAAAGATGCATAAAGTATGCTAAATAATTGACAAGAGGCACAAAATGACCCCACAAGAAATTAAGCTTCCTTATCTTTCAATGCATTAAATCATAAAAGAATTCATGTGTCACTTGATATTTTCAAAGACTTGATTTTTTAAACTCATAATCATGCCTAATTACTTTGCTATATTATTCTATAAGATATTTTTCTAAAATGATGTTTTGAATGGATCACTTGTCTTATCCAGTTTTTTTCTGAGTTAGATCATTGTTTTCAAAAGATGGTTTGCCGTCTAAGAAGTTCGAGCTGGGGTTAATAGGATCTGTTGCTCTACCATTTTTTTAGATTTAGATGATGTTAATTCATTTTTTACTAAGTTTTCATCCAATCAAAAGAAAAATTTATCATTATATAGTATTGATTAAAAAAAACTTGATTTCTATTCTTTTTATTATTTTTATCGTCTTTTATTTGTGCTTTTTACTTATTTTTTATTATGTATTACCTATTTTTTTATTTTTGGGACCTCTTCTTATCATCCTTATCCATCATTAGAATTTTTATTTTTTCGTTCACAACATCCTAAATAATTTCCTATTGCATGAACGATATCATCAATTCACTGCTCATCCATCATCCATTTGATGGCAGATTTGACTCTATTACTTGATATCATCCTAGACGATTAACATCCTCTTAGACAATATGATCGAATTCTACCTCAATTATTGGTGATCGATATGGATGATCCACCTATTCATCCTGGGTAATCCATATGGAAAAAATGGTTAAATATTTTAAATTCAATCGGCATGATCCATTATTGCCAATCGTCCTATATGATCCACCTGTTCATCCTTAACAATCCTTAAAGTCAAAGATCATACTAGCTGCTCCTTGGGACAATTGCTTGTGTATAATCATCCTAAATAATAGGACTTACTTTTTGACCAATCATCTTGGACACCATTATTACTCCATATCATCCTAGATGATTTGCTAAACTCTTTATAAAAAGCTATTTTGAACCATTTTCTTCACTCCAAATCCTTTTATCCTTCAATCAAGCTCTCAAAATGGTTGGTAGCAAGCATTCTAGGATGCTTATTGGAAGCTCCTTAAGGGAAACTATTGACCCTTGATTCATTAAGGTAGTAGATCATGCTGCTTATTTCCAATATAAAATGGTAGTGATTACATCCTCTAATATTGTCAATCCCCTCACTCTTACTTATCCAGTGTTAGATTTATTTGCTTATACTACCCTTACTTTTTTTTTGACCCTTGCATTCTCATTCCACTCTGAACTTCTATATAAATTCTTTGCCATCCTTTGAATTAACTCTACCTACACTACTCTTCAATCTTATGTCAATAAGAGACCAGTATAAATCACCTATTAGGATTATTATGAACTTCTTGAACTTTCCACCACTGGTGATAAACTTCACTTCATAACTTTAGATCTTAACTTCAACTAGAGCCCTGTAAATCAATACTTAAGACACACCAATGTCACTTTCCATGACGATGCCTCCAGTTCCTTAGTCAAAGATGCTAGAACCGTTAAACATGTCCTTCGAACCTCTATAAATCCAAAGGCTGGTGATCATATTCACATCATTCCTCTACTCTCCCTCACCACCTATTATAACATGGATCGTAAAGATTTCAATGCTACGGATCTTCTTTTTTCATACATTGAAAGCTTAACTAGAATTAGGGATCCCTGACATAAGAGGAAAAAAAATATGGCCCTAGGACAAATCATTGTAAATGTTCTTAAAACAAAGTATAATCTTCAATATCCTACCCCACCAAACTTCCAACCAACCTTCTACACTAATCACTTATTCCATGTCCTTCACATCACTCGCCTCCACCCGAAGCACGAGGAGGTTGAAGGAGCAGAGGAAGAGGCTATTCCTAAACCTATTCCTATCTGCCAGTAGTTACAGCAGGATCATTCGGTGGAGAGATTTGACCAGTGGGAGGATAGGTTTAACTCCTACGTAGTTGCATAAGAGCAGTAGCATGCAGTAGTTATTGATTATTTCAATGCCTATGTGGTCCAACAACATAAGCAGCACGACCAGGATATGGTTTAGTTAGGGGAGCAGTTTGCTTCCATTCACAGTCTCTTTTAGTCAACACCACCACCTCCTTCACCTGATCAAGGTCCTTCATACATGTAGATTGCTTGGTGTTTTTGTGTGATATTTTGTACTTATTTTTATACTATATTACATTTAGTGGTTATTTTTTTTGTTTCCTCTTTTTTGTGATGTCAAAAGAGGGAGTAATTTTAGTGTTGTATTATTTGCTTGTTTTAGTAAAATTTGCTTTTCTTAGCTTATATTATTCTCCTTTATTTTATGTTTTATTTTTTAATAAATTAAAAAGAAAAAAAAAAGTGATTTGAAATGTTCCAACAAAAATGTTTGCTATCATAAAAAATGGAGAGATTATTACAAATATGGACCCAAGTACCGTGATTTTGGTGATAACAAACATTATTGTTCCTTAATTATTTCCATTCAAGCATGTTTAGTTTATGTTACTAGCTCACTAACCTTTTAGGTCCATAAGTTTTCTTAGAATGTCAATAAGCTCAAGATCAAGTAACTATGATTGAGTTAGTCTCTAATTTCTATTTCAATATATTTTTTACCTTTTCTTTAGTTAAATGTACCTTGGTGGATCCTGAAGTTAAGTAACCTTGCACACACACATACACACTTAGGGGGGTAAATTTGGTGAGTTAGAGTTTTTTTATTTTTTGATCATATCGTACATGATGATTTTATGTCGTCCTGGATGATCAGTAAAGAAAAGAAACCCTAATTAGGGCACCTGGGTCATGTAAACTTGCTTAAGCAAATCATTCTAGACAATACTCCCATCATCCTGGACGATATGCACAAATTAAAGATATTCTGCCGCTAAACTCATTTAGGTAAGGTTTTATTTTTAGAATTTTATTATAAAATACAGGATAATCCCATATCATCCTAGATGATTCATTACAATCATACTTAAATTAGTCGGGTGATCAAGGAAAGTAATTAAGGTTAGATTGATCAATTATATCATCCTAGATGATCGCAGGATAGTCCTGGACGATCAGTAAGAAAAACCTTAGCCTTCTCCTGAATCTCCTAAATGTCCCAAACTATCTGTTGGATGATCATTTATATTTCTTTGTCATCTAAATGTATCTCCTAAAAATCCAAACTATCTACTAGATGATAATCACTAATTTTGAACTAATTGTACATAATGATCCAAGAACGTCTTGGACGATCAGTTCTATTTTATCATCTAGATGTATCTCTTAAACATCTCAAACTATCTGTTGGATGATTATGTATGATTTTGAACTAATCGTACATAATGGTGTATTAATCATCCTGGACAATTCAAACAAACATTGTGTTCTAATCGTACAGCACGCCTAGATCATTCTAGTTGGAAGAATTGAAATACACTGATCATACATGACAATATGTCGATCGTTCTGGATGATCTTTGATGGAGAGTTGCAAATTAGGTTGACTTTTAATACCTTCTTTATAATATCTCTTATTTGCTAATGAGAGGTTCTTTTGTTGTTGTCTTAACCTGAGAGAGCTCAGAGAAGGAGAGTGAGAACTTGGGGGAGAGAGAGAGAGAGAGAGAGAGAGAGAGAGAGAGAGAGAGAGAGGATCTTGTGAGGGGGAATTTGTGAGGTGTTCATAAAGGTTGCTCCAAGCAAGGATTCAAGTCATCTTCTCCAATCATCATCCCCGTTCCTTAGTGGCTCTAGGGAGGTCTTCATCAGCACTAGATCAAGATTCTCTGACTTCTTCAGGAGGAAACAAAAGGAGTTGGGGTTCTTTGGCTACTTTAGGAGGAAGCAAAATGAGTTTGGGTTCTCTGCCTCACCAGGGTAAGTGAAAAGGATTTTATAAAGGCTTTTCCATCATGTTGTTGGAGCAAAATGAGAATCACTGTGGTTTTAGTGCAATACCTGGAGGAGAGGCTCCAGGGAGTGGACGTAGGTCAAGTTGATCAAACCACTATAAAATCTGGTGTGTTCTTTCTGTTTTATTCTTGCGCTTTATTTTCTTCCATTTAATTTCTATGGTTGATTCTATGGTTAAAATCTCTAATCTATTTTTTTAATCACTTCTACATCAAAGCTTGATTGTGTCTATTTTAAAATATTCAAAAAGGATTCAAAAAGATTTTGCTTTTTCTTTAAGAATTTTTAAAACTACCAATTCACCCCCCCCCCCTGGTTAGCCTCGGGGTAGCTCATAAGGGCTTAATAACCCTTATGAACTTTCAAAATGGCCTACAATACTTAATGAATTATCTATCACCCATATGCTAAGGATAACTATCAAGGCTCAAGCACTCACTGCCTCTCTCATAGCCTAAATCGACCAAGGCACAAACTCAAAAATTATAATGCAACTACACTGAATGTTGTAGATAACATCTCAGGTGGGCAAAGAGATAATACAGCCATTATTCTTAGAAGCCCTATGAGAGTCATTATCACTCAAGCCATAAATTTTGAATTAAAAGTCACAAACAACCAGGCTGAGTACGAAGCTTTACTTACACACCTATAATTTACCTTTTAATTAGGCTTCACTCATCTGGAAGTGTACTCAATCACATAGCTCATGGTGAACTAAATCAATTTAAAGTACAAAGTCAAAGATGAACTACTCTCTAAATATCTATTCAAAGTCAAAATAGAAATCGATAAGGCTAAGTATTTTGAAATCATTCAAATTCCTAAGAATTAAAATCAACTTGCTGACCTCTATTCTAAGAAAAGAAACTTTAATGGTCAACCCATTCATAATCGTACAGGTCTCAACACCCTCCATTATAGAAGAGGATGTAATTCTAGGAAATGGATCCTCCAGCTCTATATCCTACAAGACGGATGGACCCAAGCATAAAAAATTTCAACAAAAAAGGGATAAATTGGTATTGAGGTGGGTGACCCTATGTTGACCTCATTTTTGTATGAGGTCACTTGGACCAATCCTGACCATAGATTAATTTCCAAATCAATTAAAACTCTAGGCCCTAGGATCCTTCTAGACTTCAGACCTTAGGTTCTATTCTAGACCTTAAGACCCTTCTAGGAGTTAGACTTTAGGATCTACCTAGATCATAAATCAATCCAGACATATGATCAATCAAATCAAAAATCCAACTCAAATCCAGAATTTGAAACCAAAATCCAAGGCCAAAGGTGCCATCCTAAAAGCCTTTTCCAATGAATTTTCAAATAGTTCGAAACCCAATCAAATGACCTCCGATTCAGAGTCTGTCAGTTGCATACTGATGGGACATGTCTCTGGAGGCAACCCTCCAAATTTGATCCCATTTTTAGGTCTCTAACCCTAAAAACTAAATCAAAATCCAAAGGCTGTAAAACCTTCAAATATTTACGGCCTATGCCACTGGACCTATCACTTTGAAGATTCTGACCTTAGAGCCTTCACCAAAGCCTCTAGTCACTTCCAGACCATTAATTCTGATATGTTAATCAATAAACTGAATCTTTCTGGACTCATCTCAGCCCCCAGTGAGCATGAGCTCAAAAATGACCAAAATACCCCTATGGGGCTTAAATAGTGATTTCAAATCAAATGACCTCCAAATTGAATGCAACCACCTCCAGCAAGTTTCAAATGCTATTTTGAACCTATTGGACTCATTCCCAACCCCTGGGTCAACCTGGTTGACCAAGTCAACAGGTTTGACCCAAGAGGCCCTTTAAGGGTCCAAACAAGTGTTTTGACCCAAATGGCCTCTTTTAGCCATGAAATCACTTCTATGAGTTTTCAAATGTCATTTCAAACTTCCTGAGCCTGATTCTAAACCCTGGATCAACCTGTTTGACTAGATCAAACAAAATTAACCTAAATGCCCTTAATGGGCCCAATAGACCCATTTGATCAAATCCAATTCTTCAGACTCTGGAGCCACATCCAATTGACCCAAAATGACTTTTGAAATTGATTGAACCTATTTCCCGACCTTGGACCCATTTGATTGACTAACTCAACTAGTTTTTGGCTTAATGGCCCATTAAGCCCTCTTAACCCAAATTACCTACATGAGCTTGAGAATGACCCTCACCAACATCCATAACAGCTCCCTAAGTCTCTCCATCTGCCGCCTCAGCAGTATTTGACCTGTTAACTAGTCAAAGTAATCAACAAATGGTCAAAGGACCTTCCAAAACTCAAAATATTTATTCTATACAACTCAAACCCCAATACCAAACCCTCATATTGTCACTCCAGCACCTAATACATCTCCACATGCCAACTCAACAGCCCATGTGGCAGGTTGACCAGTCAACATGTGGTCAACAAATTCTTAAGTAGATAAATCTCTTGGTTTAGGCTAATCCAAACCATCTAATCCCTCTCTAGCTGTTTGGAGAGACTCTAGAAGCTTCTTAGAGTCATTCACAGCCTTTAGATCAGGATCTAATGGCTTACATTTAATTCCACATGGACAAGAGGCCAAAATAGGCTTTCCACCTAGGATGTCCTCTCCATGTCCTTGTCTTCTGCTCCCACCAACCCCCTGGACAGATGGCACTCATCTGGGAGCCTAACCAAATGATCCTAGCCGTCCAATAGATCTAGGGCAGCTTGAATAGGGTAGAATCTCATTTTGAGCCGGGATGGCAACCCTATCATTCTCTCTCTATCCCGGCAATCCCAGAGCTCAAAAACATTTCGTTTGAGCTCCCCAGGAATCCCTCTTCATTTCCCACGTCAAAACCCGGCGGTTGGAGGCTGCCGTCGGCTAGCTTCCCGGCCAACCAAAGCATTTCCCGTTCAATCGCTTCTACCGCTCGATCCAGGCGTTATCAAGGCAAGAGATCTTCTACAAAAAGGAGCGTGGACATTCTACAAATGCAACAAATCCAAAAGCGGTTCAATCCGTCCAAAATCAAGGTAAAAAACTCAAACCCTAGGTCTAGGTACACTAGATTAAATAACTTTCTAAGAAACTCATTTTAAGCAAAATAAAATATTTTCCAATATTTATGTTCATCTCTTTAATTTGTGTTTAAAATTTCAAGCTTTTTCATTAAGTATATCGCTACAATGAGCCAAAAAAATGAGATTAGAGCATCCCGTTAGTCTGGCTCAGGCGTATGTGTTCTGGGCCGTCGATTGCTCAATCTACGGTCCGGATTAAGCCTTTTCGCGATTTGATCCGGCCGTGTATCTGATCCCTCATTCAATTTCTGTCCGGCTGCATCTAGGCCGTCCGCTCCATTCAGCGGAATCGGTTCTCCGCCATTTGATCTCTCCAAACTGAGATCAAACAGCGGGATTCAATCTCCGCCGTCGGATGGAATCTGAAGGGGATTGAACGGCTTCCATTCAGTGCTGAGCTATTTAAGTGAATACCGCGTGGACCCCAGCCGCCGCCGCGTTATTGATCCAGCGAAACCCATCTCGCCACGTGGCATCCCGCCGTCAGAGCTTTAAAAATGATTTAAAATTTGATTTTAAATCTTTTTTTTTTAATCTTTTTCTCTTTAAAAAGAAAACAAAATTCAGAAAAATTAATATTTTACATTAAAATATTCAGAAATTTAAATTATTTAATTTAAAATTATAATTATTTTAAAATATTAAATATATCTTAAATAATTATTAAAAATTTAATTTTAAATATTTTATTAATATTTAATTAAATGTTAAGTTAAATATTTTTCTATTTTTTTTTTTAAATTATATGTTAAAATATGTTAAATAATTAAGCATTTATTTTAAATTAATTTAATTTGAATTTTATTTTAATTCGAACCATATTTTGAATATTTTACATTATTATATATTAACTAGTTATTTAAATATTAATTAGTACTTAATAGAAATTTATTCTAATAATTTTGAAAATCTAAAGAAAATCATTTTCTTATAATTAAAAATTTTCAGAAAACTTTTATGACCCAATTTAATCTGATTTTTTAATCTATGTAAATATTTAATTAATTTAAATGCATTAATTAAACTTAAACTTTAAAAATTCATATTAAATTTAAATTAATTCATAAAAATTTGAGTAATATATCAAAATTTTCATAAAATTGAGAACTTTAAATTTAAAACTATTTTCAAGATCTAAAACTTAATATACTTTGATTATTTCAAATTATTTGAATATCTATGTTATTTATCTAATATTTAATTAAATATTATATTAATTATTAACAAAATATATATATTATTTTCAAATAACTTGAAAATCAGTAGGTCTCTCAACTATTTATAAATTATTTTTGATAATATTTTGAATTATTTTAGTTTAGAATATATATATTCATATATATGGTTTTGTATATATATATATATATATATATATATATATATATATATATAATATATATATATATATATATATATATATATATATATATATATATATATATATATATTTTTATATGGTTTTGTATATATATATTTATACTTTAAAACTATTTTGAAATTATACATATATTTAAATCTTTAAAAACAACTTTGGGAGATCTACCTTGAAATTTCAAGCATAGATTGAATGTTTGAATAGAAATTCTTGGGGAATATTGATTAATCAATGAATAATTATTTTGCTAATTATTCATTGATTAATCTCTTACTTAATTAAGCTTTAAGTTAATTTGCATGCTTAGATTATGCACACACCACCTAGCATAGGCTCTCCTGGATCTAAGGACTTGTTTGCTTGCTATTGTGTATTTATGTCATGCTTATTCAAAGGGTTAGTCAAAACTTTGATTCAAACCTACACAATTTAGTGACATAATTAAGGACAATAATTAAGGATATGTGTTTAGAGAACTTAGAATATTTCCAATAATTAGGATTCACTTCTCCTTGAGTTGAAACTTCAAACAATTAAACTTAGTGACATGTACAACCACTAGGAGAAATTTCACTGGTTTTAGAAGTCATTAAGCCCCCTAATTAATTTTCCTAAGTTTAAGCCTTAATTAAGCCTTAAAACATTCCAGAAAATGTAATAAATCCAATTTAAATACAAAAATTATATGTAAGCCCTCTAACTGACCAGAATTAAGTCCTTAACCTAAGAAAATTGAAACCAACCTGATTTGACAGCAATTCTGTAGTAAATTTAATTTTAAGTAAAAACTAATATTTAATTCATATAATTAATTAATAATTATTAAAAAAATTCCAAAAAACTTCCCAAACACTTGGGAATCTCTCCTTAGGTCATTCCTGACCTTTGGAGCTGATTTCAAGGAGTTGGGACCTCATTTGGAGTAAAATCACAAAAAGGGGCCTTTAATTAAGGATTTTCAATAATTCAATAAATAGTCAAAACTTTAAAAATTCATAACTAATTCAAGAAAAATCCAAATTGAGCAAACTCACTTGCATTCAACTCATAATGACTCCTAGTATTTATCAAAAATATTAAATTCCATAAATCTATAATATTTCAAAAAGTCAACAAATTGGTCAAACCATAGTTAAAATATAGTTCAAAACTTCAAACCTTCGTAGTAAAATGTAAAAAAATCCGTTTTCAACGTACTTACTGTCTAACTGATCTAGTAAGGTCTAATATTTTAATAAAATACAAAAATTCCAGAAAATACCCTTAATCAAAAAGTCAATTTTGAACCTTTAATTAAATGATTAAAATATTCCAAAAATTCATAAAAACTCAAATTCATTTTAAAAAATCCAGAAATGATTAATCAACTCTTAAAATCAGTAATCAACCAATTTTGATTAAAATTCATTAACCTTCAAACTTTAACCAAATCAAATCACTTAATTATATCGGGTACCACTAGGTAACCCAGGCCTACGAGGCTATTGACTTAGCCCCCAGGAATGTGAAATAAACTTCACGGCCTCGGTGTGAAACAAAGGTGGTTTCCAATAAATAATTAATAATCAATTTTAAAAGATTCAAAATATTAATATTTAAACTCTAACTAAATTTCCCTTAAACCTTTCAACCAATCGAACGTTAAATGACTTTAACTAATAATTCTATTTAGGACATATCAAAACCGTACGACCTACCCCCACACACTTTAGATGGTTTGCTAAGATCACCGACTCTAGTTTTAGGATAGGCCGGTGTTTTACTTTCTGCAGTTGTGTGCCGAGTTTTCGAGCTTTTACTGCATGTTGTTTGCTAGTGTAGAATTGTTGTGTTTGCTTACTTACTTCCTGCACTCTGTGATTGATTGTGCGTTAGATTTACCCCTATATTAGGGACGAATTATACTTGTGCAATCTTATGCAGGTGGTCATGCTCATACAAGGAGCTGAAATTAAAGGGGGCAATTAATAAAAAAATTATATACTCTTTGCATAGGTACCTACCGCGCCTAAGACCCTCTTTAAATAAAAAGAGCATGGCCAAGTGTGGCTAAAAAAAATGCATTTCAATTTTCATATTATAACTTCTTGGGAATATATACAACTGCTAATTATTAGGATAACCTTGCAGGATCGAGTCTAGTTTTTTTTTATTTCAATTAATGTAAATTCAATTCAGTAAAGGTCGTAATTTATTTGAAATGATTTGAGATTTGGATGTTTAATCCAATTTGAATTCCAAAGAGGTGAAGACATCCCTAAAGAGGAGAGTCTTCTTCCATTTGGAAGTCAAATTAGGATACTTTACAAATATCCAAAGAGGAAAGATAACACCCCGATCAAGGGGGAGTTTCTTTCCATTTGGATATCCTGAACAACCGAATCAAGATGCTCGTGAGAAGATGAAGGATTAGACAACGAGAAGAATCCCAAATCTCAAAGTCATTTGATTTAGGATTAGAAATCCGGGTTGTAGTCAGTGGTGCCCGGCCACTTTAATTTCGTGTAATTTTTGAGATGTAATAATAAGTGGCACTTGCCATATAGACATTCAATTTGATACATTTAATTTAATTGATTTATTTAATTGATTGCGCATTAGAACTCCTATTTTTCTAGTCTTTTTATTTGCATGCCGCATTTGATTTAGCCTGGAATTCGAATTTAGGCTCTTAGGGGTCTGTCAAAAAATTCTTCTACTTTAATTAAATAAAATTTTTAAGAAAAGATAGAAATTCTAAACGGTCCTAAGAAGTAAGCTCGGACTCGCCGAGGGTTTTTCATGCATACATATTGTACTTTCTCAACCTTGTTAGGCATCTCCCCGCTTGCGGGTTCTGGGAGACCACTTGGCCTATGAGGGTGTCGTTCTGTCAAGGGGATGTTATGTAATCTCTAGGAAAAAAACATATTTTTTAAGCCAAAATTTTTAAACTGCTACATACTAATTTTGCATTCAATCGAGTCAATTAGCATGCATCGCATTAGTAACAAAGTGAAAGGAGTCTAATATTTAATTACATTTATTTAGACATCAAACCCAACATAAGTCAAAGGGGCCAATTAGGATCTGCTCTAGATGTCGGCCCTGTTCTCAAAACTTTTCTTAAATAACGTCCCTACCACTCTACAAAAAAGACCGGACTCATATTTTAAAATCGTTTAGGTGGTTTAGCTGGCTCCCCAATCCAGGCCGGGGTGAGACCAGATTCGCATTGCACTAGCTAGGTTCGGGGCACTAACTTTTAGTGCCCAATTTAGACTTAGGTTCTAAGGCTGGCTCGGGCCATAAGACCTCAACTTTCGGGAATTGAATCCCAAATTTCTAATAAAATTGACCACTCAAACTAAAAATTTCTTCCAATCAAATACAAAGCCTAACAATTAGGATAGATTGTGGTGTTTCTGAAGTAATTCAGAATCTCAAAAACGCCTCCTACAGTTCTTCCTTTGACTCCAGAAATAACTGCTCTCAAACTTGAACCAATCCCGATTAAAAATTCCAAACCTTAATCTCCTTTGATATCGATCTTTGAAAATCTAAAATGAGATTTCTACCGCTATTTTAATCGAGAGTTTTTGTAGGAAACTTTTATTTCCTACGATGTAATTAAATACGAGGGCTTGCGCTCGTAGGAGATTTAGAAACCCAGAACTGATTTTTAAAATCAATAATTTTTCAAAATCTCTAATTAATTTTCTTTGGGAAAATCAAACCCGACGATCATTATCGTCATTTTCGAATGATCCATAATAATTGATATCTTCTTTCTTCGGAGAGATATATCAATTATTATCGTGGTTTCGATTATGAAATTAATGATCTTCTATCTGAATTATCATAGTCAGACAATCGATTGAATTTTATTATGATCTTTCGAGATCATATGTTGTTTCCCCTTGAGTCTGACTACAATAATTCAGATAAGTTTAAAATTCTAAAATTTGAACCCGTTAGGGAACGATACATTCATCTTTCGAGGCGATATATTGTTCATAACGACGTGTTCTATTTCAAAATTTAAAATTAAATATTCCCAAAGAAAATTAATATTTTTCAAAATAATATATTTTTCAATCAAAACAAATTTGGGTACGACGTGTTCTATTTCAAAATTTAAAATTAAATATTCCCAAAGAAAATTAATATTTTTCAAAATAATATATTTTTCAATCAAAACAAATTTGGCGACTCCGCTGGGGATAAATCTCTCTCTCCATCTTTAATAGCGATATAAATTTTATTGAATTGGTAGTCTTAACTACCCTTCTCTCCGTTGGTCCCTCTCCCATTTCTTCCTTGGGTGAGTGTGGCCAACTCAATTAAGACATGTGAAACGATAGGTGAGTGTAGGAAACCTCCCTTTAAGTCGGGCTTTGACATTTTGCCTCCAACTGGATTGGTAGAACGAAAGAGTCAAGCCAAAATCTTTCTGTATATGTTGCAAACTCGCGTGCGAACAAATATATAGCATGCTAAGTTTCACAATTTACAGAAAATACTTCAACTTCAAAATCATAGATTTCAATCCTTTAGCAAAGTTCAATCCATTTCAAATCCTTTTGATCTTTATATTCTATCACTAGAAGCAGAATTAGAGCTCTTATAATTCAATACAAGTGATAGAATATACACACCTTTAAATTTGATTGATTCTTCCGGTAAAGTTTATCTTTGACATTTCATTCCCAAACAATTTGACGGGATGAAAGAGTCGGGTCGACTTCTAAGAATCTTCCCCCAAAATTTGTAAACCTTTATGTTGAATGCGAATTCAACACATTGAGTTTCAAAATGAGAGGAGATTCTATCGGATTGTCAAAATTTAATCTCTTTCCAAATCTTTCAAATCAATTTCAACTGTTGTTGTCATGTGTCTTCTATAATATTCTTTTGTAATTGAACACATGCAACACAAACCCAAAACTCTCAAGTCAATTCTGAATTTTGACATTTCACTCTAAGCTAGTCAGTACAGTGAAAGAGTCAAGTCAAGCTCTCTAGATTTTCTCTTAATTTTTGTTAACCATATGTTGAAAATAAAAATCAACATTTTGAGTTTCAAAAAAAATGAAGGAAAATCATTCAAACCAATTTCAATCCTCAGTGCTATGGGTCTTCTATAACATTTTGTTGTAGTTGAACACATGCAACACAATTCTAAAGTTCTTCAATCAATTTTAGGCTTTGACATTTCACCTCTAAATCACTTGTTGGGATGAAAGAGATAAGCCTAAATCTTGGGATCTTCATATTAATTTTGTAAACCTACATATTTGAACATAATTCAATATGTTGGGTTTCAAAATCTGATAAAGACCCATTCGGTTCCAAACTGAATTCAACTCTAATTTTGATTTTAAAGTCAAAATCTGGGCTTTGACATTTCATCCCAAGTCGATTGGCTAAATGAAAGAGTTAAGCCCAATTTTTGGATTTTTCATATCAATGTTGTGAACCTACATGATTGAGTGAAACTCAGTCAGTTGAGTCACAAACTTTGAAGAAGATCCACTCGACTTTAATCTCAAATTCAAATTCAATATCAAGCCAAATTCAATCTTAACATTAAACTTGAGTTTGATTTCAACTTTAAATTCAACCTTAAATTTGATTTTAAAATTCAAATTCGAACTATGACATTTTGCCCCAATTCAATTGGTGTAGCGAAAGAGTCAAGTTTCTCATCAATTTTGTGAACCACCGTGTTCAGTGTAAACTAAATACGATTGAGTTATAAAATTTTGTATAAAATCAATCAAACTTAAAATTCAAATTCAATTTCAAATCACTAATTCAAATCACTTTCTTAATTCCAGGAAATAGAACACTCAAATGGCTGGGAAACTAATCTTCTCACTGAATAGAGACGTGCCCGTAGAAGAAGTTCTCAATGGAAGTTTAATTCAATATGGGATGGAATTTCAAGATCTCAAGATTTCAGTTAATGGAGAAAAAATCTTAGATCTGTCCGCTCGTACTCAAGAGAATTTCCCCTTAGTAGAAGTTACTTTAGGGTCAGGAGCTGACTCCCCCATCTCTAAGATGGAGGTCGTTGTCGCCCCTGTTCCCATTGTATCCTCTGCTTAAGAGGATAAAAACCAAAAATCATTAACGATAGAAGAGCTGCCGTCTCAGTCTGTGATTGGTTTAAGTTCTAGCACCCTTGTCGTCGGTAGGAACAAGATGAAGAATTACCTTCGAAGAGCCAGAAAAAGGAATCTTAAGGCTAGAAAGACCACTGAATCGGGAGCCTTAGAGAGGACCAACTTCGAGGCCAATCGAGAACCCGTTACTCCTTCTATGTACCCTCTCCTTGCACAAAGGTGGGAGGTTGTAGAGAAGAGAGCGCGATCTCCAATACACCTACTTGACTACTACACAGAAAGACTCAAGCAAGAAAGAATTTAGCAATCACCAGCAATAGGCCATAGGCCCCCAACTGAGGGTTATGATCCGTCCACTCTACTAGAAGATGTTAAGGCGCGTTACTATACATGTCCTACTACATCATTTATAGAGGAGGAGGAGTAGCAACCACTCAGGGTGCCACTTTCTTAACTACTAGTCTAGTAGTAATTTGAGAGGGGAAACAATATAAGATTATGTCAGATAGTGATACCGTCAAAATTTAAATTTCGATGGGGTCCTATCACGATAAATCTTTTGATTACAGTAATATCGTAATATCTAGGGATAGTGCAGACCTTATAATAGTCTCTCTCTCCACAGAGATTGTAGGAATTCAATTTCAGGTTGACAAGGTCTTGCCACCTAGACTTGTAGCCTTTTTAAAGAAAACTTATCAATTTCTCAAGTGTACTAGATTCAAATTTTCAAGATAGTTGATTCCTCCTTTTAGTAAAAATTGACCTCTATCTTAAGTCTTAAGCAAGAGAGAGTTGTAGTTCATTCCGTCAAATGTTTGAATACCCCTCCCTCCCACCGCTCTCGTGGGTTGAATTAACTTTTGAGTTAAAATTTATATCAAGATTAAGTTGACCTTAGAAATGAAAATTTTTTCAATCTTCTAGCAATCTTCTATCTTAATGGGTTATTTTCGCATGTCTAAAATCTGTTCAATGATTTTCAAAAGTCAAGTTGATACTCTTTTCAAAAAGATTGAGTGTGCTTTGAGGATTATTCTTCCTTGTGTAAGAGAACAAATTTTCTTCTCTAATACTTGAGATATAATCCCAACATTCAAAATAAAATAAAAAAGATCAATCAATTTAAGGTATTTGAAGAAAGTGGAGCCTCTTCTCGAATTCAGTTGAAATCAAGAGATGCGCGAATGCGCCAAATCAAAAGATGCGCGAATGCGCCAAAAATTAAGAAGTGCACGAAGTGCACAAAAAGTCAAAAGATACGCAAACTGCGTCACTAAAGAAAGAGAAGAAGTGTAAGATGACTTCCTTCCTTTAAATCCTTAAATCTCACAAAATCGATCACCTTTAAATACTTGACTTTGAAAATCTTGAATCTAGATTCTTTGCCATGCATAAATTATCTATCATATAGAAGAAAATCATGCAATAAAATTGAAAAGATCAAATTTCTACCTTCAACTTAAACACTTTGAAATTAATTTTAATTCAAAATCTATACAAGGAAGACCCCAGTTCAATTTCTACGAAACTTGGTCTGGGTCAACAAAACCTAAATTCTTAAACCTTTTCAAGGTTAGTTGGAGTCAGCACTACTTCTCACTGCACTTCTAAATTTGTTCCCACATGTCGTTCCGACAGGGTCCAAATGGTTAGAGGAAATTTCCAATAAAATGATCGAATCTTCTACTCCTGAAAAGAATTCAAATCTTGTCCTTTAGAAATGGGTATAAGTCCTTGCATAGAGGCATCTTTTCCTTTAAGGCCTTTTCAACAAAATTAAACTCTACGCTGGGTCCAAGATCAGACCTACTAGAGGAGTATTTTGTAATGCTGGGAATTGCTGTTCAAAATAAAACTACGACTGAGCAGTGTGCCCGACTCCAATTTGAGGAGTTCGAGGCCTCACAGAGCTTTGTCTTTAAGGCTCAATAAAACTCAGAATCATACAAAGGTTGATTGGTTGAAGCTCATGATAAGATAGAGCAACTTTGAACCTTCCAAGGAGGAGACTTGGTCTAGGTTCCTTGGATGCATATCTTAGCCTACCGAGAGATCGGTGGAGGAGTTTGAACCAACACAAGACAGTCATTTGTCGTAGAGACGATCTTTGAGAGAATTTCTAACATTAACTGATCAACCCTGAATGATGCCACTTGACATTTTCGAATGTCGGGGCAGCTCTTCAGGAAGTACCATGCCAGATGAGTGTCAAAACTAAATCAAATTCAAAACTCTTCAAACTTAAATTCACCAAAATCAAAAATCAATCAAATCAAATTCTACACATTCAAAGTCAAAATCTTCTAAATTCAGATTTCTATCTGAAATCACAATTTAAATCAATCTCAAATCATATCAAATCCAATCGAAATCCAAAATTTAGAAATCATTCAAATTTGAAACCAAAATCACTCCCTTCTTTTCCTTAAGGTTAGGTGTGAGTCCCAGAGCTTCCTTTCCTTAGGATTAGATCTGCTAGTGGTGGAGTAAGCCCCTCGTGGCACCATCCTAGCATCCAAAATCAAATTTCGGGTTAGATTGATTTTGCCGAATCCTTAGAGATTCTGGCAGACTATCTCCTTGGCTAGTTCCCCTAGTTAGATGTGAGTCCTTGTGCTTTCTAACTAGGTTAGTCATTGAATACCCAATACAAATCTGATCCGTTAGGAGTAGGTGTGAGTCCCTGTGCTTCCTACCTCCTAGGATCTCGACTGACTAAAAGTGGAATTAAGCCTGTTGGGCCCCACATAGTTCAGTCACTCTCTCTTTTCTTTAAGGTTAGGTGTGAGTCCCCGTGCTTCCTTTCCTTAGGATTAGATCTGCTAGTGGTGGAGCAAGCCCCTCGTGGCACCATCCTAGCATATAAAATCAAATTTCAGGTTAGATAGCTTTTGCCAAATCCTTAGAGATTTGGGCAGACTATCTCCTTGGCTAGTTCCCCTAGTTAGATGTGAGTCCCTGTGCTTTCTAACTAGGTTAGTCATTGAATACCCAGTACAAATCCGATCCGTTAGGAGTAGGTGTAAGTCCCTGTGCTTCCTATCTCCTAGGATCTCGACTAACTAGTAGTGGATTTAAGCCTCTTGGGCCCCACTATAGTTCAGTCACCTTCTCTTCCTTAGGGTTTAGGTTTCCTCCTTCCCTTAGGATTAGATCTGCTAGTGGTAGAGTACGCCCCTCGTGGCACTACCCTAGTAACAAACCCAAATTCGATCCTCTGTAGTCAGGATTTCTTCCTTTCTATATGATCACTCAATCATCTAGGGTTAGGTCTTCCCTTTCCTTAGAACCAACATCAAATTCAATCCTCTAGGGTTAGATCTTCTCTTTCCTTAGAATCAAATCCAAATCCAATCTTCTAAGGTTAGGCTCTCTTTCCTTTAGAATTAAAACTTAAATCTGATCTTCTATAGTTAGGAATTCTTCCTTTCTATACGATCACCCAAACTTCCTTTTCCTATAGGGATGGACTTTCCTTCTTTTAGGACTAAATCCACTAGTGGTAAAGTACGCCCCTCGTGGCACTACCCTAGTATCAATTTAAATCTTGATTCCCCAAGGATGAACTTTTCATTCCCTTAGGATCAAAATTCCTTACATAATCTTTAATCTCGGTCAACGCCAATATGTGCAATAGAATTTTATTCTATTACACATATTGGGGGTCCATTTGTTGACCTCATTTTTGTATGAGGTCACTTGGACCAATCCTGACCATAGATTAATTTCCAAATCAATTAAAACACCAGGCCCTAGGATCCTTCTAGACTTCAGACCTTAGGTTCTATTCTAGACCTTAAGACCCTTCTAGGAGTCAGACTTTAGGATCTACCTAGATCATAAATCAATCCAGACATATGATCAATCAAATCTAAAATCCAACTCAAATCCAGAATTTGAAACCAAAATCCAAGGCCAAAGGTGCCATCCTAAAAGCCTTTTCCAGTGAATTTTCAAACAGTTTGAAACCCAATCAAATGACCTCCGATTCAGAGTCTGTCAGTTGCATATTGATGGGACATGTCTCTGGAGGCAACCCTCCAAATTTGAGCCCATTTTTAGGTCTCTAACCCTAAAAACTAAATCAAAATCCAAAGGCTATAAAACCTTCAAATATTTACGGCCTATGCCATTGGACCTATCACTTTGAAGATTCTGACCTTAGAGCCTTCACCAAAGCCTCTAGTCACTTCCAGACCATTAATTCTGATATGTTAATCAATAAACTGAATCTTTCTGGACTCATCTCAGCCCCCAGTGAGCATGAGCTCAAAAATGGCCAAAATACCCCTATGGGGCTCAAATAGTGATTTCAAATCAAATGACCTCCAAATTGAATGCAACCACCTCCAGCAAGTTTCAAATGCTATTTTGAACCTATTAGACCCATTCCCAACCCCTGGGTCAACCTGGTTGACCAAGTCAATAGGTTTGACCCAAGAGGCCCTTTAAGGGTCCAAACAAGTGTTTTGACCCAAATGGCCTCTTTGAGCCATGAAATCACTTCTATGAGTTTTCAAATGTCATTTCAAACTTCCTGAGCCTGATTCCAAACCCTGGATCAACCTGTTTGACCAGATCAAACAAAATTGACCTAAATGCCCTTAATGGGCTAAATAGACCCATTTGATCAAATCCAATTCTTCAGACTCTGGAGCCACATCCAATTGACCCAAAATGACTTTTGAAATTGATTGAACCTATTTCCCGACCTTGGACCCATTTGATTGACTAACTCAACTAGTTTTTGGCTTAATGGCCCATTAAAGACCCATTAAGCCCTCTTAACCCAAATTACCTACATGAGCTTGAGAATGACCCTCACCAACATCCATAACAGCTCCCTAAGTCTCTCCATCTGCCGCCTTAGCAGTATTTGACCTGTTGACTAGTCAAAGTAGTCAACAAATGGTCAAAGGACCTTCCAAAACTCAAAATATTGATTCTATACAACTCAAACCTCAATACCAAACCCTCATATTGTCACTCCAGCACCTAATACATCTCCACATGCCAACTCAACAGCCCATGTGGCAGGTTGACCAGTCAACATGTGATCAACAAATTCTTAAGTAGCTAAATCTCTTGGTTTAGGCTAATCCAACCCATCTAATCCCTCTCTAGCTGTTTGGAGAGACTCTATAAGCTTCTTAGAGTCATTCGCAGCCTTTAGATCAGGATCTAATGGCTTACATTTAATTCCACATGGACAAGAGGCCAAAATAGGCTTTCCACCTAGGATGTCCTCTCCATGTCCTTGTCTTCTGCTCCCACCAACCCCCTGGACAGATAGCACTCATCTGGGAGCCTAACCAAATGATCCTAGCGGTCCAATAGATCTAGGGCAGCTTGAATAGGGTAGAATCTCATTTTGAGCCGGGATGGCAACCCTATCATTCTCTCTCTATCCCGGCAATCCCAGAGCACAAAAACATTTCGTTTGAGCTCCCCAGGAATCCCTCTTCATTTCCCATGTCAAAACCCGGCGGTTGGAGGCTGCCGCCGGCGAGCTTCCCGGCCAACCGAAGCATTTCCCGTTCAATCGCTTCTACTGCTCGATCCAGGCGTTATCAAGGCAAGAGATCTTCTATAAAAAGGAGCGTGGACAGTCTACAAATGCAACAAATCCAAAAGCAGTTCAATCCGTCCAAAATCAAGGTAAAAAACTCAAACCCTAGGTCTAGGTACACTAGATTAAATAACTTTCTACGAAACTCGTTTTAAGCAAAATAAAATATTTTCCAATATTTCTGTTCATCTCTTTAATTTGTGTTTAAAATTTCAAGCTTTTTCATTAAGTATATCGCTACAACGAGCCAAAAAAATGAGATTAGAGCATCCCGTTAGTCTGGCTCAGGCGTATGTGTTCTGGGCCGTCAATTGCTCAATCTACGGTCCGGATTAAGCCTTTTCGCGATTTGATCCGGCCGTGTATCTGATCCCTCATTCAATTTACTGTCCGGCTGCATCTAGGCCGTCCGCTCCATTCAGCGGAATCGGTTCTCCGCCATTTGATCTCTCCAAACTGAGATCAAACAGCGGGATTCAATCTCCGCCGTCGAATGGAATCTGAAAGGGATTGAACGGCTTCCATTCAGTGCTGAGCTATTTAAGTGAATACCACGTGGACCCCAGCCGCCGCCGCATTATTGATCCAGCAAACCCGTCTCGCCACGTGGCATCCCGCCGTCAGAGCTTTAAAAATGATTTAAAATTTGATTTTAAATCTTTTTTTTCTAA
The DNA here is from genome assembly GCA_019514585.1 of Dendrobium officinale. Lineage (NCBI taxonomy): Eukaryota > Viridiplantae > Streptophyta > Magnoliopsida > Asparagales > Orchidaceae > Dendrobium > Dendrobium officinale. Next base: position 19,315,580 of record CM033700.1, on the reverse strand, counting down.
ATCTTTTCTCTTTAAAAAGAAAATAAAATTCAGAAAAATTAATATTTTATATTAAAATATTCAGAAATTTAAATTATTTAATTTAAAATTTTAATTAATTTAAAATATTAAATATATCTTAAATAACTATTAAAAATTTAATTTTAAATATTTTAGTAATATTTAATTAAAGGTTAAGTTAAATATTTTTCTATTTTTTTTTTAAAAAAAAAATTATATGTTAAAATATGTTAAATAATTAAGCATTTATTTTAAATTAATTTAATTTGAATTTTATTTTAATTCGAACCATATTTTGAATATTTTACTTTATTATATATTAACTAGTTATTTAAATATTAATTAATACTTAATAAAAATTTATTCTAATAATTTTGAAAATCTAAAGAAAATTATTTTCTTATAATTAAAAATTTTTAGAAAACTTTTATGACCCAATTTAATATGATTTTTTAATCTATGTAAATATTTAATTAATTTTGAATTAATTTAAATGCATTAATTAAACTTAAACTTTAAAAATTCATATTAAATTTAAATTAATTCATAAAAATTTGAGTAATATATCAAAATTTTCATAAAATTGAGAACTTTAAATTTAAAACTATTTTCAAGATTTAAAACTTAATATACTTTGATTATTTCAAATTATTTGAATATCCCTGTTATTTATCTAATATTTAATTAAATATTATATTAATTATTAACAAAATATATATAGTATTTTCAAATAACTTGAAAATCAGTAGGTCTCTCAACTATTTATAAATTATTTTTGATAATATTTTGAATTATTTTAGTTTAGAATATATATATTCATATATATGGTTTTGTATATATATATTTATACTTTAAAACTATTTTGAAATTATACATATATTTAAATCTTTAAAAACAACTTTGGGAGATCTACCTTGAAATTTCAAGCATAGATTGAATGTTTGAATAGAAATTCTTGGGGAATATTGATTAATCAATGAATAATTATTTTGCTAATTATTCATTGATTAATCTCTTACTTAATTAAGCTTTAAGTTAATTTGCATGCTTAGGTTGTGCACACACCACCTAGCATAGGCTCTCCTAGATCTAAGGACTTGTTTGCTTGCTATTGTGTATTTATGTCATGCTTATTCAAAGGGTAGTCAAAACTTTGATTCAAACCTACACAATTTAGTGACATAATTAAGGACAATAATTAAGGACATGTGTTTAGAGAACTTAGAATATTTCCAATAATTAGGATTCACTTCTCTTTGAGTTGAAACTTCAAAAAATTAAACTTAGTGACAAACAACCACTAGGAGAAATTTCACTGGTTTTAGAAGTCATTAAGCCCCCTAATTAATTTTCCTAAGTTTAAGCCTTAATTAAGCCTTAAAACCTTCCAGAAAATGTAATAAATCCAATTTATATCCAAAAATTATATGTAAGCCCTCTAACTGACCAGAATTAAGTCCTTAACCTAAGAAAATTGAAACCAACCTGATTTGACAGCAATTATGTAGTTAATTTAATTTTAAGTAAAAACCAATATTTAATTCATATAATTAATTAATAATTATTAAAAAATTTCCAAAAAACTTCCCAAACACTTGGGAATCTCTCCTTAGGTCATTCCTGACCTTTGGAGCTGATTTCAAGGAGTTGGGACCTCATTTGGAGTAAAATCACAAAAAGGGGCCTTTAATTAAGGATTTTCAACAATTCAATAAATAGTCAAAACTTTAAAAATTCATAACTAATTCAAGAAAAGTCCAAATTGACCAAACTCACTTGCATTCAACTCATAATGACTCCTAGTATTTATCAAAAATATTGTATTCCAGAAATCTGTAATATTTCAAAAAGTCAACAAATTGGTCAAACCATAGTTAAAATATAGTTCAAAACTTCAAACCTTCGTAGTAAAATATAGAAAAATCCGTTTTCAACTTACTTACTGTCTAACTGATCGTAGTAAGGTCTAATATTTTAATAAAATACAAAAATTCCAGAAAATACTCTTAATCAAAAAGTCAATTTTGAACCTTTAATTAAATGATTAAAATATTCCAAAAATTCATAAAAACTCAAATTCATTTTAAAAAATCCAGAAATGATTAATCAACTCTTAAAATCAGTAATCAACCAATTTTGATTAAAATTCATTAACCTTTAAACTTTAACCAAATCAAATCACTTAATTATATCGGGTACCACTGGGTAACCCAGGCCTACGAGGCTATTGACTTAGCCCCAAGGAAGGTGAAATAAACTTCACGGCCTCGGTGTGAAACAAAGGTGGTTTCCAATAAATAATTAATAATCAATTTTAAAAGATTCAAAATATTAATATTTAAACTCTAACTAAATTTCTCTTAAACCTTTCAACCAATCGAACTTTAAATGACTTTAACTAATAATTCTATTTAGGGCATATCAAAACCGTACGACCTACCCTACACACTTTAGATGGTTTGCTAAGATCACCGACTCTAGTTTTAGAATAGGCCGGTGTTTTACTTTCTGCAGTTGTGTGCCGAGTTTTCGAGCTTTTACTGCATGTTGTTTGCTAGTGTAGAATTGTTGTGTTTGCTTACTTACTTCCTGCACTCTGTGATTGATTGTGCGTTAGATTTACCCCTATGATAGGGACGAATTATACTTGTGCAATCTTATGCAGGTGGCCATGCTCATACAAGGAGCTGAAATTAAAGGGGGCAATTAATAAAAAAATTATATACTCTTTGCATAGGTACCTGCCGCGCTTAAGACCCCCTTTAAATAAAAAGAGCATGGCCAAGTGTGGCTAAAAAAAATGCATTTCAATTTTCATATTATAACTGCTTGGGAATATATACAACTGCTGATTATTAGGATAACCTTGCAGGATCGAGTCTAGATTTTTTTTTATTTCAATTAATGTAAATTCAATTCAGTAAAAGTTGTAATTTATTTGAAATTATTTAAGATTTGGATGTTTAATCCAATTTGAATTCCAAAGAGGTGAAGACATCCCTAAAGGGGAGAGTCTTCTTCCATTTGGAAGTCAAATTATGATACTTTACAAATATCCAAAGAGGAAAGATAACACCCCGATCAAGGGGGAGTTTCTTTCCATTTGGATATCCTGAACCAACGAATCAAGATGCTCGTGAGAAGATGAAGGATTGGACAACGAGAAGAATCCCAAATCTCAAAGTCATTTGATTTAGGATTAGAAATCTGGGTTGTAGTCAGTGGTGCCCGGCCACTTTAATTTCTTGTAATTTTTGAGATGTAATAATAAGTGGCACTTGCCATATAGACATTCAATTTGATACATTTAATTTAATTGATTTATTTAATTGATTGCGCATTTAAACTCCTGCTTTTCTAGTCTTTTTATTTGCATGCCGCATTTGATTTAGCCTGGAATTCGAATTTAGGCTCTTAGGGGTCTGTCAAAAAATTCTTCTACTTTAATTAAATAAAATTTTTAAGATAAGATAGAAATTCTAAACGGTCCTAAGAAGTAAACTCGGACTCGCCGAGGGTTCTTCATGTATACATATTGTACTTTCTCAACCTTGTTAGGCATCTCCCCGCCTGCGGGTTCTGGCAGACCACCTGGCCTATGAGGGTGCCGATCTGTCAAGGGGATGTTATGCAATCTCTAGGAAAAAAACATATTTTCTAAGCCAAAATTTTTAAACTGCTACATACTAATTTTGCATTCAATCGAGTCAATTAGCATGCATCGCATTAGTAACAAAGTGAAATGAGTCTAATATTTAATTGCATTTATTTAGACACCAAACCCAACATAAGTCAAAGGGGCCAATTAGGATCTGCTCTAGATGTCGGCCCCGTTCTCAAAACTTTTCTTAAATAACGTCCCTACCACTCTACAAAAAAGACCGGACTCATATTTTAAAATCGTTTAGGTGGTTTAGCTGGCTCCCCAATCCAGGCTGGGGTGAGACCAGATTCGTATTGCACTAGCTAGGTTCGGGGCACTAACTTTTAGTGCCCAATTTAGACTTAGGTTCTAAGGCTGGCTCGGGCCATAAGACCTCAACTTTCGGGAATTGAATCCCAAATTTCTAATAAAATTGACCACTCAAACTAAAAATTTCTTCCAATCAAATACAAGCCTAACAATTAGGATAGATTGTGGTGTTTCTGAAGTAATTCAGAATCTTAAAACGCCTCCTACAGTTCTTCCTTTGACTCCAGAAATAACTGCTCAAACTTGAACCAATCCCGATTAAAAATTCCAAACCTTAATCTCCTTTGATATCGATCTTTGAAAATCTAAAATGAGATTTCTACCGCTATTTTAATCGAGAGTTTTTGTAGGAAACTTTTATTTCCTACGATGTAATTAAATACGAGGGCTTGCGCTCGTAGGAGATTTAGAAACCCAGAACTGATTTTTAAAATCAATAATTTTTCAAAATCTCTAATTAATTTTCTTTGGGAAAATCAAACCCGACGATCATTATCGTCATTTTCGAATGATCCATAATAATTGATATCGTCTTTCTTTGGAGAGATATATCAATTATTATCGTGGTTTCGATTATGAAATTAATGATCTTCTATCTGAATTATCATAGTCAGACAATCGATTGAATTTCATTATGATCTTTCGAGATCATATGTTGTTTCCCCTTGAGTCTGACTACAATAATTCAGATAAGTTTAAAATTCTAAAATTTGAACCCGTTAGGGAACGATACATTCGTCTTTCGAGGCGATATATTGTTCATAACGACGTGTTCTATTTCAAAATTTAAAATTAAATATTCCCAAAGAAAATTAATATTTTTCAAAATAATTTATTTTTCAATCAAAACAAATTTGGGTACGACGTGTTATATTTCAAAATTTAAAATTAAATATTCCCAAAGAAAATTAATATTTTTCAAAATAATATATTTTTCAATCAAAACAAATTTGGCGACTCCACTGGGGATAAATCTCTCTCTCCATCTTTAATAGCGATATAAATTTTATTGAATCGGTAGTCTTAACTACCCTTCTCTCCGTTGGTCCCTCTCCCATTTCTTCCTTGGGTGAGTGTGGCCAACTCAATTAAGACATGTGAAACGATAGGTGAGTGTAGGAAACCTCCCTTTAAGTCGGGCTTTGACATTTTGCCTCCAACTGGATTGGTAGAACGAAAGATTCAAGCCAAAATCTTTCTGTATATGTTGCAAACTCGCGTGCGAACAAATATATAGCATGCTAAGTTTCACAATTTACAGAAAATACTTCAACTTCAAAATCATAGATTTCAATCCTTTAGCAAAGTTCAATCCATTTCAAATCCTTTTGATCTTTATATTCTATCACTAGAAGCAGAATTAGAGCTCTTATAATTCAATACAAGTGATAGAATATACACACCTTTAAATTTGATTGATTCTTCTGGTAAAGTTTATCTTTGACATTTCATTCCCAAACAATTTGACGGGATGAAAGAGTCGGGTCGACTTCTAAGAATCTTCCCCCAAAATTTGTAAACCTTTATGTTGAATGCGAATTCAACACATTGAGTTTCAAAATGAGAGGAGATTCTATCGGATTGTCAAAATTTAATCTCTTTCCAAATCTTTCAAATCAATTTCAACTGTTGTTGTCATGTGTCTTCTATAATATTCTTTTGTAATTGAACACATGCAACACAAACCCAAAACTCTCAAGTCAATTCTGAATTTTGACATTTCACTCTAAGCTAGTCAGTATAGTGAAAGAGTCAAGTCAAGCTCTCTAGATTTTCTCTTAATTTTTGTTAACCATATGTTGAAAATAAAAATCAACATTTTGAGTTTCAAAAAAAATGAAGGAAAATCATTCAAACCAATTTCAATCGTCAGTGCTATGGGTCTTCTATAACATTTTGTTGTAGTTGAACACATGCAACACAATTCTAAAGTTCTTCAATCAATTTTAGGCTTTGACATTTCACCTCTAAATCACTTGTTGGGATGAAAGAGATAAGCCTAAATCTTGGGATCTTCATATTAATTTTGTAAACCTACATATTTGAACATAATTCAATATGTTGGGTTTCAAAATCTGATAAAGACCCATTCGGTTCCAAACTGAATTCAACTCTAATTTTGATTTTAAAGTCAAAATCTGGGCTTTGACATTTCATCCCAAGTCGATTGGATAAATGAAAGAGTTAAGCCCAATTTTTGGATTTTTCATATCAATGTTGTGAACCTAAATGATTGAGTGAAACTCAGTCTGTTGAGTCACAAACTTTGAAGAAGATCCACTCGACTTTAATCTCAAATTCAAATTCAATATCAAGCCAAATTCAATCTTAACATTAAACTTGAGTTTGATTTCAACTTTAAATTCAACCTTAAATTTGATTTTAAAATTCAAATTCGAACTTTAACATTTTGCCCCAATTCAATTGGTGTAGCGAAAGAGTCAAGTTTCTCATCAATTTTGTGAACCACCGTGTTTAGTGTAAACTAAATACGATTGAGTTATAAAATTTTGTATAAAATCAATCAAACTTAAAATTCAAATTCAATTTCAAATCACTAATTCAAATCACTTTCTTAATTCCAGGAAATAGAACACTCAAATGGCTGGGAAACTAATCTTCTCACTGAATAGAGACGTGCCCGTAGAAGAAGTTCTCAATGGAAGTTTAATTCAATATGGGATGGAATTTCAAGATCTCAAGATTTCAGTTAATGGAGAAAAAATCTTAGATCTGTCCGCTCGTACTCAAGAGAATTTCCCCTTAGTAGAAGTTACTTTAGGGTCAGGAGCTGACTCCCCCATCTCTAAGATGGAGGTCGTTGTCGCCCCTGTTCCCATTGTATCCTCTGCTTAAGAGGATAAAAACCAAAAATCAATAACGACAGAAGAGCTGCCGTCTCAGTCTGTGATTGGTTTAAGTTCTAGCACCCTTGTCGTCGGTAGGAACAAGATGAAGAATTACCTTTGAAGAGCCAGAAAAAGGAATCTTAAGGCTAGAAAGACCACTGAATCGGGAGCCTTAGAGAGGACCAACTTCGAGGCCAATCGAGAACCCGTTACTCCTTCTATGTACCCTCTCCTTGCACAAAGGTGGGAGGTTGTAGAGAAGAGAGCGCGATCTCCAATACACCTACTTGACTACTACACAGAAAGACTCAAGCAAGAAAGAATTGAGCAATCACCAGCAATAGGCCATAGGCCCCAAACTGAGGGTTATGATCCGTCCACTCTACTAGAAGATGTTAAGGCGTGTTACTATACATGTCCTACTACATCATTTATAGAGGAGGAGGAGTAGCAACCACTCAGGGTGCCACTCTCTTAACTACTAGTCTAGTAGTAATTTGAGAGGGGAAACAATATAAGATTATGTCAGATAGTGATACCGTCAAAATTTAAATTTCGATGGGGTCCTATCACGATAAATCTTTTGATTACAGTAATATCGTAATATCTAGGGATAGTGCAGACCTTATAATAGTCTCTCTCTCCACAGAGATTGTAGGAATTCAATTTCAGGTTGACAAGGGTCTTGCCACCTAGACTTGTAGCCTTTTTAAAGAAAACTTATCAATTTCTCAAGTGTACTAGATTCAAATTTTCAAGATAGTTGATTCCTCCTTTTAGTAAAAATTGACCTCTATCTTAAGTCTTAAGCAAGAGAGAGTTGTAGTTCATTCCGTCAAATGTTTGAATACCCCTCCCTCCCACCGCTCTCATGGGTTGAATTAACTTTTGAGTTAAAATTTATATCAAGATTAAGTTGACCTTAGAAATGAAAATTTTTTCAATCTTCTAGCAATCTTCTATCTTAATAGGTTATTTTCGCATGTCTAAAATCTGTTCAATGATTTTCAAAAGTCAAGTTGATACTCTTTTCAAAAAGATTGAGTGTGCTTTGAGGATTATTCTTCCTTGTGTAAGAGAACAAATTTTCTTCTCTAATACTTGAGATATAATCCCAACATTCAAAATAAAATAAAAAAGATCAATCAATTTAAGGTATTTGAAGAAAGTGGAGCCTCTTCTCGAATTCAGTTGAAATAAAGAGATGCGCGAATGCGCCAAATCAAAAGATGCGCGAATGCGCCAAAAATCAAGAAGTGCACGAAGTGCACAAAAAGTCAAAAGATACGCAAACTGCGTCACTAAAGAAAGAGAAGAAGTGTAAGATGGCTTCCTTCCTTTAAATCCTTAAATCTCACAAAATCGATCACCTTTAAATACTTGACTTTGAAAATCTTGAATCTAGATTCTTCGCCATGCATAAATTATCTATCATATAGAAGAAAATCATGCAATAAAATTGAAAAGATCAAATTTCTACCTTCAACTTAAACACTTTGAAATTAATTTTAATTCAAAATCTATACAAGGAAGACCCCAGTTCAATTTCTACGAAACTTGGTCTGGGTCAACAAAACCTAAATTCTTAAACCTTTTCAAGGTTAGTTGGAGTCAGCACTACTTCTCACTGCACTTCTAAATTTGTTCCCACATGTCGTTCCGACAGGGTCTAAATGGTTAGAGGAAATTTCCAATAAAATGATCGAATCTTCTACTCCTGAAAAGAATTCAAATCTTGTCCTTTAGAAATGGGTATAAGTCCTTGCATAGAGGCATCTTTTCCTTTAAGGCCTTTTCAACAAAATTACACTCTACGCTGGGTCCAAGATCAGACCTACTAGAGGAGTATTTTGTAATGCTGGGAATTGCTGTTCAAAATAAAATTACGACTGAGCAGTGTGCCCGACTCCAATTTGAGGAGTTCGAGGCCTCACAGAGCTTTGTCTTTAAGGCTCAATAAAACTCAGAATCATACAAAGGTTGATTGGTTGATGCTCATGATAAGATAGAGCAACTTTGAACCTTCCAAGGAGGAGACTTGGTCTAGGTTCCTTGGATGCATATCTTAGCCTACCGAGAGATCGGTGGAGGAGTTTGAACCAACACAAGACAGTCATTTGTCATAGAGACGATCTTTGAGAGAATTTCTAACATTAACTGATCAACCCTGAATGATGCCACTTGACATTTTCGAATGTCGGGGCAGCTCTTCAGGAAGTACCATGCCAGATGAGTGTCAAAACTAAATCAAATTCAAAACTCTTCAAACTTAAATTCACCAAAATCAAAAATCAATCAAATCAAATTCTACACATTCAAAGTCAAAATCTTCTAAATTTAGATTTCTATCTGAAATCACAATTTAAATCAATCTCAAATCATATCAAATCCAATCGAAATCCAAAATTTAGAAATTATTCAAATTTGAAACCAAAATCACTCCCTTCTTTTCCTTAAGGTTAGGTGTGAGTCCCAGAGCTTCCTTTCCTTAGGATTAGATCTGCTAGTGGTGGAGTAAGCCCCTCGTGGCACCATCCTAGCATCCAAAATCAAATTTCGGGTTAGATTGATTTTGCCGAATCCTTAGAGATTCTGGCAGACTATCTCCTTGGCTAGTTCCCCTAGTTAGATGTGAGTCCTTGTGCTTTCTAACTATGTTAGTCATTGAATACCCAATACAAATCTGATCCGTTAGGAGTAGGTGTGAGTCCCTGTGCTTCCTACCTTCTAGGATCTCGACTGACTAAAAGTGGAATTAAGCCTGTTGGGCCCCACATAGTTCAGTCACTCTCTCTTTTCTTTAAGGTTAGGTGTGAGTCCCCGTGCTTCCTTTCCTTAGGATTAGATCTGCTAGTGGTGGAGCAAGCCCCTCGTGGCACCATCCTAGCATATAAAATCAAATTTCAGGTTAGATAGCTTTTGCCAAATCCTTAGAGATTTGGGCAGACTATCTCCTTGGCTAGTTCCCCTAGTTAGATGTGAGTCCCTGTGCTTTCTAACTAGGTTAGTCATTGAATACCCAGTACAAATCCGATCCGTTAGGAGTAGGTGTAAGTCCCTGTGCTTCCTATCTCCTAGGATCTCGACTAACTAGTAGTGGATTTAAGCCTCTTGGGCCCCACTATAGTTCAGTCACCTTCTCTTCCTTAGGGTTTAGGTTTCCTCCTTCCCTTAGGATTAGATCTGCTAGTGGTAGAGTACGCCCCTCGTGGCACTACCCTAGTAACAAACCCAAATTCGATCCTCTGTAGTCAGGATTTCTTCCTTTCTATATGATCACTCAATCATCTAGGGTTAGGTCTTCCCTTTCCTTAGAACCAACATCAAATTCAATCCTCTAGGGTTAGATCTTCTCTTTCCTTAGAATCAAATCCAAATCCAATCTTCTAAGGTTAGGCTCTCTTTCCTTTAGAATTAAAACTTAAATCTGATCTTCTATAGTTAGGAATTCTTCCTTTCTATACGATCACCCAAACTTCCTTTTCCTATAGGGATGGACTTTCCTTCTTTTAGGACTAAATCCACTAGTGGTAAAGTACGCCCCTCGTGGCACTACCCTAGTATCAATTTAAATCTTGATTCCCCAAGGATGAACTTTTCATTCCCTTAGGATCAAAATTCCTTACATAATCTTTAATCTCGGTCAACGCCAATATGTGCAATAGAATTTTATTCTATTACACATATTGGGGGTCCATTTGTTGACCTCATTTTTGTATGAGGTCACTTGGACCAATCCTGACCATAGATTAATTTCCAAATCAATTAAAACACTAGGCCCAAGGATCCTTCTAGACTTCAGACCTTAGGTTCTATTCTAGACCTTAAGACCCTTCTAGGAGTCAGACTTTAGGATCTACCTAGATCATAAATCAATCCAGACATATGATCAATCAAATCTAAAATCCAACTCAAATCCAGAATTTGAAACCAAAATCCAAGGCCAAAGGTGCCATCCTAAAAGCCTTTTCCAGTGAATTTTCAAACAGTTCGAAACCCAATCAAATGACCTCCGATTCAGAGTCTGTCAGTTGCATATTGATGGGACATGTCTCTGGAGGCAACCCTCCAAATTTGAGCCCATTTTTAGGTTTCTAACCCTAAAAACTAAATCAAAATCCAAAGGCTGTAAAACCTTCAAATATTTACGGCCTATGCCATTGGACCTATCACTTTGAAGATTCTGACCTTAGAGCCTTCACCAAAGCCTCTAGTCACTTCCAGACCATTAATTCTGATATGTTAATCAATAAAATGAATCTTTCTGGACTCATCTCAGCCCCCAGTGAGCATAAGCTCAAAAATGGCCAAAATACCCCTATGGGGCTCAAATAGTGATTTCAAATCAAATGACCTCCAAATTGAATGCAACCACCTCTAGCAAGTTTCAAATGCTATTTTGAACCTATTGGACCCATTCCCAACCCCTGGGTCAACCTGGTTGACCAAGTCAATAGGTTTGACCCAAGAGGCCCTTTAAGGGTCCAAACAAGTGTTTTGACCCAAATGGCCTCTTTGAGCCATGAAATCACTTCTATGAGTTTTCAAATGTCATTTCAAACTTCCTGAGCCTGATTCCAAACCCTGGATCAACCTGTTTGACCAGATCAAACAAAATTGACCTAAATGCCCTTAATGGTCTAAATAGACCCATTTGATCAAATCCAATTCTTCAGACTCTGGAGCCACATCCAATTGACCCAAAATGACTTTTGAAATTGATTAAACCTATTTCCCGACCTTGGACCCATTTGATTGACTAACTCAACTAGTTTTTGGCTTAATGGCCCATTAAAGACCCATTAAGCCCTCTTAACCCAAATTACCTACATGAGCTTGAGAATGACCCTCACCAACATCCATAACAGCTCCCTAAGTCTCTCCATCTGCCGCCTTAGCAGTATTTGACCTGTTGACTAGTCAAAGTAGTCAACAAATGGTCAAAGGACCTTCCAAAACTCAAAATATTGATTCTATACAACTCAAACCTCAATACCAAACCCTCATATTGTCACTCCAGCACCTAATACATCTCCACATGCCAACTCAACAGCCCATGTGGCAGGTTGACCAGTCAACATGTGGTCAACAAATTCTTAAGTAGCTAAATCTCTTGGTTTAGGCTAATCCAACCCATCTAATCCCTCTCTAGCTGTTTGGAGAGACTCTATAAGCTTCTTAGAGTCATTCGCAGCCTTTAGATCAGGATCTAATGGCTTACATTTAATTCCACATGGACAAGAGGCCAAAATAGGCTTTCCACCTAGGATGTCCTCTCCATGTCCTTGTCTTCTGCTCCCACCAACCCCCTGGACAGATGGCACTCATCTGGGAGCCTAACCAAATGATCCTAGCCGTCCAATAGATCTAGGGCAGCTTGAATAGGGTAGAATCTCATTTTGAGCCGGGATGGCAACCCTATCATTCTCTCTCTATCCCGGCAATCCCAGAGCACAAAAACATTTCGTTTGAGCTCCCCAGGAATCCCTCTTCATTTCCCACGTCAAAACCCGGCGGTTGGAGGCTACCGCCGGCGAGCTTCCCGGCCAACCGAAGCATTTCCCGTTCAATCGCTTCTACTGCTCGATCCAGGCGTTATCAAGGCAAGAGATCTTCTACAAAAAGGAGCGTGGACAGTCTACAAATGCAACAAATCCAAAAGCAGTTCAATCCGTCCAAAATCAAGGTAAAAAACTCAAACCCTAGGTCTAGGTACACTAGATTAAATAACTTTCTAAGAAACTCGTTTTAAGCAAAATAAAATATTTTCCAATATTTCTGTTCATCTCTTTAATTTGTGTTTAAAATTTCAAGCTTTTTCATTAAGTATATCGCTACAACGAGCCAAAAAAATGAGATTAGAGCATCCCGTTAGTCTGGCTCAGGCGTATGTGTTCTGGGCCGTCGATTGCTCAATCTACGGTCCGGATTAAGCCTTTTCGCGATTTGATCCGGCCGTGTATCTGATCCCTCATTCAATTTACTGTCCGGCTGCATCTAGGCCGTCCGCTCCATTCAGCGGAATCGGTTCTCCGCCATTTGATCTCTCCAAACTGAGATCAAACAGCGGGATTCAATCTCCGCCGTCGGATGAAATCTGAAGGGGATTGAACAGCTTCCATTCAGTGCTGAGCTGTTTAAGTTAATACCGCGTGGACCCCAGCCGCCGCCGCGTTATTGATCCAGCAAACCCGTCTCGCCACGTGGCATCCCGCCGTCAGAGCTTTAAAAATGATTTAAAATTTGATTTTAAATCTTTTTTTTCTAAATCTTTTCTCTTTAAAAAGAAAATAAAATTCAGAAAAATTAATATTTTATATTAAAATATTCAGAAATTTAAATTATTTAATTTAAATTTTTAATTATTTAAAATATTAAATATATCTTAAATAACTATTAAAAATTTAATTTTAAATATTTTATTAATATTTAATTAAACGTTAAGTTAAATATTTTTCTATTTTTTTTTTTTTTAAAAAAATTTATATGTTAAAATATGTTAAATAATTAAGCATTTATTTTAAATTAATTTAATTTGAATTTTATTTTAATTCGAACCATATTTTGAATATTTTACTTTATTATATATTAACTAGTTATTTAAATATTAATTAATACTTAATAAAAATTTATTCTAATAATTTTGAAAATCTAAAGAAAATTATTTTCTTATAATTAAAAATTTTTAGAAAACTTTTATGACCCAATTTAATATGATTTTTTAATCTATGTAAATATTTAATTAATTTTGAATTAATTTAAATGCATTAATTAAACTTAAACTTTAAAAATTCATATTAAATTTAAATTAATTCATAAAAAATTTGAGTAATATATCAAAATTTTCATAAAAATTGAGAACTTTAAATTTAAAACTATTTTCAAGATTTAAAACTTAATATACTTTGATTATTTCAAATTATTTGAATATCCCTGTTATTTATCTAATATTTAATTAAATATTATATTAATTATTAACAAAATATATATAGTATTTTCAAATAACTTGAAAATCAGTAGGTCTCTCAACTATTTATAAATTATTTTTGATAATATTTTGAATTATTTTAGTTTAGAATATATATATTCATATATATGGTTTTGTATATATATATTTATACTTTAAAACTATTTTGAAATTATACATATATTTAAATCTTTAAAAACAACTTTGGGAGATCTACCTTGAAATTTCAAGCATAGATTGAATGTTTGAATAGAAATTCTTGGGGAATATTGATTAATCAATGAATAATTATTTTGCTAATTATTCATTGATTAATCTCTTACTTAATTAAGCTTTAAGTTAATTTGCATGCTTAGGTTGTGCACACACCACCTAGCATAGGCTCTCCTAGATCTAAGGACTTGTTTGCTTGCTATTGTGTATTTATGTCATGCTTATTCAAAGGGTAGTCAAAACTTTGATTCAAACCTACACAATTTAGTGACATAATTAAGGACAATAATTAAGGACATGTGTTTAGAGAACTTAGAATATTTCCAATAATTAGGATTCACTTCTCCTTGAGTTGAAACTTCAAAAAATTAAACTTAGTGACAAACAACCACTAGGAGAAATTTCACTGGTTTTAGAAGTCATTAAGCCCCCTAATTAATTTTCCTAAGTTTAAGCCTTAATTAAGCCTTAAAAACTTCCAGAAAATGAAATAAATCCAATTTATATCCAAAAATTATATGTAAGCCCTCTAACTGACCAGAATTAAGTCCTTAACCTAAGAAAATTGAAACCAACCTGATTTGACAGCAATTATGTAGTTAATTTAATTTTAAGTAAAAACCAATATTTAATTCATATAATTAATTAATAATTATTAAAAAATTTCCAAAAAACTTCCCAAATACTTGGGAATCTCTCCTTAGGTCATTCCTGACCTTTGGAGCTGATTTCAAGGAGTTGGGACCTCATTTGGAGTAAAATCACAAAAAGGGGCCTTTAATTAAGGATTTTTAATAATTCAATAAATAGTCAAAACTTTAAACATTCATAACTAATTCAAGAAAAGTCCAAATTGACCAAACTCACTTGCATTCAACTCATAATGACTCCTAGTATTTATCAAAAATATTGTATTCCAGAAATCTGTAATATTTCAAAAAGTCAACAAATTGGTCAAACCATAGTTAAAATATAGTTCAAAACTTCAAACCTTCGTAGTAAAATGTAGAAAAATCCGTTTTCAACGTACTTACTGTCTAACTGATCGTAGTAAGGTCTAATATTTTAATAAAATACAAAAATTCCAGAAAATACTCTTAATCAAAAAGTCAATTTTGAACCTTTAATTAAATGATTAAAATATTCCAAAAATTCATAAAAACTCAAATTCATTTTAAAAAATCCAGAAATGATTAATCAACTCTTAAAATCAGTAATCAACCAATTTTGATTAAAATTCATTAACCTTTAAACTTTAACCAAATCAAATCACTTAATTATATCGGGTACCACTAGGTAACCCAGGCCTACGAGGCTATTGACTTAGCCCCAAGGAAGGTGAAATAAACTTCACGGCCTCGGTGTGAAAACAAAGGTGGTTTCCAATAAATAATTAATAATCAATTTTTAAAAGATTCAAAATATTAATATTTAAACTCTAACTAAATTTCTCTTAAACCTTTCAACCAATCGAACTTTAAATGACTTTAACTAATAATTCTATTTAGGGCATATCAAAACCGTACGACCTACCCTACACACTTTAGATGGTTTGCTAAGATCACCGACTCTAGTTTTAGGATAGGCCGGTGTTTTACTTTCTGCAGTTGTGTGCCGAGTTTTCGAGCTTTTACTGCATGTTGTTTGCTAGTGTAGAATTGTTGTGTTTGCTTACTTACTTCCTGCACTCTGTTATTGATTGTGCGTTAGATTTACCCCTATGATAGGGACGAATTATACTTGTGCAATCTTATGCAGGTGGCCATGCTCATACAAGGAGCTGAAATTAAAGGGGGCAATTAATAAAAAAATTATATACTCTTTGCATAGGTACCTGCCGCGCTTAAGACCCCCTTTAAATAAAAAGAGCATGGCCAAGTGTGGCTAAAAAAAATGCATTTCAATTTTCATATTATAACTGCTTGGGAATATATACAACTGCTGATTATTAGGATAACCTTGCAGGATCGAGTCTAGTTTTTTTTATTTCAATTAATGTAAATTCAATTCAGTAAAGGTTGTAATTTATTTGAAATGATTTGAGATTTGGATGTTTAATCCAATTTGAATTCCAAAGAGGTGAAGACATCCCTAAAGGGGAGAGTCTTCTTCCATTTGGAAGTCAAATTATGATACTTTACAAATATCCAAAGAGGAAAGATAACACCCCGATCAAGGGGGAGTTTCTTTCCATTTGGATATCCTGAACCAACGAATCAAGATGCTCGTGAGAAGATGAAGGATTGGACAACGAGAAGAATCCCAAATCTCAAAGTCATTTGATTTAGGATTAGAAATCCGGGTTGTAGTCAGTGGTGCCCGGCCACTTTAATTTCTTGTAATTTTTGAGATGTAATAATAAGTGGCACTTGCCATATAGACATTCAATTTGATACATTTAATTTAATTGATTTATTTAATTGATTGCGCATTTAAACTCCTGCTTTTCTAGTCTTTTTATTTGCATGCCGCATTTGATTTAGCCTGGAATTCGAATTTAGGCTCTTAGGGGTATGTCCAAAAATTCTTCTACTTTAATTAAATAAAATTTTTAAGATAAGATAGAAATTCTAAACGGTCCTAAGAAGTAAGCTCGGACTCGCCGAGGGTTTTTCATGCATACATATTGTACTTTCTCAACCTTGTTAGGCATCTCCCCGCCTGCGGGTTCTGGCAGACCACCTGGCCTATGAGGGTGCCGATCTGTCAAGGGGATGTTATGCAATCTCTAGGAAAAAAACATATTTTCTAAGCCAAAATTTTTAAACTGCTACATACTAATTTTGCATTCAATCGAGTCAATTAGCATGCATCGCATTAGTAACAAAGTGAAATGAGTCTAATATTTAATTGCATTTATTTAGACATCAAACCCAACATAAGTCAAAGGGGCCAATTAGGATCTGCTCTAGATGTCGGCCCCGTTCTCAAAACTTTTCTTAAATAACGTCCCTACCACTCTACAAAAAAGACCGGACTCATATTTTAAAATCGTTTAGGTGGTTTAGCTGGCTCCCCAATCCAGGCCGGGGTGAGACCAGATTCGCATTGCACTAGCTAGGTTTGGGGCACTAACTTTTAGTGCCCAATTTAGACTTAGGTTCTAAGGCTGGCTCGGGCCATAAGACCTCAACTTTCGGGAATTGAATCCCAAATTTCTAATAAAATTGACCACTCAAACTAAAAATTTCTTCCAATCAAATACAAGCCTAACAATTAGGATAGATTGTGGTGTTTCTGAAGTAATTCAGAATCTTAAAACGCCTCCTACAGTTCTTCCTTTGACTCCAGAAATAACTGCTCAAACTTGAACCAATCCCGATTAAAAATTCCAAACCATAATCTCCTTTGATATCGATCTTTGAAAATCTAAAATGAGATTTCTGCCGCTATTTTAATCGAGAGTTTTTGTAGGAAACTTTTATTTCCTACGATGTAATTAAATACGAGGGCGTGCGCTCGTAGGAGATTTAGAAACCCAGAACTGATTTTTAAAATCAATAATTTTTCAAAATCTCTAATTAATTTTCTTTGGGAAAATCAAACCCGACGATCATTATCGTCATTTTCGAACGATCCATAATAATTGATATCTTCTTTCTTCGGAGAGATATATCAATTATTATCGTGGTTTCGATTATGAAATTAATGATCTTCTATCTGAATTATCATAGTCAGACAATCGATTGAATTTCATTATGATCTTTCGAGATCATATGTTGTTTCCCCTTGAGTCTGACTACAATAATTCAGATAAGTTTAAAATTCTAAAATTTGAACCCGTTAGGGAACGATACATTCGTCTTTCGAGGCGATATATTGTTCATAACGACGTGTTCTATTTCAAAATTTAAAATTAAATATTCCCAAAGAAAATTAATATTTTTTAAAATAATATATTTTTCAATCAAAACACCCTAGATGATTCAAAATAAAGAAACAAAACTATCTTCTAATTAGAAACTACCTATTAAGAAGATTTGCATCCTCACTCAATCTTACATACATGTGTGAAGATCAAAAGGGATCTTTACTGGTCTATATCCCCTAAGGAGAATTTAGATGCCACTCATGCAAATTCACGCTGGTCCACAAGATTCCTAGGCAAAGGTACTTTTGGAAAACTCAAAGAAAAGATGCTAAAGAATTTTTAAAAAGTTCTTATAATTCTAAAAATTTTCTCCAATACAACTACAACCTTCACATAAATTACACTTAATCATAAGCCCCTAGCCAATCACCATGTGGCTAATGGACCTTCTAGGCCCTTTATGCCATTGAGAGTGCAAAGAAGACTCGTCTTAGTCATGATCAACTATTTCAGCAAATGGATCAAAGCCAAAGCGCTCACCCACATAACCTAAGTTATAGCTTAGAACTTCATTTAGATGAATATTACCTTTTGACATGGGATTCTTATTATAGTTATCAGAGATAATCAACCATAATTTGTTGATCAAATCCTCAAAGAATTTTATAAGAACTAGGGTGCTCAACTCATGTTTTCTTCCATTCACCATCCTTAAACCAATGGACATGTCAAATTTGCAAATAATCTTATACTTAACCTCCCAAAAAGAAGGTTGAAGGTGTTAAGGAAAAATGGGCAAAACTCATCCCTTCAATGTTATGGGCATTTACAAAAACCCTATCAACCACTACTGGGCACACTCCCTTCTCACTCTTGCACGACACTAACATCGTACTTCCGAAAGAACTCGTTTTGAAAGTTCAAAGGATGGTTCTGAAACTACTTCAACTTTAGAATCGCGCACAAAAGGGGGGTTAAATTTGTGTTTCAAAAAAAAAAATCCTTCTCAAATTAAAAGTTATTTCATAAACTTAAAATTAAAAAAAGAATTTTGTAATGCGAAAGTAATTAAGAATCAAAAACTTAATTTTAACTTTTTTTTTATTTTATAAGAAAAGAAATCAACACTAATTTTTTATTTTTTTTTTTTCTTTTTCAACAAATAAATAAATTTAATATACCATAACTCCTATATCACAATAATCACCAATATAAACCAAACTACATAACATAAATATGCAACAAGTAATATGAAGAAAGTAAAGTCTAGAAAATAAAAAAAAATAAACACACAATAATTTTATAGTAATTCATTCAACTTGACTTATGCCCACTCTCTAGAGTCCTCTTTGGGTATTGAACTAAACACTTTAGTTACTCTCCTTTAGCCCCCTCAATAATGTGGAGAATCTCTCACAAAATAAATTCCATCAAAAAAGACTTTGACACATGGAGGAACAACGTAGAGGTTGGCCAGAGCAACTATGTGAAAATGCCCTGTCACACTCCATTGCACCCACAAGGCTCTTCTTCCTCTCTCATAACTTCACCTCGATCCCCCTTACTCAAATCTCTCTCTTTAAACCCTTTCTTATAGAAGACACTCCCCCTTAATAGATTAAAACTCCCTCAGATGATTTAAGAGATGTTTAAATATTAGACTTATAAAAAAACTCTAATTTTCAATCATTACATCACTATTCGTACAATATGATCTTTAAATCATACAGTGTGATTAATATAAATAACTCACTATAATATTATATAATAAATAATATTTAGTATGATTAATTTAATTTTTTCTATGATCGTATTGTTTGAATGAATAATAATATTGCACGATTAGTTCAAATCAATGATCAAATCATATAGGACGAACCAAATATCATTCATAGAGTCCTCGGGTGATTCATACCATATAAAAATTGGCAAAAAATTCTAAAAGAAGCTTGATATGAAATAAACACAAGAAAGGTAAGGAACTAAAGTGTAGATGTAGCAAATAATTTAAGTACCTGGAAGGAAAGGTTTGCTTGATTAAGGATTTTAGAATCTATAATGTAGGCTCCTCTGCATCATACATAAGCATCTTCATCCTCCTCACATTAAAACTTATCATATATCCTTCGGTGGAGATCTACACTACCATGCTTTGGAGCCACAAAAATTAGTGAAGGAGTAGAACTAGACAAGGGGAGGGGTTTGGAATTTAGAAGTGTAAAGCAAATGGATTGTTTCCCCTCTTTTATAGCTCAAATAGATCATACAACATAATAGGCAGTTTGTACAATATGATTAGATCCATCCAAAATGTCTCATTGGGAATGTACAATCAACAAAAATTTTGAACAGTATAATCTAGAATCATCGGTATGGTTAGACTGAAAACCATCATCCAGAGGAGTCATTGATATGACTGTTGACTAAAAGGTATTATATAGTATGATGAGTAATTTGTACAGTATGATCAGAAATAATGAATAATCCATAATAGTTAATATGATAATTATGGGTGCCAACGATCAAACCCCACATGGATCATACAATATGAAGTGAACAAAAATTTGGGATTTTGTGAGTTATGATCACGGAGAATTTTATAAGCAACATAGACACAAATAATCTCAATTCATTATAGAAATAAATAATTTAAACATAAATAATAAATAATTAAAATAATAAACTAACACACACACAAATAAAATAACTTATCTCCACCCCAATCTCTAAACATGAGTATCAATGACCCCTAGTCTAATCCTATGTGTTCTGAATGTGTCATAATTGAGAGGTTTGGTAAAGATGCCTATCAATTAATCTTTAGTATCCACATGGTGTAAATTTATGTTTCCCTTTGCTACATGACCCTTAATAACATTATGTCTAATGCCAATGCACTTAATTTGGGAATGTTGGGTTAGATTTTTTGAAATACATATTATATTAATGTTATCTCACATGATAGGGGTAATACCTAAAAATAGTCCAAGGTTAAGAATTTATTACTTTGGCCATAAGACTTGGGCAATATAGTAACCTATAGTTATATATTCTACTTCACTAGTGGATAGGGTTCTAGAATTTTGCTTTCTATTAGATAAAGAAACTAATGATTGTCTTAAGAATTGGCAAGCATTAGATGTACTTTTTCTATCTACTCTACATGTAATAAACTTTAAATCTAAAAATTCTACAATGTCAAAGGAGGTGTTTTGAATAGAATACTAGATGCCTAAGTTTTGGGTGCCTATAAAATATTTATGGATTCTTTTCACAGCAGTCATAAGGGATTCTTTCATATCAGCTTAAAATCTAGTATATAAATAAACACTAAATATGATATATATATAATATTAACAATAAAAAAAGTAGTGATCTCATTATTCCTCTATAGTTCTTCTGATAAACTAATTTTTCATCTACATCTGTATCTAGCTTAAGGGTTGAGCTCATTGGTGTATTTAAGCTTTTAGAAACTTTTATATCTAATTTATGTTGCAATATAGGATCCCAAACATGTGATTTTTATAATAATAAATATTACTAATTTATTTCATATTTCTCATAACATTTATATTATATATCTACTTTTTAAGTGTGCTAATAATTTTAGGTGCATCATAAACTACTCCAAATTTTTTGGGGCCCAAGATTGTATAAAATTGGACATGGTTTGAAAGAGTCTGTATTTTTTAGTTTTTTAATTTTATAGTTCTTTCTTCAATGCCCTATAAGGGTTTATACTTATTTGGCGACCGTGCATATATACATAAGGGAGAGAGAAAATAAATTTCAAATTATTTGAACTAATCATACTATATGATCCAGATCGTAATGTACAATAATTTATTCATATCATTAAAAGTGGCTATTTTTTTAATTAATATTTTTAACCAAATTATATAGTACGATCCATATCTTACTAGACAATTTATTTAAAATAAAAACCCTAGCCACCAATCAAATTTAAGTAAGTATTTTTAATTTGTACTATTCATAATGCAAAGATAACTGTCATAACTGAGTCTAAGGATCTGAATATATATTCTATTGATAGCTTGGATCACTAATTACTTAGGAGCAAGGAGTGAATCAAAAATAGATTAATGTAGGTGACAAGTGGAAAGAGAAGAATATAGCTTTGAAAGTTGATGATTTAGAGAGTGATTAATCAATGCCTGAGGATGAAGAAGATATTTCACTTATGACTAGGCAATTCAAAAGTTTTTCAAAGAGAAAACAACGAAGACGTCCGCATTGTAACAAGGGTAAGTTCAATAAGAATACAAAAATTTCTAATAAAGTCATTTGTTACAAATGAAGGAAGCCTAGACACATAAAGAATGAATGCCCAAATCTCAAAGCTAATCCTAACAAGGAGAAAGTTGAGAAGAAAACTAATATTAGAAAGGGAAAGAAAAGAGTGCCAAGAGCTTTTTAGGTTGACTCAACTTCAGATTCCTCATAAATAAAAGAAGAAAAGATGTTATAAACTTGTGTTAATGGAATATAAACTTGAATATTCAAATTAAGAGGAGGTATGTGACATATGCTACGATGAGTTATTTGAAGTTTCTGAGAAAATTCATAATGCATATTTAGAACTTAAAGAATTGCATGCTAGTCTTAATATCGACTACTTAACCTTTCAAAAAGAGCATGAAAAAATGAGGATTGATCATGTAACTATAAATAGTAATCACATGGCTTTGTTAGATGAATTTGATAATTTGAACAAGAAGCATAATATATTAAAGACATCTTATGGTGAGCTTGAAAATATTTTTAAAGCTTTCATGGGTGAATCTGATCGAAGGGAACATGATTTGAAGATTGAAATTTTGATTTTAAAAAATACAAATTCATATCTTCAAGTAAAATTAAAAGCTTTTAAGGAAAATAAGTCAGTTCTTACACTTGAACAATTTTACAATTCTAACCAAAAGCATAAAAGCTCAAAACCTAATAAATATATTATCATTCATATAGATTAGTTAACCCTTTCCTTGTGTTAAAAAGTTTTTCATGTGGAATATTGGGGCATATTTCCCACACTTGCACTATTTTTAGTAAAACATATTTAATGTGGAGACCTAAGGTGCATCAATCACATATATCAAACATGCATCTAGATTATCATTATCAAGAGGTGAATCCAAATTTATTTGGGTTCCTAAGTCTAATGTTTGATTATTTTATAGAAACACTCACATATAATCCTTATTGAGAGCATTTTGTATATGAACAGCAGATATTCAAAATATATGACTAGAAATGCAAATCAATTTATATTGCTTGAGGCTAGGACTAGAGGCAAAGTAACACTTGGAGATAATAATACTAGGAGAGTGGTAGGATCATACATGATTTGTAACACAAAGAATTTTCTAATTGAAAATGTCTTATTGGTATAAGGCTTAAAATATAATTTGCTAAGTATTATTCAGTTTTATGATAAGGGTTTTAACATTACATTTTTGTCTATAAGCTGCATTATAAGCCAAAAACGTGTTGGTATATTGCATGAATATAGGATAAATAATGTTTATATGTTTGATTTAAATTGTGTTAAATCTTTTAAAACTTTTTGTTTAAAAATTATTGTTGATGAATCATAGTTATGGCATAGAAGATTTTCTTATGCAAGCATGAAAATTTTTAAGAAGATTTCCAAAAATGAATTGGTAAGAGGAATACTCAAATTAAACTTCACTAATGATCACATGTGTGATGCATGTAAATTAATAAAATAAGTCAAGTCGTTTCATTCAATTAAAGATCTTAGAATGAGCAAACCTTTAGAAGTCCTTCACATGGATCTTTTTGGATCTGTTTGTACTATAAGTCTAGGAGGAAAAGTTTTTGTGTATGTAATTATTGATGATTATTCTAGGTTCACATGGATTAGATTCTTATCACATAAGAGTGAATCATTTGACAAGTTTAGAAATGTTTCTACTTATATTGAGAGGAAGCTAGGTCATGAAATTCATGCAATTCATAGTGATCATAGTGAAGAGTTTTAAAATGAAAAATATGTAGCTTTTTTGTAAAGAGCAAGGAATAGATCATCACTTTTTAGCTTCTATAATCCCTTGACATAATGGGTTGTTGAAAGAAAGAATAGAACTTTGGTAGAAGCTGCTAGAGCCATGTTTTCCTAAATATTTTTGGACTAAAGCAATTAATACTTATATTCTGAATAGGGTAAATATTATATCTAAGTTGAATAAGACATCCTATGAACTTCTTAAGGGTAGGATACCCAACCTCTCACATCTATATGATTTTGGCTGTAAGATGTTCATTCATAATAATAATGGTAAAACTCTTTTAGGAAAATTTGATCATAAATATGATGAGGGAATTTTTTTTAGGATATTCAAGTGTTTGCAAATCCTATAGAATTTTTAACAAAAGGACATTAGTAGTAAAAGAGACAACTCATGTAGTGTTTGATGAATTTGAAATTTTTGGAAAGTCTTGGTTGGAAGAAAAACATATGGAAGAAATTTCCCAAGGAACTAAAAATGCAAATCTTGAAGAAAAGGTTGGAATATAAAATATCTTATCTAGATAATTGAATAATCAAAGAGTCAACCTAAAGAACGAATTTTAGGAGACCCTAGTGAAGGGGTTAGAATTAGGCATCGATTTAACAAAGAAGTGAATCACTCAGCATTTATTTCAATGATTGAATCCACTAATATAAATCAAGCACTTTTTAATAAATTATAGATTTTAGCTATACAGGAATAATTGAATCAGTTTGTTAGAAATGATGTTTGGGAGTTAGTGGGAAGACCTAAAAATAAAAATGTTATTGGAACTAAATGGGTTTTCAAAAATAAAATGAATGATTCAAGTTTAGTGGTAGAAATAAAGTAAGATTTATGGCCAAGGAGTACAATTAAATATAAGAAATTAATTTTGAGGATACTTTTTCCCCTGTAATTAGACTTAAAGCAATAAGGGTGCTTCTATCCTTTGCTTATTTTAAAGGATTGAAATTATTTCAAATAGATGTTAAGAGTACCTTTCTTAATGGGGTGATTAAAGAAGATGTTTATGCTGAGTAACCTCCATGTTTTGAAAATTTATAGTTTTTTAATCATGTGTTTAAATTGAAAAAGATATTGTATGGACTAAAATAGGTACCTAGGGCATGATATGAAAGGTTAAGCATATTTCTGCTAGAAACTTCTTTTGTTAAAGGAAGTGTGGACACCACTCTATTAATAAGAAGAACATGAGATGACATTCTCATTTTTCACATTTATGTTGATGATATATTTTTTGGATCTTCTGATAAAAATATTTATAATGACTTTTCAATAATAATGAGTAAGGAATTTGAAATGAGTTTGATGAGAGACTTAAGTAACTTTTTTAGTTTTAGCATAAAGTAGAAAGATGATGACACATTTCTTATTCAGTCACAATACATTAAGGACATTATTAAGAAGTATGAAATAGATAAAGATAAACCAATAAGTATACCAATAAGTTCTTATGTTTAGTTAAATAATGATTCAAAAGGTAAATTTATTTATCAAAAGAAATTTAGAGGGATAATTGGATCATTACTTTATTTAACTGCTAACATACTTGATTTCATGCTTAGTTTTTGTTTGTTTTAGATTTCAAACATATCCAAAAGAATCTCACTAGACCACTATTAAAATAATTATGAGTTGTTTTGGGAACTCAAAACTTAAGAATTTGGCATCCAATGAACAACACTGCTTTTTAAAATCATTGGATATTTTGATTCAAATTTTACAGGATGTAAGTTTGAACGAAAAAGTACTTATGGAACTTTTCAATTCATTAGAAACTCTTTAGTTTTCTGGTCTAGCAAAAATATAATTCAATAGCCCTTTCTACTGTAGAAGTAGAATATATAGCCTTAGAAAGCTATGTAGCATAGGTTCTATAGTTGAAATAACAAGTTATAGATTTAGGTTTTTTAATTGATATTATTCTATTTTTATGATAATATAAGTGTCATTTATATTTCAAAGAAATAAATCTAACACTCCAGGACTAAACATATAGATATAAGGCATCACTTCACTAGGAACCATATCACGAAAGAGGAAATTGAGCTACATTATGTAGAAATTGAAAATCAACTTGAAAATATTCTCACAAAACCACTAGTTTTTTAAACTTTCAGCACTTTAAGAATTAGATTGGGTGTTATTTATATTCATGCTTGACAATTATAATTCTGCAAATTGTATTTGTTGTGTATTTATGATTGTGTTTTATTTTTTGTTTGTGGTTTTTTTATTTAATTTTTCTCTATTTGTTGTCTTCAATTTTTCATTTTTATTATTTTTGTTTTTGTGTTTTGCAGATCTTATTTGATCTGTTTTAGAAAACTATCTTAATCGTCAAGTAAAAATCTAAAAAATTCTTTTCAGATTATACTATATGAACCACTTTCATATTGTACAAATTCTCCAATTTTACATGATTTCTTTTTTGAGTTGGTCAGAAAAAACTTGATTTTTTATGGTAATCGTATAATACAAACACCTCTTCATCTGTACGAACTGTCAATTATTCGTCTGTTCGAACATGGTGGGCATTTCAAGGAAAGTTATTTTTTTTAATATCATTTGTATGAACACTTGTTTGTCTGTATGATCCGGTTATTAATCTGCATGTGGATGAATTCAACTTGCAGGTACAATCATTAGTAATCGATCATAATATATGAACACATGTTCATCTGTACGATCAGCTTGTCCAAAGTTTGTACAAAGCAACTCTTCGAAAGGATTACTTTACAAAATTTATTTAGCTGCAATAATTATTCTTAACAGTTTGTGTTTCTCTGTACAAACTTTAGTTTGTAATATATGAATTTAACAATCATACAGTACAAACCCAGTTTCGTACTATATGAAACCGTTTGTTTTCTATAAATAGGAAACCTTCCTCTCTTCTCAAATGGCAAGCAAGAGCATGCGAGTTCATCAGACTAAAGGAAGTTCATCTCGTACCAAATGATATGACAATTTTCTTTTAAGATAAAATGAACAAGCCCATGATAGGTTTGTTAAAGCTAAAACTAATCCTTCTCGTCTTCCTATTCAAGAAGACATACTTTTCAATCATGCCTCTCTTTTATTCTACACAATTTTTCTTCATTCTCACCTTGTTTTATACATTTTACTCTGACTCCTACTATTTTCTTGCCAACTTGAGAATGAGATCAATCATACAATAGTGTCCTCCTATGTTTTGCATAAAAGAGTTGAAATCACTAAGGAATATTTCAGAATATTTCATCTTAAAATTTAAGGAGTTAGGGCACACTATGATTTCTAAAAGTAATTTTGATTGGGCTAAAGTCAATCAAACTCTTAAGGGTATACCTTCCATCCAATATTCATCCCTTGTTCACTCACTGAATCAAAATGTTAGGATCATCCAGCATGTCTTAAGAATATATATTATTCTTAAAGCTGGTGATCGAATCAATATCACTCCTTTTCTCTTTATTGTTGCAAATTTTATAATGGTAAACATTCCTATTGATGAAGCCTAGTTGATTATGGACTACATCAATAATCTTACTAACATTAGACTCCCTACCACTAGAAGGAAGAAGAATGTGGCTTTAGGAAACTTGGTTGCATATATTTAGGAGAAGAAGTATAATCTTATTAATCCCAATCCCCCAAATAATCCACCTATCTATTTCACTGATGCTTTGTTTTGCATTTTGTTCCATCGGGATCGATCAAGGGGATGAATGAGATGAAATTAGAGAAGAAGAGGCCCCTGCTCTACCACCTGCACCAGTTCCTACTCCTAGACCTAAGCATCATTTCTATCAAGAAATGATCCAAAGATTTGATCAACTTAATTCTCATTTTGATCATTAATTTGATCATATTGAGACTCGCTTAGACCAGTAGGATTTTAGATATAATGAATATATGAGTAGGGTGACAGGACAAGTTGACTCTATTAATACTCAAGTAGCTACCATCAATAGCTATTTTACTCAGCTTAGTCCTTCATAGCCTCCTCTAGATCAAGATCCACCAGGCTCGTAGTGTGTGTTGTAATTTTTTTTTTACTTTAGTTTGATTGTTTTTTTAATGATGTTAAATTTAGATGTTTTGTTTTAAAATTGTTGTGTGTTCTTTATAATCTATTTTCTTTTATTTTGAGTTTGACTATGTACTACATTTATAAAAAAAAAGGGGTGTTTGGTTCTTCTTAAAATTTGTGTTTCATCTTATATTATTTATGAGTTATTATTGATTAATCCAAAATATTGATTTAAAAGTTGAATTTAAAAAAAAAAATTGAATTATAATGTTATTTTGTTAATTTTTTTACTCAAACTTCAAATCAAATTATAATTAGATTTAGATGAGGAGATCATCCTCTTGTTCCAATAGACATTTATCTTATAGTTATAATTTTTGCAAAAAATGTGACTTAATTTTCTTTTAGTTTCTTGTTAAATGTGTTGATTTTATTGTTATCTATTGGATTTTATTTTGTGGTTTAATCTTTCTTATACGAGAAAATTTTTTCTTTTATTTGGAAGATAATCACACAATTTAAGACTTGCTGATTTAGGTTATGAAAAGAACAAAATGTTAAAAAATGCACAAAGTATGCCAAATTTGAAAAGAGACACAAAATGAGCCCAACCAGAAAAGATACACAAATTGTGTCAAATTTTAAAAGTGGCACAAAACTAGCTCAATTAGGAAAAGAAAATGCATAATGTTTTCAATACTACTTGATATTTATGCTTTTTAGAACGAACATTGAACCTGGTTAACTTATCATTTCTTAGTTATTATTTGATTTAAAATATGAGTTCAAAAAATTTGTAGGAATTCATGCATTTTTTTTTCAAATTCTTTTTCTTATCAGTATCTTGATTTGTCCATAAGAACTTTCATATTCAAGAGATTTTCTTTATTTTTTCTACTTTTTTTGTTGATGTCAAAAGGGGGAGGTTGTTTGTGTTTTGATTTAAAGTTCTTTGTGTTTTGTTGTGTGTTTGGTTTGATGTCAAAAGGGGGGAGGATATTTATGTTTATGTTTGTTTGAAGTTTTCTTGTGTTTATGTTTGAAAGTATTCTTAGTCTCATGTTGTGTTTATGTTTTAGGGTCTTTTTGGTGTTTGTATTTTTTTGTTCGTTTGTCTTGTATATTTTAGTTTTGTTTATAAAAATCAAAATTAAAAGATGGACAAAATTCATTTTCCCCGTGATTTTTTATTTTTTATTCATTGAAGGGGAGCATAGGAGAGAATAATGGTTATTTGTAATTCAAATAATAAATGTTTTTTTGACATTATAAAAAAGGGGGAGATTATTGCAACTTAGGAAATAAGATTGAGAATGTGATTTTTTTATGATAGCAAAATATTCTGATTCTTATTATTTTATTATTTCTCTTAGCATATAATGGATATTACTATTTATTTTTTTATGTTCTAACATTTCAAGAAAATTATTTACTATTCCAGATTGCTGAAGACTTCAAGACAAATGTATAATAGGAATTCATATGATAGAGTATGTATATCTTTATTTTTTTCTTGAGTCTGAACAAGAGTGATTGTAATTGGGTAACCGTGCACACACACACGCAGGGGGAGTGTTATAAAATTTTTAAGTCTGATCGTACTATACAATATATAATCGTATAATAAGATTTGACAATTTTTCCTCCAAAATTTTGTTAATTAAATAATGTCTTAGAATTTTTGAACTGTTCGTATTATACGATGCTAATTCGTATAGACGACTTACATAGTACAAAAATTCTTTCATACTTGATCATACACAATGAACTGGCAAAAATAATAAATAAATAAAATAAATAAACTGGTTCATTTTCAACTATTAGTACAATACAATGTTAAGTTGTACAGAAGACTAACAAAGTACAAAACTCCCTTCATACCAGATTATACCAAATGAATTGGTTTATTTTGAACTATTCATACAACACAATGTCAGGTCATACAAATGACTGATAGAGTATGAAACTCCATATGTAGTTGATCGTACCATTTAAATACATTCATTTTTAAACTGTTCGTACATTATGATATATGATCATGGAGTGTGAAGGTAAGTCAGATGACTTGAAATTTTCAGTTTTTGGATAGTTTTTGCATGTGGTTTCTATATAAAGAGTCCTAAAATCTGTCATATTATCCTAGAGCTATGAATTTATCTTGAGAGTGTTCATTATGAGTGTGTTTGGGAGAGATTTTGTTAATGAAAAGTGTGAGATCTAGTGAAGTGGGATTGTGAGGGATTCACAAGGTTTCCCTGAGTGAGAATCTCTTTGTCTTCTTCAAGTTTATGCATAAATTTTTTGGAGGCTTTAGGAGGAGTTCTTCAACATTGAATCAAGATTCTCTTTCTTCACCAGGAGGGTGATAAAGGACATCATGGTACTCTGCCTTCATCATGAGGGTGAAAAAGGATGTAACAATACTCTGCTTTCATTAGGAGGGTGAATAAGAACATTATGGTACTCTGCCTTCACTAGGAGGGTGAAAAAGGATGTAACAATATGAGTCAATTACATAGAAAGTGTAAAAGGCATCAGTTCTCTACTGACCTGATTGGTGGAAGAGAGTTTGTAAGGGCTTCTCCACCTTATTGTGGGGGGAAAAGGAGAATCACTATTGTTTAGTGCAATACCTGGAGAAGGAGGCTCCAAGAAGTGGATTTAGGTCAAGTTTGATTGAACCACTATAAAATTTGATGTTTATCTTTTGTTATTTATTTTTCTACTTTTTATTTTCTGCATTTAAAATTTTATGGTTTAAAAAATTCTGTAATACTCATTTCTTTAAAACAACAGCATTTTTCAGGATTAGCGATTCAAATTCTCTAAAAGGGCATTTAAGTATCTAAGAATATTTATTTAAAATAACAAATTCACTCCCCCCCTCTTAGTTAGCCTTGGGACAGTTCTAGTAGATCTAACGATCAATACAAACTAACAATAATATATAGAAAGTAAAGTGCAAAAAATAAAAAGAACAACAACAATAGTAGATCCCCCCACTTAGTCTTGAGACAATTCTAGTATATCTAACGATCAATACAAACTAACAATAATACAGAGAAAGTAAAGTGTAAAAAGTAAAAAGAACAAACATACTATAATTTTATAGTGATTTGGTCAAATTGACCTAAGTCCACTCCCTAGAGTCCTCCTCTCTATGTATTGTACTAAATACTTTAATGACTCTCCTTTAGTCCCCTCGATAAAGCATAGAAGTTATCAAAAAAATCACTTCCACTCTTGGTGTGATTGAGAACCAAAATCCATTTCACCTTCTCTGGTGTGGTGAAGTAATTGAATCTCTTTAACCTTCCCTAGTGTGGAGGAGTAGCCAGTGGCCCTTTGATACTAAGAGCTTCTTTATGGAGTTTCCCTCAAAAAAAAAAACACATGGAGGAACAAGGTGGACATTGGCCAGAGCAACCATATGAAAATACCTTCTCACACACCCTTGCACCCATAAGGTTCTTCTCCCTGTCTCAAAACCTCACCTCTCTCTACCTTGCTTAAATCTCTCTCTTCAAATTCTTACTTACAGAAGACACACACCCTCAGATAGCTAAAAACTACCTCAAATGATTTAAGAGATGTTTAAATAGTAGGCTTCTGGTAAAACCCTAATTTTTAATTATGTCATCACTATTTGTGCATTATGATTAGTACAAATGTATGATGAATAGTGTACAGTATGTTCAGTTTGATTTCTTAGCTGATCGTACTGTATGAATGAATAATAAAATAGTATGATTTTTTAAAATCAATAATTAATCATACATGATAAAACAAATGTAATTTAGAGAGACCTTGGGTAAGTCGTACAACCTGATAGAGTAGAAAAGTGTAGAAGTAGACATTTCTAAGTCATAGTATTGAGGTATTAACTTTTATAATCTAGTATTTATTTACTTGATGTATAAATGATTAGAAAGTTAACTGGATAAGTGTAATTATATTTTAATGAAATGAAATGAAATCTTTGATCTAGGTTAATGCATATAGATTTTGATGAAATAAAATATGTTTATACTACTTTATTATTTGGATTAGTAATTCTGCTCATCTCTAATTGATGTATGTGTTAATTAATTATAGGCTTAAGGATTTTAATCTTTCTATTAGATCTTAGGCCGTTACATCAGGTGGCTAAGGATTGGCTAATAAAGTTGGAGAAGTCTTTTGATAGCATGCAAACTCTAGAGAATTATAAAGTACAATTAGCTGTATTTTTGTTTAATTGTTAAGATGAGTGTTGTTGTTAAGGGCCAAAAAAGGGAGAAGTTATAGAGTTGGACAAATACTGAGATCACTTAGGAAGAATTTTTAAAGATATTTAAGGATAGGTTTGTGTCACTATAAGCTAGGTAGTAAATTTAGGAATTAATTCTAAGTTTGGTGTAAGGATGTGAGGCTGTAAATAATACAAATCAGAGTTCATTGAATTAGCTAGGTGTAACACTCACGTTTATAATAAATAAAATACTTGCTTACCTAAATATGATATGATAATAATTTTAAGAATGAATTTGCTAGTTTGGGTGCTTACTTCGCCTCTATGGCTGGGAGGAGTTTGTTATTAATGCTTGGTTTCTTTCCCAGGTTTTGTTTTATCACAGACTTTGCATTTGTCTGGGATACATCAACTAGTAATTTCACTTTATGCTAGTAGTGTTCATGGTTATCCCTTATTGAGATAGTGGTATTAGTCTTGTATTAATACGGCCATGCTGTTATATGAGTACAAGGTCTGCAGTGTGGTTTTCACATTGATAAAAATAAGGATATGTTCATAATTTTTTAGTGGAATTTCTTCACATATATTTTGTATAATTATTATTGGTCTCAACTCCTATCTATTTACAAACTTCTTTATTATTTTCATGTGTTACTGTGCTTGTTTCCCTTTTGCAATATCTTTGTCTTGTAGGTTTTTTTGGACAAGATGAGTAGTTTTTGCAAGAAGACTGTGCTAAATGCCTATTTTCTTATCTTCTTTTTTGGGTGTTTCTTACTTGCAGCCCTAGAATATTATTCAGTGATTTTGTAATTCTTAGTATAGGGAACCATAAGCTCATAGGTTTTATTTTAAAATTTTTTGTAGCTTTATCGAGCATTTCGAAGCTGAAGGTCCCCTCTAAGGATTATATAACCTTCTTTTTTATTAACATATAGGCCTCTTTGTAGGTTTCCAAAAAAAAAATGATTGGTATTGGTATTGCAATATCATTTATTATCATGATTATTTTTAGTTGGATTGAAAAGAATACTAAGAAATTTAATTTGTGAATAAAATTGATAAGGATAGATTTACCCTTGAGGGCATCATGGCGCTAGTGTGGGCAGCACTGTGGCACTAAGTTCTCTATATAATGGAAGAAAAATGGAGGCTCTTGGGAAAATTAGAGCACTAACCATGTGGCGCTGCAATGTTGTCTTATCTGTTTAATGGATAATGCTTGAGAGGGCCATGGAACTAAGGGAACGGTGTTGTGATTTTGAGGACTTGGGTTATAAAAAATTTCTAGAGATGAGAAAACCTTGGGAGTGCACCATTGTTGGGTAATGTAGCACTATAGTGTTGGGCATTTTTTTTTTAATTTTTTTTATATAAATATTTAAACCCATTACCCAAGTTTCCAAAGCCTCGCTCATTTAGTCAGGAGAAAATAAGAGAAGAAGAAGAGAATGAAGAAGAGAGAAAAAAAAAAAAGAAAGAGAAATAAGATTTTGAGGCCATAAAGCTGATTTTTTCATTGAGCAAATTAGGAAAAGTTTTCCTCTCCATGTAGATAATTGTTAGCTTATATATGTTTTCATTGATTTTGATTTTTATATGATTTATGGGTTTTTAAATTGATTAGAAAATATAAAAGATGTGATATTTTGATTTCTAACGAACTTTCATCATATAACTTTTAGTATATTTTATGTTCGCTCATGGTTTACATATTTTAACATGATCTTATTGATATTTCACAAGGTAGTTTTGTAGTTGATGCATACTCTCTTAAAAAAACTAAGATAAATATACACATATGATTGATAAATAACTATTGGATTAAGATTTTATAAAATTATTTACATGTATATTAGATTAACATAACACATATGGACAATGATGGGCTACACATAGCTAATATAGCATGCACAATTAATATTGTATGATTTAATTGGCTTCAACATATAGATATGCACCGATTTACTTGTTGAATATGCATATATGAAATTAAACATATAGTGTTGATTATTAAACAATGTCATTATGATTTACATGATATTA
Organism: Dendrobium officinale; assembly: GCA_019514585.1. Classification (NCBI taxonomy): domain Eukaryota; kingdom Viridiplantae; phylum Streptophyta; class Magnoliopsida; order Asparagales; family Orchidaceae; genus Dendrobium; species Dendrobium officinale. The sequence continues at coordinate 19,281,413 of CM033700.1, read as the reverse complement.
TCTATGCACATAAAATATGACATGTTTTTGTATGTGTGTGCATATCTCTTATGAAATGTGTGTAAGCAATAAAAACTAGATACTGAATGAAACTAATTAATTATGGCTAAGATATGATACGATATCTTGTGCATGAGGGTGGGCTGTTGAGGTTTCCTTTAAATGAACACAATACATAATATGATGGGAGGCAAAATGAGACAATAATATTAATGATTAGAGTGATGAATCCTATATTATGCCACCTGACTATGAATAAGATTGATATGATATGATATGATTGATATTGTATAGTGTATGATACTATATAGGGATGAATAATACAATCTGATTAGCTAGAATTCTCACTTGATATTGATATATAAAGATTAATGATGCATGTATATGATGTCACTTCTAATATGATATGAACTTATATGATTATGTAAAGATCACACATGCGATGATACGTGATTTATGTATTCATTTTATCATGTATATAATTGATTTATATACATGATTTCATATAATAAATATGACTGATATACATAATAATGATGTGATGTTTATAATAACATATGATCATTCAAATATCTTTATTCTACATTGTATAGTCATATACATGATACTATTATATAATTATTATTCTACCTTACTCAATAATGTTTCTAATTTAATATGATCCATCCATAACATATATATATATATATATATATATGATGACAATATTCTCAATGTGATATGAAGCATTATATTAATACGAACACGACATATTGGTATATTTGAACATGATGATATGATGAATAGTATTAATATACATAAGATATGCTTCAATATGATAGTATGCATAACATTGAGACATGTGAACATGATATGTATATATGATACATATGATCATTCATTAGCATACATGCTGATACACATAAGATTTATACATTAACACATTGGTATATATGATTATAAGATATGAACATTAGGATAGATAGGAATGTATGATTCCAACAAGATGATTTTGATCATACTTACACATATGATATTGATATAAGAATACTTATAGAATAATATTGACTCAACATAGATTATGATTAAATTAATAACACTAAGCATATTGATCTACTTTTCGTACATTAAATACAATTGTAGGTTTATGTGACCTACTGAGCTGTACGCTCACTTTAGCTATTTTAGGAAAGGGTAAGGCAGTAATAGAGTAGATTAAGAGAGCTGTTATTATAAAGGTTATATTCCTTAGTGTTAGATGAATTCTTTTGTAATCATGATGGAAATGTATTTTGATGAACTGATAATGAATCATGGTTATTGTAAATCTGTTATTGTGAGTAAGTGCATGCGTATCCAGGATAATGTTTTATTTAATATATTGATAGATTTTGGTAGTTCTGAATGTAAATTAAATGTAAAAGAAATTCTCTCCAATAATATATTATGGGCATAAGAATCGGTCATGTACTTGACTTGGTATGAGCCATTAGAGTGTATGGGTTATATTAGGTTAGATCATGATACTAGGTATGACCGTGAGCTTGTTAATACCCTAGAAGAGAAGTGTTATATATTTTTAAGATGACTTAGGGATAATTTGAGGCACCCATTAGTTTTGTTTAGGATCAAATATTTTGCTGAGTTGTTAAAAGAGCAAGGATGGTAAAGAATGATTTGATATCCACTTAATACATTAGGGTTACAAATAGGAAGAGGTTGAGAGGAGAGCCGCCTAGGAGTGGTGTTAACAGGAAGAAGAGAAGGTTTGGGGCTTATTATTCTCAGAGAGAAAGTCATGTTATTCATGGGAGCATTTATATAAGTATTGCCCTGGTGTGTCCTTCCTGTTGAAGATGGCATCATAAAAAATATTATCTATTCACAAGCCAGTGTTTCTATTGTGTTTTATGGGGAACCATACAACTTAGTATTCTTAGAGGTCTTTAGAGGGCAAGTCTAATGTTGGAGAGGAGTAGAGGCAGTAAAGAGAAACCCTATCATGAGCCACTATGGTCTTCAAGCAGGGGTGGAGGTAGATTTTTCGGGATTCAGTCCAAAGGAGCCCAAAGAGAGTCCATGTTATAGTTAGTGCTTCTTCAACATAGCCCAAAGTTTATAGCTTGGCCTAGTAAGAGGTTAAGGATGCAACTCATTTCTATATAATCCTATAAGATTTTATTTGATTCTAAAGTAAGTCACATTTCCTTGTTCGAGAAATTTCTAGATTATTTGATTCTTATTCTTGTGTTTTTATTATATGATCTACTAGTTTTATTGCAAAGTATAGATTATTTGGATGCTAATAAGCTTGTAAATGTGAGCTTAAGATTTCAAGTCGAATGTTAGAGCCTGAGCTGATTGTATTACCCTTAATAGAGTTTGATTTTATATTGGATATGTACTAGTTGATTAAGTATGGGGCTTATATTGATTTTAGTGGAAAGAGGGTAGCTCTATGTGTTAATGGAGAGATATTTTAATTTTTTGGGTGTTATAGGTCTGTTTACATCTTAAATTATTGGCTCTACAAGTTGATAAGCTTTGGAAGAAAGGGAATCCTATATTTCTTACATATGTGAGAGGTGGGCGTAAATCTTTTAGTGTGATTGATGATGTTCTACTAGTATAAGAGTTTTCAGATGTGCTCCCTAAGGAGTTGGTGAGTTTAAATCCTAAGTGATAGGTGGAGTTTTGTATTGAGGTAGTGCTAGGTACCACATCTATTACAAAATATCCATATGGAATGATGTTTAAAGAATTTCAAGAGTTGAAAGTTCAATTGTAGGTGTTTTTGAATATACACTTTATTAAACCTAATACTTCCCCACATAGTGTACTTGTGTTTTTTGTTAGGATGAAGGATGACACAAAACAAATGTATTGATTATCAATAATTAAATAAGGTGACCATCAAGAACAAATATTCCTTGCTTTATTGATGATTTGTTTGACAAATTATAAGATTTTAAAGAAAGAGTTGAGGTCTTGCTATCATCAATTGAGTGCGAGAGCAAAACATATGATAAAGATAGTACACATTATGAACACTATGAGTTTTTAGTTATACAATTTGGAGTGATGAATGCACTAATAATGTTCGAAGGGGTGTTAGTAAAGTTTTATAATAAATTCATCACCAATGCTCTAATACCATGAGGGATAAAGGAGCTCTTAAGGGAAAAAAAAATCAACATTTTATTTGAATATAACTAAGGAGTATGATTTATAATTCAATAATAAAACATTTCAATTGAAATAAAGGTTTAACCATATTCTACATGTAAAAGTTAATGTGACATATTTATCATTTATTATATCAAATTTTCATGGAATCCATTCATCACTACATTCCTTGAAAACAAGTCGATCTCAGCCATTGCAAAAACCCCGATCTCTCATTTTGGCTCATCCCCGACCGTCACGCTATTCGCTGCTCTGGAGAAACCTTGCCCGCCGTCCCTGTAGCTGGTTTGATGTGACGGACTCTGTCCCGCCGCTGCGCCGTATGTGCCGCCGAAACTTCGTACACCGCCTCGACCGCCACCTCACACAGTGCCTCACTCAATCCTCCGGCTCTGTCATTCCCCCGGCTCTCTCGAACCTCCATCTTCTCACACGTCGCCTGTCCTCTGTCACGCCGCACGCCGCATGTGACCTTTCTCCTCACTCGCTTCTCTTCTCTTCTACCACCGTTTCCTCTTTCCTTAGGTTCAGGTGGAATCATCTTGACACTGTGCTTGAGGACAGCGAAGCTTTGTCTTGGTTTCAGTCTTGACATCTTGAGCTTCCCAGGTGATCTTTTCCTACTCCATAAGCCTCAATTTCTATATAAATCTTTCAAGTAACGAACCCTAAGGCATAGATTCCAAATCCCTAGTGTTCAAAAGCTGATATAGTTTTGGTTCGCTTATATTGAATCAGACACTCTAGCACTTGAAAGCTGTTTTACTTCATATAATTTTCTGATGAGTGTCTTTTTAAGCATGGACAGCGATTAGAACAGTATTCACATTGTTATCATGATTACTTCAATATACACTTAACCAAGTTGTCGTTTTCCATGCTATTAACGTGCGTTTGGTTTTTTGAAGTGCCTATTTATGACATCTGAAATAAATGCCATACGTATGATAATAAATTATCCTCTAAACCATTTGATTAGTGATGAGCTTTGATTTATAACCAAGTTTTGGAATAGAAAGAAGATTTGAGGAAGGATCTTTTGTTTACATTTATCTAATTTAAGAGTCTATTTTGGAGAATATTGTTTAAAGTCATTGCTTGATTTCTATTGTTCCGTCTTGTCTTGCTTGGTTGTTGAATCTTGATTTATGCTTTGTCGAGGATAACAATTTTATTTTATTTTCTAGGTTTTTGGTTGTGAAATTGAAATGCGCTTGAATTGGCATCCTGAATGCATAGAGATGTTAGGTCTCAGTCCTATTTGATTTCAAAGTATTTTGAACTTGAGAAAAAAATCCATTTTTATTGACAACATATGCTTCATTTGAGATAGTTTTCTTACCTCTTTCTAAAGTAACTTTCTAGTACAAAAATTTTGTGAATTAGAATTTTTTTTAATAGAAAGTTGCTTTAGAAAGCGGTAAGAAAGCTTATTCCAAATGAAGCCTTAGATAGCCAACTCAACTTACAAATGAATTTCTAGTAACTTTTTGATTTACTTTAGCAACAAAAAAACTAAATTTTTTGAATCTATCACTGAGTGAAATGTCTGAATATGTACATAAGAAATGAGGTTACTAATATTATTTCCTTATATATCTCATAATAATCCGTTTGAATAATTCCTTAGGTCCTTCCAAAATTCGACATTCAATGAAATGTTATGATACATTGAGATGGAAAGAGATGAAATAACTTAAAATAAACCCTCTAATGCAAGCCATTTTTATCATATAATAGATGAGGGAAACCATGTTATATTATGGTAAATTTGAAGTAAGAATTGTTATGCTATAATAGTGAGAAAGATAACAAGCATAATTTACTCCTTAACAAAGTCAAGGGTAACAAGGGATTAATGTTTCAAATAAGCCATCAATGATATTAATATCATGCTTAAAGAATTCTGATAATAAGATCACCTAGTTGAAATTTATTTTTAGCACAAGCATCTACTAGCAAGGTTGCTTTAGGTATTTATTTTTGCAATTTGAAGCATAAATTTTGAAACCCCTTTGATTATGATGTGCAATAGCTATGCCTAAGCCTATCATAAGAGTATTTGAATGCTTGCACTCGATCGTGTTGAACCTTGTTAACTCTATTTCCTTGAAAGGATTCGGTTCACATGTACATGGATAACATTCAGTTCATTTAGGTATTGGTCATATTACGGGCTTTGTTGATTTTACTCTCATATTTTGAAGATGTGGTTTGAAATATAGATTTCTAGACTATACTTTGTTGGCATGACACGAATAATTTTCATTTAAAATGAATTTTTCTTGTAAGAGGCTTTGACGATTTTATGCAAATAAAAGATAAAATGATTTAGTGGATTTTGTTAGAAAGTATTCGATTCCCTTTCTACATGATTGCTAGTTTGCTTGAATCGATGAAGAATATGAATTAAAAATCATTTTCTTAACCACCATTATTTGAAAATTATTGCATAAATATTTGTTAGGGGTTGAAGTTTCTCAACTTCAATTATTGTGAAATGTAGGATCAAATAGGGAAAAAGTGTTGGACTTATGATTGTGCCCTATAGGCAAGATGACTAACTTAAAACTGTGCATGCAACATGATGGTTATGAATTTGAAAGAGGATTTGCAAGCTCCTTAAATGTGGTGACATGCCTTTCTAGTTGCTACATGCTTCTTAAGAGTGTATAATTTTATTTTATTTTTTTCTTGAAAGGCATTGATAGCCATTTAAAATTACAATAATTTTGACTTTGAATAATGGTATGCATATCATAGTATACTCAATTATTTGTGTTTGATAGTTGTTACATTTCTCGAGGATAAGTATGCCTTTCAAAAAAGTTGCATGACTTTGTCCGAATTCAGTTGTTTGCACAAATGTATTGTCGTTAAAACAAGCATGCAACTTTTCAATCTGATATCATTACTTGTATTCTATCTGCTTGTATATTTTTCAAGAGCTTGCTAGTGTGCTTAATTTTGTTTGTTTGTGGACTCGGTTGCATTTGTAAATTATATTGTATTGCTCATTTTATAGTTGCATAATCTTTTTGCAAGGAACAATTTTTAACCAATAAATAAATGAGCGGCTTAGGTCATTTCTACATTTAAGTTTCATTCACATTGTTCTGATAGTTCCAAGTAAAGCGTGGAGGTTATGGTCGCGCTCGTAAGTGAGCTTTCAAGTCCTTTGTAGGTCCTTTTTGGGTTTAGTTCTGATTCATTTGAAGCAACATGTATTGTGTTTGAATTGTTTGTTTTGATTTTCATTTGACAACATTGATTGATTAATTTCAACTTGTTGTGTTTGTGTCTAGAAGGCTCTTTTTTTTTTAATTTATTTTTAAGTTTAGTCAATGAGAATTTTGGCTGCATCTCGACATCACCTCCGTGTAATGGTCATCATAGGGAATGCTAGGTCTGACCTTCATTCCAGAAAAAAAAAACATGTATGGTTTGTGTAATACACCATGGCCAGGCTTTTCAACACTTGCCATAACATGAAATGCATACATGGGTCTAAATGAGAGATTTTGCCACACATGACATTTACCTTCTGGCATAATGAAAAGCATGTCTAGCGCTTATCTACTATCTTGTGAGTGACGCCTATGACTTTTGTTTGCCATGCTAAAAAAAATTGCACAGGTTTTATTTGATGTGTCAAACACATTGTAGCTGGGCTTTTGAGAGGTTTAAATGGCTACATTTTATATCACTGTAAGGCGATAGATGAGATTGTGACAACAACAACAACAACAACAACAACAACAACAACATCAAACCTTTATCCCACTACGTGGGGTCGGCTGCATGAATCCTTTTTCTCCATTGTGTCCTATTAAAAGTCAAATTCTCGTTTAAATCTAACAAATAAAGGTCATTCCTAATATTTTCTAACCAGGTCTTTTTAGGTCTACCCCTACCTTTCTTAACAAAAGTCAAATCTAATACCTCTACTCTCCTAACCGGGTCATCGCAAGGCCGCCGTTTTATGTGACCAAACCATCTAAGGCGACTTTCTCTAATCTTATCTTCTACTGGAGCTACTCCAACCTTTTCACGTATATGCTCATTACGTATCCTATCTCTAAGGGTAAAGCCACTCATCCACCTGAGCATCCTCATCTCTGCCACACTTAACTTAGTATTATGCTTCTCTTTTAAAGGCCAACATTCAGCACCATAAAGCATTGCAGGCCTCACTACCATCTTATAGAATTTTCCCTTAAGTTTGAGGGGTACATTTCTATCACATAACAAGCCCGATGCATTCCTCCATTTCAACCATCCAACTTGAATTCTGCTGATAATATCCCCATCTATTTCACCATCACTCTGAACAATAGATCCAAGATATCTAAAACGTGTACTCTTATTAATGACTTGATCGCCCAAAGTCACAAACCCCTCACTAGGCCTATTACTACTAAAATTACACTCCATATATTCCGTTTTTGATCTACTCAAGCGAAAACCTTTAGACTCTAAGGTTGACCTCCATAATTCAAGTTTACCTTCAACTCCCTCTCTAGTCTTATCAACAAGAAGAATATCATCAGCAAAAAGCATACACCAAGGTACATCCTCTTGCAAATGTCTAGTGAGAACATCCATGACTAAAGCAAAAAGATATGGGCTTAAGGCTGATCCTTGATGTAACCCAACCGAAATAGGGAAATACTTGGTCAATCCACCTTGTGTTTGAACACAAGTAATAGCTCCTGCATACATATCTTTAATGATAGATGAGATTGTGACGAGAAGAGAAAATACACATTTTTTTCACTTTTTCCCTTTGTTTTTTATTCTTTTTATAGCTTTCTTCTTTTTAAATACTTCTATGTCTCTTTTTTTCTTTACATGAAGAGAGGGGCAATCTTGGGACTTGTGGAGGGAGGGAGTGAGGAGATGACATAACTAAGGATAAAACTCAGTTGGACAAACTATTGTGCGTGGTCGGTGGTCACAATCTTGGGCAAGTTAGTGATAAAGGTCGCTTGCATGTGTTCGAGGTGAGAGGACGTTTGACGAGTGAGGTTGAAGGCAATTTGCACGAGTGAGAGAGAATGAGAGAGCAGCATGCGCCACTAAGAAGAATGAGGTGAGAATGGGTGAGCGAAATCAAGAGATGTTGTGAGAGCCTGAGAATGAGAGTGATGGAGTGGGCTTAGTTGGAATATAATAAGTTTTTGTATATATATATATATATATATATATATATATATATATATATATATATATATATATATAACTCCCACGTGAAGTGGTGCTTAGGAGTGGAGAGGAGCGTTGTGTGGAGAATTTGGGAAGAGAGGACTAGGGTGGGTGTTTAAGAGAAGAATTGGTTAAAAAGGGGTGGTCTAGGAGCGTAGAAATTCAAGATAAGTTGGGGAATAATATTGAGGACAAAGAAACATTTATGCTCGACAATCAAGGAGATGATTTTGGTCAATGTTTCATACAAAATTCAAAATCATGTCATTTAGGGGCTGTTTGGCAACAAGTGGGATTTAGCCTTAGTGGGATTTAGTAAATCCTATAAATCCGGATTTAGTAAATATGAAATGTGTTAAATCCTGAAAACTGTTTGGTATGCCAAATGTTAAATCCTGTTAAATCCTGAGAAACTGTTTGGTAACATATTCAGGATTTATAGCAGTTAGGGATTTAAATGTGAAGAAGATAATTATAGCTTAAAAATAAATTTATAATTAAAAATAAAAAATATAATGTGTTATAAATTTAATAATATGTTAAGTACAAATTACTCATTAATTGTTATTTACACAATTAATTATATATTTAATGATAGATATATTAAGTTATATTAATTAATCTAATTATATTAATATTTAATTACTAATTATACAATTAAGTTAAATTAGATAATTAATTTATGCACTAATTATATAATTAATTTACTTAATTATTAATAATTTAAATTGTATTAATTAAGTTAATCAATAATAACTTTTAGAGGCGCTATGGCTAGCCTTTCATCTTCTCTTTTCTTCGTTGTTGTTCGGCTTCGTTGCTTTACAGGTGTATAGATTGCACGCATCGCTTCTGCAACTCCTTCGTGGCTGTTCGACTTCGCTCCTGCGACGATTTTCTCGTCAACCCGGATCGTAAGTTACGACATTTTGATCGGAAGCAAGAACGAGAGCTCGCTGGCTGTGAAGGTAAGTTTCTCCCTTTCGCGCACTTCTACGGATAAATCCCGTTAAATCCGGCTACCCCTCGGATTTACTAAATCCCGGATTTAAGCCGTAAATCCGTAAATCCGGGATTTACCGAATCCCGGGATTTAACGCGCGCACAAAAACTGTTTGGCTGGATTTAGCGTAAATCCGACTTAAATCCCGCTGTAAATCCGATACCAAACAGCCCCTTAGTGCTCGACATTACATTGGAAGGAGAAGAATGAGCAATTTCCAATATTTTAGCACTTCTAGCATTGTAGAAGTTAAAATAGGTGTCACTTTAGGTTAGTTGACTATAGTAAGTTGTGTCATTATGTGACCTTTTTCATTTTGTTGGAACTCAATTTACATACTATGGTGCAAACATGATTTTTTTTTTTTAAATTTAAATGTGGGCTTGCTGGCCTCTAAAGGAGTGGAATACTTTGTCAGTAGTTAGACTTCTGGCTTGCAACCTTAGGCTTCTTTTTTTTATTTTAAAATTTTAGTATCAAAATTTTGATTTGTTTAGCAAATATGCAATTGGAAACTCTCTATTGCGTCTGCACCTCCATGGCTACATGACCATGCGAAAAGAAAATGCACTGCAGCTCCCATAGTGATAGTGACTTTATTTCAAATATTGTAGCACAAAAACAACATGGGAAATGAGCAAATGAGGGCCTATATATATATATATATATATACACTAACTCTTTCACACCAATCCAAAACTCAATAATGTTTGAGTTCTCATCAGTTGAACAGATATGAATAACGGGTGAATTTATTATTTTATTTCATTATGAAACGATATTGACAACTTTAATGCGTAGTATTTTGATAAATCATATTTTGTGATGAATTTTGATGTTGTATGGAAAAAATAAGAGTATCATTATTTTTTACACTAGACTCATGCTAAATCGGAAGCTTGGCTTAATGAGTCCATTTTGATGTTCATTGAATATAAGACTTGCATGTTTGTGTGAATTCTATTTTGTTTAATCTGTCTTATCAACTTACAATAATAACTTCAATTCAACTCTACTCTATCATAATGTAGTCATTTAGGTCTATTCTAAACTTGTGGCCTTTTTTGTGATTATCATGTTTAGCATTCTGTTTTTTCAAAGCATCCTATTCTATTTAGTAATAGCTTATAGTCAAAGATATGTCACACTCATACACCTTTGGTATATTACCCCTAGCAGTTGATAACAGTTGAGTTTAATGTGGATAGAAATATTGTTCCAAGGGTACTCACATTCAGTTACTTCCCTTGTGATTTCCACTGATTTTTTCTCCCTTTTACCATTTTTGCTTCTTATTTTCTATTAATATCAAATCACATCTAGATTGACAAGTTGAGTATGATTGTTGCCGCTAAGGGGAATGTACATTTTTAGTTGATGGAATTATTGTATTTGTTCAATCATGGTGAGAGGATTAGAAGTTATGCTTTTTGTGAAAACTTTTGCTCACGGCTTTATAGAAAATAGGCTTATAGAGAACTTGTGATTCCAAGCCCGTAATTGTGAGTTTTGCTAAGCCTATTTGTGTAATTGATGAATTGCTTGTATGACCTAATTGACAAATTTATGAGAACCTCTCTTTTGATTCAATGTTTTTTCCCCTTTTAAAGGGGTTTCTGCTAAATGATTCTACTATATGCTCTTTGTTAATATATATGCAAAATTATTTTTTGTGGTTTATCTTTTTTATTGTAAGCAGTTTTTTTTTTTAATTTATTTTTTTTTATTGTAAGCAGTTGAGGATCAATATCAACATTGATGTCATATATGGGAAAGTAGTAACTTTCAACACTAACTATATTTTGATTCTATTTTATAAGCATCTCGAAGTTGTGGCACAATACAATTTTGCGCTTTTTATTATGCACAATGTCTTACAATCATGGCTTACTCCTTTAATATGTAAATGTATAAGCCGATATTTTATAACTGGTTTGTCTTCGTTGCAAATATAAATTTAGAGTTTGGAAGCTAGAATCATTTCCTTATATATATATTTTCTCAACACTCCTTTATGTGTTTAATATCTTGGTAGATATTACTTGAAGAAGTTTGACATGCTCTTTGATTTCTCATATCATCCTTCAATACTCTAGAGTTGTAAAGTGGATGCTCCATAATAGTAGAACTTATTAATCTTTCTCGTTTTTTTAAAGGTTATTTAAAGTTATTCGGTATTCTTTTATTTCATTTGAAATATCATTTGTTTATCCAAATTTAAGCAAAACTAGTTCTTGTACTTTTTTAGCCTAGTTATTTTTGTCCAAGGTTGTACTTATTGGTTCAAGACTAGTTTCTCATTTCCTCATTGACCATCTTTTGCTTATCTTAACTAGGCTCACAAAAGGTATCCAAGATTATCATTTTCATAATCATGCCTCAACTAGAGGAGTCCGAGAATGGTGATCTTCAATTTCAATGGGGTAAAAGAAGAGGGGTTGGCAATGCCAATAAGGATGTTCAATTTTATGAGTCATTCATCTATGATGAAGAGAGTTATTCTTTATATGACAATGTATATCTCTTCAAAGAAGGTGATAGTGAGCCCTATGTTGGAAAAAATATTAAAAAATTTGGGAGCAACCTGGGCAAAAAAGGAGAATAAAGATCTTGTGGTTCTTCCGTCCAAATGATATTAGTCGTTATTTGGATGGACATGCCTCTTCTGAAAAGGATCTCTTTTTGGCTTCTGGGGAGGGTGTTGGTCTCTCCAATATCAATCCTCTGGTAAGTTGATTTTAATCTTCAATTTTTTTTTATTGTTTTGCATGTTTTTCTTATTATCATTACTTTATTGTGTTTGTTTAGACCATGCTTATTATTGCGTAGAGTGCTCACAATTGGAGGGCTCCGAAGCAAAGCGGTGATAAAAATAAACTTTAGAAGCAAATATTTGAACTTTTGCTTCTTTTTTGAGATACTTGTAACTGAATTAGTGCTACCTCCAGAGCTTTCAAAATAGCTCTAAATGTACATTAGTTCTGCATGATTTTTTTAATCATTTTTTACGTTAGGAAAATAATCTTTTTTCCTTAACTCTTAATTGCGTTCTCTTCATAATTTCTTTTTTCTTTAACCTATTAATTTCTTTCCATTACTTGACTATAATATAAGTGAATTTCCTAACAATTGGAGCTAACTCAAATTAGTCTTTTTTATCAATTTTACAATAAGAAAACCATCTTTTGATGAAGTGCAACTTATTTTGAACCCGAATTCAAAATTAAATCTCGGTCATTGAGCCTAGAATGTTGATATGTTGGATCTCTTGAATTGGCCTGATATGAAGTAATGAATTCATTTTTATGACATTTAGATAACAAGAATAAATTTGGCTTAAACTTTGGTGCCACATACCTTTTTGGCAATTTTTCCCAAAATATTACCTTTGGGGTCATCCAGCTCTAAATTTTAATAGGGTGTAGTTGGTGATAAGCCAAAAAACACTCTTGAAATTATCCAAATATGAACTTTTGGGAGGGGGTCATGTTAGCATATTGCATTGGTTCCAAGTGTCTCGGTTCTCGACCAAAAAACTTGGCTGAATACTTTAGATTCACTTACCGAGCAGAATGTATTCATTTTGAGTACTTTATTTCAAATAGATTAATTGGACTTCATGTGCTTGGCCAAAGCTATGTCTAAGAAGAGAAGGCTCATCCAAACCTCCGTCATATTGTCTAGAGCGCTTAGAGTGGGGACAAGAGAACATAAAAGTGAGATATTTTAATAAAGAAATAAACTCAAACATGAATAAGATATTACATTAAAGGGTTGAATATCATCTTCAATCAGTATTTTTACAGTAAGGCCAATAAGTATTTTTAATGAAAAACCTAGAATATTTGATTAAAAGAAATATATTACAAAATCAAGCCAAAATGTCAACTACTAGAAATCATATATTTAAAAAAATAATTTATTGATCCTCCATGTCTTACATTTGCCTCTCATCCCCCATTCCACACAAGTTTATCCCATCATATAGAGCTAAATTTATAACGGGTGAGATAAACTCATTGGGAAATCTATAAATTAAATAGTAGGTATTTGAAAAGCTTTCAATGTGCACAAAGCTCTTCATAGAAAAAATGAAAATGACTCAAATATACAACATCCTCAATCAACACAGAGGTTCACGCAACCTCTCAATGCCATAATCAAATATTTATTTAATTTAATATTTGGTTATAGAACCGACCATATACATAACTTGTGCACAAGAGTTTAGTCAGCATATACATTAGTTTATGAATCAACTTCATAAATACTCATCCTACCTCACACATTATAATGATTTTCACATAGTTTGTGCACGATCACATTCATATGACAGAGCAAGATCCATTAATAATCAAATTTACCGAGCTATGTTATTAAAAGTGTGCTTTAGGTGCGAAGCAAAGTTATGCATTGCCCGTGAAGCACAAGCTTGCAGCAAAGCAGGTGCGTCGCACCGCTTCACTATGACATTATAGCATTGTGTACTCAAATCATAATGAAATCCTTGTTCAAATTTTATGATTTGATTTAACATTTGTTGTAATAGCTTGGCACGAGTGTTTGCATATTCTCACTATTTCTTGTAGTCATTAAGTTGTTGTTAATTGGTTCTTTTTTCTTGCTTAAGCTGTTAATGTCTTGACACTGTCGTTTGCTAGTTTTTTTTATATGTTTCTCACTTGCTCTTGTTGCTTGGGCTAGCAAATCCTTGTTTTTTTTAATCTTTATTTCTTTTGTTTTTGAATAAATAAAATTTGTTGTTATTTAACATATCATTCGATTGTTGATAGTTATTACATAATGTTGTTTAAGTTCTGTTTATTTAATGACTATTATATGTAAATAATATTTGTATATGTGATATACAATTTATGAATGTTCCATACTTAATACAAGTGTCTCTTTGCAATTTGTGGATTGACGTAAAAAAAGGGACACTTATACAACTCATTGCGCTTAGCACATTGAAAGCATTGGTGCTAGGTACTTCCTGCTTGACAACATCTTATGCAAGTCTTTGATAATTTCACATCCAGTTGTTTTAATTGTTGAAGATTACATATCACTGACTCTATCCCACAGCGGTCTCCACCATTCCTTACTTCATTTTGATAAATTAACATGTTCATTTTATTTCCAAAATAAAGTTGTTATTCAAAGGCAATATAAACCAAATTAGAGGAATAAAGATTGCATGCAATGCAATCAATCATTTGTTCATCCCAAAGATAGAAAAGTATGAAAGATGTACTCTAATATGCATAAAGAACTTCTAAAGATGTTTTAAGAATCCCCCACTGGAAGTAGGCATAAAGAACTGCTATATCATTTCTTCCAGACATTCATTTCTTCTACTCGTCGGGGCTCTCCTTGCCTGGCTTCAACAAAGCTCATGCTTACACAAGTCTCTCCTCTCGTACATAGTAATTCAACAATAACTTGTGATATGGAAATTGAAGAGAGTTGCTTTTTTTATTTATAGATGAAAAGAAAGTTGATCTTTATTACCTAACAAATTATAGGATGGCCTAACCATTTGTACTATAGGTTGCATTTTTTATTCACAATAGTACAAGACAATGAGACAACCTTAGGAATATAACTATCAAGGGAAATAATCATCCAACTTTAGGCCCCTTTAGTGTATTCCCCGTTAACTGATACTGAACAATGCAAACTTCAGGAGAAAATTAAACATCATAATTTTTATCAATCAAAAAATTCAACTAAAAATAAGACTCATTTAAAGCTTTGGAAATACATGTACATCTTTCATGGAAGAATTAATATCTCAATAATATGAATATATAATTGCCTACTATTAGCAATTCTAATAGAAGATGAGCCACAGTATGGTTAAATATTGTGAAGGTGTGAAGAACCAATTGAATGATTTGATGAATCAGAATTCAGAAGCCAAGATGAAGGATGTGGACATCCATAGCCCTAAGGACAGTAGAGTTTTATAATCATATATTGAACTGTTTCATGTGTAGGAGCTAATTTATCTACAATTGATAAACCATGATCAGCAACAACAATTTATTTTGCATTTAATTAGTGATTTTGAGGCAGAGTTTGACTTTCTTTAATGATTTGCCTATGCTTTCTTATAATAATTGCAAAAAAAACATTTTCACGGTTGGCATTAATATGTTTGTATCCTTTCAATAAAGTATCACAACTGGGTCTGGAAGCTTAGAGTATTGAGATTGGAATAGTCCGTTGGATGTTTAGTTTAATTCTTTTCAATTCACATTGTAAGCAATTCAATAGTAGCATCTTCCAATGTATAAAGAACCACAAATCAAATACATTTTTATTTTTGTCCAAACTGTGCATAATTCTTTTCTCTCTAGTTTATTTCAAATAAAATAAAATAAAATATAAATTTCCTTTAATAATTATTTTCACCCTCTTCTATACATAAATCCATCTTGTCACCCATTTAATTTAGAGCCTTTCCTGAGAAATTAAAATTTTATATCAGTTCAGTTATACAACAACGTAGTGGCTATTTATAGTTTTATAATATCAAAATTTCAAAAATATAAATATAATGCATGCAAGTCATTATAAATAAGCACCAACCTTTCATTTTTATAGAAATTTATAGCATAAATGTTTGTAATTTACTAAGAAAAGTAAAGCACATGTATCATTTTGTAAAACATGACATTTATAAGAAATTTATCATTTCTTATCCTTTTTGAATAAAACACCAGTCTTAGGAGCACCGTCTAAAATTTTGTGTAGTTTAAGGCACAACAATTTTCATTTTATTTTTCAATCTTTTCCATTTTATGCATGCAGGCGGGTAAATCTCATCCAGCATTATAAGGGAATGAACTATTCATCATGCATATACATTTTCATTCGTTTCATCTTATATGTATACAATGAGATTTGTGCATACATGGAGTTTTAGTAAGATACTTTTACATTTAGCTTTTATAACAATATGAGGGAGTTTATGCAAAAAAAAAAAAAGATCATTCATCCAATGAAATTGTTTTAGCAATAGTAACATTATCATGTGAGCATATAAAAAAGTCATCAATCAATGCATTAAATCATAGAGAAGATCTGCAACTGCTATAAGATAGAAATGTAATCATAACTTTAAATTTTTGTAAATCAGTTCGTGTACTCCATGTTTACTTCAATGATAAATTAATCTTAATAAACTCTTCCTTAATTCACAACCTATGAATCATATACATATTCAAATTAATTTACTTACATTTTAATAATTTTAACCTTATGAAATCAAACTGACAACCTAGAAATATCTCATAATACAACATAAGTATATTTCTCAACTTTTCAAGTTACAAACCATATCTTTTCTCTCTCACTTTATTCTCCTTCTTCACACCAAATCAGTCTAAAATAGTTTTCATCAACCAAATATTCAAATATAATTAACATTGTTCATCTTATAATAAATTTGATTTTTTTTTTTCAATTTTATCATATAAAACTCTTAAATTATGTTCATGTACATACCCTGTTCTCTTCCTCCAATTTTTTTCAGAACAGCAAGAAATTCACCTCTTACTAAAAATTTATTTTCTTTCAACAAAATTCCTAAAATTAAATTAGAAAATAATAATTACATTTATGTTTCTTAATTGAATCATTGATAATTAAAATAATTAAATTTGGTGTTGAAATCTACCTTACTTGTAAAGGAAGGAGAGAGGAAACAATTAACTTGTTTCTATTCTCTTGCTTTGCTCCTTTTCACTTCAATATTTTGACACAATTTCTTTGTTAGTAGAACATTAATGATTAATCTAGGATATGTAAAACAGTAAATTTTTTAAGTTGATCATATCTGATTTTATAACTTGAGAAAAATAAAATAAATACATTCCAAATACCATACTTAATTATGTGAAATTGTTATCTAAGCCCGTATCTATATCTGGTTTCGCTCCCCCTCCTTGTCGAAAGCTTCTTTTGTCTACTTCGTCTACCTCTCCCAATCGAAGATGACTATGTTTTCTCTCTTGATCAAATATAATCTCTCTATCTCTCTTGGTCGATCTCACTCCCACTTTTCTTCTCTCGTTATGGCTCATCTTCAATTGTTCGTTTGTCCGACTCTCTCTCTGTCTCAATGAGACAAACCCCTCCATCTACGTTTTCTCGCTCTCTCTCTCTCTCTCTCTCTCTCTCTCTCTCTCTCTCTCTCTATATATATATATATATATATATATATATATATATATATATATATATATATATATATATATATATATATAGATAGATAGATAGATATATCTCTTTCTCTCACGTGTTCACTCTCCTCATTCGCATCTCTCTACTGACCCACCTCCCTTCTCGTAGTTTTGTATTAAATTAAACTTGGTTATCTGTTCCTTTGAACCGATGCGGCTAGTTCTATGTTTTTTTTGGGCTTTTACATGAAGCATTGCACTTGTTGCATATTTCTCCCTCTATCTTTCTGTTAGATGCATGAGAGACAACATTCTTTCTCATGTATTTTTTTGTGGTTAATAAGTGGTTGCATTGTATGACGTTCTTTGCGAGTTGATTTTCTTAAAGCATACATTGAAGAGGGTGCAGTGTTATGATTCATCTAATTGTAATGAGTAGCCTTAAATTCAGGATGAAGTTCAGAAGTTCCATGAACATTTTGAACATCATAAAGCAATTTAATAGATACCTTAGCATAAATCATGTCAACAAATTCAATTCATAAATTTTGAAATCAAGAGAACTAATCTTGGATGGAGAGTTTACCTTTGGCATAACCAGTAATCTTACCTTCCATTTGGAAACATTTTATTATCTTGATTATCAACCTTTTGAAATACTGCAACATATCTTTAGTTGTTTTATATGGTCTTAGATTGAGAACAATTGTCTGATCAATAGATGATAAGATCTATATTATGACTCTTGCATCTTTGATTTGCCATTGAGCCCATTTTGAAAACTTAGTAATGGTGGGATCACTGCCTTTAGTGTGTCTTCATAATTCTTTTCTCATGAAAAATAGTCGAAATTGAAATTCTGGGTATAGGAATTTTACTGATAAAGTGTACACAAATAATATCCAAGTTGTTAGTTAACATGACTTTCTTAAAAAATATTGACATAAGCTGGCTGTTAAGATGGTAGTTTGAGTGAAATTATGAAAGTTTTGGTTTTAAAATATATAGCATCTAAAGATCACAAAGCATTAAGTTTTGAGTGGCAGGTATGGTGCTGAAGACTAGTGCTTTGCCGAGATCTATATGGTAAGCCTGATGCTAAATATTTGTGTTGTGAATGCCGGATTGGTTGCTTATTCGATGTTGTTGAGATGTTGCGCTACTAAGAATTTTGTTGAAGACTTTGTCGAAGTCGTACGTGACAGGATTTTTCTCCCAAAGATGTGAGTAATTGAATATTGTTTGATGTTGATATTGTGAAGACAGGCGTGACTGGATTGATCACTTTTGAAGAAGGGTATTGTGAAGATTTGCTATTGACGCTATGCTATGGCGATGCGTGTTGAAGATGAGAAATTCAAGATCGCGTTGGAGGATGAGCGTTGCATGGTCTACCAAAGATGAGCGCTTGAGGGCAAGCTTGGGAAGACAGGCTATTGTGGGATATGAGGTTGATGTGATGGCCACTCTAGTGGATGGCTCTGATATCATGTCAATTGGATTCATTGCTGTCATACAGATGGTTCTCATCTTTATATAGAATACAACAATTAAATCTGGCCTAATAAGAAACCTCTAGCTGAATTTCTAAATGTAAATATTTACATCTATACTATTTAATTACACAATATATGTAGCCTTAATTATATAGCAACACTATATGCATTATGGCATATATCCAACTGCTAGCATCCTTTTTTGAAATTTGAAGTTTGAAAAAAAATATTTTTTTATTTAATTTGCATTATCTTTCAGTGTTGTGCTGTTAAAACAAATGGTATTTAAAGGGGAACCTTTCCAGGCTTTTTTGCATTACAATCCACTTGAACACCCTTTTCATCTTCATCGTCAGAATAATTGGAAATCTCTATTTTGACATTCATGGCCAAATGGAGGTGCCATTTAAAAGATGAACAACGTATACATTTAGAACCACATGTGGTTGCTACACAATTTCCTTTGTTAGCTTTATTGACAATACTATACTTTTAAGATTATTGATGCACTAGATTGTTTGCAAATGTGGAAAAATTATGTCCCACTTGTGAAGTAAACTTGTTCAAAGTAGAGGTTTGAATATTTTTTCATCCAACTGCAATTTGAAATGGAACTTCTATATTTGCGTGGACTTTGTCAACATCTCTCGTTGTGTGTTATTCCTTATCCGATATTTAAATCTAGACAATGTTGTTTAAAATGTATTCATGCTTTCAGAAAATAGTTTTGATACCTTGTTTTGAGGCAGGATGTCCATCTATCAAATTATCCTGATATGGAAGTGAAAAATATTTTCTCTTTTAAGTTTTATTTTTATTTATTAGCAAGTGACAACATATTCTAATTCATTCTTGTTTTTTTTCCTATTTAGCAAATAAATTTTCACTTCAACATATATAGTTTTCCAATAAAAAAATTATTCATGTAATTAGTCCAATCAAAAAATACATGTATGTGTCTTTCTTGGCATCTATCTTTACCAGAAATGTTTTTGGTATAGTCATGATTCTATTCGTTACAATGAGGATTCCAACCATCAATATATTGTTGCCTTGCCCCATAATGATGGGAATGATCTTGATTGAGTCATAAACTTGACTTTAATATGCATTTGATGATCAAAATCAACTTCTTGAGAACTATGTGCATCTTAATTAAAGGTGCCTTTTAATTTGTTTCTAGTTATTGTTCGGTTTTTGTAGTTCAAATTGATATTTTGTGAACTATTTTTTCTAGGCACAAAATGTTGTCCATTTAAAAAAATATATAGAAAATTGAGTATGCTCAGTTGGATGAGTGCCTGAGTGTCTTTGCACTTAGAGCCATAATGCAAAATGAGTATATACATGTAAAGGTTGGATTAGCTCTAGTGGCAGATAAGTTAGAGAGAGTCGACTTAGATTGTTTGGTCACATAAAATGTCGGCTATCTGATGACTCTATTGTGAGAGTAGATGTATTAGATCCGGTCTATGTTAAGAAAGGAAGAGATATACCTAAAAGACTTGGTTAGAAAGTATTGAAAGTGATTTTTTTATAAGATTTAAATGAGAATTTGACTCTTTTTATATTACAATAGAGAAAAATGATTTATGTAGCTGACCTCACGAAGTGGGATAAATGTTTGTTGTTGTATTTTCTTAGATCTCTAAAATTTCGGCCCTTTGTTAATTTGTAAGATGAATTTTATATGGCATCCTAATTCTAGTTTTCAGTTTAATACAACCCAAAACTCTGATTTCAATTTGATGGAGAGCACTCTAGGGTCTAAGGTTTCCTAATTTAATTTAATGTTTTGGTATGGTATGGTATGAGCAAATATGTCATGTGCTAGGCTTTTGGATTTATCCTTATTCTTATGACTACCTAATATATGCCCCTCTAATTAGCTTTTTGATGTTATGAAGTTGTTTAATTGTTACAACTTGTACATATTTATCTCTTATTCTTTTTTCGTAGTGAAATAAAAAAAAAACATGTGCACGATCAACAAGGATATTTGAGCATACAATCTATCACTTCTTCATTTTTCTTAGTTTCTTAAACTTCTTATTATCTTTCTTTATGTTTTTACTTGTTAGAAATTTAATAAATAATATTTCGGTTATTAAGCTTTTCTATGCCAATTTGATTTTTTTTTTATTACTTTAGTTCCTTTTTTATTTCGTTTTCCTAAGTTGTGCTAATTGATTAATTGCCATTTTTAGTGTATTTTCTTTGACAGATGATGCAATATCAACTAGCTTAATTGATGTTGGTTTAAGAAGTTGATAAACCTTACATTAAAGTTATTATATTTTTCGTTCATATAATTAATAATTAGTATGCAGAATGTGAAACAAGTATATAAATAAAAATGTTGGAAAAGCTCTAGTGGCAGATACAAATAAAGATAGTGGCTAAGATGATTTTGTCACATAAAATGCCTACCTTCTGATGACTCGGTTAAAAGAGTAGAGATGTATTATATTTGATCTATTTTAAGAATGGTAGAAGTAGGCCTAAAAAAACTTGGTTAGAAACTATTAGAAATGATATTTTTTTCTTTGATTTAAATGGAATTTGACTCTTAACAAGACAAAATGGAGAAAAAAATTCATGTAGCCAAACCCACAAAGTGGAATAAGGACTTGATGTTGTTATTGTATTAATTAATTAATATTCAGTTGACTTTTAGCTGATATTAGTAATCATTGTATTTATAAGTGGAATTTTTGTTACAATATTGTGGTCAAATTAATAAGAAAATTGTTTATCAATCGTATATCATTTTGAACTACAACTTGTCTTAAGTGCTTATATTGGTTTTTGTTTATTATGGTCAGGTTTTATATGATTTATCTGTCTATGAGTTATCTGGTACTTGTAAATTGATTAGTTTTTCATTTAAATATGATTTATTTGATTACAACTTATTTGATTACACACGGCTGTTGTCCTCTAGAAAGTATTTCATTTAAATATGCTTTTGTGTTTATTTTCATATTTTTGTTATGCTAATGTAGTTGTGTACCATTATAAGACATTAAATAACTTGAGATACGGTTGCAGGAAGCTATAGCTGGAAAATGCAGTGTCATTTGTACGTTACGAGATGAGAGGAATCCACAACCATCCAGCATTGCAATTGAAAAGGCTGATTTCATATTTTCCCGGTTCTTTGATGTTGGGAGTTGTACAGTGTTAGAAACACCACCAGAAGCAATAGCTGGAGTTGAATGTATTTCACATTTTCTGTTTTTTTAAACCTACATTGTAATCTTTCTTGTCTGAACCTTTTTTTAATAATCTCAGTGAAATATCTTCTAAATCATCCCAAGGACCAGAAGCCAGAACATTCTGTCAAACTTGAAGTAGTTGATTCAGGTGCCTTCGATGACAGTTTTATCAAGAAGTTGGGTCCAGTTAATGATTTAGCAAAACTACGGCTTGATGCACAGATTGAATCTGATCCTGGAACAAAGAAACCAACCATAAAATCTGAGGATCTTGATTATGATCTTCAGAGAAAAGCGAGACCAAATGATGGCTTGATGAAACATACATTTGATGATCAGGAGACGAGTGATTCGAGTACTAGGAAGCGAAAATATGTATCTGATGAAGATAATCAAGATGATGATTCAGTTCAGGTGCCAAAGGTATCATCTCAGCTGGCAGAACTTGCTGAGGCTAAGAACAACTCTCTGGATGTATTGCCGCTGAAGCCAAATTCTGCTGCATTAGTAAGTTACACACGTTTTAAAATGCGTCTACTTTCACAGAATGTTGATTTTTTTTATGCTATAACTTTAATTTTTGTAATATGTACTCTGATAATATAGAATGGTCCAGTTATTATTGAGTATCTTAATAATATTAAATATCATGAACTTGAAATACCTTTAGCTTATTATGAGAATTTTATTTTTCCTCTGAACCTTTTTTATAGACTAGTTTATTTTGAATTAGTAGGTATCATGAAGTACCTTTTGGCTTATTATTTGAATATTATTGTCCAGTTAACCTTTTCTATAAAACTGTGGTCAAATGTGCATTTATCTTTCATATAAGGAGTCTGGTGGCTATATAAGAGCATGTATATAGTGCATTTTGAACAAGAAATTTGAAGGATGAAGGATATTAGATATGCATGAACGGATGATAAAAAAAAAGAGTAGATAAATTAGCATGAATATGTACCGTCCATATGTTCCTAAAGAATAATGTACGCAAGCTTGAAATCTCCTTTTTGTTTTGTTTAATGAACTGAATTGCTATATGGTTTTATTGATCAAGCATCAAGAATTTACTGTTTGCTAACTAAAAATTCAGATTTTCATACTCTGACAAATATATTTCATAGGATATTAGTTTTGGAAATCTATAACATTATGACATAAATTTTGTAAATTGTATATTTTCAGATACTGTAACTCTATGGCATATTTTTTCCTGCTCCGTTGTTTATGCTATACTACCAACTTTTTATCTGTGACAATATCATAAAATTCATCATGCTAATTGTTTTTTTCTTTCTTTTTTTGGCGTTGACAGCATAGAAGCAGGTGGTTTGCGGATATGGTAAGTACTTCTTTGTCAGTATTGCTTACTCATAAGATGAATATCAATTCAATTATTTTTGGTGTTATATTTGTTCTGATTAACTTTTATGTTTCTCTTAACTGTTAGCTTTAAGTATGTTAGATCTATATTATGTTACCAGTATATCGTGATTACAAAGCTACCAAACTTGAGTTAAAAATACAAATGAAGTTCTTTTTTCTTGTAAAAGGAAAAAAAATGGGTCTAATTTTATTAATCCATTTTTCCTTATATTCTTCATCTACAATAAAATTCCTAATTACAGGGCCGCGTCCAACATAAAAACTCTTGAAATTTGATGGGAAAGAAGTCTTTTTGGTGGGTTTTTCAATGAAATATGGTCGATAAAAATGTTTCTTTGAACTACTTTTTGATTTTCCATTGGAAAAACTCTGGTATGAATAAGTTAATTGATTAACAAATAGACAAAGAAATTTTTTATGAAAGTTAATGCCGGTTATTTCTACCATAGAAATTTGGGTAGCAATATGTGTTCATTTCTGACGGACATTCGCTGTGCTATTTCTATTGACTGGTTATTTAATCATTTTTTCTTTATGCATCTATTGAGTTCTTAAAATCACTTTAATTGGAAAGTTTATGCGCTCCCAAGTATCCAATAAATTTATGTCATAATCATGGACCAACCCTTCCCGGGGATGGTAATTTTTTTGACATCCTATACAAATTCATACAACATAGATTTAAACTTTCATTGTTACAGTCCAAGCACATTATCATAAACCAATAATACAAACATTATGTATTTATCTTTAAGTCTACAATCATTTGAAACTACATTAGAATTAAAGTTTAAATTTTATTGATATAGCAGTGAATTGACAACCACATGAAAGTGATTCACTTTTCTCTTCGATCTATACTATCCTCACCATACCTGTTAACGGCAAATGGCGCACCATGGCGCATAGCGCACGGCGCGGCGCACACTATTTTGAACATGGCGCAAGCTATATAAAAATTATAAAATAATAAGAATGAATATGAAATATTATTAAAAATGAAAGACAAGCTATCATAATAATAAAAGACAACCATAACATATATAAGTTCGACTAAGTAACATCCAAATATCTCATAATTCAAATATTACAATCTTTTTTTAAAAGATCAAATAAGAATTTAATCTACTCCTCTTAGGAATCATCATCATCAGCAAATGTTATAAAAGCTTCATTATCTTTTTCAACATTGTCTCCTACTTCATAATCCTCTTCATCACCCTCATCATCATTCTCAATAGCAACATCATGCTTAATTGAAGATTCTTTCTCTTTCCCTTTAGATCTTTCCCGAATATTATAGCTTTTATCATAAACACCAGTAGATTTAGCAACACTTGTCCAAGTTAAATCTTCCTCTCCAGCAATAAAGTCATTTTCTTTATCAGACTCATCTTTTAATTTTCCTGTTAGCCATTCATTTGCATCATCTATCTCAGTCAAAGAAATAGGATCAATGACATCACGATGATTGAATCTCCGAATCAGTGCTCTATTATATTTCACATAAACTAAATCCTTTAAGCGACCATGATCCAATTTGCTTTTTCGTTTGCTATGAGTTGCAATTAAAATATTATTACATTACCATATTATGAGCATATATAAAAAATCACCACATACATTGTAAAATACTTACATGTTCAAAAATACTCCAATTGCGTTCGCATCCAGATGAACTACATGTTAGACTTAGGACTTTCATAGCAAAACTTTATGAATTGGGAGCTCCTTGTTCATATGCCAACTACCAATCAGCTGGAAGAAATGAATTTTTTTTTCAATATTATATAATAAATCAGTCTTAATTTTTTTGTAAATAATGATACCTGGAGATCGGGTAGTTCTTTGTCTTACAGCTGGAGGAATACCAAAAAGTCCTTCACTCCTAATATATAAACTTAATTCATTACTGATTTTATCTTCTTCAGCTACATCTTGAGATAATCTTCCAATACATTGGTAAAGACCATCAGCTATTTCCTTATCCTTGGCAATATCAGGGTTATTGAAGAAATATTCAAGATTTAAAAAATGTCCCGCTGCATGTAGAGGCCTATGTAATTGCACTTCCCATCTTCTATCAATCATTTTAAAAATTTGATCATACTTCTCACTGTTATTGAAGCTTGCAGCAATTGCCTCTTTTGCTCTATCTATTGCTTCATATATGTAAGCCATTGGAGGCTTCTTCTCTCCATCAACCAATCTAAGAACCTTTAATAAAGGACCAGCTATTTTTAAGGCATACACTATAGTATTTCAAAATGATTGCTGTAAGATTGTATGTTGAGATTGTTTTGCTTTAGCCTCCTTCGCATAAGGACCCAAGATTAATTCCTCACAAGTAAACATTTTCTTCAAGTTCAGTTGTTGATGAAAACGTTGCAATGTTAAGAAAGCTGTTACAAAGCGAGTCTTTGCGGGTTTGACAAGTGCTCTTTGATTTGTGCACCTTCTCATTAACTCAAGTAAGCGAGGCCTAGAATATATAAAACTGTGTACTGCCACTGCTTTCTCAAAGCATCGCCTTAGCTTTTGAATTTTGAAAATGTCCTCCATTATTAAATCCAAACAGTGAGCAGCACAAGGAGTCCAATAAATGTGAGGATATTTGTCCATCAATAATTTTCCTGTTATGTCATTATAATTTAAGTTAAGATATATACAAATTCTTCATGAAATAACATAACTTTAGAATAAAAGTTGTGACAAACCTGCAAGAACATTTTCGGATGCATTATCAGTGACCACTTGGATCACATTATGTGGTCCAATAACCTCGATGTACTTGCAAAAAAGTTCAATCATTTTCACAGCATTCTTGGAGAAAGAACTAGCATCAATTGATTCTATGAATGCACTACCTCTTGGACAATTAACAAAAAAATTGATTAAGCTTTTCCCATTCCTCGACGTCCATCCATCTGCCATTAGAGACAACCATATCGTACACAATCTTCTTGATGGCGTCGCAATAGCTCATGTGTATGTCCAACCTCTTTCTTCAAACAAGTAACTCGTACCTCATGATAACTAGGAGGTTTCATACCAGGTCCAAACTGCCCAAGTGCCTCCACCATAGCAGGGAAACTATCATAGTTCACAGCATTAAATGGAATCACAGCATCGTACATCCATCTACTGAACACTTGAATAGCCCTTCCCCTCATTTCTTTTTTAGCTGCATCCATTTCTTTGTTAAACTGACCTTTTCTATTCTTTACTACATCTTCAGGATTTGGTGTAAGGAAAGTATCTAATGGACCTTTAGGTCGTGATGTTTTGAAGATAGATGTAGATGTCGATCCTTGACTAGATGTGTTAGATTTATTTGTCCGCAACATTTTGGATGGTTTAGAAACTAAAATATCATCTGTCATCACATCAAAGTCTTCTCCTTCTTCTTCAGCAAGGTTGACATTTGATATGTCATTAAACTATTTCTTTAAATTTTTTTTTTAACATGGATGCCTTAATTTCAGACTTCACGTGCTCGGGACATTTAGAGCAGGGCCTTGCATTCCTAAAACCACCAACAAGGTGTTGTTGTTTGTGGCGTGTAATTCCTCCTTTTGTTATTTTACCACAAAAAATGCATGTCACACTGTTGTTGTCGGATTCATTTGTTAGTATAGCATATTTCCATGATTGATCTTTTTTTAAAGATTGAACTGAATCTGACATTTTATGATCACCTGAAAGCAAACAGATTTAGATAAAAGAAACATAATATTGTCCAAGAAACATAATATGGGGGCTGCCGGGGGTCCAAGGGGGCGCTGCCCCCTGGCGGGGTTCGACCTGCCTGGTCAGGTCGCGGGGTCAAGGGGCAGCGCCCTTGCGAGGGTTTTCGGGGGAAGCACCCCCGAAACAAAATTTATTTGTAAGAGGAATTTTGAAGTTCGTTTGTATGGAAATTAGGGAGCGGTACTGAGCATGTACCTAGTTGTATCGAACTGTACCGAGTATGTACTGAGCGTTACCGAGCGTGTACCGAGTTGGTACCTAGTTGTACCGAGCGGTTCATAGCATCTAACTAGCAGTACCGAGCATGTACCGAGCGGTACCGAGCATTTACATAGCGGTACCGAGCGGTATCATGTATGTACTTAGCGATACCGAGCGTGTACCTAGCGGTACCGAGCGTGTACCTAGTTGTACCGAGCGGTACAGAGCATGTAACTAGCGGTATCATGCATGTACTTAGCGATACCGAGCGCGTACCTAGCAGTACCGAGCGTGTACCTAGTTGTACCGAGCGGTACAAAGCATGTAACTAGCGGTACCGAGCGGTATCCAGCATATACATAGTGGTACCGAGCATTTACTTAGCGGTACCAAGCATGTACCTAGCGGTACCGAGCATACCTGTTAAGTTGTAAATTCTTGTAAGAAATAGCCGTGCAAAACAACAGAGCTGTGCGGAATAGACGGAGGTTGCAAATCGAAGTCAGCTGGTAAGATTTTATTGGAACAGACGAAGGAGGGGGCGGATTTGGCAGAAGCACTGCTCTGTGGGACGATTCGGCGGAAACAACGACTTCAACTTCGGGACAGATTCGGCTGGATTCGGCGGAAGCAGCGAATGCAGCAAACAGAAAACAGAAAACCTTCGACTTCGGGATAGATTCAGCGACCTCGACTTAGGGATTGCGGGATGTGTTCGGCGGATGCAGCAAACAGAAAATCTTTCGTGAAATTAGGGCAATGAATAGTCGTTTATCTTAAAATATAGATATATTTTTAAATATAAAAAATATTCATAAGTATACCGAAATTTAAAAACAATTTGGCGCGCTATTTTGCGCCGTGCGCAATGCGCCATGGCTCACATGTGGCGCAAATAGCGTGTGCTATTTTAAACACATGCACCTCGCCATGAACATGACGCCGTAGGTGTGCCGCGCCGCGCCGTGCGCCATGGCGCGCGCTATTTTGCGCCATTGACAGCTATGGTCCTCACCATTGCCCTTACCGTTGCCGTCATTTGCAAGTTGTAGTCAAGCTTGAAATCCATTAGATGGAAAAGTCTTCAGTTGTGAATACACCAAGAAACCTCTTTTGAATAACTGGTTCCACCTGGACCACCTGGACCGGATTGTTCTGTGCTGAAAAATGGTGGATGATATTTTCTACTGCACTGGAAAATAATGGATGATATTTTCTAAGCTGTCTCTTTCTCCATCAGGCAAGATGTATTAGCTTCCACCTTGGCTTGTAGCCCTATAGTAAGAGCAGCTACTTGGCTATTCTCTGTTTCTTTTAGCTGTTCCCAAAATCTAATGGTACGTAATTTTGACCATAGTGAGGATGGTGATAAATAATGCTGCTAAAGGAGCCCTTGTTCCTTCTTTTCTTCTTTACCTATGTACCTTCTGTCCATGTCAGTGTATATCCACATGTGGGTTGGCAAAACTGAAACTCGTCTTTCCTTTTTAGCATTGATTGGATTGTATATTTTAGGCATTATAAATTCTTCTTACAAAAAACATCAATAATTTTGACTAAAAACTGGACTCAATGTTTATTAAGATTGAAACAAATTCTTAAATTTTAGAAACTTACATAAGCTCCCTTGTATCTAGGTACCCAACCTAGAGTTCCTTTTTATCTTTGATGGGGCCCAGCATGCAACCCGCTCAATGATTGGACTTTACCCAACATTTTGCTCTACAAGTTCAAATACATATCAATATATCAATTTCTTTTGAGAAGTTGATGCATACCCGATATCAATATACATTAATGAAAAGATTCACTCCTCCGGCTTGGCAATTAGGATGAAGTGAACACCTTTTAAGGATATGTCCATGCTATTACAATCAATAACCTGATTATACTTATTTTACTTCTTCCTCCTTGCATACTCGGGGTTGCCCATTGAGCACACAAATTCACCTATAAAGCGTTCCTATCTTCTAAGGCCTCCCTTATAAGATTAAACATCTAACAAAATATGGCTGACTCATATCACTTAAAATTCCTATCTGTTTAATCATGATGTTGGTGCAGCCTATGAAACCTCCTAGGAAAAATGATGGTTATAGTTAGGTAATGAAAGAATGAAAATTCTAAATTAAATTGAGGGTGTGCTAATGCATGTATATATATATATATATATATACTCGCCTAAAACCACCAAGGGCATGTGCTTCTACCATCTATAAAGAGCATCATATTTTCTCTTTATAATATTCTTGGTCTTATGGGTAGCTTGCTTTGGTGGGTTGACTTATGAATTGCAAATTTACTAATCATAATGCTTATTTTAAATCTTGACAAACTGATAACTACCATATCACCACAACAATATTAGTTAATTTTGTATCAACATCAGGTTCAAAATATTACATGTTATGAGTCTTTCATTCATATGACGCCAGTTTAGGGGCTACAAAAGGGGACTTTGGGGGCTGAGCATTGTCATCTAAATGTACAACGCTACGAGGCGTCTGTGGTAAATAGTTTGGAGGGTATGAAATGAAAGTTAAGTCAAATCGAGGTGCTAGTGCTTTAGATGAGTGGGCAGTCCAAGGAATGCAGGTTGTGGGTAGGACATATATGATCGGTTGGTATAGGCAAGTGGTGGGGAGGTGAAGTTGGTTTGTGGAGCAATGGGATAAGTAAATGAATATTGGTTGGAATTTGCACATCATCCAAATTGGAAATCAAGACTTGATAAGTGTGATAATCAGCTATAGGAGAGAAAGTTTTCGATTGGATGCTCATGGCATGATTCTTTCTGTCCATTTGATTACTCTCTCTCTTTTTGAACTTCCTCATTTTTATCCTCTGTATGAATTTATATATTTGCTGGATCCATTAAGCAATCACTATCACGAGTCAATTTACTATTGGATTTTAAATTGCACTCAAGATTGAGCACTTAAAGCACCGATTTATGGGTGATAACTTCTGTGATAAAAGCATAACCAATTCCCAAAACTTTGGATGTTGAACCATCAAAAATCTTAACTACTTGATTTGAATGATAGGTTTGATAGTCATGAAGGAGTATAATGTCTCATGTCATGTGATCTGATGCTCCTGAGTCAATAACCCAAAGTTTTGATTTTCTTATACCTGAGTGAGCATGTAGGTTGGTAGCAGGTTTTGGAGTCTGTAGGTCTATGATGTTGTTAAGTAACAACTGCAACATCTCTAATTGCTTCTTAGTGAAGGAAATACTTCAGCTTTGATGGATTGATCTTATGTGGTGTTGATAGAGTTCGTCTTGCTTTGTTGTGCTGATTTGTTTGCCTTACAATTAGTTGGTTTTTCATGAATCTCCCATCATGTCTCCTTTGTATGTTTTGGTTTGGCGTACTCAATGTTTAAAATTGCGTATTCGGGTATTGAGGCGTTTTTCATTCGTGAGGCGAGGCGTAAGCCTCAAGGCGTTTTGAGGCGTAAGCCTCAAAATCAAAAGATCGCGTAAACATAAAATGATAAATTTTTTATATACTAATGAGTGAATAATATAAAACATAAAGAAAGCATAAGATATGAAGTGAAATCAAAATATCTCAATAATAAGACAACATGAAATATAATTCAACTCAAAATTCTGTCTTTCCCAAATCCCATTATTTTTTTCATTAACATATAATTCCAATTTTCAAAAATAAATAACAATGACATATCACATAAGAACTCATAAGTCATCAGCAATGTCATGATTAAGGGGTTCTTCATTTGAATCATCATTATGGTGAACTGCTCTCTCCCCTTCCTCTCCTATAGAGTCCAATGTCGGGCATTTACTTCAAGATTTATGTAAGTTTTAATATATATAGCGTGAGGCGATGCGGGCCTCAACCAAGTTGAGGCGTAAGCCTCATTAAAAAAACTCGAGGCGTAAGCATCGAGGCGTTTTTTACTGGAATTGCGCAAAGGCGGGACTCAAGGCGAGCCTCATATTGCGCAATTTTAAACCATGGGCGTACTGATCACTCCATGGTCATCATCCTCCCTTCTTTTGATATCGATTTTCAACATGTGAGGGGTTTCAATTGCTGCGGACAGTAAGAGCATTTCCTTCTTCAACCTTTGGAGATCCTTGTAGGCCTCCTTACATGACCTTCCTTTTGTTGTCTTCCCTTCAAACTTCAGAAAAAGCCTCCCAGAGATTTGGAAGAGGTTTGGTTCCCATGATCCGTCCTCTAATGCCATCCAAGTTCTTGTTCAAACTCATCAATAATTTGAATATTCTTCTTGTTTCAACAATCTTTCGGTGAAGTGCATGATCTTTTGGGCATTTATGTTGAAACTATTCAAACATATCTAATTGTTGCCAATAATCATTAGAATATTAAAATATTAAGTTACCGTCAGGTTCTCTTATTGGCAGTCGTGAAGAATTGTTTCAATTGCGAATAGCTCAAAAGTGTTGCCGGAACTGAAGTATGTCTCTTTAATGGCCTCCCATTTTTATTGGGACGTCTCATAAAGAAAAAAGTTCTCATCGATTTCTACATTTATGGAGTTGATGAACCAAGACATGATCTGATGACTCTCTGCTTTCCATTTTCTGTAGAGAGGATTGGTGTGCAGTGGCATAGGGGCTTCTCTAGTGAGATAGTCTTCTTTTCCTCTCCCATAAATAAACATTCTCACTGATTGAGACCATTGCAAAAAAATTTACCCATTAAATCAGTGTGTTGTGATGAGAGGAGGAAGAGGAGAAGAGTTGTCTATAGATCCAGAGTTTTCGTTGTTTAAACCGATAAATTTGGGTAGGAGGATGAGATCTCGTTATCCACGGACATGGTTGGATTTCCTCGGTTGAAAGAGAAGATGAATTTTGGGCAAGGACTAACGATGCCTGAAGAGAGGCAATCGGCAGGATGATGGAGAGTTATCGTCGACTGGGGGTTTGGAAAAAGGGAGGAAGGTTTGCCGCCGGCACTCAGAGAAGGTTTATGATTTCCCTAGGCTCTGATACCATTTAGAAATTGTTTAGAGGGAAATTTAAATTATATTCTATTCATTGGAATCATTACATATATATACATTCTACTAGAATAAACAGAAAAAGGAAAGACATTTAATCTAATTAATTATAATAAACATATCACATGGATCTCCAACTGAATCTCTTGGATTGCTTCCCACAGATCTCTAACTACAGCCCTCAGATTGTTTCTAACGGATCTCCAATTGCAGCCCTCGGATTGCTTCCCATGGATCTCCAACTGCAACACTCGGATTGCTGCCCACAGATTGCTGACGTGGCATCTCCTCGGCTACATGATTCAACAATTATAGACCTTGCCGACTCTATCCCAGCATGTAGAGGACCGGGTCTATAGATTGAGACTTACAACCTTGTCCTATAGTCACGACAGATCACTTGAGAATATGCATAACTTGGTTAGCTTGAGTAACCTTTAACCTTATAATTATAATGTACAATAACTACACCCATTATAGAGGCATTTGAGTGACTTTATTTTGTTGTTTGTGACCTTATAAACTTTGCTTGCTTGTTTGCAAAGGATCAGTCCCATGATTTATGTATTTTTAAAGTTAAAATGAAAGTTATTAAATTATAGACCTTGCTGACTCTACCCTAGCATGTAGAGGATAAGGTCTATGGATTGAGACTTACAACCTTGCCCTATAGTTAGGGCAGATCGCTTGAGAATACGTGTAACTCGTGAGTTTGAGTTTAAGATTTAAAAAAAAGTTTGCAGTTTTTAAAATAATTGCAAGTCTTTCAAAATATTTGACGACATCATTGTGGGAGAAGACTAAGTTCATTTTATTTCTATCTTGCCTAGTATTCTGATCTTTAGATTTAAATAGTAGTACAATCATCAGGTAGGTAATTTCATTTATCTTTTAGAGGACGTGCAAGTTTTTCAAGGCGCTTGTATGATTTTTAAGGCATTGTATTCGAGTTGAAGATTGCCTTGTGAAGCACATGCAAGACTTGAAATTACTCGAATTTGATTGTTTACTCGAATGCCATGTATTAAGATGCAAACAAAGTTTTCTTTTGAGTTTTAAGAAACCACATTATGTCTGCTTGTAGGCATGTATTGCACATTCGGTTGTGAGTTGCAATTTTGGTTCTTATTGTGCATTTAAAACAGCATAATTTTGCTAGCATTTAATTCACTTTTTTTTCCCAAGTAGACTCCATAGGAAGTAGTGTTCTTGCCTTTAAATAGATATTCTCATTTGGCATTTTTCATATGTAGTTGTGATTCACATTTTGTAGTGTTCTAAATTGTTAGTGAGATGCCTTTTTTGTGCTCATAGGCAGGCTATTTTGTCCCTTGTTAATCCTTATAGCATAGTCTAAGTGTTCATTGAGTGGTCGTGTTCATGCTTATTTGGTGAGCTGTCGAGTTATTATTCAATTATGTGTTTAATTTGTATCCAGTCTTGTCTTTTGTAGTTCATTGGAAGCAGCATGCATTATATTGGGATTTTGGAGTATTCTTTGATGTTTAAATCTTTGTACTTTCATTTTGGTCATGCTATTCAATCCATCAAAAATATTTTGACTTTGTCATTTGCAAGTTTGTGCAGAGGAAATTTTGATAATCTCTTGGTGTCTCCCCCACATAGAGGGCATATAGAAGTAGTGTTCAGTCTGTCTACCATGCTAAGAAGGCGTCTATGGGTGATGTAAATATCAAGGCCGGGTTATCCACTGCCATTATGTTAAGAAAAACTTGTACGAGCTTATGTGTACCTTTATGAAATTTATAAAGAAGATTTCCTCGTTAAAAGATATGTACATGTACTTATTATCAATAACTTGAGTCTTCTTTCCCCATCACCCCAAGAAAGATGCATGTGTTTTCCCTCCAACATACCATTTAATACGTGTGTATGTTTACTTGCATGAGAAACACAACTTTGATTACCCCGCCATTTTAAGAAAGACTTGTAAGGGCACTTTAAGTGTTGCGGCGAATTTGCTTTTTGCATTATGCCTTTGTGCACATTGATGTATACGACAAATGTGCTACGAGAATTTAAACATTCCTTTTTTTCCTCTTTGTTTTCATTTTTTGTTGAAATATAGAAAGCTGGAGAGTGGTGGTCGGATGTTCTCTGGTGTCAATTATCGATGATTGTTGTGGACGAGAGAGGAGAAGTGCAATAGCATGTGATATGTCGGTTCAATC
This sequence comes from Dendrobium officinale, assembly GCA_019514585.1. Taxonomy (NCBI): domain Eukaryota; kingdom Viridiplantae; phylum Streptophyta; class Magnoliopsida; order Asparagales; family Orchidaceae; genus Dendrobium; species Dendrobium officinale. The sequence continues at coordinate 19,246,601 of CM033700.1, read as the reverse complement.
TCAACCGGCCCAGCTGGGGTCGGCACTTGTATACAAGAGGAGGGTCAAACCGCCTCCTTCCTACACCGCCTAAGGGAGGGGCCCACGCCCAATTTGTTTGGATTTAATTAATTAAAAAGATTTGATATCTTTTGAATTAATTAAATACTATCTGATATTTGGAAAGAGGATTTAATTAATTAAAAATATTTGATATCTTTTGAATTAATTAAATACTATATTATATTAGGAAAGTGGATTTAATTAATTTGAAAAGATTTGATATCTTTTGAATTAATTAAATACTATCTTATATTAGGAAGTTTTTAAGGAGGTGGAGAGGGCTATTTAAAGGGCATGATGGGGTTAGGGCTAGGCATGCTTGGATTGGAGTTTCTCTTGGAGACTTGTGAGGTTTGAGGGCTCTAGACCTTGGGTTAGGGCTAGGCATGCTTGGATTGGAGTTTCTCTTGGAGACTTGTGAGGTTTGAGGGCTCTAGACCTTGCGTCTAGAGATTGGGAGAGAATGATCCTCCTCTCGAATAGAGGATCACTTGTATCTTTCTTTGTGTGTTTTGCTTTGCTTCTTTAGTGCAATCTACTGTTTTGGGGTTGTTTTCGCCCAGATTTTGATTATTTTCTCGTTGTTTTCATCCAATTAGTGATAGGTTTGCTTGCGAACTCAAGTATTCCCCTAGGGTTACTTGCGAACTCTAAGTATTTCCTATCAAATTGGTATCAGAGCGAGTCTTGGGGCCGGTGGAGGGCTGTTTTCGGCAAAATTCCAGCAGCAGTTTTTTGCCCAAAAAAGGAGGAAGTAGTTTTTTTTTACTCGAAGATCCCGATTTTGTGAATCTACAAACTCTAGATCGTAATGGCAGCCAAGAAAGTTGATGCTTTGAAGGAGAGACTCGAAGGAGAGATGAATCACATCAAAAAAATCGTGGAGGAAAGAATTTCTTCCATGGAGAGGCAGGTGGCCGATCTCAGGGATATGATGAAAAGAATATAGGAACTTCAAGCACAAACGGCGGCATCCGAAGCGAAGGGCCCCGAAGCGAAGAACACCAATTTTGAAATTCGAAAGGAGGAAGAAGAGGTGGAAATCGTGGAAAGGGGAAGAAGAAGATCCTATGTGTAGCCTTTCCATAGGGAGGAAAGAAGAGATCGACATGGGGAAAGGTATGGATATGGGGGAGTGGAGCAAGGAAAGGCTGATTGGGAATGCCATGAGGGGTTTTACGGCCGTCGGGGTGTTGATTTTGAAGGGAGAAGAGGGAATTTTGAAGGGGGTTTGGGCTATGGCAGGGCAAGAGAAGATCGGGAAAGTTGGGGTGCACCTAGCACTTGGGAAAGGGGAAACTATGGAAGAATCTGAGGCAATGGGAGGATCAAAAGGTGAGGAAGTTGAAGATGCCCATATTCGAAAGAGAAGATGCGTATGGGTGGATTTACAAGGTGGAGCGATACTTCGCCGTTAATGGGTTGACGGAAGAGAAGCTAACTGCAGTCGGATTATGTTTGGAAGGAAAAGCCCTGTCGTGGTTTCAGTGGAGAGACCAGAGGAGGCCGATCAGGAACTGGAGGGAATTTAAAGACTGCATAATAGAACGTTTCCAAACCGATCGGGAAGGAGACTTCTATGAGCATTTCTTTGCTTTGACATAGGAGGGATCAGTTGCAGATTACCGGGAGCAGTTTAAGCACCTGGCTAGTAGGGTTGAGCAACTCTCAGAGACAGTATTAGAGGGAAATTTCATGAAAGGGCTGAAGGCGGAGATCCGAGCAACAGTAAAGGTCTTGATGCCCCGTGACTTAGGAGAAGCCATGAGGTTAGCCGAACTAGTGGAAAATCAGAAAAATTTGGAAAAGGGAACCAGGAGTAGTAGCACTGGGGCACATACCGAATGACGACCACTCACCTCGCACCTACAGGTCCTGCAACAGGAGTTAGTAAATAAGCCACCAAGGAGAAAATGAGGGGAGGACATTTCAAACGGCTGACAGAGAAAGAAATGCAGTAGAAGAGGGCTAAGGGGTTGCGTTTCCGATGCGATGAAAAGTACACGCCAGGACATCGGTGTAAGGACCGAACTCTTCAAGTTATCACTGTCTGCGATGATGAGGAAACTGAGGAGGGAGGTGAGGAGGTGACAGAAGAAGAAGAGGAGCTACACTTGGATATGGCTGAGGTTTCCCTAAACTCAGTGGTGGGGTTCACTACAAATCACACCATGAAAGTGAAGGGAGAGATAGGGGACCGGGAGGTTATAGTGCTAATTGATAGTGGGGCCACCCACAATTTCATTTTCACCGAGGTCGTAGACCAATTGGGAATAAGATTGGTGGACACAGGGTGCTATGGAGTGACGATGGGTACGGGGAAGATAAAGAAAAGTCAGGGGATTTGCAGGGAAGTATGATTGACGATCCAGGGGATACAGGTGAGGGAGGACTTCCTTCCACTAGAGCTGGGGAGCACAGACGTCATACTAGGGATGAAATGACTGCAAACTTTGGGTGACACCAAGGTGAATTGGGGAGCACTTACGATGGAGTTGATGGTGCACGTAAAGAAGGTAGTGATTAAGGGAGACGCGGGGCTTTCAAAATCCCTAGTTTCTCTTAAAACGATGGTAAAAGATATCCAGTTGACAGGCGGAGGGTATTTAGTGGAGTTGCACAGTTTGGAGGAAGCAAGATTGAAGAGGGAGGAGACATACCCTCTCCATTCAGCCGTTGATTCAGCAATTCCAAGAGGTATTTCAGCCACCTCAGGGATTGCCACTGTAGAGGGAGCAGGAGCATTCCATCTTATTAAAGGAGGGAGTGTCGCCCATCAGTGTCTGGCCTTATCGCTACCCTCAGTTCCAGAAGGATGAGAGAGAAAAGTTGATTAGAGAAATGCTAGAGGCAGAGATCGTCAGACCCAGCATCAGCCCTTTTTCTAGCCCTGTTCTGTTGGTGAAAAAGAAGGATGACAGCTGGCGTTTTTGTGTGGACTACAGAGCACTCAAAAAGGAAACTATACCATACAAGTTTTCTATACCAGTCATTGACGAGCTGCTAGATGAATTGAGTGGAACCGTGATCTCCAGCAAGATAGACTTGAAATCAGGTTACCATCAGATCCAAATGAGGAAGGAGGATGTACCCAAAACGGCCTTTAGAACTCATGAAGACATTATGAGTTCTCGGTGATGCCGTTTGGCCTTACCAATGCTCCAGCTACTTTCCGAGCCCTCATGAATAAGGTTTTCAAACCTTATCTCAGACGATTTGTACTAGTATTTTTTGACGATTTCCTGGTCTACAATAGGACAGATGAGGAGCATTGGGAGCATTTGAAGTGGGTGTTAGAAGTACTACAGGAGCACCAGTTGAGGGCTAATTTGAAGAAATGCTGCTTTGCACAAGCCAGTGTAGAATACATGGGTCATGTGGTGTCAAAAGAGGGAGTGACAGCAGATCAGTCCAAAATTGAAGCAATGATAAGGTGGCCCGTGCCGAAAAATTTGAAGGAATTAAGGGGATTCCTAGGACTAACGAGTTACTACAGGAGGTTCGTGAAGGGGTATAGCTCCATCGCATGGCCACTCTCTGAGCCGTTGAAGAAGGACAGGTTCCTATGGGGGGAGGCAGCCACATTAGCATTTGAGAGCTTGAAGAAGGCGATGACTACGGTACTGGTCCTAGCCTTGCCAGATTTTACTCAAACCTTCATTGTGGAGACAGATGCTTCAGGATACGGACTAGGTGCAGTACTGATGCAGAATCGTAGACCCATTGCTTATTTCAGCCAGGTATTGACGGCTAGAGCCTGATTGAAATCAGTTTACGAGAGGGAATTAATGGCCATTGTCTTGGCCATCCAAAAGTGGCGGCCCTATCTGCTTGGGAGACATTTCATTGTCAGGACAGATCAGCGAAGCTTGAAATACCTACTGGAACAGTGGATGGTGATGGAAGAGCATCAAATGTGTTTGTCCAAGTTGTTAGGGTATGATTTCGAGATTCAATATAGACTAGGGGTCGAGAACAAGGCGGCGGACGCGTTGTCCAGATGTTTGGGGGAGCTGCAAATGGTGGCATTATCCATTCCTTTGATGCTTGACTGGGAGGCTATCAGGGAAGAAAGTGCTAGAAACGAAGAATTGGGAAGGATCAGGTCAGATTTGATGAAAGTGGAGGGTAGCCATCTAGGCTACTCATTAGATGGAGACAGACTGTTGTACTAGGGAAGATTTGTGATGCCCAGTACCTCGATCCACATCCCAAATTTACTGCAGGAATTTCATGGAAGCGCAATTGGGGGCCATTCAGGAGTGCAGAGAACCTATAAGAGACTAGCGGCCGAGCTTTACTGGAAGGGAATGCATAGAGATGTAGAGGAGATGGTGGCAAGGTGTGAAATATGTCAGAGGAACAAGTATTTGGCTATGACCCACAGACAGATGGCTAAATAGAGGTAGTCAATAGGAGCTTGAAGACCTATTTGAGTTGTTTTGTGTCAGAGACACCCAAACTTTGGGCCAAGTGGCTGTCTTGGGCAGAGTATTGGTACAACACCTCTTTTCATTCGGCTTCACAAATGACTCCATTCAAGGTGCTGTACGGAAGGGACCCCCCTCACTTGGTCCACTTCGGGAGTAGCAGTACTCCAGTTTCTTCAGTAGAGGAGTACTTGGCGGAAAGGGATCGAGTGTTAGAAGAATTAAAGAGACATCTACTGAGAGCTCAACAGATTATGAAGAAACAGGCTGATGGGCATAGGAAGGACATCCAGTTCGAAGCAGGAGAGAAAGTGTTCTTAAAGCTCCGACCATACCGGCAGAAGATAGTGGCCAACAGGAGAAATGAAAAGCTCGCTCCAAGATACTTTGGTCCTTATGAAATATTGGAAAAAATTGGAGCAGTAGCATATCGGCTGAGACTACCACCCACGGCGACTATTCATCCGGTTTTTCATGTATCACAATTGAGAAGAGCCATTAGGGATTATACAGCCAGCTCGGAATTACCGGCCACACTTACAGAGGATTTAGAGGTGATTATGGAACCCTTAGAGTTGATAGGGGTTCGTCAGAAATAAGAGGGAGCAAAAGAAGTGCTGATCAAGTGGAAGAATTTGCCGGACTACGATGCCACGTGGGAGCCGTACGAGAGGGTGAAACAACAATTTCCTGTTTTCACCTTGAGGACAAGGTGATTCTTTGGGAGGGCGATATTGATATATCAGTTCAATCTCAACCGACCCAGGTGGGGCCGGCACTGTATACAAGAGGAGGGTCAAACCGCCTCCTTCCTACACCGCCTAAGGGAGGGACCCACGCCCAATTTGTTTGGATTTAATTAATTAAAAATATTTAATGTCTTTTGAATTAATTAAATACTATCTTATATTTGGAAAAAGGATTTAATTAATTAAAAAGATTTGATATCTTTTGAATTAATTAAATACCATCTTATATTAGGAAAGTAGATTTAATTAATTTGAAAAGATTTGATATCTTTCGAATTAATTAAATACTATCTTATATTAGGAAGTTTTTGAGGTGGAGAGGGCTATTTAAAGGGCATGAAGGGGTTAGGGCTAGGCATGCTTGGATTGGAGTTTCTCTTGGAGTCTTGTGAGGTTTGAGGGCTCTAGACCTTACGTCTAGAGATTGGGAGAGAACGATCCTCCTCTCGAATAGAGGATCACTTGTATCTTTCTTTCTGTATGTTTTGCTTTGCTTGTTTAATGCAATCTACTGTTTTGGGGCTGTTTTCGCCCAGTTTTTGATTATTTTCTCGTTGTTTTCATCCAATTAGTGATAAGTTTGCTTGCGAACTCAAGTATTCCCCTAGGGTTAGTATTTCCTATCAGAATGCTGCTGCTAGGTTGATGACATTGATGGAGAAAGAACTCAACATTGGTTGCGGAGTTGCAAACAATTCTCCTCCTCCAACCCTCTAGTATCAATGTTTATTTCTTGTTATCACATTTGCAATCATCATTGCAATTGAGTCCATTTTGAGTTATTACTATAATCTCGGTTTCCAAACTCCGACATGCTACAAGGGTAAGCACATTCTCCCACTTGCTTTTATCCCACTCCTCTTCCTCCCAAATGTCATCGAGCATAAGTGAGAACATTTTAGGCATCACCCAAGGACTTAAGCTCCTTTGAAATGCATCAAGTGACTCCAAATGAGGCTTCTACAATTTAGGAGATTCCAACACATCCAATGAATCTTTTCACATCAAAGTTGTTGGAAACACAAAACCATATTTTAAGATCAAACTCCTTTGTCATTTCATCCTTATAAACATGCTGCAAGAGAGTTGTCTTCCCTATACCGCCAAGGCTACTCTTGGTAGAAGAGGAATATTGCTCAACAGATCATATCAGTTTTAGGCAAGGATCCTATTTCACATGTTTTGCATAGCTCAAGCGGCTGCTCTTGCTACTCCGGCTTTGTGCTTTCTAAAACATGAAAGAAATTACCAACAGAAATTGTTAACTTATCAAGTTTCTTCACAACCTCCTGCTTTCACATGACGCTAATTCCTCTCCAGCAAACTCCTTGGTGAGGGTATGGCATCGAATGGGAGATACATCGGATAAGAATGGGGAGAGAAATAGAAGTCACATGAGGAGTGCATGCTGTTTAGCCGAGGGATTTGATAGAGATTTTTTTTAGTAAATTTAGTTAAATAATAATAATAATAATAATAATAATAATAATAACTCTTTTTTAAACAACATATGTGTGTTTTGATCTTCCTCAAATTAGATGTTGTTTGCGCATAGAAATTTTTTTCTTTGCCTTGCATATGAAATTTTGTTTTCTTTTCGTGTAGCGACTTATGCAATATGAGTGTCCTTTGTAATTTTTTCGGATATTTCGTTGCAATTTATTTTGTGAAACGAGCAAGTATTGAATGATTTTAATTGTGATTCAGGTGTTTTGAACCTTATTTACATAACATTATATCTGATATCCATGGTCTGTTGTGATCGTAGAGTCCTCCTTGATAACTTTGACTCTCTAGACATGTTTGCATTATCTGTTTTCTGAATAGAGCAATGATTAGAAGATTTTGATATATGCAACGCATTTAAGGCTAGACAATGAATCTATTACATGTTGCTTTCATTGATAGATTCAAGTCATGGGATTTAATCAGAGGTGAACACTTACACGCAATATTTATAAACATCTTAAAATTCTCGTCTTTATTATTAAAAACCAATATCCATATGCTTTATTTAACCTAACATAATTATTTAAAAAATGATGATATGCTAATATGCGTATTAAAGTTTGAAATTTTAATTAATAATTTTCAAACTTATATGACTGCAAAACTATATTTTTGTTATAACATAATAAAGTACATTTTTTTAATAGATTTTATTTTTTTACAATTACTTGTGGTCTCTAAAATTCATACCCCAACTCAATCAAGAGTATTTTGATATTTGGGTCTAATTTTTAAAAGGAAGATTAGGTTGCAGATAAGATATCACCTAGAGATTTCGCTCTAATTTTACGCTAATTTCTCATAGGCATAAGTGATGCGGACATCGGTACGAAGATTTGGCGCATCTATCATAGGAGGCGTCGTAAATCGACGGCTATAATTTAAATATTCAATTATGAGTTATTTTTCTGAATTTTAGTTCTTATTTGATGTATTTCCTGTCTTACCCCTAGGTTGGTTTATGTGAGTGTTGTGGCCCAATGGGCAATTTTGTATTTTGAGTTTTCTTATGTTGTGACCTATATATAGGGCCTTAAGCTATTGTAATAGGGATGGATTATTGATATTAAAAATTTGTGTTCAACACTTGTATTCTTTTGAGAGGACGGTAATGAGATTCCTATGGGAAGGAATTAGAGTTTTCACCAGCCGCAGGATTAGTCCGGGCTCATGACTTGAAGTCCCTTGGAGAATGGCTAAGCATCACCCGTCAGTCTTCGGAAGAGTCCAAGGCTCGCGGGTTTTATCTTCTATCTTTGTTTTTGTTTTTTTCCTTCTTATTGTTCCTAGTCGTTGTCTTCATCCTCTGCCTACGTCCACCATCGTCATCTCCATTTCTGCCATAAGCCGCCGCCACCTCACCAAAAAATCCTCCAAACCGCCGACCATGACTCCCTAGCCGCCGGCCTCATCCCCACTTCTCCGTCTTCTTGAAATTTCCTAATTAGGTTGATGTTTTAATTGGGATGATCAAAGATTTCAAATCCTTTTGAATTTGAATTCGAAATCTTTCCTAATTTGATTGTTCTATTTTAGGAAAGTATTCGAATGACATCCTTTTGAATATTTTATTCATTGGGATTTAAATTGAAACTTTCCTAATCCCAAAACCTAAATTAGGAAGGCCAAATTGACTCCACAATTTGCTCCCCCATCCTATGCTAGCTGCCGGCCATATAAGGCTCAAAACCGCCGGCCCCACTTCAAGTCTTCCCTTTTGGATTTCTAAATTCAATTAATTGGGAATCAATTTAGGACCCAATTAATTAGAATCCGGAATTTCGAATCCTTTTCCTTTTTGGCTTAATTTTATTTTTAGGAAAGTAAATCCATGACAATTTTGGATTTCAAATTTCAAATTTGAAATCTTTCCTAATTGGGTTTGATCCATATTTGGAAGGTTTTAACTCTCCAATTCAAAATTCAAATTTGCATTAGGAGTTAAATGCCCCCTCAATTTCCTCCCTTTAATTAAGGAATTAATCGCAGCTTTAAATATGAAATTTAATTTCAGATTTAAGGATTAATTCACTTAAGTTATTGGGGCCCACTTATTTGAAATCAAACCCCTCTCCCTCCCTCTCTCCTAGGCCGGCCCCCTCTTCCTCCTTCCTTTGCCTAATTAAGAGCCAATTAATGCTCCTAATTAACTCCCTCATTAACTCAAAAAATTCCTCCACAAATCCCTCATTTCAAATTCAAATTCCCTCTCTCATATTTCTGAAATTAATTCCTAATCTAGGAATTTGATTTGGGAAATAAAATTCCCTCCTCCTCAATCCCGCCAGCCCCTCACTCCCACCTTGGCTTTAATTAATATTTATTTCCTTATCTCCCCACTTTGCTCATAGCCGAATTTCCTCAAATCTATTTCCTATTTTATTTCCCAAATCACTTCACTGATTTTGGAAATAGAAAGTCTACATTTTTTTTTCTATTTTTTCCACCGTCTCCCTCCTCTTAATTATTCCGGATTGTTTCCCTAGTCAAGAACCTGGGATTGGAAATTCCTCTCAGCTTTTCTCTTCACCATTAAGACTAGACTTCTCCCTCAAAATTTCTCCACATCCTAGTCTATTAAAACCTGAGACTTCATCTCAGATTTTTTTGTTAGAAATCTGGACTGAGATTCTTCTCAGGTTTTGGGCAAAGAAGTCATTTTTCCTTCAGATTTTGGAGAAGAGATCCTCTCCCTAGCAAAGCCGTTTTTCCCATTCTACATCAATAAGCCTTATGATTAATTACTCCTCCAATTGATGAGAGAAATATTTTGATTATGACTAGCTAATAGGTACTAAATGATTGGCATATAATAGTTGTAAATTTGGTATATGGCTGAAAAATTATCACTTTGAACTTTTAGCGGATGGTAGGGGAAATTATGAGCAACCCATTCTAGATCCCCGAGCTTTGTCATTTAGTCAATAGAGATAGTAGACCTAACTTGATCGAAGGATTATTGCCAACAATTATGGGTTGCTTCGTCCAAAGAAATCTTATAGACTTGGGATAAATGCTTGTCTAAGGGGACGAATTTAAATCGACCTTAGCTAATAGTTGACTTTAAGTTCTACCAAGTGCACCCTATGATTTATCTCTGAACGGCTTTTTTATCCATTGGAGAACTTATGGGCTTTTACCTTGATCATAGTTTAATTGTGTCATTTTGTGATGAAATCACCTTATCAGATCGTAACCATTTGTTGTGGTGCCATTTAATGAGAAAATTATAGGCAAATGACACGTGTAACATCCTTTCTAGTGAGAGATTGTTTAAGGATGAATTATAATGATACAGATAACAAGTTGTTTATGAGCTTGTATTATTGCTTTAAGTTTTAGGGTAGTTGGTTTTTATAATTTATGATAATTTTTTAATTTTTATACAGATATAGCCTTAAAATAATTTGCATTGGTATTTTGGTGCATTTTGAAAGTAAGGTCCTCTTGGATTGAGATTTTCAATCAACAAGATCATCATCGGGTATTTGAGTGATTTTTTTATTACTTGAGGCTTGACAATTCTGCTTGCTTACTAAAAATAGATTGATTAAAGCATTAACTTTGCAAGCTACCTACAACATATCATAATTTTTAACAAATTCTATATTAAATTTAAAAATTCCTTGATACGAGTGAAGGTGATAGTGAACTTGATGAAGAATGAGATGTTAACAAGTTAATTCATGTGGAGTAAGCGAGTTAAGTGGCCATGGCATGGGCATATGGATTTTACATGGGACGAGAGCTTGGGGAAAATCCAAGAACCTGTCGGAGAATGCGGAAGGAGCAATGGGCACAACAATTATGATATATTGGTGATGAGGACTAATGCTATAGAAAACAAAAAATTGATGTGAGACTATGTTTAAGGAGATGAGAGATGGTTAGGGGCAATCATGTCGGTGGTGGTTGCGGTGGGACCATACTTGGCAATAGCTTGGAGATCAGAACATGGGTGGGAGAGCTATTGAGACAACTGTAGGTCTTAACAAAAACATGGAGGAGTCGAATGGGGAAGGTAAACTCACACAAGATTCGGGTTATTAGTGAAGCATGAGATCTCCATCAAGATGGAATTGCTTGTTTGCATCAAGTATAAATGGCTTGCGGATATTGCAATTAGCATTAGAAATTATGGAAAGACTACCTGAATGAAAGATCAACTAAAAAATCTATCACATGACTATTATAGAAAAGTAATTATGACTTTAACAAAGGGAATGTGTGGTACAATGTTTATTGCAAAATACAAAATCAAGAAAAAATTTGAAGGGATCTAGTTTTTGTTATTCTAGAGAAATATCTATGGTAAATTCGACAAAAATTTTTCTGAAAAAATTTCTTAATAACTTCTGCTGGTATTTATGGTTTTCTTATATATTATGTATTTATATTAATTCTACAAGTTTTAGAACTCAAAAACCCTATCCTGAGGGGTATCTTTAGTGGACATAAATATTCATATGGTTCTTTCTAATATGTCCGTTGATTTTTCTTTAATGTTCTGAGAATATTTGATGTTTAGTTCCAGTAATTTTTTATTTTTATTTTTATTATTTATTTTTTTATGTTTAGTTCCAGTAATATTTTAATGCTTATATCTTACATTAATTTTCAGCCTTGGAAAGCAAGAATCGAAAAAGCTCACCACCAGGGAAAACTGATGTTTCTTGAAAACTTGGACCCATCTTATTCAGCAAGTGAGATTGAGGTCTGCCATTCATACTATCCTATTTCAAATATAGAATCTTTGTTTATAATCATAGAAAGATTAGTGAGCAGAAAATAAAATAGAACTCCCAAAAGATCACACACACACACAAATATTCAGAAAAAATTTCAGTTAATTACAGTTCTAATGGCCCAGAGATTGATATTTTTCGGTTCTTACATCATTTTAAAAGATTATTCCTTGTAAATCTTTGAAGCGCACAACATTCATTAGCCAGGTTCACTGTACTCTGATAATTGAAAATTTTACTTGTTTCAATTCAAATGTGCTCCTATACCAACATGCAAATGAAAACATTGCGCATTGTTCTCATTTGTCAAGCTTCTTTGTCCGTGTTGTATCATTTTCCATAGTCATAGATTTCTTTGTTTATCAATATAGTCTTAGTAATTTTAGTGTTGATTAATTAGTTGCATTCATTGGCGTGCCTTTTTTTTCCACTTTTTTTCAACTAATATCTACAGTATCTATTTTTTTTGGCGATGCTTCTCTCTTTGAGAGATGGTGGAAGTCTTGATGCCGTTCTCTTTTTGACAATTGCTAATTATATTGTTGAAATCTCTGTTTAAAATTGCGCAATAAGAGGCACGCCTCTGCGCAATTCTTGCAAAAAACGCCTCGAGGCGTGCGCAATTGCTGGCAATGGTGAGGCGTACGCCTCACATTGGCCGAGGTGCGCCTCTGTTGCGCAATTGCGCAATTTTGAGAGAGGCGTACGCCTCAGCCAAAAGGGCCCACCTACTTAAAATGACTCCTCCCTTTCCCCCACACCCGATCGGCTCACCTGCTTTCCGATTCTTTCCGCCCGTAAGCTCCAGATCGCGAAAACCTGAGGCTCCCGTCCGGTCGGCCAACCTTCCCGCCGCCTCTCCCGCCGGCGCCGCCTCTCTCCGGCGAAGTTGAAGTGTCCGGCCGCCTTGTAGGAGAAGTCCAAAAAGGTTTTTAGGTTTTTTTTTTACTTTTTGGTTAGATTTTTGAAGTGAAAGAAATTTTAGGGTTTTAGATTTTTGGAAATTTTTTGTGTGATTTTCGATTCTTTCATTAGGAGAAGTCCAAAAAGGAGTTTTGTTAAACTAATATTTTGTGATTTTGTACTTTGGGACGTGATTTTATTGCATCTACATTCTTATTTTCCACTACTTCTATTATTTTCCTGCTTAAACCCTTAATTTTTCATTTACGCAATTCTGTGTTCGTGAGGCTTACGCCTCAGACCGCCTCGAGGCTTACGCCTCGCCTCACGGACGAAAACCGCCTCGAGGCACAGTTACGCAATTTTAAACCTTGGTTGAAATGATGATTTTGTGGCATGTTTGAAGCATGTCTTGCATTCTTGTGAACTATAAACTACTATTAGGTGTTATGACAGTATCATAGTTTCCAAATGCATTCCATTTAGTTGTCTTACTTGACGACCCAGTGACTCTCACCCATGTTTGAGAGTTATATAAGGTTTCATTACAAAATGATAAGCGGAGATTACCACCAATACTACAAAAAACACACTTCTTTTAACTTATTCAATCCAACTCACATTAGTTGAAGAGATACTTGTGATGGAACTAGCTTCCAAAAATGAAACTAGATGTGCTTTTGACTGCCAAATTCACGAATATGTGCAGGCATTCCCTGTGTACCACACATGGGTGGTCTGTTATAAATAAAGTCTAGTAAAAGTGTGAAGAGGTCTTAGAGAAGGTACTGACTTGCCATCACACTACATCCTACTGATTGATCCATGATATGATGGTGCAAGTGACCTCAACCTTAAGCCATGCTTGTGGTTCAAGTAGTAAAGCCTACATCACACCTCCCAAAGCTGTTTGCATTGCAAGGAGAATTAAGAGAAATGACGATGAATAAGAAGCTATCAACTTACCTTATTGTTTCTTGAAGATTGCACCAATACTTTTAACTAGTTATTACAAATTGATTTTTGGAGTTTGACCTTAATCTTGTTGATAGGTGAGGGCGCCAAACAAACATGGTGTTAATGGAGCTTTGGTGGATCATTGCATACGTTTTGTGAACCACCGTGCATTCATGCCCAACCTTCCACAAACAAGCATGTCTTGACAATGTTGATAAGGTAATTAGATTTAATAGATGCAATTTACCAGCTCTTTTACCTTGCCTCATAAGATCTTTATTCTAGTCCCCTTCTAGTAAGAAGATCAATGAGTGCATCTATGACTGAGGTTAATTATATATTATTTAACATAAACTAGAGCCGCAAAGAATTTGAGGAAATCTATTGACCAACTGCTACAAATTGTTACAAGCTTGGAGATTCGTAGGGATAAACAACAATTGGGAATACACTACAACTTGAGAAAATAGGGGTTTGAGGAAAGGAAAGAGGAGAATAATCATAGCAAGGGGCTTAGATCATTTAATTGCATACATAATACTCTCCAATTGGAAGTATATAGAGCTACAAGATACTGTAGAACTCATTAATGACCTATTAGACACTAATATCAATTAAGTTACCTATTAAACACCATAATACCCATTATAAACTAGTCACTATTAGACATTAATATCACTTAAGTTGCCTACTAAACGCCATAATACTCATTATAAACTTGTGATTACTCGCAGCATTTATAACCTAATAACTCAATCTAATGACACACTACAGGTAGTGACTAACAATACCAACCTCTTCAAATTCTACATTGCCCTAAAGTTCGAATAACATAGGAAAATAAGATAAATCCATTTGAGAAACTTGTGTAGAATCTTCTGGTTATGGTAGGTAGGAGAAAGTATTGGTGAAACTATAGAAGCTGTGCTGTTATCGAGTCTTATTTCCTTCTGATGATATGCTATGATAATAGAGGTGTTGGCCATTCATCCCACAGCTCTTTTGTGTCCTTCAAATATTACTATGATTGTAGTCATCTCGGTTAGGCATGAAGTTTCTTCAACAAAAATTACAAGTAATATAAAGTCTTGTGGTGGAGCAGGAGAGGATGTTTAGAACAATTGTGTTAGGAAACACTTGAAGATCTCAAGTGAAACCTAATGATCAAGATACAATTGATCCTCTTTTCGAGAGGAAGATCTCTTTCCTAAATCTCTAGACGCCACTGGAGCCCAAAAACCTAGCCCTAAGAGATCTCAAATTTCAGCCAAATTCAAGATGCCCTAACCCTAGGAAAACAAACTATTTAATGCATACAATCCAACAGGAAATCTTTAAACAATCCCTACATTCAAATTTCCCTCCTAACTCCCCTAAATATTCTTCCTAAACAGCTCGGTTGGCTCGGGCATGCGTTCGATGCGTACTGGAGAGGCGGAACTTTCGCCTATATTTCGCTTGGGCTAGTCTTGTGTGGACCAATTGGACCGGCCTCTATTTCGCCTAGGCTGATCTTGTGTGGACCGGTCTAACAAATTGCTTGTCATTCATCGTCCACACAAATTGAAAATGAGACAGTTTTATGGTTGAACATGGGTTTGCTATTTGGAGTCTTAGTTGGACTGTTGGATCAGGAGTAATGTAAAACTTTACGTAAACTAATTGACACCCAACGATATCTAATTAAACTTCCAAACCCAAAGAAATGGACTAATAGTTAACAAAGAATAATTGATTTAGTTTTGACGATGAAATTTTTGTCATCAATTCTTGATATATTCTAATTGTTTGATCTTTGTCGTCTAACAGATGTTGCGCTTAACTTTCATGCTGCCTCCTTTTCCTAATGTCGAGTCTTGAATAGGAAATAATACGGAACTCCCACTATGTTAATATTGACTTAGCTGTATACTTCAATAGCCAAGTAACTATTCATGAGAACAAATGGTAGATAAAATGATCAAGAATTAAGAAAAGGCAAATAAAAGGAAAGAACTACATAGAACCTGTTAAAGGCTATTACGGGTGTAAATGAGTCAAACCGAACTCAAGTGACCCCTAACTTGATCTTGAGCTTGATTAATTAATCGAGTTTGAGCTCAG
This sequence comes from Dendrobium officinale, assembly GCA_019514585.1. Classification (NCBI taxonomy): domain Eukaryota; kingdom Viridiplantae; phylum Streptophyta; class Magnoliopsida; order Asparagales; family Orchidaceae; genus Dendrobium; species Dendrobium officinale. The sequence continues at coordinate 19,231,163 of CM033700.1, read as the reverse complement.
GCTTAATTCCATGAGTTCGAGTTGGCTCACAAGCCAGCTTATTCATAATGAAAGAGAGAAAATGATTATTATTCAAGCTATTATTATATTAAAATTATAAATTGAATATAAATTAAAAGATAAATAATAAAGAATCTGATATGCCTTGGAGACAAACAACAAACGAACGATGGAAAAATCGCAGAAATAATAATAATTATGGCTAATTTTGGATTATAATGTTAATTTGAAAGTAAGATACATGTGATTTACAATTCGAGAGGTAGATCAGCTCTCCCAAACAATCTAGATGCCGCTAGGAAGCCCTCAAAGAAAAAGCTACAACAAAACCAAATCAAAATCTGTATAAAACAAAATAAGCCCTAAACTTAGCCTTAAATAAGCTTCTCCTACTTCCCTCTTAAATCAACCTCCCTTCCTAATATATTTCCCTCTCCAATTTGAATTTCAGTTAGAAAATCTTTCCTAAATCAGCCTTCCTTTTCTAATGTATTTTCCTTTCCAATTTGAATTTTAATTGAGAAATCCTTATTAATCTCTTTCTTAATTCCACTTCTCACATAATGATTTAATGTTTTATTGGGTCCCACAAAAGGAGCCGAAATCTCTCCAAGTCCCTCCTTGGTCTGGGGTCTACTGGACCTGCTAGTCCAACTTTTCCCTAGTCCAGCCCGTTAGGGCTTCCAATTTATCAGAATCACTTGGTATAAAAAGTGAGATATAATTTTTAAATATTTTTAATAGCTTGAAGTCTTGAATTCTGATATTATTTAAGTGTATTTTATAGTACTATTTATTAAACAACCCAACCCGCTAGCTAACGAGTAGAATCGGGGTTGGCTGAAGTTTGACTCGTTAGCTCATCGAGCTTAGCTCACGTGCCATTTATCAAGTCAAGCTCGAACTAGCTCATGAGTCGGCTTGACACTCTTGCACCTCTTCGTGGTATATTGGAATTGAAATTCAGCCAGCAAATTGAGATCAATGTTTGGCCGACAGAACCTTTCTTGGAGTATATATTGATTGGCTGGATTGTTGAGTTGTCCGTATTGAGCAGTTAACTATTCACTTGAAAAACAGTTTAATGAAACAAGTTGGAAGAACTGAGAATCTTATAGAAGTAGATTCTTAGCTTATTTTCGAGAATCTATTTTTTTGAATCTAAGTAAATGTTAGGTTTTTAACGGTTGCCTTGATTGTGTTTGCACCTTCTTGTGTGGCGCTAAGAGGTTTTGGACACAAGAACAGCTGCCCTGTCCCTTGTTTCAACCCCAAATATCCGTGAACATGCTTAAGAAGGATGAATGTTGCCTTGGGAATCTGATGATCGATTGTGGTAGATTATTTTGACTTGACTATGATCTGCTTTCGTTCCCACTTAGGAAAACTCTTCCTCAACTTAAAGATAATCTGAAGGATAAGTTGTTATAAATAGGCTAGCCAATTAACAAAGTCTAAAAATTCCTATTTACATAACTACCCCTATCTTCTTCGTCTTTTCCAGGTAGACCTACTCTCCTTTTCTTCGATATGGAGATTTCTAAGCTTGCCAGACCATTTGCCCTCTCAATTATCGGAAAGTTTATCATCCCAACATTGAGGTAATTGGCAAGTTCTTATCTAATTTAGAGTTGATTGGTGACTTCTCAGTTGGACTCACAACCACGACATATCATTATTAGACTTATAATTGGAGCATATTTCGTAAAAAATTTCTTAAAATGTTCATATTATAATAGTGGCTTCTTGATGTGCATGCTAAATGGGTCTCTCTATTTGATTGCTTTGTGAAACCCCTTTTCACTCTTATTTGGATCTCATTTCCCAAGAGAGACTAGTATGGATAAATTGGAAGAATTACCGTAATTATAGGATTATCCAATGAGAGAGGTGATTGTGGTAGAATTACGACCAAGAAGATGGAGAGCTAGTTAGCGCAACCCAATAGTGGCGAAGAAACAAGCTACTAAGATATTGAACGAGGAAAGAAAACTGCTAAGAAAGGAGGGAAACCGATACTTAGGTAGGAGCATAAGGAAAGAGTTCACGGTGGCCTACCTGAGGCCATCCTTCATGTAAAGTCCTAGAATTGCACAAACACACGCGAACACTAGAGCAACAAAGATGCACGAGCAAGTAACTAATTCGTGTGGTGTGCAATAGCAGATGATGAAGGCGTGCATCAATGGATTCACATGGACAGATCGTGAGAACATGCACTAGATGATTGCCAGTGGTAGGGCATTGTGTGCCTGGCTAGGGTATCACACGCAACAGATGAGAGTGTATTTTTTTCTTAGTTCTTGGAACAAATGTCTTCTTACTAGTTAAAATTGTTGCGTTTTCAATGCTAGTAATTTTTTGATGTTTGAGCAAGCCTATCCTTATGATTTTTCATATAACTGATGTAAACTAAATGCATGAGAAATTATGCAATGTCAAAATTACACGCCTTTTTTGAATTAGAGCAGTAATAATTACATTAGCTTCTAATGACTTAAACAAGTATTGAAACACTAAAGAGGTGATTAAAGCTTAGACCAAACTGATCATGAATTAATCAATTATAATCAAGATTAGCATAGCATGGGGGACTTTCAATGGAAATCCCTGAATTAACAATAAGATTAGGCACTACTTGGGTCCACTTACTCATTCTCTTGATGTAGGCTAAATGGAGATAGGTTGCACAACCTTTATGACGCCACAAATTAAGGGAAGACTTAGAAAAACAAAAGACTTGAAGGAAAAATTCACCTTGATCTGGATTTGAAAACGATCTGTTACTGAACGGAAGAGAGTTGTTTGTCGATAGCGGTGGCGATGGTGAATGTAATCCTTTCGATGTAGTCTTCTAATGCTTGATTGATCTTCGCATTGAGATCGAAGAATGTTGATTTCAGAATATCAACTTGACCTTAATCGTTGTAAAAAATCATAGTCACGTTCTGGGTCAGCCATACATGAGTGGCCAGCTACTAGGAGGGAACGGGAACTCTCGGGCAGCAAGGAGTGGATTTCCAGAGAGCAGGACAGCAATTTCTCTCGCTGAAGTTCCCTGGACAGCAGCCTAGCAATGTCCAGAAAAATCTAGACAGCAACTGTGGGATGGCAGAAGCTCTTGGACAGCAAAAAGTGGTCTTCCGACAAGCAGGACAGCAAGTATTCCTGCTGAAATTTCCGGACATCAGAGAGAAATCTACACAGAAATTCTAGACAGCACTTTTCCAATGACAGAAATCTGGACAGCAGTTGTAAATGGATCTAGGCACCAAGGGCTTGATGTGGTCGGCTATGGGAAAGAGAAATTATCAATTATTTGGAGAGGAAATAATTGGGGAAATAAAAAAAAGGAGATGGAACCAAAAAGGGAAGGGAGGAGAGAGGAGGCCGGCGGCTTGATTGGGAAGGGGTACTTGATTTGGGGATTTTAATGAGGTGTTTTAATGAGATAGGAGAGAGAGGGAAGGGGCGGCAGCCCTTTATGGGCTTGATTGTGGGATTTAATTGAAGTAATAATCAATTTCTAAGTTTGACATATTAAATTAGGAATGGGACTTAATTTCAATCCTTATTTAATATTCAATTGGCATGATTTGAGGGACCTTCCAAAGATTATTTCCCTTATTTTAGGAAAGAAATTTAAATTCAAATATGTGAGAATTTGAATTCAAAATAGTTTCCAAATTTAGGGGAACTAATTTAGGAAAGTAATTGAATGCAAATTTTGGAAAGTTTGGGAATTCCAAGGAGGTAGGAGGTGGCCGGCGTCTAAAGGGAGGGAAGGGCTTAGGGTTTGGGTGGCAGCTAAGTGGAGGGGATGAGCTTGGAGCCGGCGGCTTGGGGAGGAGGGGATAAACCTTATGGCCGGCGGCTTGGAGGTGGAAGATGGGGTGGCTGGCCGGGTTGTTGTGGTGGTGGGGGTTTTGGCCGAGGGATTGAGAAGGGGAGGGATGGCCAGCGATTCAAGGAGGGAGGGAAGGATTGGGGGAAAGAGAAGGACCACAAACCCGGACGCTTCCTGCGGTTGGTGGGTACTACTTGCCCTCTCCTAGGGTTCCCCTCTCAAGAGAACTCTCTCCACTCTCAAAACTCATAGGTAAACAATTTTATGAAATTTTTAATAATAATCTTCTTTATCCTCTCCAAAGGGGAGGAGGGGATATAAATAGCTAATGTTTACAATAATGAAATAAAAGACACGAATGCCCCCAAAGGTCACATACAACTTTTCCATCAATTGATGGTAGAAATGGAAAAAATACATAAATAAGTCGAATACATATAATCACTAAAAAATAAATCGGTGCGATCGTGGCCGTAGATCTTCGGCCCCGTCTCTGGTAAACTCTCCAGGGTTGGATGTCATCATCACTGACTATTTTGTGATTTTATAAATCCCCAATTTTATAATCTTTCTTGTTGAGCAGTGGAAGGGATTGAACAATCAAACCTCCACTATGTGCATCCTTAATGTGCCTACAGCTTGGTCTTGTACCAATCTGTTACCATAACAAAGGTGGAGCAATAAAAACCGGCAGAAGGGAGAAGCATCCTATGTCACATGCCTAACAGTCTTGTTCTGTTTTGAAGGACAACATTTACAAATTACCCATGCAACGTTGTTGTTATGACTTTTTGTCACTTAGAACTAGCCACATTCAAAGAATAGTGAATAAAAGCACTAGTGCCAAAGCCAAGAACTTTGAAGTGTAACAACTTGGCTAAGTGAATACAAGAAGCGAAGGTTTCTCTTCTATGCTCTTGCTTTGTTGCTTTTGTTCACTCTTTCCTTGCACTCTTGTCCTCACTTCACTACTTTTGAAGTATCTCCATAACCAAGTTTATATAACTCTTTTCCTGACATCAAAAGTCTTCTTCCTGTGATTATACTGCTCTAATATGCCTGCAGTTTCGAACCAAGATTCTTCATATCTGTTTGAATAATCTCAAATGCGATTGTGTGCATAATGGCTATCCGGGTCTTCTTCTTTTTTTTTTTTTAAAGATTTCAAGAACGTAATTTTTCAATTCATTCCTAGAGAGTGCAATAAGGTTGTTAACTATTGTGCAACCATTTCATTGTGTGACAATTTCTTTTGGGATTTGTTTTATAATAAGCTTCCTCAAACAATTTTGACATTGTTGAAAGAGGAATGTGATAGAGTAGCTACCACTTAGGTTGTATCCCTTTTTTTTTTTTAATAATATGCAGTATGCATTTTCTCAAAAAAATAAAAATAGCATTACCATTTGCAGGCATTTGCTCCTTTTTGAAAGAAAGCCATGAGATGGGCTTATCATCTTTGTTATTGTATTTATCTTGATCAACTGAATTAGTATTCAGAATAAATGCTAGAAATATTAAATTAAAACTGCATAAGAACTGAGAATATCACACATACAGACATCTTCCACCAAACGTTCATATAACTTAGACATGGTATGAATTATGCAGTTAAACTATGCTTTGAAAAATACATTTTCATCAAGTTGAAGGTGCTGATTGGAAGAGGAATGATCATGATCAATCTAGCTTTATATCAACCATCAAATAGACATTGATTGAACAACCACTGCAAAAGAACAACTCTTCAGGAGCACCTGCATATGAACTATTTACTATCCATGAAGAAACTCAAAATTTCATGATAAAAAGGCTATCTGATGGACTCTGGATGCAACTTCACATGATTAGAATTACCTAAGAAGTTAAGGTGACCAACAGGGCACACCTTGGATTCTCAACATCAAAAGCAGATGTTGCTTAAAGTTGGTCGGACAAGAAACAAAAGAGATTCAACAAGTTCTGATATGATTTTCAACGTAATGAATATACATTGAAATGTGTATTTGTCTTGTAAGATAGAAAGTATTGAGGGAGTTTGGTTGCATTTTATTATTCCCTCTAAATTTCAAAAGTGTGGAACATGAGTCATAATCTTAAATTATACCTTTATCATCATAGTTAATATAATTCAAGCACCCATAATACATTATAATTGATTGAAAAGTGAAATTCAGAATTTCCAATTGATTGTTCATACTTTAGTGGAAGGGAGGATGTTAAAAAAATTATTTGACCATCTTCTGATCTAATTCTCTCCTGTGAAACAAGCTCTTAAGCATTTCTAACTTCTGCTTTTCTAAACTATATTGGTTTCAATTAGAGCTCGAAGGACTTATGTAACTAAACACGGCCAATAAAATGGGGGTCATATAAAACCTAGAAAAATTTTATTGTTTGAAAACTTTAGGTTATGCGCGCTTCATCAAGTCTATACTAGTATGAGCACTGCATTTGATGATCATTTGCTAAACGAAAGAAAACACTTTTCTATGTATGACTTAGAAACTACGAGTCTAGCTTGTCTGTCTTGTGTCACTCACAGACCTGGCCTGATTTACTTTTCGATGAGATTTATTGAAACTAATATAATACTTTTGACCATTTTATGACTTTAAATTCTAATTATTTTGCTGCGTGCAGGATTTGCTACTTGAAGCCTTCAAGCTTGATTGCACTGTGAAGGTCATACCCCACGTTACTTTCCATAATCCTCACTATGGTATGCCTTGTTAGATTTGTCATAATTTAATATGAATGTACTGTTGATTTTCTCTCTTTTATTGTTCTTTTCTTTTTACAAAGAACATGCTTAAACCTATATTTTTTTTACTTTTATCTAATATCCCTTAGTTTTGCCTTAAGCTATTCTGATGTTATAGGTCAAGCATATGTCATATGCAATTCGAGAAATGAGGCAACCAATGCAGTTCAAGAGATTGATGAAAAATGTTTAATTCTATCAGACGGAAGGTATTGCTAATCTAGATTTTTTCTTCTGTATTTATTTTCAATTTGTGTTGGGAAGGCTTCAATCATTCCCTATTTTCTGAATTATTTAATTATAGTGCTATTGTATATTATTCTATATCACAATATCTTAGTCTTGGTGCTGGGTTTGTTTTGTAAGTGACAATGAAGCTTTCGACGACCCTGAAGGTTCGTGCGGCAGAAGGTGCATGAGAAGTTGACGTATGTGTTATTTCATGCGAGTGCACAAGCTTAATATATTTGCACGTCCTGGTGTCTAGTTTCAATAGGTTCATTGAGGCATGGGTCATCTGTTAATGTATAAGCTAGCATTTTGCATCATGCTTTTCACGGTAGGATGAGTTTCAAAATAAATAATTGGCACAGTTTTTGCATAATTATGACGTTTATAGTGGATTTGTGATGTATTTATCTTAACAATATAATGATACATACACACATTATATATATATATATATATATATATATATATATATATATATATATATATATATATATATATATATATATATATATATATATATATATATGGACTCACACACACACTTTAATGGGATATAGAATTGTTATATTGCACATAAAGAGCTAGTGAATATTTAATATGAAGGTTATAGGTTGGACTCAAATCAATAACCTCTATTTTGAGAATTAGGGATCGTGTTTTTTGAGCTAGAGCTCTTTGATATGGCAAGAAATGTACTTGAGTACATACAAATTAATTTTTTTCCTTACTCATTTGTATGCTCCTTATTATAATTAAAATATCGTAGATGTTAATTTTGAATGTGCTCCACAAATAATAAAACTTATAATTTTTATTTTAATAATTTATTGCTGCAAACTAATTTAAATAAATTAAAAGTGTTTACATGATGTGTGCCTGTTTTTAAAATTCAGATTAAATTATTTCCCACGCTTTTGCCCTATATATTAATAGGTTTTAGTTTTAATATTATAATCATTCATTTCATTTAACATCATCAAATAGGGTAACATACATATTTTCATGAATTTTAAAGATTATTTTATCATCAATTAAATGCATAAAAGTTTTTCAATGGATGAATCTGATTGTATTAGTAGATAATTGTGATTTTAGTGAAAAAAAATTTAAAATAGCTTGGATTTAAATACGTATGTTGTTCATGATATCTTGCATTGAATGATTTTTATTTTTGAAGGACATAGTTGAAAGTGGGTTTTTTAGAGGACTTCTATATGTCATTTGGCTGTTCTTATATCTTCTTACGCAAATAATTAAATTATCAAAAAAATTGATTAAACTTGACCAACGATTCTTGTATTCTTTATCATAATAAATTATGGTTTTTGAGTTAGAAGACAATATAAAGTGATAGTACAACAACAACAACAACAAGCTTTATCTCACCATGTGAGGTCAGCTACATGAATCCTTTTTCTCCATTGTGTACTAGTAAGGGTCAAATTTTCATCTAAATCTAATCAAGAAAGGTCATTTCTAATATTTTTTAACAATCTTTTTAGGTTTAACTCTACCTTTCTTAATATGAGTCAAATCTAATACATCTACTTTCCTAACCGTTCATTGGAGGGCCGCCGTTTTATATGAACAAATCATCTAAGACGGCTTTCTCTAATCTTATCTTCCACTGGTGCTACTCCAACCTTTTCACGTATATGCTCATTTCGTATCCTGTCTATAAGAGTAAAGCCACTCATCCACCTAAGCATCTGTTAAGCCGGCACTTGAACCGGCTGGACCGGTCCACCCTGGACCGGTCCGGGTGTTCACGCGACGGAAACCGTCGGGATCGGCGCGGGCGCAGGGGTTGGACGGGGAGGTTTAAGAGCTTTTTTTAAGGAAAAATTTAAATAATAAGGGTAGTTAGGACTTTTGTAAAACTCCTTTATGGATAAATAGAGGAGGAAGGGAGAGATTAGGGTTATCTTGCATTTTGAAGTTTCTTAGGTTTGTGTGGATTGCTTGTTTTGGGCTCTAGACGACGGCTAGAGATTAGGAGAGTTATTTCCTTCCTCTCGAATCGAAGGAAAGTTATCTTGCTTGTTTCTTGCATCATATAGGGGAATACAATCGTTTGCAAGTGTTTTTCCCTACGTTTCTTTCAATTTCCCAATTTCGACGGTATTTTTGCTGTTTTTACTGTGAGGACAGCAGTTTCTCTCTTGAATCTATTGGGTTTTGGTGAGAAACACTTGGAAATCCAAGTGTTTCCTATCAAATTGGTATCAGAGCAAGGTCCGGGCGGTGGAGGGGCTGTTTTTTTTTCCACTATTTCGCTGCAGATTTTCACTGTTTGGAGAACGATCCGGAGGCATCTAGTGATTTTTCATGGCATCGAAGAGGGTAGAAGTCTTGGAGACCGAGATGGGTCAATATAAAGCGGATCTGGAGGAAAAAATGGCGACATTAAGCGAGAATGTGGAAGGGAAATTCAGGGTATTGGAAGAAATGATGAAAAAAATTATTGGAAGGACAAGCAAAGGCAGTGACAGCGGAGAAAAGAGAAGAGAAGGTAGTGGTAGCAAAGGCAAAGAGAAAGTGAATCTAGAGGAAGAAGAGGAAGTGGAACTGCTCAACAGTAATGGAAGGATGCCTCATCGGGAATCCATCAGACGGGAAGAACAGGACAGAAGGAGAGACTTCAGGGAGGGGAGAGAAGATGATTGGCGACGTCGAAGGCCAGATCCATTGGATAGGCCATGGGAGGCCTATAACCATCAGGGAGGGGCACGAGGGGAAGAGGGCTACCGGCGGCCAAGAAGGGAGGATGAGCCCCGATATGGAGAGAGAGGAACTTGGGAAGATCCCATAGTTTGGGACAGAGGAGGCCACGGAGGAAATAGGGCATACGGGGTGGACACTAGAGCCAGGAAACTGAAAATGCCGGTATTCGAAGAGGGAAATGTGGATGATTGGATCCACAAGGTGGAGAGATATTTTGCAGTAAATGGCCTGATGGAGGAGGAAAGATTGATAGCCGCGAGTATGTGCTTGGAGGGGGCGGCATTTGCATGGTTCAAGTACATGGATAAGTGGGAACCGGTTAGATCCTGGAGAGAGTTCAAGGTGGCGATCAGAGAGAGATTCAGAGGGGGCAGCCCATGGGAGATCTCTGAACAATTTTATGCCCTTACTCAAGAGGGAACAGTAGAGGAATACAGGAAGAAATTTGAGAGTCTGGTGGGAGATATGGAAGGATTGTCAAACAGTACATTGGGGGGAAATTTTATGAAGGGCCTCAAACCGGAAATTAGAGATGCTGTGAAGGTCATGAGACCAAGAGACCTAAGGGAGGCGATGGAACTTGCTCAGTTGGTAGAGAACCAGAAAACCAATGCCCGAAATTGGAGAAACAGCCACTCAGGAGGTCCCACCAGGACCACTACCACTTACTTGGCTCCAAAAGGGGCAAGCCCTAATGTCCCTAGAGAGAGTGGAAAGGAGAAGAGTGGGGTGACCAGATCTGCTGGAAGCTTCAAGAAATTGACTGACTGACGAGGAGATGCAGGAGAAGAGAGCCAAGGGTCTTTGTTTCAGATGCGAGGAGAAGTTTGTTCCCGGGCACCGATGCAAGGATCGCGCTCTTCGGGCTCTCACCGTCTATATAGACGAGGCGCCTGAAGATAGCGATGAATCTAATGAGGAGCAGCATGAGACCCAGTTGGAGGTAGCCGAGGTATCCCTCAATTCAGTAATGGGATTTACTCCTAGCCATACGATGAAGGTGAAGGGGAATATACTTGGGAGGGAAGTAGTGGTTCTGATTGATAGTGGGGCAACCCACAATTTCATATCCACCCAGTTGGCGGAGGAGCTAGGGATGGAGCCTACGGAGACTGGTAGTTATGGGGTAATGATGGGGACAGGGAAGATTGAGTCTAGTACTGGGATCTGCAAAAGGGTGGAGATGAGACTGCAAGAGATAAGGGTGGTAGAGGACTTCCTACCCCTAAAATTGGGTAGCACAGATGTCATTTTGGGCATGAAGTGGCTACAGACCTTGGGTGAAACCAAGGTGAACTGGGGAACCATGGTGATGGAGCTGACTGTAGAAGGGAAGAAGGTGAAGCTAAAAGGGGAACCAGGATTGACCAGAACTGGAGTGTCACTCCGATCTATGGTGAAAAATCATCCATGAGGCGGGCGGAGGATTCTTGGTAGAGCTACAGAGCCTGGAGGAGCAGGAGGAGAGGGAGGAGAAGATATTTCCCACATTGGTTCAGCCTCTTCTACATGAATTTGAGGATGTGTTCCAACCTCCGGTGGGACTACCACCCGATAGAGAGCATGAGCACCAGATTATCCTGAAAGAGGGAGTATCTCCTATCAGTGTGAGACCTTACAGATACCCCCAAGTGCAGAAAGATGAGATCGAAAGGCTGGTGGGAGAGAAATGCTAGAAGGAGGGATAATTCAGCCCAGTGTGAGTCCTTTCTCCAGTCCGGTTCTACTTGTGAAGAAAAAGGATGGGAGTTGGAGGTTTTGTGTAGATTACAGAGCTCTCAACAAGGAAACTGTGCCTGATAAGTTTCCTATACCTGTGATTGACGAGTTGATGGATGAGTTTACATGGAGCAGCTTTATTCACCAAAGTTGATCTGAAGTCGGGCTACCATCAGATCAGGATGAGGAAGGGAGATGTGCAGAAGACGGCCTTCAGAACTCATGAGGGTCATTACGAGTTTCTGGTGATGCCTTTTGGCCTCACCAACGCACCTGCCACATTCCAGGCCTTGATGAACCGGATCTTCAAGCCACACCTCCGCAGGTTTGTGTTGGTATTTTTTGATGACATTCTAATATATAGCAGGACTGAGGAGGAACACCTAGAGCACCTGAGAGTGGTGTTGGGTGTGCTGAGGGAGCACCAGCTGAAGGCCAATTTCAAGAAGTGTGACTTCGCTCAGGCACGGGTGGAGTATCTTGGGCACGTGATATCCCAGGAGGGAGTGGCGGCCGATCAGTCCAAGATTGAAGCAATGCTGGCATGGCCAAAACCCAAGACATTGAAAGGGCTCAGAGGATTCTTGGGATTGACAGGTTACTATAGGAGGTTCGTTAGGGGATATAGCACCATAGCATGGCCACTGACCGAGCAGTTGAAAGAAAGACACAACTTTCTATGGGGAGAAGCAGCTTCAGAGGCTTTTGAGAAGCTGAAGAAGGCCATGACCACACGGTGCCAGTGCTCGCCCTACCGGACTTCAACCAGGTGTTTATATAGTGGAGACAGATGCTTCGGGCTACGGACTTGGAGCAGTGTTGATGCAGAGTCACAGGCCCATAGCTTATTTCAGTCAGGTACTGTCGTCCCGGGCTAGACTGAAGTCGGTCTACGAGAGAGAGCTGATGGCTATTGTACTGGCCATTCAGAAGTGGAGACCTTATTTACTGGGCAGGCACTTTATTGTCAGAACTGATCAGAGGAGCCTGAAGTACTTGTTAGAGCAAAGGATGGTCACAGAGGAGCACCAAAGGTGGTTATCCAAGCTGCTGGGCTATGACTTTGAGATCCACTATCGACCGGGACTAGAGAATAAGGCAGCGGATGCCTTATCACGCTGTATGGGGGAGTTCCAGGGGATGTGTGTATCCGTACCAGTGCTGATAGATTGGGGGAGCCATCAAAGAAGAGAGCATTCAGAATGAGGAGCTAAGGAAAATCAAAGAAGATATATTATCAGATGGGAACAGCCACCCAGGTTACTCAGTAATAGGAGAGAGACTATACTATCATGGAAGGAGTGTGATTCCAAGATCTTCTATCCACATTCCCCAGCTGTTACAGGAGTTTCATGGGAGTGCCATAGGAGGGCATTCAGGAGTACAAAAAACTTATAGTCGGTTAGCTGCTGAATTGTACTGGAAGGGGATGAGGAAGGATGTAGAGGAAATGGTGGCGAAGTGTGATATCTGCCAACGGAACAAGTACGTGACGATGGCACCGGGGGGATTATTACAGCCTTTGGCCCTACCAGAGAAAGTTTGGGAGGAAAATTACTATAGATTTCATTGATGGGCTCCCAAAATCTGAAGGTTACACAGTTATACTTGTAGTGGTCGACAGGCTGAGCAAATATATGCTCACTTCATTCCTTTGAGACACCCTTACACAGCAGTATCGGTAGTCGGTAGCAGCAGCATTTGTGAGGGAGGTAGTCCGCCTGCATGGGATACCAGAGTCCATCATTTCTGATAGGGACAAGGTGTTCCTGAGCCATTTTTGGAGGGAGCTATTCAGGATGCAGGGAACAGTACTGAAGAGGAGCACAGCCTATCATCCACAGACTGACGGACAGACAGAGGTGGTGAATAGGAGCGTGGAGACATATTTGAGGTGTTTTGTGTCGGAAACACCAAAGCAATGGGCTAAATGGCTGGCTTGGGCAGAATACTGGTACAATACTTCTTTTCACTCATCTACCAAGATGACACCTTTTAAGGTATTATATGGAAGGGACCCCCCACATTTGGTACACTACAACCATAAAAGTACTCCCAGTATCTGCAGTGGATCAGCATTTAAAGGAGAGAGATCAAGTATTGGAAGAGCTCAAGAGGCATTTACTTAGAGCCCAACAACTTATGAAGAAACAGGCGGATGGCAAAAGGAGAGATATACAGTTTGCAGTGGGGGACAAGGTCTACTTGAAGCTCAGACCATACCGACAGAGAACTATAGCCCAAAGGAGAAACGAGAAGCTTGTGGCAGCAAGATATTTTGGTCCTTTTGAAGTGGAGGAGAAGATTGGAGAGGTGGCTTATAGATTAAGGTTTCCTCCAACAGCCAGGATACACCCCGTCTTTCATGTTTCACAGTTGAGGAGAGTGGTGGGGGAGCATGCGGTCAGCCCAGATCTGCCCATCACATTGAGTGAGGATATGGAAGTGACAGTAGAACCTTTGGCGGTGGAAGGAGTGCGCAGCAACGAGAAGGGGGAAAAGGAGGTGAAGATTAGGTGGAGCGGCCTTCCAGACTATGAGGCTACTTGGGAACCACAGGAGAGGATTGCAGAGCAGTTTCCAGCTTTCCACCTTGAGGACAAGGTGGTACTTTGGGAGGGGAGTAATGTTAAGCCGGCACTTGAACCGGCTGGACCGGTCCACCCTGGACCGGTCCGGGTGTTCACGCGACGGAAACCGTCGGGATCGGCGCGGGCGCAGGGGTTGGACGGGGAGGTTTAAGAGCTTTTTTTAAGGAAAAATTTAAATAATAAGGGTAGTTAGGACTTTTGTAAAACTCCTTTATGGATAAATAGAGGAGGAAGGGAGAGATTAGGGTTATCTTGCATTTTGAAGTTTCTTAGGTTTGTGTGGATTGCTTGTTTTGGGCTCTAGACGACGGCTAGAGATTAGGAGAGTTATTTCCTTCCTCTCGAATCGAAGGAAAGTTATCTTGCTTGTTTCTTGCATCATATAGGGGAATACAATCGTTTGCAAGTGTTTTTCCCTACGTTTCTTTCAATTTTCCCAATTTCGACGGTTTTTTGCTGTTTTTACTGTGAGGACACAGTAATCTTTGGGTTTTGGTGAGAAACACTTGGAAATCCAAGTGTTTCCTATCAGCATCCTCATCTCTGCAACACTTAACTTAATATTATGTTTCTTTTTTAATGGCCAACATTCTGCACCATAAAGCATTTCTCACTACCAAAATTTAGATTTTGATATATGAATGTGAGGAAAAATAGAAAATGAGAGATTTTATAAACTTTTTTTCTCATTTTTCTTTAAAAAAAATTCACATAAATAGGTGGAGAAATAACTATTAAGAAAAAATGAATATGAAAATCTATTTTTAATTATGAGATTTAAAATCAACTACGTATTAGAAATGAAATATTATGTATGGATTGCTTGGTTGTTGTTGATGAAAAGTTAACGTCCATGAATTATTAGATTCTCGTGGATGGAATATTGTTGTCCATGAATTTTTAGATTATTATAGATGGAAAGTTGTTTTATGCTTAGCTTATTGATTTGATTAGGTTATAAAAAATCATTCTAGGTAAATCCTTGTTGATGATATCTGCAGTTGGGGGTTAGAACATAATTTTATTGGGCCAATTTTTATTTTTTTTATTTTTTTATTTTTTTATTTTTCTTATAGATGAATCTTAAGCCTGTCACAATGTGTTTATTTTTTCACGGTGAACAAATTATTCGGCAATATTATGGTAAGCTGGTTGTCATGTTACACTTTTAGAGAATTTTTCACTTTTTAGTTTAATTCTTTTAACAATCATTTTAACCCCCATTTCTTTGTAAATAACAAGTATCATTGCCTTGCATTTAGCTTCAACACCATTTCTTGATATTCAAGAATTATTTTTTTTCTTCTCCGCATAAATAGATTTCCGCATACATAAATATAATAGCTAGAGTTCGATCTTAGGACTGATGCTTCTCTTTCCCAATCAACCTATGTGAACATTTTAATTTTTTATTGATTAACTATTTATATAGCAAGTCTTTTATTGATGTTATTTTGAGGCCCCTTAGAATGCATTTAACTTTCATTTGGTCTTCAGTAGCTTACAACATTAATAGAAAATGAGAGAGGTAGATGAGTTTGCCCATAAGGTATTGATGCCTACCTTTATTAATGGCATATTGTAGTGGTGATTCCAATATTCTTTGTTATGTCTTTTGGAGTTTTTGCTATCTTGCATCCAAACATTCTTATTTCTTGAAGTAGATCAACAATATACTTATTTAGAAAATATCAGTACTTTTTTTATCATCTCACTTATATGCCAATGAAGTATTTTATATTTCCCAAATCTCTTGCATCAGATTCTCTTTCCCAAACCCATTTAATTTAGTTAGCAATTCCTTGAAGTCATCTATAAACATAGTATTGTCCACATAAACGACAAAAACCGGCCTTTTTTCCCTTTAGGTGAACACTTAATAAAGAGAGTGTGATCAACACTATATGGAGCATACCCACACTTTTTAAGCATATTTAAAGAATATGCCAAATGAAGTATGGGATTATTCGAGGCCACACAGGTTTTTTTTGAGTTTGCAAACCTTGTTTTTGTTTTGAAAAGTATTCTTGATTTCAATTTGATATATAAGCTATTTCAAATTTGCCAAAAGATAGCAAAACTCAAATTGTGTTGAGTTTTACTATAGAAGAGTTTCTTGATTGCCAATGCCATTTGATTGGTTGCATCTTTCTGCAACAATTTTGAATTTAAATTTATCCACACTTCCGGCTATTTTATATTTGACCATAAAGATCCATCTTCATTCAACAGATTTCTTTCATTACAATTCTTTTTAACCCCAAGGATTTTGAGATCTTCATGAACATTTTTTGGAATCTAAATATTATCAAGAGAAGTGACAAATGAGTTAAAATCTAGGCGAAAGCCCTTTATAAGTTGTGAAATCATAAATTATGTATTTGATGATTGACTTCACCTCTTTCCTTAAGGCAATAGGGTAGCAGAGATAAGTATCATTATTTATAGATTTATTCTCACATGTTTGTACTTCATTAGTGCTTAAACTAATTTTATTTTTTGGGTATACTGGAGAGATTTTGATTGCTCCTATTCTTGATTTTTTTTTTTCGTACTAGAATAAATAACTTATTCTGCATGGTTTGGTGTTGCCAAGGTGATGTGGAGTTTGCAATTTTGGCGACGCTTCATTAAGTTTTGGAAAACTTGAATTATGGAGTCTAAAGGTTTTCATTTAAGTATATCTAAAATTGAACACATGAAGAGTAATTTTAGTAGTAATGGATCTAATAATGGGTTTGTGACTATGGGTGATCAAGTCATTAAAAAGTCATTAAAAAGAGTGCACGTTTTAGATATCTTGGGTTTATTGTTAGAAATGATCGTGAAATAGATGGGGATATTATTAGTAGAATTCAAGTTGGATGCTTGAAGCGCATGAATGCATTAGGCCTGTTGTGATAAAAAAGTATCTCTCAAACTTAAGGGAAAATTTTATGAGATAATGTTGAGACCTGCAATGCTTTGTGGGCACAGAACGTTCGCCATTAAAAGAGAAGCTTAAAATTATGTTAAGTGTTTCAGAGTTGAGGATGCTCTGGTGGATGAGTGAGTGGCTTTACACTTAGAGATAGAATGCCAAACAAGTTTATACATAAAAAGGTTTGAGTAGTTCTAGTGACTGTAAGATTAGAGAGAGTCACATTAGATGATTTGATCACATAAAGCGTCAGCCTTCCGATGCACGGTTAGGAGAGTACATGTTGTTTGATCTGACCAATACTAAGAAAGGCAGAGGTCGATCTAAAAAAAACTTGTTTAGAAAGTATTAGAAATGACCTTTGTTTATTAGATTTACATGAGAATTTAACTCTTAATGGGACATAATGGAGAAAAAAGATTCATATAGCCGATCCCACATAGTGAGATAAAGGTTTATTGTTGTTCAATAAGTTGATTTACTGATAAATTGATGAGGGGGTTTTGCAGTTATCGTGAGACTTTTTTAGGTTGTATGAGAGGCACAAATAAACGTTCATTTCCTATTGGTTTCATGAGGATGCATAATAAATGATAAAATAAATTTCCAATTTGAAATTCTTATTCTTAAATTTTTGTTAGGAAATTCTTGGAATTCCCAAGTAATTCCTAACTATCTTGATGAAAACATCAAGAACGATCCCCAAATCCAAATGAAAGATCAGAAAAAATAATAATTTTATTGCGATAATCAAATGAACAGAAGAAAAATTACAAGATACAATTAATCCTTTATTCGATAGGAGGGTCTATCTCTCCCAAATATCTAGATGCCACTAGAGCCCAAAAATCTAAACCTAAGAGATCTCAAATTTCAGCCAAATTCTAGATCCCCTAACCCTTGGAAAACAAAATATTTAATGCATACAATCCAAAAGGAAATATCTAAATTGATGCAGGCAACTAGATTATAAAGAGCCAAGATAGGAGAACACTAGGACTAGTAGAACACGACTTGATTCAAGACTTAGAATACCAACATCCAAACAAACTTAAAAACAAATGAAAAGCTAAACAAACGAAACAAAATTAAAATTAAAAATAACTATCCTCAGAACAACCGATAAGCGGCTTCCTCACATGCAACAAAAAGTTGGCAATATAAAAGAAGTGCTTAAAGGCTTACAAACCAAGGGTCCACCACAGCTACAAGTTCCAACATCCTCCAAAACTCCTCTGACAAATTTTACCAAACCAGCCAACAAACTCCTCCAATAGCTCAAGAAGAAAGGTACAAGTGGAGTGGAACTTGCAAATAGAAGAAAGGTACAAGTGGAGTGGAACTTGCAAATAGAAGAAAGAGGTTAGAAGCCCAAGACAAAATAGGGGAGGAAGAGAGAAATGAAACAAGCTATCAAGCTTTTCTAAGGAAGAAGAAACCCTCAGGTTTTTTAAGAGACTTTGCTCAAATAATCAACAACCTTTTATGCATCTAAACACCTCTAATTTATAAGAGAAAAGGGGGAAGCCAAACATCCAATCCACCTCCAATCGAACCAATTAGGTAAGGGGAAATAGAAGGCCGGCATTTAATCCAGAAACATCACCTGAACAACCACACAGAAAATCGGAAAAGGCAGCCAAGGGGGAAGGAATGGACGGCCAGGGGAACCGGGACGGACAGCCAGGGGTATTAGAACAGGTAACCAAGGGGGAAGGAACGGGCACCATAGGGAACGGAATAGGCAACCAAAGGGGAACCAGAACAGGCAGCCAAGGTGGGAAGGAACCAGCCACGGGAAGAAGAGCTAGGTGGGGAAACCAAAGTGTCATGAGAGGTGGGGGGGGAATGAACCAAAATAAATCCTCATAATGAGCTAATAAGAAAGTAAATTACCCATAGTAATGAGCTGAAAAGCAGTAATTCAAGCATTAATGAGTTAATTTTAGTAGAGGTCATAGAAGCTCACCAAAATTACAACCCAAAATATTTTGACCCCCCCCCCCCCCCCCCCCCCCCCCCGTTTGCCTACATCAGATTCTCCCCTGGTTGAAAGAACTTGTCTCCTGATGAGGTTGTTATGGATTTTTTTGACGAGATGAAGGTGCTGAATCCAGCTCTTGAATCTTGTCCTCATATTTTTTCAAAATCAGCTCTCGTTCATGCTTGAACTTTTCTTGTAGAAATTTCTTTTTCTTCATATAATTTTTCGTACACATATGCATCTTCA
This sequence comes from Dendrobium officinale, assembly GCA_019514585.1. Classification (NCBI taxonomy): domain Eukaryota; kingdom Viridiplantae; phylum Streptophyta; class Magnoliopsida; order Asparagales; family Orchidaceae; genus Dendrobium; species Dendrobium officinale. The sequence goes on along the minus strand of CM033700.1, from coordinate 19,212,137 downwards.
TCTATAGTTTGTATAGTTCATTCTGTAAGGGATCTGTTGAACTTTCTTCTGTCGGAATCCATCTGTCCATTAGAAGAGGGACTTTAAGATCTTCTGAATTACTTTCTTCCACAATTGACTCAATATTTTTGTTTTTTTTTTCATTTTTCTAAACGCTTAAAAACAAACAACTTAGGAAAATCCTAACTTAGGCTTTGATACCAATTTTGATGCAGACAACTAAATTAGAAAGAGCCAAGATAGGAGAACATCAGGACTAGTAGAATATAACTCGATCAAGCCTTAGAATACCAACATTCAAACAAACTTCAAAAGCAAATGAAAAGCCTAACAAACAAAACAAAATTAAAATTAAAAATAACTACCCTCAAAACAATCGGCAAGAGGTTTCCTCCCATGCACCAAAAAGTAGGCAATATAAAAGAAGTGCTTAAAGGCTTGCAAACCAAAGGTCCACCACAGCTAAAAGGTCCAACGTCCACCAAAACTCCTCTCGTAAATGTTATCAAATCAGCCAACAAACTCCTCCAATAGCTCAAGAAGAAAGATATAAGTGGAGTGGAACTTGTGGAGAGAAGAAAGAGATTAGAAGCCCATGATGAAATAAGGGAGGAAGAGAGAAATGGAACAAACTCTCAAGCTTTTCCAAGGAAGAAGAAACCCTCAAGTTTTTTAAGAAATTTTTCTCAAATAATCAACAACCTTTTATGCATCAAAACACCTCTAATTTATAAGAGAAAAGGGGGCAGCCAAACAGCCAATCCACCTCCAACCGAATCAATCAGGTAATGGGAAATAGAAGGCCAGCATTTAATCCAGAAACAACACTCGAACAGCCACACAGAAAACCAAAAAAGGCATCCAAGGGGGAAGGAACGGACGACCAAGGGTATCGGACAGGCAACCAAGGGAGAAGGAACGGGCACCACAGGGAATAGAATAGACAGCCAAAGGGGAACCGGAATAGGCGGCCAAGGGGGAAGGGGAGCTAGGTGGGAAAACCAAAGGGTCATTATAGAGGGGGGTGGGGGGGGGGGGGGGGATGAACCAAAATAAATCCTCATAATGAGCAAAAAAGGAAGTAAATTACCGATAGTAATGAGCTGAAAAATTAGTAATTCAAGCATTAATTAGCTGATTTTAGTAGAGTTCATAGAAGCTCACCAAAATTACAACCCAAAATATTTTGACACCCCCCCCCCCCCCCCCCCTTGCCTACATCATAAATCCCTCTTTGCCTACATCATAAATAGTCCCTACATTCTAATTTCCCTCCTAACTCACCTAAAACTTCTTCATAAATAATTTGGTTGACCTGGGCGTGCATTCGACATGTACAGGAGGCAGAACTTTCGCCTCTATTCTACCTAGGCCGGTCCCATGTGGACCGGTCTAACAATACTCCCCTTCCAAAGTTCCACATTGTCCTTAAGGTGGAACGAACAAAATTGCTATTGAAGCACTTAACTAATACCATTTTACTAAAAAATGGACTGACACTGGGTCGAATAATCCATGCCTCGAGCATCTCCTTGATTAATCTCTCAATCTTTTCGTTCTGGATTTGGGGCTGAAGAAACATGTAAACAATGATAGATGAGACTCCTTCCTTCCAGATGATAACATACTTTCCTGCGAAGCAATCAACCCTTGAACATGATGGAACACCCCTCGATACTATTGTAGGTGTGGTAGAATCATGTTTGTTGCTTCTATCGTCTCCCCATCTTTTTCTCCTTCCAAATTCTGTAGTTTTTACTAAAAGTCCCAATCATTCACCCTTTTCTCTCCTTGGAAGTGACTCCAAAAGTGGCATCCCCTCTTCTTCCTCCAACATTTTCACATCATGATCTTTCCATCTCCTTATCAGATTAAGGTTTCCTCCACTCCCTTGGTTGCTGGTTGTTCCTCTTGCCTCTGGCGACGTAGCTTTGGTTTGAAACTCAAGCATCTTTCTTATCATCTTGTCCATGATTTCAAACTTCTAATCAATCTTCTCATGGATTGTTGAAATTAGTTTTTTGAAATCTTAAATCTTACACAATCTGATTTCAATTGCTGGATCTCCCCTTCCAATACTTCTACTTTTCTTCCAGCCATGGGTGCATGGATCGAACAACTATGATACCAATTTGTTAGGAAATACTTGGAATTCCCCAGTAAAGCCTAATTATCTAGATGAAAACACCAAGAATGATCCACAAATCCGAAGAAAAAAATCAGAAAAATAATAATTTTTTTACAATAATCAAACTAACAGAAGAAAAATTACAAGATACAATTGATCTTCTATTCGAGAGGAGGATCTATCTCTCCCAAATTTCTAGACGCCGTTTGAGCCCAAAAACCTAAACCTAAGAGATCTCAAATTTCAGCCAAATTCAAGATGCCCTAATTCTAGGAAAAACAAACTATTTAATGCATACAATACAAAAGGAAATCTCTAAACAATCGATATGTTTAGATTTCCCTCTTTAACTCCCAAAAAAAAATCCTTCCTAAACGGCTCGGTTGTCCCAGGCATGCATTCGACGCATACAGGAGAGGCGGAACTTCTGCCTCTATTTTGCCCGAGCCGGTCCCATGTGTACGGGTGCAACGGTCTAACAATTTTCTCCTCTTTAATTTTAGGTTTGGAGTAATAAAGTTAAGTTTAATGAAGGTTACATCCATCAAATTGTAAATTTTTCGGTGATTGAGGAATATCACTTGTAATATTTTTTATTTGAGTATTCAACAAAAAATATGTTTTAACATTTGCATCAAGGAACCATTCACATAAGAGTTTCACCTTGAAAACAAACTAGAGTAATATACTCCAACAGATAATAATTATATAAGTTATTACCCCTGGTTGGACTTTGCATTTTGAGTTTAATTTTTAGCTTGGAGTTGCTAGCTTTTTTGTGGCAATTTCTACTATTTTTTTAGGAGAATCTTTCACATATGTTTCGTTATGATTGTTTGATGAAGACTGGAATTCAATGTTAGCAGACTTTTTGATAATATTCTGTTTGATTTCTAAATAATCTGCATGTCTACATTTCTACATCCAATGTTGGCGGAATCCCAAATGGTTTGGTCAATGGGGTTAAACCAAGTGCTAAAAATGAGGTTTTCTTCATTTAAATCTCTACCCTTGATAAAATAAATTCTAAACATTTATATAAGAGGTGTATATTGACCCAATGCACTTCACCCAAAAGTTTAAAACTAAGGTTTGACTTACTTGAAAAGAACGGGTTGAACCAAGCTCTCCAAAACCCATGTTTTTTTACCTAACTAAGCCCAACTTGAACCCAACCACTAGCTTGAATGCACTCTAGAACCTTTCCTAAATAGCCCACATTAATCTCAAGCCACATGGGATATTGATTTGGCAAGATTCCTTAAACCTATCTCTCTCTCCAATCATTGGTTCACCAAAAATTGAATGGACGCTTGGTCTAATGGCATGAAACTCTCCAAAACCTTCCCTTGGCTCCCATTGGTTAGTCAATAATTGAATTGGTTGTTGGCCATGGCTTAGGTGGCAAGATATAGACCCTCTATTATTTTTCTCCTATAAATACCTCCCTTTTTCTAAAGAAAGGGTTGATTAACTCATTCCCCTTGCTCCATAGGAACCTCCCTAGCCTATCGTAAGACTATCCAATCACCCCCAGTTCAAGAAAACCCCAAACTAGCAAAAGAGAGAAAGAAAGTTAGAGAAAGGATAATCTTGATCTATCTCTTAAGCTAAGTCTAAAGTATCTCTTAGAGTCTTTTGGAAAATTTAAGAGGATATCTCCAGTAATCCATATAGTCATGATCGAGGAAATCCAATCACATGTTAGTGAGATATCTTGATTTGAAGTATAGACTTTAATTTGTATTTTCAACTAAATCTCAATGCATGGAGCCGCCAACTCCAGTCATTGCAAGATTAGGACATATTTAGTTTATGTTTATTTTGTCAAATTGGGACTATTAAATCGAAAGTTATGAGTATTTAAAGTTATAGTTCAATTTGAACTAAAACTCCTAGCCTGATCTGGACTGTTCGATCCCACGTGTATCACAATTGGACATATCAGATCGAGCCGGATCGCAAGCTACAATTGATGGGTTTCAAACCCGTGCCAAATAGAATCACCCATGGGTAATCATTGTAGTACACGCTATTGCAATCCGGGATACCTAGTTTATGATTTTAATGATAACAATTATTATTGATTGACTTCATATTTTTCCTTGCATTTATATTGTATATCTGCTTTTTATGTGTACTAACAATTTCAGGGACATCATGCATCGCTCAAGAATTTTCAGGGCTCAAGATCGAGTAAAATAGGATATGTTTTGAAAGAGTCTGTATTTTTCATTTATTTAATTTTATATTTCTTGAGCGATATAAGGGTGTATGCTGTTTTGGCAACCTTGCACACACACACACTTGGGAGAGAATTTTTTTTTTAATTTTTTGAATTAATCATACCGTATGATCCCTATCATACTGTTCGATCAATTATTCATAAAATTATTAATAATGATTAATTCATAATTATTTATTTTAATCTAATCATACAGTACGATCAATATTATACTAGATGATCAGTTTAAAATAAAAATCCTAGCCGCCAATTAAATTTAAGTATTTTTAATTTTTTATTTTGTATTGTTCATATTCTAAGAACATCTTCGTACCGTATGATGTTTGAAAACTTACTTAAATTAATCCCCACAATTAGTCAATCAAATCAAAATTTAATTAATATGATAGACCGTATTGTACGATGTTAATCGTACCATACGATAGGCCATGATGATTTCTAATCATTCCTGCGATCATCTTGTACGAACTTAAGATTTTTGAACTAATTGTATCGTACTATCTTCAGATCATACCGTACAATCAGTATAGAGATCTTGAATAGTTTGTCCCATGATTGTTCCATCATACTGAAATCAAACAGAATATACTCCATGCCCTGGTTTGTGTTGAAATGTTTTTCTTATGTGGAATACATCTGCATTTTTTTTAGAAAAGCCAGTGTGATGATTTCTACTCTAGTGAGTCATCCTATGTCTCTTCTGACTTGGATTTCATATTTTCGGGTTATATGCTTATTTAAACAGTAGCGAATAATTAATCCAGATTAGCTGGAATTTCTGGTTTGAATCAGATCCTTCCATGCAAAACAAAGTGGAATATAATTATCTTCAAATTCAACATCTGTAGCCATACTGTGCTTACAGTTCAGCCGTTTCAAAAATGGCGCTCCTCTCAATGAATAATTACCATTTTGGGTTTTGATGAATCTTCAAATTATTTTCTTGACATAACAGTTTCCTGTGCTTTATGATATATTATATATCTTAATCCAAGGAAACATTATCATTTGTTTTGAAAGCTTTCTTTATCATTATCAAAAGTTTATGTCGATGTGAGCTGATTTTAATAGCAAATTGATGCGTGGATCTCTAGTAAATGTTAATTTGATTGGTATGTTCTTAAGTTTTCTTTGCCCACGTAAATAGTTCAAAAAATTCTTAATTTAAAGAAAAATAATATTTCATTTATTGCTGATCTGAAGCATTACTTATGTAAATCCGTATGTATTTGTTTATTTAATAGTGTGCTTTTCCAGGTTATATTTACTGTTCTAATGTTCTGAATATTTCGTTATAATTCATTAGAAATTCATTATCGTTGACTTGATACGTTTACGCGCAGACCTCTTTGTGCCAAACTTGGTATGATTGAGCTGCCTCAGAAAGCAGCTAAATTTCCTGGCCATCTGAAAGTTGAAAAAGGTCGGCTACAACCTGTACGAATAGAACATGTAATATGACTTCTTCGTGCTACCACTCTTTTCTTGTTTTAATGCAGCACCATTTTCTATGATATCATTTATTTAACGGTAAATTTTGTCTTATGATATCTAATATAATTTATATGAAGATGATAAGGCAAACTGTTTTAGAATTATAAGGCAAATGCTCAGACTAGAAGATATTCAAACAGAAATAAAAAGAACACTACAGATTAATTTTATCCTAACAAAAAATTTGATGTCCTTAACTTCGAGCATATTGACTTACCATCTACTCTATATAATTTGCTTTCTTTCTTATCAAACGCTTTATCTATTGTCTTTGTCGCTTTCCCTTTCCAACAGAAACAAGCTGTGGCAACCTCCCACTGTTCTCAGCCCAACACGATTGAGTATGAGTTGGCTATGGAGTGGTTACTTCTGTTCGAGAAATATCAACGGTCTAAAGAAAAACTATTGAAGGTCCAATATTACACATTTATTTTATTTTTTTGCTTTGCAATTCGAAAATTTAATATAATCCAAAAACAAAATGCCAACTTCACAGAAGCAGCATCGACAATTTCGAGCATTCATCAACAAGTACTCAGATAAATAGATCTGGTTTAGAATCAACTGAGCTTTTCTTTTTTAGTCATCCATTTTTTCTCTAAGAAGGTTCGTATATCATATAATCTGTCTTTTTGGCTTTCTAATTATGTACTGGTAGCTGAAAACTTAAAAATTGTGTTTACAGATTAGCTTTCTTAGCTTAATTGAGAGCTATGGAACCTCTATACAGAATGGGATTTTGGGAAGACAGCGTACATAAACTTGGATGTTGAAGGTTTGAGCACTTTTGCTGCTGTCCAGATCATATGGGCTATGTTGATCTCTTTTATTGATGCATCAGTATTACAGAAGCTGTGTGATGCAGGAAAATATTTGTGTAGCTCATCATTCTGCATATTTGTATTACCTAAAGTTTTTTGTTATCTGTAACTCGAGAAGTAGATGGTATTTCATTAGCTTCAGTATGCTTGCCATGTGTCTTGATAATTAATCTAGTTAGATAACACCTTAAAAAGGTATAATTAGAGAACTCTGTTCTAAATATTGGCGTATATCATATCTCATAAGCCAATCGTTTTCACAGAATAAGTAGAAGAAAATCTGATTATAAAAAATAATATTTTATTACAAAACATTATAAAAAATAATAATACATTATTTTAATAGAATGGTGATTATGATCTAAATAATAACAAAAAACATACATCTGTGGTGAGATAATAAGTGTTGCCATCTGCAGATGCTAAAAAAAAAATATTAGCTGTAACATAAAAAACTTTTGGGTTCTGGTCAGTTTGTTGTTTAAAAAAAAAAGGATTGATCGAGCCAGGTTTGTTTTAATTTGAAAAAAATAATTTAATAATTTATTTTAAATTAAAAAATATATATTAAATTATAATTTCTTTTATTTTTATTGCCTGTGGTATTGAAATTGATAAGCATCTATTGTGAGTTGGGTTTATGTTAAACCGTAATGATCAAATGTTTTTTGTGTTACGTTGGGTTTGGCTTTTGATTTTTGGCTAGTTTATGAAATTGATTGAATTTCAAATGATTATGTACGTGTTGGACTCGAATTTAACTTGTGCTCTCGAATAGACGCTCCTATTATTTAGCTACATGTGGATTGCTGCTTGAAGAAATTCTGTGTTCTAATAGGACGAAGCTCAATGGTCATTACTTCATACTGTGTTTCTGGTTTTAAATCACTTCAAGTTCTTAGATTCTATAAAGTTTCATAGTTATTCATGTAAAGTTAAAAACGTAAATTGTACAAAAAAAAAAAATGGCGATGTTATATTTGACAATATTACAAAAGTTTGAACCAGGAAGAATCTGGAAGAATGAAAATACAAATAAACGTAGCTTCTAGTGGATAAAGGCATAATTTAAGACAACATTTTTTTAATGCTTTTAAAAATAGATTTTTTTTTTTAATTAAAATTTTTCGTATTGAAAATTTATTTAAAAGCAATAAAAAAGCGGTCTCAAATTGAGCCTAAAATACACTATACTTGATTAATTTGATGAAAGATTGTAGTCATTGACTCAAGTAGAGCCTCACCCTTTCCTAAAAATAATAGATGTAGATGAAGTAGGGGTGAGCAATAATAACTCAATAGGCTACTTCATTATTTAATATAAAAATTAAAAATAACTTATATGCCAGTATAACATCATATAAATAGCAAAATATGCTTAAATTAAGCTAATGCATATTTATGTTATATGTTGTGACTATCAAGTATAGCATAAAAGCTAATATCAATAGTGAGTGCATGATAGAGATAATAATATAAATATTTATTTGAACATGGCATGAATATAATAATATGATAGAAAATTATATTTTAATATGTCATTTTAGAAGATTTCATACAATTTCCAAAACCCCTTATATCTTTACTTTCACTTATGTATTCACTTGCTCATATGTCCTCTTATACCTCCACTTCTCACATCTATTCAAGCGTATCAATACATAGATGGATAATTAAAGTGGCATGCCCTATATGATAATTTGGCATTTTTTTAATCAACCATAATTTTTTACAAGTTATTTTTATGTTTAAGGTAGTCATTAAGAATTATTGTGGGTTGAATTGGAATGAAATTGATAAGTAGAAGTTAGCATTGGGAGCGTTGCGTCGTCGACCTCTCTGTTCTTATGGTGTTGCTGTGCTGTTTTATGGCACAATAATGTTCTTCTCCCTATTTGTACAGCAACATTACTTGGCGCTATCAGAATGGTGTCACGGTGCTGAGCTTTCTACCCAAGTCAAGAAATGTAATACCTAGTAGAATAATACTTTTAAATGGTTAGAACTTAATCTTTTAAGTCATATGTGTTTGAAATTTCAACATGTGTTTGTGAATATTCAGCATCTGTATGAATGCATAAATTCTATTTTGAAGCATGTCCAAAGGGTCTATGTGTGTAAAATCTAAATTCTGAAATTTTTTCTTGGGAGTGCCACTACATTAAGCTTGGAGCAGTGATGCTGAGCTCTGTGCTATTTTGGTCATTTAATTGAACTTTGTGGTGTTGCATGGATGAGTGATATGGCACTAGGTATGCTCTAGAGCACTCAACACTTGTTTGAGATGTTGCGGCCCATGATCTCTATTTGGTTGGGATTTCAAGAGGAGCATTATGGTGCTAGTTCACTAGGCACCACGATGGTGGCATCAAATATTTAATAAATATCAAATTTCACTCAAAAAACATTTTGAAAAAATGATTTTATCCTCTTAGGCAATCTCCTAAAGAAACAGGAGAAATTCTATAAATAGAAAGTCCATTTCAAGCAGCTTTGGGTTGATTTCATTAATCAGGGCAGTTTGAGAAGTTGTCCGAGCTATCGTAAGTTATATTTTGCATATCTCAATTTTTTATAATTTAATTTTTTTGGGATTTTCCCAATGTTTTACATTAAATTTAGATGCAAAATTAGGCATATTCGCTCAATCGAAAAATTTTCACAATGTAACTTTGGTATGTCATAGTTGGAAATATTCTGCACATTTGATATTTTATTTGTAAATTTTTAATGGGTAGTCTTGGAAATACCTGATGTTGATGATTTGAAAAAATATATTCTGACACCTATAATTAATTTCTATCAAGATGGTTGTTAGTAAGACATTATATGAAATCCTCTGATAATTTTGACATAATGTATTAACTTATATATATATATATATATATATATATATATATATATATATATATATATATATATATATATATATATATATATATATATATATATATATATATATATATATATATATATATATATATATATATATATATATATATATATAGCATTTATATGCTTTAAATATGTGAATGTGAAACAATTTTGATGATTGGTAGAGTTATGATATGATATATATTGGGAGTAATGAGGGCAAAAAAACTCTTAATATTAGTGGTGTTATGCATGGGAGTTATAAGAGTCTATTATTTGATATGCTTGCATATGCACTAATATGGGTCTAACTTTTAAATTCTAATATTTGTTGAGAGGTTTAGGGTCAAGAGAAATTTTGTCAATTCAACAAAATGAAAATGGTGTGTTTACGATTTTATTACTAGATAATTCTATTATTTATAAGTACTATGGTAGAATGTCTGTTTACTATTCTGTAGATATTTGATTATTATGAATAGTCTAATTATACTTGTGAATGGATAAACCTACTTTATTATTTTTACTTCATTATTTTTACTTATTATTATTAAAAAACTTAGGTAGGTTGAATATAGTCTACTAAATTGTTTTTTCTTATGCTGCTTTTTGCATCTATTTCAAGTTAGGATAAAGAGATGGGATAGGCTCAATAGAGAAAGGTGCAAGTTGAGATCTGAGTCTATATATATAGGTCTAGTTAGATTTTGACAGTCATAACTTTTCTTGGGTATCATTTGTGCCATGTACTGTATGTATAAAATTATAATTATAAATATTTCTGAGATAAATACAAAATCCATTGATACAACAACAACAATAAGCCTTTGTCCCACTACATGGGGTTGGCTACATGAATCCTTTTTCTCCATTGTGTTATGTTAAATGTCAAATTCTCGTTTAAATCTAACAAAGAAAGATCTTTTCTAATATTTTCTAACCAAGACTTTTTAGGTCTACCTCTACCTTTCATAATATAAGATAAATCTAATATTTCTACTTTCCTAATCGGGTCATCGGAAGACTGCCAGTTTTTGTGACCATTAATCCATCTAAGGTGACTCTCTCTAATCATATCTTCCACTGACGTTACTCCAACCTTTTCATGTATATGCTCCTTTCGTATCCTATCTCTAAGGGTCAAGCCACTCATCCACATGAACATCCTCACCTCTGCAACACTTAACTTAGTATTATACTTCTCTTTTAATGTTAACATTCAGCACCATAAAGCATTACTAGTCTCACCACCATCTTATAGAATTTTCCTTTAGGTTTGAGGGGGACGTTTCTATCACGCAACAAGCCCGATGCATTCCTCCACTTCAACCATCCAACTTGAATTCTATTGATAATATCCCCATCTTTTTCACCATCACTCTGAATAATAGATCCACGATATCTAAAATATGTACTCTTATTAATGGCTTGCTCGCCCAAAGTCACAATCCTCTCACTAAGTCTATTACTACTAAAATTACACTCCATACATTATTTTTAGATCTACTCAAGTGAAAACCTTTAGACTCTAAGGTTGATCTCCATAATTCATGTTTACCTTCAGCTCCCTCACTAGTGTTATCAACAAGAAGAAAATCATCAGCAAAAAGCATACACCAAGGTACATCCTCTTGTAAATATCCTATTGACACCTGATCTTTTTTTAATTAATATTATACTATCCAATTTAATTAAAATGATATACAAGTAAAACCTTCTCGATGAAATTTTAATATTAATTAGTCAAAATACTCAAGATGATGATGTATATCACATATTAAAAGTAATGTGGTGGAAAATCACTAGAACGAAAAATATTGTATTTAAATTAATTTTAGGAGAGATAAAATCCAAGAAATAAAAATTATTGAAAATATATATAAGATTCGATTTACTTACTATGATCAGAATACTTTTCCCAATTGGAGGGACAAATAAAAATGGCCCGAAATGAACTTTCACTCTCTTCTACCTTCTCCTCTCCCCCTTTTCTCATCTCATTTCTCTCCTCCTTTCTCTCCTAGAGAAGTATTAAATAAGGGAGGAATGGTTGGGGTGATGACTAAATTGAAATGTATTTAGATATTTTAATATAGAAAATCAATAACTTGACCTAGTGTTGCGTCGTTAAACTCCTCATCTCCAATGCAATCCTAGAAAATTATTCAGATTATCAAAGAATATCCTCACCTAAGATCCGACACCATGATGGATCCGCCCAGATGTTGTAGTTATCACAATCCGAGTCAATATGAACCGAAACTAAACAGGTTATATTGTGCCCGATTGTGGCAAGAGCTAGAAATAAACCCTAAGATCCAATTGGAGAAGTATTGAGAAAAACAAGCTTTGAATTTATGCACACCTTAACACCACTACTGAATAAAATATAAAGTGAAAGACTAAATATAAAAAAAAGTGATTTCTTTATATATCATATAAAAATACATGTACGATTTGAGATTGGATAATTAGTGAATATCTGACCCCATACAAATAATGCCTCCAAATATTCAAAACAAATATAATAATTAACTCCAAGTTTTATGTCGAATAGTTATCATATGGTTGTAAATATCGAGATGTATATACAATAACTCTATCATGGTATATCAGCAGCATCAGAATCCTTTTAGTGAATCATCTCTTAAAACTTGAAATCCATCTGTACTTAAAGGAATAGTCAAAATCAATGAAGTCAAACAATCCTTCAACATCTAAAAACTCTCCTCACACTTTGAAGTCCATATAAAAGCTATACTTTTGGTATAGTCTAGTCAATGGAAAAGATTCAATAATAATCAATCAAGCCTAAGAAACTATGTACCTTTGAAATTATAGTAGGCCTTAGTTCAACAAAAATAACTTGAATCTTCTAAGGATCTACTAAAATATTTGCACTTCTCATGACATGTCCCAGAAGTAAAATATTATTTAACAAGAACTCATACTTTGAGAACATAACATATAATTGATGCTACCTCTGAATCTCCAAAATAAACCTTAAGTGTGTTACATGCTCATCCCCATATCTGAAATAAATCAATATATCATTTATAAAAATTATCATAAATTATTCTAGATACTTCATGAAATCTTTTTCATCAAATCCATGAAGATTGCTGGGGAATTAATCACTCAAAATGGTATGACTAAAAACTCATAATGCCCATATTTTGTGCTAAATACAATCTTCTCTACATCCTCCTCTCTCTCACCTTCAGCTGATGATAACTAGATCATGAATCGATCTTAGAAAACATTGAACATCAATATAACTAATCAAAGAAATCATTAATCATATGTATAAGATACTTATTTTTTATAGTTACCTTATTTAAATCTTTATAATATATACACATCTATAAGGCATCATCCTTCTTATTTATAAATAATATAGGTGCTCCCCATAAAAAATATATTGGGACAGATGAAATCTCTATCCGCTAACTCTTGAAGATATACCTTCAACTCCTAATGTTTCTTAGGTGACATCCGATATAGGCCTTAGAGATCATAGTAGTACCCAAAAAATATCTATATGAAACTCTACCTCTCTATTTGGCAATAAAGTCACTAACTCCTTAGAGAAGATGTTTGAAAACTGCCAAACTATAGGGCACTACTCATAGCTATAAAACAAATCCTCACATCTCTAATAGATGTTAAAAATATTGGACTACCTATCCTCTAAAGTCTATCCACTTCTAGAGCAAAAATCATACAAGGAAGAATACTTATGATTCCCAAAAATACAAAACTCTCACCATTTTGATGTAGAGTAACTTTCTTCTTCAGGCAATTAATATGCGCCTCATATCGTATCATCCAGTTCATACCCAATATGACATCCAATACAAAATTAGACAATAAATCAAACTAGATATCAAAATAAGTAAAATCAATCTTATAAAAAAACTCTAAATTATAGAAATAAACCTTATTACCACCATACTATGTTCTATAAGAAAAATCATAGATAAAGAAATAAGTAATAATACAGAAAGTAAACTAAGAGAAATAAAATACTACTCTTATATAAAAGAATGACAAGCACTCGAATCAAATAAAATATAGTAATATGATACAAAAAAAAATGTAAGTTGTACTATTAATAATATCTAAAGATTCAATGGCCTCTTGCTACATTAAACTATAAACCCATGGATGTACTGAAGTCAAATCAATAAAGCTCCCTACACCCTGTAAACCTCTATTTATTGACCTCTTTCTAACAGACTAGCACTCATGGTACCAAAAAACCTCTGAATTTCATCGAGACAATACTATTCTTGGTCTATCCACTATCGGCTATCCAGAGCTTTCAGCTCTCAAATTAGGATGTTTGTTAAATCTACCCTATGGATGCTCAACAATCCTATGTTTATACTAATCATAGTTAAAACACTAACCTGATGCTCTATAACACTGACCATTATGTCTCCTTCCACAATACTGACATAATGGTGCCTCACTGACTGAACATAAGAGATGGCAATACTACCTCCATCCGATTTAGAAGAAATTGCTAATAACTGTCCTTTCATTCTAAACTCAATAGGTCTAAACTTGCTCTTTTTTAAGAATGGCTACTGCTAGCTGTCTCGTTGCCAAACTTCTTCCTGCTTTTCATCCATCATTGCTGAACTGCTACCAAATCAGCCTCTATCCTTTGGCCCTATCAACTAACTAAGCAAAATCTATAATGTTCTATGTTAATAATGGCTAACTCAAAGCATCTCAGAGTTTCTCTAGAAACCTATAACACTTCTCTTCATAACTGTTAATCAACTAAGGAGAAACCTGGAGAGAGAAGTAAGCTTTGCCTCGTAACTACATCATAGACATATTCCCCTAAATCATTTAAAAAAAATAAATTAAGACATCAAATAGGTCCTGAATGTCTTGTAGACTCCTCCCAAGTAATCAGAGTGTTAGCACGACCCTAAAACCTCTCATGTTGGCCAAGCCACGTACAAATGTTCAGCCTCATAATCTAACAAAAATATAACTAATGCAACTCTCCTCTCAAGAGGACAATGCCTCACATCCAAAGTTTTCTCTACCCTCATCAACCAATTCTTAGCTTCCCGTTCATAAAAAAAAAAAAAAAAAAATCTTAGCTTCCCTAGACTCAATAAAACCCAAAAATATGGGAGGTTATAATCTCATGAAATTTTGCAAACACATACCCATTTTATCAGAATGAGTACCAAAAATTCATGTATGTGTCTCGCCTACTAGCTATGCTATAGACCTATAATTTGAGAAACTATCTCATAACTAATTGCATGAGCTTCCTGACTAAAGCTCTAATCATTAGTCATATCTAAATTGAGCTGATCTATCTCAAAGATATTTAACATAGCTGCATGTGACACATGTATATGAAAGTAAACTAAATGAGCTCCCAAAACTATCCAAAATCATATTACTTTTTAATATGTTAAATTATATGGCTATATTATGATTCAATTTTCCAACTGATGCTTTGATACCAAAAGATTTTCATAAACCAACCCGATATGACCTAATACCACAAAGATCATACCATGCTTGATCATGAAAAAAACTAAAATTTGACACGAAGATCAAGGTGGAGAAGTATTGAGAAAACTAAACTTCTAATTTATACACACTGTAGAGAAACTATTGAATATAATATAAAGTGGAAGACTAAATCTAAAAAAAAAAACAATCTATATATCATCCAAAAATTTATGTATAATATGAGGTCCATCTATAATCATACTTGGCAATAGAAAATATAATAAAATAAAAGCCAAGTTTGTAAAAAATGAAACTAACCAAAAAGTATACCTACATCACAAATTTGAGCTTGCTATCAAACTACTTAGCTCACTACTTATAGTTTCCCTAACCGAAAAAATGAAAGCAAATGTAAGAATGAGCTAACATGACTCAGTCGGTTATTGTAGTCTAAAATAGAATTTGATAGCTTAAACCAAACTGAGTAAAAATACTATGTTGAAATAATATGCTTAAGTACTATATGAAAAGCAAAAATAGATATTGATACAAAATTTTTAATATACGATTAAATAACTACTGAAACTAACTTAATATAAACAAAGAATTCTTAATAAATATCAGAATAGGTCTCAGGCTCAATTTTTCCTTGTGAAAAGTATCGAATAAATACTCACATGACCAAAATAGATGAACGACTAAAAGTTACCATAATCTAATAAAAATATATTTTTGTAAAATGAATTATAAATTTGATCAAAAAAATTCCAAAATCAAGAAACTATTAAAATTTGGATAGGAAAAATATAACCTGTCTCATTTAGAACTAGGTCGATGGCTAAAAATGACTCGTAGCAGCTCAATTAGACTTGTCTTTCTATAAAATTCCTTTATATCTCTAACTTCTTTGTCCAAGAAATAAAAAAAAAGGAATAGTGAATTTGGATATTCTTAATATTAAAATTTTCTCTAGCGTCGTGGTACCCATGGCACACGCCACGACGCCGCCTTATAAGACTTAAAGTGCTTCCTCCCACACCACACACTGGAGTGCTAAGTTAAATGTAAATTTTCCCAAGACTTTAATTGGGGTGCTCTAGGTAAAATTTGAAATTTCACTAGCATGCAAACAAACCCCTGAAATTTTCTACAAAACACATGTAGACTTTCACATGCATACAAAATAATATTAAACATGAGCAAAAGAGTTCAAATGAAAAAAAATAACATGTTACCTGACTTTTAGTTAGGCCAGATCGGTTTGAAAAGAACTCTAAATCTAGAGGTCTCATAGTAGTGCATGCCTGAAATATATATATATATATATATATATATATATATATATATATATATACACACACACACACACACAACGCTGTGGTGCCGCTAACCTTAGTGCCACAACGCTCATAGAGAAAATTTTTTGGAATAGGAATGTGGCTATTATAAGTTTCCCATATTGAGAAAATGTTGTTTGTAATATTATCCATTAGGCCCTTAAAAATAGATAAAATCATTGATCACTGTTCACTTCAATGCTTAATCAAATCACATATTCATTTACAGGTATATGCATGTCAATTAATTAATTTTAGTGCATTTTAATGTAAAAGTGATAACATTCAAAATAAAGAACTATACTAGTGGACCTCTATGGAACATCTCTCACTTCCTTCTAACTCAAACCATATACCATTGGTTGTACGAGTGTTGTCATCACTAGATGTGTGGGCTACCGATGAATTTTATTCAAATTCACATTCCTAACATTAGTCATATTTTTTTTACATACAATGCTTATAAAAATAGGCAAAAATAAACATAAAATAGAGTGTTAGGTGCTCCACAATATGTTGAAGGTGGCTTGAAAAATGAACATAAAATACAACCAAACAGATTAATTGAATGTATTAAGGCTTCGTTTGTGACAACTTTTTCATTGCTTCTTAAAGCTGTTTTTAGTACAAAAAATTTAATTTTTGTATTAAAAAGCTGCTATAAGAAACAATAAGAAAGTCATCCCAAACGAAGCCTAAATTTGATTTCAATATATCAAATTTCTCTCAAAATCGAACAACAACTGTTTCAACATTGATACATCATCAAAAAATTAGTTTGATCGGGCACGAATCTCGAGGCAAAAGCTAGTTAGAAACTTCAAAAATTAATTTTGGAAGCACCCGAACTCCGATTTCAGCGAGCTTACAGTCAAACTGAGTGTCTCGGAAATACGAATCCAACGACTCCAAATTCGACTCAATCCGAGTCCAAATGAGTCCAAATCAAGGACCCGAAGCGTTGTTGGAAGCTTCATAACACTGTTTGAGTTACCAAACGGTCCCCGATTTTTACGAGCTTATACTCGAATCGAACGGCTCGACGAGACAAATCCAACGAGCCTAAGATCGCCGAATTCCGACTTCTCTAAGACCTTCAAATGTCCAATAAACAGTGCACGATCGTAGGATTCAAGATCGACCGTTCATTCAACCACTCCCAACTAACCCTTGATCCTCCACCTATTTACGGGCTATGCCATTCCCAAAATCTATAAATAGAGCCCCCTCTTCTCTTGAAAGGGGGACCCCGAGAGCTTAAGGAAAAAAGAGAGAGATCGGAGATCGCTCTTACTTCTTAGCCTCCTCGACCACCGCCGGAGTTCCGCCGGACCACCACCTGACGCCCTGTGCTCCATCGGACCACCGCCTAACGCCGTCACTCCGCCGGACCACCACCTGACGCCCTGTGCTCCACCGTACCACCACCTGACACTCTGTGCTCCACCGGACCACCGCCTAACGCCGTCATTCCGCCGGACCACCACCTGACGCCCTGTGCTCCACCGGACCACCACCTGACACCCTGTGCTCCACCGGACCACCGCCTAACGCCATCACTCCGTCGGACCACCACCTGACGCCCTGTGCTCCATCAGACCACCGCCTAACACCGTCATTCCGCCGGACCACCACCTAACGCCCTGTGCTCCATCGGACCACCGCCTAACGTCGTCTCTCCGCCGGACCACCACCTGACGCCCTGTGCTCCACCGGACCATCGCCTAACGCCGTCATTTCGCCGGATCACTACCTGACGCCCTGTGCTCCACCGGATCATCACCTAACGTCGTCACTCCGCCGGGTCATCATCTGACGCTCTACACTCTGCCAGTCTTTCACTTGAAGCTCTCATCTTTGCCAGGCCATCATTGAAGATTCTCACATTTGCTAGACCTTCATCTAAGGCCCGAAGTTTTTGTCTCGTCATCATCTAAGGCCTGAAGTCCTGCCAGACCATTACTCGACACTCGGACTTCAATTGTATAATTGTTATCTGTAATCTGATCGTCTTTAGAGACGAATCAGCCCATTGTAACCAACTCAAGTTCTAGTGAAATCTTTTCAACTGGGCTAGGCCCCGTGGTTTTTCCCCTTTTAAGGGTTTTCCACGCAAAAAATCTTGTGTTCTCTGTGTGTGAACTGGATATCCGTATAACGCTAAGACGAACAATTAAAACTCTATCGCCGCGTATATTCTAGTCCACAACAGTTTGGCGCCGTCTGTGGGAATCAGCTAATCCCACTATCCTGAAGTATCACCGCCATGGTCAACAGGCGTAGTAATCGCATCCTTGGAGCCTCCCATTCCAACTCACATCAATCTCGGGATCAGTCCCTGAATCAAGGACACCAGGCAACTGTCTCTTTTCACCCCGGTATTCGAAACCCTGTCGGAGAAGGAACTTCAGGACCATCGCTGGAAGATCGTATCAAAAAGATGGAGGACTCGCAGAATGAGATTCTTCAACTACTACGAGAAACTCGAGGACCGACACTAGCACCTCAAGAAGATACACTTCTTCCTCGAGACCCACCAGAATTTGAAGATGTTCTTCATGTCGAAGTTCCCCTTCCACCATCAAGAATACGTCCTCCAACACATCCGGAAAATGAACTTGCTGACACAGCAAGCTCTACACATCCTTCGTGGGTAGGCCGCCAACATCGCATTCCTCCAGATACCCCTGAAGACTTAACTCAACAACACATCGCCCGAACTCCCCCGTAACGCTCTACGCCATGAATTACGAAGACTAGTACGAGAAGAGTTCCCCGTTGAAAATATAAGACAATCTCTTCGTCATAGAGATTTTCAGGAGTCATCACCCCTGACTGAAGCCATCCTTCAACACCCTATTCCTGCAAGGTTCAAACTTCCGAACATCGATTCATACGACGGGACATCTGACCCGTACGAGCATATCGATCACTATAGAACCATAATGCATATCCAACAAGCCTCTGATGCGCTTTTATGCCAAGTCTTCCCAGCTACCCTCAAAGGGCAAGCTCGAATATGGTTCTATTCACTCCCCGCCAGATCTATCCCAATGTTCGTCAAATTAGCCAAAATGTTTGTCGAACATTTTGTTGCAAATCGGAGGATGGTCAAAGACTCTTCCCACCTCTCAGGAATTCGCCAGAATGAAAATGAGTCCCTCAAGGAGTACTTTCAAAGATTTTCTACAGAAGCCCGGCAAATTCCAGGAGTTGATCCCGAGTTACTTAGAGGCGTATTCCTCGGAGGGCTTCGTCCTGGACCATTCTACTCAGCACTCATGCGAGATACGGTCCATTCATATACGGACCTGATCCATCGTGTAGAGGCCCAAATCTCTGCCGACGAAGCCATTAACGCTCATCGGAGGCAGTTTGAACAAACAACCGGGAAGCGAAAGAGTACACCAGGAATGGAAAATCCATCCCCACAGCAGAAGAAGCAGGGGAACTATAATCTTCCCCCCTCGACCCTCACAGCCACGACGACGAGAACGTCGCTAAGAGAAGGAGTACACACCGCTTAATGTATCCAGAGCAAATGTGTTGATGGCCATCCGAGACCAGGAGAGCGTAAAGTGGCCACAACCTTTGAAGCCCAATGTTGGAAACCAGGAACAATATTGCCACTTCCACCGGAGCCGTGGTCATACTACCGAAGCATGTAGACAGCTTAAGGAAGAAATCGAAAGACTGATCCGACAAGGATATCTCCGACAATTCATCAAGAATCCACCAATACGAGATGATGATGCTATAGCTGGGGGGCAGAATCGACAACAAAGACAGTCGACTGACAATCGACAAATAGTTGGTGAAATTAAAACTATTGCCGGGGGGCCTATAATGCCAAGTCAAGTCTTGATTGCGGCCACCAAAGAACCAACACCAAAGAAGTCTCGTGCCGATCATTCCATTGCTTTTGATGATTCTGACTTAGAGGGAATAACTACCCCTCATCAAGACCCACTCGTAATAAGTGCAGGGATCGGCGACCCATGCTATAAAGTCAAAAGGATCTTGATTGACAACGGAAGTTCCGTAGATGTTCTATTCTACTCCACATTTCTCAACATGGGCCTTGCTCGAGAGAAGCTTCAACCCGCTGCAGGCCCGCTATATGGATTTGATAATCGACCTGTACGAGTGAAAGGTATGATAAACCTTCCTGTTGTGCTGGGAGAATTCCCTCGACAAGCCACACACTCCATCCAGTTTATTGTCGTGAAGTCGGAGTCAGCATACAATGCTATCTTTGGAAGACCATTACAGTCAATCTTCGGGATCGTTGCTTCAATCCCACATTTCAGGCTGAAATTTCTCACCCCATCAGGAACTGGTGTAGTACGAGGAGATCAACAAGAGGCACAATCCTGCTATCTTCGACAGGCTCAACCACGCCTATCAATTACCTTAAGTATCGAAGACTTTGATCTACGAAATGAGGATATTCCTCAGAAGGCCTCCCCCGTCGAAGATCTTGTTTGTATCTCCCTATCCGATGAACATCCTCCAAGGACTATACAGATCGGATCATTACTCTTGGAGGAAGAGAAGATAAAATATGTAGAATTCTTACGAAGAAATCAAGACATCTTTGCTTGGAATCCGGCAGACATGCCCGGAATCAGCCCTGAAGTAATTGTACACTCTCTCAATGCAAACCCAACATGCAAACCGGTTATTAAAAAAAACGGAGTTTTGCACCGGAGCGCCAAGAAGCTATTGAGAAAGAAGTCGACAAACTTTTAGAGGCTGGATTCATACGAGAAGTGCACTATCCCACATGGCTGGAAAATGTGGTGATGGTAAAAAAGACTAATGGAGCATGGAGGATGTGTGTTGATTACATAGACCTCAATAAGGCATGTCCGAAAGACTGCTTTCCACTCCCTCGAATCGACCAACTTGTTGATGCCACGTCCGGACATCAAATGTTGAGCTTCATGGATGCTTACTCAGGCTACAATCAAATAAGAATGAATCCTGTAGATGAGGAGGCAACTGCTTTTCAAACAGACAGAGGACTGTACTGCTACCAGGTTATGCCCTTCGGATTGAAGAATGCAGGAGCCACATATCAGCGCCTCATGAATAAAAAGTGTTTAAAGACCTTATAGGGCATACGATGGAAGTCTATGTAGATGATATGCTGGTGAAAAGTCTTGAAAAATCTCAGCATATTTCTGATTTGGAGCAATGTTTTTGTCTCCTTCGATTTTACAACATGCGCCTCAACCCCTCCAAATGTGCGTTTGGAGTAGCCTCGGGAAAGTTTTTGGGTTTTATGGTTACCAACCGAGGAATTGAGGCCAATCCTGAGAAGATTAAGGCTCTAAGGGATATGGTGCCTCCCAGAAACATCAAAGATGTACAGAGATTAATTGGAAGAATTGCAGCACTCTCTCGCTTCTTAGCTCGCTGTGGAGATAGATATCTTCCCTTCTTCAAAATCCTTAGAGGTGCTCGTAGTTCAGGATTTCAATGGACTGATGAATGTCAGGAGGCCTTTGAACAACTAAGAACCTATCTAGCCTCACCTCCGTTACTCTCAAAACCAGTTCCGGGAGAAAGATTATATTTGTACTTGGCTATTTCCACCCAGGCAATCAGTTCAGTCTTGGTCCGGGAAGAGAATGCTATACAACGACCTATATATTATGTCAGTAAGATCTTATCTGAAATAGAAG
Organism: Dendrobium officinale; assembly: GCA_019514585.1. Taxonomy (NCBI): domain Eukaryota; kingdom Viridiplantae; phylum Streptophyta; class Magnoliopsida; order Asparagales; family Orchidaceae; genus Dendrobium; species Dendrobium officinale. The sequence goes on along the minus strand of CM033700.1, from coordinate 19,190,058 downwards.
GACGTTATCCCTCAGCAGATAAGACAGCTTTGGCGTTAGTATACTCAGCCAGAAAACTTCGCCCTTATTTTCAAGCCCATACAATTGGAGTCTATACAAATTTGCCACTAAAAAATATTCTGCAAAAGCTAGAAGCCTCTGGCAGACTCATCAAGTGGTCTGTAGAACTAGGAGAGTTCGACATTCACTATCTGCCTAGGCCTGATATCAAATCACAAACACTTGCAGATTTTGTGGTTGAATGCACCATCTCAATGTCTAACGATCAAACAAGTGCTTCTCCTTCTCCCCCGGGCTGGACGTTGTATGTTGATGGAGCCTCTGGAACTTCTGGCGCCGGGGCAGGAATTCTGCTAATCTCTCCACAACAAATTACTCTCGAATACGGACTCAGATTCAAATTCCCTGCAACAAACAACGTGGCAGAATACGAAGCTCTTATTGCCGGTCTAAGGCTGGCAATCAACTGTGAAGTGCAAAACCTGATAATCTACACTGATTCACAATTAATCGCCTCACAGGTGGAGGGTGAATTTGACATCCACAACCCTCAACTAGCCCTATATTGTGATAAAGTAAAATTACTCGTAGCCAGTATAAACAAATATGAGATCATCCATATTCTACGAGAGCAAAATGCACGAGCAGACGCCCTCTCCAAACTAGCTACCTCCACAACCGGTGTGATACTTTCAAAAGAAAGTATATTGAAGAAAAATCACTTCCCGAGTATTCCAGGCCCATGGATAATACAATCAATAGATGAGTCAAGGGAGACATCCTGGATCGATCCCATTCTAACTTTCTTACAAGAAGGTGTTCTTCCTGAAGAGCCGACGATAGCAGCACGACTTCGAAGGCAGGCAGCAAACTTTACTATTGTCAATGGAGAATTATACAAACGAGCCTTCTCAGGACCCTATCTCAAGTGTTTTCCTCCTTCAGAGTCAAATTATACACTCCGAGAAGTACATTCAGGCATTTGTGGAGAACACCTGGGTGGAAGAGCATTAGCCCAAAAAATCCTAAGACAAGGATTTTACTGGCCAACGATGAAGCAAGACGCACTAGAGCTCGTACGAAAATGTAATAGTTGCCAGCTACATGCCAACCTCACCCACCTACCTGCCATAGAGATCTCAACATTACAGAGTCCCTGGCCTTTCGCCCAGTGGGGGATTGACATATTAGGACCCTTTCCTATAGCCACGGGACAACGGAAGTTCATCATCTTGGCTGTGGACTATTTCACAAAGTGGGTAGAAGCAGAACCTCTGGCAAAGATCACTGAAACAAATGCCAAACAATTCCTATGGAAGAACATAATATGTCGCTTTGGCATTCCAGCAAAAGTTATCACCGATAACGGAACACAGTTCACCGGAAGGGTCTTCACCACTTTTTGTAAAGATCTCCACATTCAACTAGTACACACAGCTGTGGCTCATTCTCAGACTAATGGACAAACAGAGGTCACTAATCGAACCATTCTGAGAGGATTGAAGACACGGCTGGATAAGGCTGGGGGGCAATGGGCTGAAGAGCTCCCAAATGTCCTTTGGGCCTATCGTACCACGGTAAGGACTCCAACAGGAGAAACGCCATATAACCTCTGCTTTGGCACGGAGGCTGTCATTCCCGTCGACATTGGAGTCCCAAGTCATAGAGTTCAAACTTTTGACTTTAACACCAACGACGAAAGCTCAGACACAATTTAGACCTCCTTCTAGAAGCAAGAGAAGAGGCAATGCTTAAGGTTGCTGCCTACCACCAGAGAGTTGCCCGACATTATAATAGAAGAATGAAACCACGGCGTATATCGATTGGAGATCTTGTTCTACGCAGCATCGAGGCAGCAGGAAAAGGCCCTCAACGCAATAAACTCTCCCCCCTTTGGGAGGGTCCATACTTGGTAGCAGCTATGGTAAAGCCTGGTACTTTCAAATTGAAGGATGCTGAAGGAAAGATGTTCCCTCGAACCTGGAATGTTGACAATCTCCGCAAGTACTATCAGTAGAGCACAATAATGCTACTTATTTTATGTGTTATGTCTTCAGTATTGTGTGTTTTTTTATCTTCAGTAGTCATTTGACTCTTGTTTGTTTGTAATGTTTATAACTTTTTCAGCCCTAAGTTATCTTAGGGAAGTATGTCTTTATTTGATATAGTAAAAGTATATTCCTTCGTTGAGTTGATTTACCATCTTCTTCAAATAAAATCATGTTGATATATTCACAAAAGCTTTAAATTTCAATCCTGAAACCTTTGATTTGAGAAGTACGCAATATTTATTGCATCTCAATCACAAGATGATCGGCCTCAGAGAGGTCCGATCCGACTTCTTCCACACAGGTTAACGTCATCGAGCAGAGCTCTGGCAAATAACCTCGGATAGGTCCTACATCCTTGGTGGATTCTCCCGACCTCTTCCACACAGGTTAACGTCATCGAGCAGAGCTCTGATAAATAACCTCGGATAGGTCCTACATCCTTGGTGGATTCTCTCGACCTCTTCCACACAGGTTAACGTCATCGAGCAGAGCTCTGGCAAATAATCTCGGATAGGTCCTACATCCTTGGTGGATTCTCCTGACTTCTTCCACACAGGTTAACGTCATCGAGCAGAGCTCTGGCAAATAACCTCGGATAGGTCCTACATCCTTGGTAGATTCTCCTGACCTCTTCCACACAGGTTAACATCATCGAGCAGAGCTCTGATAAATAACCTCGGATAGGTCCTACATCCTTGGTGGATTCTCTCGATCTCTTCCTCACAGGTTAGCGTCATTGAGCAGAACTCTGGCATATAACCTCGGATAGGTCCTACATCCTTGATGGGTTCTTCCGACCTCTTCCTCAAAAGTTAACTTCATCGAGCAGAGCTCTGACAAAACAACCTCGGATAGGTATTACATCCTCGGTGGATTCCCTCAATCTCTTTCATAAAGATTAACGTCATCAAGCAAGACTCTGACAAAAATACTTTGGATAAATCTTATATCCTTAAAGGATTCTTCTTCATCCACACAAGTTGGAGCACATTTATTAAAAGCCTCAGACATATCGAGTACCTTAAAAGAGCATAAAGAAAAATTTTCACTCAAGATGGAATAATATTCACTAATAAATACATCAGCAATCCACTACTAAATCAAAGAAGACATCACATGCCAACACAAACGCCTAATACAAATGATAAAAAGGTACTGAGAAAGATAAAGTAATATAACTGATAAAGATCTACTCTATCTCCACTATCTCATCATCAGCCTCTAAGGCAAATGCCCTCTGCAACTCGCTCTCTATCTCGTCGCCATCGGAGTCTGAAGAAAAGTCATCTGAGGCCTGACTAGGTGTCAGCCCCTCAACCTCAACTCCGGTCTTCCGCTGCACCAGACGAACTCCCTTCAAGAAGCCTCGAATGAATCCTTCTTCAATGCACTGCTTCTCTAAAGCCTTCACCTCTACTTCATAAATGTGATCACGAGCCTCCTGGATGTGACCCTGAATGATGATCTTGAAGGCTATAGACTTCTTAAAATCTTCAATAACTCCCAAAGATTCAAGGCTGGTCAGAACGGCTTCCTTTTCAGCAATAAGAGTCTGAGACCTCTTATTCTCAGCTTCAAGCACTGCTATCTTCTCTGCAGAGGATTTCTGATCTTTCGAGAGCTGGGCAATCGTTGATTGTGCCTCCACTAGGTCGATCTGAAGCTGATCTGTCTGATGATTTTGAAGAGAAGCAGAGTGCACCATATTTGCCAACTCAGTTCTGCACCCGCACAATTCTTCCTCCAATATCTTCACCTCTTTGGCCTTCAGATCGTACTTCCGCTTGAACTCTCCATGAAGGTACTTGACCCTCACAAATTCGTCGTTCCAATTGTTCAAAGCATTAGTAAGTTCGACCTCAAGCTCCGTACGTCGCGACAACTGAAAGAAGAAAGAAAAATATATTAGAGTCATCCTAAAAAAAAAAAAGGTATCAGGAGAAGATCACGTACCAAATCACCAGCTTTGCGACGCCCAATGCACTGATGGCTCAAAACATTCTCAGGAATATGAATTATGGATGGAGAAGAGACAGGTGCAGCCTTTCTCGTCGCAACCCCCTCCAACTTTTTCTTCTTCGAAGCCTGGAGATCTTCACCTCTCGTCTGTCTCTTAGTTGCCGCCTTTGGAACTCTAGCAGGACGTTCGAGAATCTTGGAAGTCGGTTTTAACATCCTTGCATCTGATCTACCGGCTTGAACTGACATCCCGACCTTAAACAGGAACTCTTCTTCTGTGTACTTATTCATATAACGAACATCATATAGAAGATGCTCAACGTCAGGAACCTTGAGAAACCTCTTTATATCTTCCTCTCCAACATGTAAAGGGACAGGCAGGTCCCTCAACTTATCATGTTTCTCTGTTAAGCCCCATTCATTTTTCACAAAGAAAAATGCATTGGCCCAACTCTTTGCCGGATCCCGGGTCCGCATATCTAACCATTTGGATCTGAAAGTAATACGCCCCTGTGCATCGCTAGTAAATCTGCCCATCCGGGAAAGACGCTCAGGTGTCAGAATGGCCCCTCGATCCCTGAAAAGTGCAATCAACCCGATCGTCACCGACATACCCCTGTATGTAAATTGGGATATAGACACCCCACAATGCATCAAAATCTCGATAAGCTCAGCAGGAAGTGGAAAGCGCAGCCCTGATCGCAAATGGGTCTCACAGATTGTCAAATATCCAGGAGGTGGGGCGTCAGCCCGATCAGATCTTTTAGGAGCCACTGCAACTACATCATTAGGAAAGTGAAACTTCTTACGAAAAATAATCAAAGAATCACTTGTAACGGTGGATGCCAGATCATCTGTCCTTGCTCCTTTGTCAGGCCTCCGCCTGCCATCAGGTGGGACGACAGGATTTTCCTTGACCGCAGAATCTCTAGAAGGAAAGTGGTCGCCCGACATTCCTTCAATATAGCAAGAGCAAGAGCACTGAAACTGAAAAGAGAGAGAGAAGAAGAAGAAAGCTATTTCTCACAAAGAGGGATCCTGCTATTAGACAATGGAATTGTCCTAGCGGCAGGGGAAGGCCTCTACTGAGAGAAGAGAGGAGAAGAGACGGAGAAGAAAGCTCTTTCTCGCAAAGAGGGACCCTGCTATTAGACAATGGAATTATCCAAGGGGCAGGGGAAGGCCTCTACTGAGAGAAGAGAGGAGAAGAAAACTCTTTCTCGCAAAGAGGGACCATGCTATTAGACAATGAAATTGTCCAAGGGGCAGGGGAAGGCCTCTACTGAGAGAAGAAAGGAGAAGGAGAAGGTGCAAGAGATTAGGCCCAGGGGGGGCTATTTATAGGAAGAAGGGTTAAAAAAAAAAAATTCGGGTGCCACGTCAGCGCCACGTCATCAATCCGCCCTGTATATGGGCGCCATGTCACCAATCCGCCATATGTGGCATTGCCACGTCATCAATCCGTCCTACATGACATTGCCACATCAGCCACGATCCTGCATGTCGTGGCCAAGTCAACCATGACCCAACATGTTATGGGTGCCACGTCATCCACGATCTGTGTCGTGACCACGTCAGCCATGACCCAACAGGTCATGGGTGCCACGTCATCCATGATCAGTGTCGTGGCCACGTCACCCACGACCCAACAGGTTATGGGTGCCACGTCATCGATCCGCATGCTACTGCCACGTCATCGATCCGCATGCTATTGCCACGTCATCGATCCGCATGTCGCTGCCACATCATCACAAAAATTCTATACCTTCTCCTGGATTCGAACCCATGACCTTAAGCTTGGGATGACAAAAGACTTACCACTCTTCCACCAATGAAGAGTTGATATATTCATACCTATTTTATTATTTAAATTATAAGTTACATCATATGTTTTTGACTGATTTTTATCCCGGAAAGTCCAAATTCAACATTTTTGGGGTCTCCGGACACGTTTATTGACGTTCCGGACTCGATTTCGATACTTTCGGACCTCAACGGGTCCTCTATGATCAAGTTCGAGCAAGTTATAAATTTTTGGAACGCATTTTTTTGCGTTTCAGCCGGTATAAAATTTTGGAACAAATATTTTCAGACTTCTAGAATTTCGACGTCCGAAAATAGGGGGGCAACTGATACATCATCAAAAAATTAGTTTGATCGGGCACGAATCTCGAGGCAAAAGCTAGTTAGAAACTTCAAAAATTAATTTTGGAAGCACCCGAACTCCGATTTCAGCGAGCTTACAGTCAAACTGAGTGTCTCGGAAATACGAATCCAACGACTCCAAATTCGACTCAATCCGAGTCCAAATGAGTCCAAATCAAGGACCCGAAGCGTTGTTGGAAGCTTCATAACACTGTTTGAGTTACCAAACGGTCCCCGATTTTTACGAGCTTATACTCGAATCGAACGGCTCGACGAGACAAATCCAACGAGCCTAAGATCGCCGAATTCCGACTTCTCTAAGACCTTCAAATGTCCAATAAACAGTGCACGATCGTAGGATTCAAGATCGACCGTTCATTCAACCACTCCCAACTAACCCTTGATCCTCCACCTATTTACGGGCTATGCCATTCCCAAAATCTATAAATAGAGCCCCCTCTTCTCTTGAAAGGGGGACCCCGAGAGCTTAAGGAAAAAAGAGAGAGATCGGAGATCGCTCTTACTTCTTAGCCTCCTCGACCACCGCCGGAGTTCCGCCGGACCACCACCTGACGCCCTGTGCTCCATCGGACCACCGCCTAACGCCGTCACTCCGCCGGACCACCACCTGACGCCCTGTGCGCCACCGGACCACCACCTGACACCCTGTGCTCCACCGGACCACCGCCTAACGCCGTCATTCCGCCGGACCACCACCTGACGCCCTGTGCTCCACCGGACCACCACCTGACACCCTGTGCTCCACCGGACCACCGCCTAACGCCATCACTCCGCCGGACCACCACCTGACGCCCTGTGCTCCATCAGACCACCGCCTAATGCCGTCATTCCGTCGGACCACCACCTGACTCCCTGTGCTCCATCGGACCACCGCCTAACGTCGTCTCTCCGCCGGACCACCACCTGACGCCCTGTGCTCCACCGGACCATCGCCTAACGCCGTCATTTCGCCGGATCACTACCTGACGCCCTGTGCTCCACCGGATCATCACCTAACATCGTCACTCCGCCGGGTCATCATCTGACGCTCTACACTCTGCCAGTCTTTCACTTGAAGCTCTCATCTTTGCCAGGCCATCATTGAAGATTCTCACATTTGCTAGACCTTCATCTAAGGCCCGAAGTTTTTGTCTCGTCATCATCTAAGGCCTGAAGTCCTGCCAGACCATTACTCGACACTCGGACTTCAATTGTATAGTTGTTATCTGTAATCTGATCGTCTTTAGAGACGAATCAGCCCATTGTAACCAACTCAAGTTCTAGTGAAATCTTTTCAACTGGGCTAGGCCCCGTGGTTTTTCCCCTTTTAAGGGTTTTCCACGCAAAAAATCTTGTGTTATCTGTGTGTGAACTGGATATCCGTATAACGCTAAGACGAACAATTAAAACTCTATCGCCGCGTATATTCTAGTCCACAACAAACATAACTCTAAAAATTTATTAAAATTAGAAGACACTAAATAAACATGTAAGTCTTATCAAATCCAAATTAGATTACTACGTATAAATCCAAAGACTGTTGAAGCTATCTTTATACTTAAAGTTCAATGATTATTTTGAATAGGTCTGTTGGCTATTTTGCTCATGGGATAGCTACTACAAAATATAATGTCATCTCATAAAATTATCAATTCATATCATCAACTCGAGGTTTTTCAATTGTTGATGTGTTTTCTTAGAAGATTTAGCTAGCTTGATATCTAATCGAGCTGAAATTATTACGTGCGGTCACCAAAAGCTCTCCGGAGGTGAATCAGGACGTTTAGATATGAATCCGCGCCATGTTACAATTTTATTGTGTATCACAGCTATGTGCTGCTGTGTACCGGGTGGCATGGTGCATTCTGATTTATCTCCGAACCATTCAGTGACTGAACATAATACTTTCTCGGTACTAATCGAGACATCAAGCTTATTATAGATATAATTCTGGTATCATTTTAATTTTCAAAGCATTGTATGACATGATAATTATTGAACTCTAGGTACATTTTGCATGCATTGTTTGGCGAAAGATTCATAAAGCTCCTTATATTATACAAAAATCAAATTTATGAATCAATATCATATGTATTTTATAATTTTATAGTATTCAGCATTTAATAATTAATTCCCAATTTTAATGCTAGTTAGGGTTGGCCAAAAATAGTTGCAGCATCTCACTCTTCACGTCGAATGATCCACCGAATCTCTTTTTCTATTATTTTTAGCACTGTCTTTTCATAATCACATATCTCAAATACGAAAAGTTCCTCTAAAATCACCTCTGCTTCTTCTCGGTTGATCTGCCAAGTTCAATCTCGTGACCAATGAGCGTGCTCAAAATCTCAGTCGCTTCTTCTTACCTCGGCAGATTCATTCATGGCTCCGGCTCCGTTAACAGAAACCGAGAGCGCGGCATGGCCTCTGCTATGCTTTCGGAACAGCTAGATGGAACCCATAGCAAGGTGACCGGCGATTCCTTCATTCGTCTCCACCTCAAGAAAATTTCTCCGTATCATCCAATCCTCCCATTTGAGGTAATCCATTCTCAGCCAAAGCTTACTCTATTGGAAAGGTCGTCGTTCCTCTCTCATGCATGCTAGCTGTTTGATCGATTTCCTCTTGGTAAAATGCTTAGCTTAGAACAGGTTCTGCAATTGATAGAAGGGATACGATTTTATTAATCATGCACGTTCTGTTAGCTTCTATGCCTGTACTTTAGTTTCCCTTTTGATGGCTCATGTTACTGCGGTTTAAAATTGTCCATTTGAAAGGAAAGTTTGCTGTGCTCGTTGCCTAGTGTTCTAAGTCAAAGGTTACTTGTGAAATATGTCAGGACACATGATGATCCACGATTTACTGAGCTCCGACTTTCACTACTCTGTGCAAAGCTATTGTGCTAACGGCTTGTCCACGTGTCATGTTTCTATTTGTCAACTTCTTCTTAAATACTAAAACACTGTAGCTGCTGGTTCATCTTCATCAATGAATGAATATTCCACATCTTCTTCTTCTCTGCTTTTCTACTGATTCTAATTGCAGGAACTAAGTCTTTATGGTATCAGAGCCTTGACGCAGCTTTTTCGGCAAGCTCCATGACCGAACAAAGCTCGTCTTCCCAAGTTCCTCAGACCTCTGCTCCGGCGACATCATCTGTTTCTGCGGCAATGGCAGAGCTCATCATACCCTCTTCTCTTAAGTTTCTGATGAATAATTTGAAACTGATTGTTCCGAATCAGTTGACCAGTGACAACTATCCGATATGGAAACTTCAGGTTTTCCAACTCTTTTCTGCAAATGGTTTTGAAGGATATCTTACAGGTCAGATATCCAAACCATCAACTTCTCTGGCCGAATCTAATCCAGACGAGTTCAAGCTGCTTAATCTCATTGAACAAAACCTTGTTGTCGCACTTCTCTCTACCATATCTCCGTCTGTTTTACCTTATATATTGAACCTCACGTCTGCCCGGGATATATGGTCGACGTTAGAGCTTCGTCTTCAACCTTCAAATAGGTCTCGCGTGATTCAGCTAAAAAATGAACTCTATCATGTTCAAATGCGGGATCTCACAATGATGCAATATCTTATGAAGATCAAAGCTCTGGTTGATAACATTGTAGCTACGGGTTCTCAACTTGAAACAGAGGATATAATACTTCACATTTTAAATGGATTGCCGCAATCCTATAACCCTTTTAAAACTGCTATACGCACCAGTCAGCAACCCATTAATTTAGATGTTCTCTACTCACTCCTTTGTAGTGAGGAGATTCACCAACAGACCAAAATTCGGCGAGATACATCATCTCTGACAGATCATACAGTTTTGTATGCGAATAGAGCAGCTTCACCACGAGGTCGCAATAATTACAGAGGATCCAGGGGACGAGGAGCTTCCTTCAGAACAAGCTCTAACAACACTAGTCGACCTCCAACTGGTGATGAAACCCATCCTACTTGTCAAATTTGTGGTAAACAAGGTCATGTTGCCATGAATTGTTGGCATCGGTACAATTCTAACTACAGCTCCACGTCTTCATCCTCTGCTGCCAAAGATTTTCTCACCAGTCCGTCCCTCACGTCTAGCAATGATTGGGTACTGGACTCTGGAGCTAGTTCGCATTTAACTCCTGATGCTTCTAAACTTCAATATTCAACTCCATATACGGGACCAGACTCTGTATCCACCGCCAGTGGCAGCTCGCTTCCAATTCTTAATATCGGTCAAGGCATTCTCCCTCTTCCCGATTCTACTCGTAAGCTTAAACTTCAAAATTTACTTCATGTCCCTCTCCTTTCTCATAACCTGTTATCCATTCACAAACTAACTACCGATAACAATTGCTATATCTCTTTTGATGCTCATGGCTTCTGTATTAAGGATCTGGAGGACAATCGTATCCTCATCCGTGGGCGCAGCCATGATGGCCTCTACTCGGTTCCTAATCCATCCAGTCACAACTTCAAAGTTCTTCACTCTACCTCCATTACCTCTAATGTTTGGCATGCTAGACTCGGCCACCCCAATGTCCGAACTCATTAACTGTTAGCCAAAACTGTTCCGTTTATATGTAATCTTGCTTCTAGTTTTCTTTGCACGTCTTGTAATATGGCTAAAAGCCATAAGTTGCCTTTTGTGTCAAAGTTATCTCGTGTATCCAAACCTTTTATGTTAATACATTCAGACGTTTGGAGTCCGGCTCCTGTTTCATCTCTAAATGATTTTTGTTATTACGTACTCTTTATTGATGATTACACGCATTATACTTGGTTGTTCTTGATGCAAACAAAATCTGAAACCTTTCAAAAATTTCAGCAATTTCAAAATCTTATCACAGCAAAATTCAACTCTAAAATCCAAACTCTTCGCACCGATGGTGGTGGAGAATACACCAGTCATGCCTTTAATCAATATCTTCTTAAAAAATGTATCACACATCAGTTAATCTGTCCTTATAGTCCAGAGCAGAATGGGATTGCAGAAGGGATGCATCGTCATCTTCTAAATACAACCCGAGCACTTTTAATTGGAGCTTCTCTTCCGTCCACTTATTGGGCTGAAGCATTGCTTACTTCCACATATCTAATTAACCATCTTCCTAGCAAAGCTATAGCCTCACAAATTCCATTTCAGCTTCTGTACAATCAACCTCCAAACCTTTCACATTTAAGGACCTTTGGCTGTTTATGTTTTCCATGGCTTCAATCCATGGCACCTAATAAATTTTCCCCACGCTCTCATGAATGTCTGTTCTTAGGATACTCTTCTTCCCATAAAGGATATAAGTGTCTTCACTTAACCACAAAAAAATTTCATATTTCTCGTCATGTTATCTTTCATGTGACAACCTTTCCATATAAATCAAAATCTCCTCCTACATCATCTACATCATCTCAGTCTACATATCCAAATTTTCTATCACCATACTTACTACTTCCAATTTCCACTTTACAGTCACATGAAATTCCTCAATCAACTCTTTCTCCTCCATCTATCTCATCCCCGCCTCCATCCTCTTACACCCACAATTCTGTTTCCAATCCAACTGACCAAGTCTCAAGCTCGTCCACTACATCTACCGTTCCTCTCCCACCACAACCTACTACAACAAAATCTGTTCATCCGATGCAAACCAGGCTCAAACAGGGCATTCATCGTCCAAAACAGATTTTTGATCTTCTTACCAATCCAATCTCCAATTTCATTCCAAATAATTATAATCAAGCTGTCAAGTTTAAACACTGGCGTGATGCAATGTATGAAGAATTTTTAGCACTCCAAAATCAAGCCACCTGATCATTAGTACCAGCTCCAACCCATGCTAAAATTCTTGGTTGCCGATGGATTTTCAAAATCAAACGAGCTCCTAATGACACGGTTGATAGATATAAGGCCCAGTTAGTGGCCCAAGGATTCACCCAGGAGTTTGACATTAATTATTCTGAAACTTTCAGTCTAGTGGCGAAGATTCCTACAATTCGCATTCTGCTCCTAGTTGCTCTATCGAAGGGTTGGTCTACCCTTCAATTTGACATATCAAATGCCTTTCTACACGGTGATCTACATGACGACATTTATATGCATCAACCTCCGGGTTTTACCAATGCTCAATATCCGAACCAGGTTTGTAAGCTACTTAAAGCCATTTATGGCTTAAAACAGGCTCCAAGGGAATGGTACAATAAGCTTACATCCTTTCTTATTGGTCTTGGCTTTAAATTCAGCAAAGCAGACCCTTCTTTGCTTTTATATATCAATGGCAATGTGCAGATTTTCATACTCATTTATGTAGACGATCTGCTTATTACCGGCAATACATCTCCTTTCATTGAGCAACTCATTCGACAATTAACATCCAAGTTCTCTCTCAAGCAACTTGGCTCTGTGTCCAATTTTCTTGGTCTGCAGCTCACTACATACAATGGTGAGACGTTTCTTCATCAGACAAAGTATGCCAATGAATTGATTCAGGCTGCCGATTTTCAGAACAGCAAATCTGTTCAGACTCCAATGACACTCAAGCCGTCTGTCTGTTCAAATGCCACCGCTCCGTACTCAGATCCACATTATTTTCGGAAGCTAGCTGGTTCACTAAATTACCTCAGTATCACCCGGCTTGATATTGCATATGCAACCAATCATATTTGTCAGACTATGCATCATCCTACCATGGCAGATTATCTTGCTTTAAAACGTCTATTACGATATATACAAGGAACACTCAACTATGGCATTCCTCTCATACCAGGCCAACTTCAACTAACAGCCGATGCAGATGCTGATTGGGCAGGTGACACCATTGATCGCAAATCAATTACTGGATTCTGTACTTTTCTGGGTAAGACACCTATCTCTTGGTGTGTGAAGAAACAAGTCACTGCCGCCAAGTCTTCTACTGAGGCCGAGTACCGTTCTCTATCGTCTGCTACTTCCAGCATTATCTGGTTAAGGACCAACACCTCTCTATTGTGATAATACATATGTGACAGCCATAGCTTACAATCCAGTTTTTCATGCTCGAACCAAACATATCGAAATAGATTATCATTTCATTCGGTATCACATTGATTCTGCTGCCTTAGTGGTTCTTCACATTCATTCACTTGATCAACCAGCTGATATACTTACCAAGCCTTTAAATCCTAGTCGATTTACCGAGCTCCGTGACAAATTGGGCATTCGTTCATCTTCTGCACAATTTGAGGGGGAGTGTTAGGACACATGATGATCCACGATTTACTGAGCTCCGACTTCCACTACTCTGTGCAAAGCTGCTGTGCTAACGGCTTGTCCACGTGTCACGTTTCTATTTGTCAACTTCTTCTTAAATACTAAAACACTGTAGCTGCTGGTTCATCTTCATCAATGAATGAATATTCCACATCTTCTTCTTCTCTGCTTTTCTACTGATTTTTAGTTAATTTTAGGTCGCTTGTTAATGGTGTAGATATACCTATTTCAGACAAGGCAGTGCATGCTGAAAATTAGCTCGCATTGTAAAATTAATAGAAAAATTGGCCTTGGATTTTTATCTATTCAATTCCAATTGAAGGTCCAAAAATAAAAATGCAAGTTTGAAGTGGAGCTGAATGAATATTTATGCATATGTTTAATTTCATGTGCACAGCATAGATTAATTGCCATCTAACTGATTTTCATGAAGTATAGAGCTTACCGGATTTTCGTAAGGTCTCTTGGGTTTGGAACTGCTTTAAATATGTTAAATATAAGATTTTGCTTGAACCAAATTGATTGAGCTGATTTATCCTTGATTAAGTTCATACTTTAGCACTTATTTAATTTCTTATTTAATTTAGTTTTAAGCTTATGTGAGACTGTTATTAATTTTTTTTGTAGAATACCATGCCTGGTAGTACTACAAATTGCTGGTTTAAATGAAAACATATTATTTGAAACTAACCTGCAATATTTTAATTATATGTGTATAGGCGTATTGGTATGGACTGAAATGAAGTTATAATAGGTTTTGTTCGGCAAGTAACTGCTTAATAAAAGATTATTGCCCCTTTTAACTAAAATGACTTGAAATTAATAAAGTTCATTACACTTGGAGCCTCTGTCAAGTTTAATTTAAGCAAGTTGTGCATTTCACGCTAAGCTCAATTGACCAACAGTAGTTATTAGGACATGTAATTTTATTGTTTGCTGAGCATGGGCATTCATCTAGAAGGGAGAGAGATCCAAAATTTGATGTAAAGCATCTTTCCTTCATATGAGACACCTTAAGGCATCCAATATGGAATACCTTATACACTTCAGCTTGTTTTTCACCTTATAAACCATTCAGTTGTTGGGATTTGGTACTGACGTAGTTATTGAATTTGGTAGCTGGAAGAATTAAAATCATTTTTAGATTTCTCAGATGCATCTCTTTCTATCGTTCACCTGAAGTGTGTATTATCACTTGTTTCTCCTGAGGTATTTAAATAGCTTCATTCTGTTTAGGAAGGATTGTATGCTTGTCTCCTGATACAACATATTTGTGATGTTTATTTTCCTGTTGCAACGTGCTGAGAAGGCTTTCAAAATATTCGTCACCATTTTAATGATGTATTTGTTTGATGCTGATAAAATCCTGTAGAGTTGTTTATGTTTTTGCAGATTTTGTCTGCATGCCTTGGGAGAAAGCCTGAAGAGATAATCAAGCTTGATGCAAATGAAAATCCATATGGTCCTCCTCCAGAGGTGAGTTTGAGATTTATTTATAATTTTCTACCAAAGAATGTGACTGTATCGATCTTTGCTGTCTTTTTTAATTCACCTAAAAGCTCAATGGTAGCCTAATTCTAGCAATTATAGTAAGTGGAGTGTGGGTGTCACTTCAATAGTTTGGACTGACTAACTTCGGTCTGTTTTAGTTAGTTTTAGTTATTGCATAGTTCGCATCAGTAGTGTTCAGGATGTTTGCTGTTGGTCACCAGAATAGAGAGGTTTGCACAATTGAAACCTATGGTGATGGTGCGAAGTGAATTGAAAAGAGATTTATGAAGATAGATGCGCAATCAAAAACACTGACTTTGGAAGATAATAATAATTGATGAATGAAGAACACAAGGACGGTAGTGTGCTATAAGATAAGTTTGTCAGATGGCTAGGGTCAAGTTCTATTTTAGGTATGCAAAACAACCTGAACTGGCCGGTTTCATTGCTTCCATGTGTTTCATATCTTCTTCCCCTCTTATTCTAATAATAAAGCTTTGGTCATTTTTGAGTGGTATGCCTTTGTTTCTACTGTATAATCAAGTACCTTAATTCATGTAGTTTTCTTTGAAACAACTTCTTGATAAAATAATTCTAAGGTGATAGAACTAGTGGAATTTTGATTCTTAGCTAACTTGATGATTTCATTATTTTGTTGATGGTGACCTCTTCTTGTGTTTTTGCACCTATTTAGCCAATGAATACTGCTGATTCATTCTCAAAATCAGCCCAGCCTCACTTCTAAAATTTCTCGATATATTTATTGAATATGCACGCAGTTAGTTCTTTATTTAAACTCCACAGTTCTTATGAAGCCTTTTATATGATTTAAGGAGAAATCAAACACATGAGTGATGAATTTTTAAAATAAGTTCTTAGATGTTCCATATCTCAATCTTTCAATTGTTTAAAATCTTATACAAAAAATAAAGTATTTAAAGTCCAAAATGAGAATTGGAAGGTAATAATTTCATCAATAAAATGCAATGAGGTAGTTTTTGAATAAATTCATCTTTTCCCTTTTCTGATATAATGATGTCATAGGTGGCTGAAGCATTGGGAACATTGAAATTTCCTTATGTATACCCAGACCCAGAGAGTCGTCGTTTACGTGCTGCGCTTGCTGAGGATTCTGGTCTTGAAAGTGAGTATATCCTTGCTGGATGTGGGGCTGATGAGTTAATTGACTTAATCATGAGGTTTGAAATCAGAGCTTGAACCTTGTTTTTTCTTCATGTTTATTTAGACTTTCTCCCTTTGATATATTATCTTAATCAGTACGGACAATTATGCCTTTCTTATAATCTCCCACAGGTGTGTGCTTGATCCCGGTGATAAAATTGTTGACTGCCCTCCTACATTTACGATGTATGAGTTTGATGCTGCAGTAAACGGTGCTTTAGTTATCAAGGGTAAAGAACTTTCTTTTCTATATGGGCTTTGCAATGTTTTTTGTATGCTAATGAGGCTACCTTATTTAAGGATGGAGAGCTCATATTTTCTTTGATCTATCCAAACTTCGCATGAATAGATGAGTTGGGGACATTAAGGCTTTGGATGTGGAGGGGATGCATAGTTGTTGCTATCCTTCGATGAGTTTGGTAGAGCTTGGATTTAGGGTCTTTGTGAGAGATTTGATAGAAATTAGCTGATGAGGAAGAAGGAAATTGGATTAGGTGTGAAATTGAAAGGAAGAAGAGGAGAGGGAAAGATGAATAGAGGTGGAAGGGTTAATATAGAAAGAGAAGGAGATTTGGCTGGCTATGAGTGAGGGGGAGGAAGTTAATATAGAAAGGTTTATTTAATTTATAATCATTAAGTATCAAATTTACAATGACATGAGTTTATTATAGAAATGAGAATAGGCATGAAGGAGAAAAGGGGATACACCATTTGCCAAAATGCTTAATAAGTCAATCTTTATATAAAGAAGTGCAGCAAGTTATTGAGTTGAGTTTAGAGTCATGTTGGGTATCGATGCTTATGGTTTGATTGTTAGGTTTTGCTTGCACCAATTCCCTTGGGGTGAGAGGAGCTGTCCTTTAAAGAGTGAAGGCCAAGGTATTCAATCGAAAGTGTAGGGACCACACTACATAGCACATTGAGGGGTATTTGTGACTTATTCTTAGGAGGGTGATCGCACAAGAAGACCAAAAAGCGTGTTGTCCAGAAGGGATTGTGGTAATCTTATATGTAATGATATGCTTCACAATGTTCATGGAAGGGGAACAACTGTTGGATGATGGCACAAGAACTTTCCATTGTAATCGCATGAACTCCAGCTACAAACATATTTCTTGACAATTCAAAAAGCTTGGAAGTGTCTTTAAAGTAGAAAAGATCATCGATGTTAAGAATAGGGCTAATGTTAACTTCACCTAGTGATTTGATTAGATAAGCATAATGGCCTAGCTTCTTAACAATTTTGTATGGGCTGGATAATCTTGCATGCATCTTTTTGAAGGTATCCTTTATTAAATTTCTAATCTACACGTTTATACTTTTCATTTTACTTTTTTTTTGTTGCAATCTCATCTATAATGATATGCTTAAATTACTTATACAAGAGGAGATGAGGACAAGTGTCACTTTTTGATAATTGAAGAAGCTCACCCTTTAGACTCTAAGGTTGACCTCCATAATTCAAGTTTCTCATCGACTCACTCTCTAGTTTTTATCAACAATAATAATATCATCAGCAAAAAGCATACACCAAGGTACATCCTCTTGCAAAAATTATAAAATTATAAAATTTTAAAATATCCAAATGAAATGGATCACCCCAAGATTAAAGAAATGATCGATTCACTTTTCATAGTAGTTCAATGGGGGTGATAAGTTTAATATTAATCTGTGCTCACCAAAGTCAATGTATTGTCAAGAATATTGCTATGATCACTCTCAAAATATTTCAATCCGGTAGAAAACATGGGTGCTCTAATGGGATAGTTTTACAATCAAATGACACCTCTAAATAACTATTATGACGAGGGCCTTTTAATCGGCTTGTTTCGTCACATAACAGTACAATTATATTACAGTCATTGTCATAGCCCAGATGTTCCCAAACGAAAACAAAACCATGAGATCTTGATCAGGGCCTATGATAACTTAGGATGACAGAACTATAAGATCTTGATGAGGTTTATCACCATTCTTTCCCCTCACCATCCGCTTTGTATTAACGGCGGTAACTTTTTCTCAATTTAAAATGAAAATAATTGTTACTATATGCTAAGCATTTAGCGTATATTTATCGACTAAACTTAATTGAAAATTTTCTTGTAATTAACTATAGGGTTTACACCTATTTGAAACTTCGAATTAGATTTTATTTAGTCATTGTAAAATGAGGGTGAAATATATCATTGTAAAATGAGGGTGAAATCTGTAGATGGTGTTTTATCTACAATTTAATATTTCTTTTGATAGTTTGACCCAAAAAAAACTCTCCCAGCAAAGCCGGGCATGAATTTTTCAGTGTCCATTAGGCTTTTATGGATGAATCCTTCTCTAATTGTCTTTTGATACAATAGGCTAATTTCATGTGATCTTTGGGGTTCAATTGGTAATGCTACTAAGGTTTAGGGAAACTCTACGAACATTGTTTCTAAGCAATCTAATAGGAAATGGATGTAGAAATTGGGAAAACTAGGAAGTAGAGCACACAAGAACTTTTTATTGAAAGATATATGAAATAAAAAGCATGATACAATTGGATCTTCAATTGGAGAGGAAGATCCTGCTCTCCAAAATCCTTAGCTGACAGCTAGAGCCCTCACAACCTAAGAAATTCTAATTTCAGCAAACACATACCTCCGCTTGAAATCACTCTATTGTTAGTCTTAAACAAGCTCCCCCAATTTCCATCCCAAATCAACCCCCTTTCTTTAAATAATTCTCTCTCATATTTAAATTCAAATTAGGTGTCTTTCCCTAAATAATTTCCTCACAACTATAATTAAAACTTTCCTAAACAATTCCCTTTTGATTAAGAGCCTTTTTAAACAACAACTTTTTGATTATGAAACTTCTTAATTTTCACTCAATCAAATCGTTCAGTCCGTCACAATCATGCCCTTTGTCAATTGAAATGCAATATGATTGACGAGTGGAAACACTTCAGAAAAAAAGTTGAATTGCAAATGAGTAGGGTGAAGATCAGCATAAGCGCATTGAAAACAACATACGTAGATCAATTGAAATGCAATCAAGGTGAAGATTTTTTTGGCAATTATCATTAACAGAAGTAAAAAATGATCGTTAACAGAATTAAAGATGCAGATAACTGTAATATAGATGATCGTTAAGAGTATTCAACTTATGATGCAAGCAGGAGTTGCAACTATCTAATGATGCAGATAACAATATTGATGTAGTGGTGAAGAGCAGCATAAACAAACAGTGAATGAAAGCAATTCAGCAGCATATGCATTAAGCTAGTAAGCAGGAAATCAGTGTGCAATGATTTCAGCAACCAATGAAATAATTTGATGCATGAAATCTATAAGCTGCATTCCACGCCATGTTGCGAACAAGCAATTAAGAATGCAATGGAAATTAGACCTCGCTTCTTCCCTCTGTTACGAATTGGGGTTGCCTCAATAGGGTTAGGCTGATGCGCTTATCATCTCCTTGATTATCCAAGCTCTCCGTGAAGGAAGAGGGGGAAAAACAGGGTTTTGGATATGGAGGGGATGTATTCCTGTTGGATTTCTTGGAGAAGCTTGGTGGAGCACAGGTTTGGAGAAGTTGAAAAGATTTGACGTGACCTAGCTACTGGGGAAGAATGTAATTTTATTGGGAATAAGAAGAGGATGACATGAGGAAAAGAGGGAGAATTTTGAAGAGTTTGGGAGCATATGGGTGAGGGAGAGAGGGACTGGCTAGTATAGGAGGAATTCATTTCATTAATCAACCTATTAAGTTTACAATGCATGGGCATATTTAGAACTGAGGTTAGATATGGTGGACATAAGGGGATAAACCATTTGTCAAAATGTCCAATGGGTACAATCTCATGCCAAAGAAACTCAAATAGCCATTAAGTCTAATTCAGAGTCACGTCAGACTTGGATGAGCTGACTGTCATGTTTGGCCTGCATTAGCTTGTTTCTTTTTTATTATAGCATGCCAATTATTTTGTTCCTCTGCTACTTTGGTTAACGAACAGTTAGACCCATTATCTTCTGATTTTTTTTTTACCATCCTTGAGACTTGTTATACTTTAATGCAGTTCCAAGACTCTCAAATTTCAGTTTGGATATCCCTCGCATTATTGAAGTTGTCAATCTAGAAAAACCAAAATGCATTTTCCTGACTTCACCAAACAATCCTGATGGGAGGTATGTATTTTTATAATTCCCTGAGCATGCATGTTTGCACTGAGCTGTTAATATGTTGTGATTCTAATTTAAAATGAAATATGAATATAATTTTTTCTTAGCTAATATTTAAAGAACGAATCCATTCTCCTGATTTCCCTAATTCTACTCTTGTTTCTCTCAGTATAATTAATGATGAAGATCTTCTAAAGATTCTGAAATTGCCTCTTTTGGTTGTTCTCGATGAAGCATACATTGAGTTCTCTGGTCTTCAATCAAGGATGAATTGGGTAAAGAAGCATGATAACTTGATCGTTCTCCGCACATTTAGCAAAAGAGCAGGTTGGTTAGATGAGCTCTGAATTCCTATGTATTATTATGTTTTAGAGAACTTTGCTCTAGCTCATGATTCAACACCTTTAGATTTGCGGTCTTTGTTCACGGTGGATGATACGCCTGTTCCATTTTTGGTACAAGAAAGTGGGCTTTTGTGTTTTTTTTTGGGGCGGGGGAAAATAGATAAATAGATAGTGAACTTGAAAACTTCATATGAATGGTGGGAGTATGAGAGATTTATGTTCATCTCAACTTTGGAATTTTAGGCACAAACTCAATAAAATAGTTTATGAAAAGAACTTGAATTGGAGGTACCATGGATGAAACTTATTTAAATTCGATGGGTCTTCTGTTGCATGCTTGAACAACATATGAATGAGGAGAGTATGAGAGATTTATGTTTGCCTAAACTTTGAATTGTAGTCACAAACAGCTAAATAGACAACTAGAGAACTTGAATTGGTGGTTCCTATGATGAAAATTATTTTACATAGAGGTCTATTGTTGCATGGTGTAGATAAGGATCAAAATGGTCCACTGACTTTCTATGAAAGATCAAAATTACCTCCAACTATTTAAATGTCTTATTTTAGAACCCAACGTTTTAAATAGAGACTTAAATGGTTTCATAGAAGGACTAATGTGGTTCCTATTTAGAGGCTCAAGGGTCCAAATTGATATTTTTATATAGTCTAGGACTATTTTGATCCTTAAAAAAAGTTACAGGATCAATTTAACCAATTTCTCTTGCATGCTAAGACACTCCCTATGAATGGGGAGAGTATGAAAGATTTATATTCGTCTTAACTTATCCATTTTAGGCACAAGCACAAAAAAGTAGATGCATTTTTTAGTAGGAAAGAGGGAAAATGAGGACATGATCAAGCTAATGAACTTCTACATTAGTAAAAATTCAAGTAAAAACCCGTTAAAAATGCTTGCCCTCATTTGGCAATGATAATCTTTTTAGTATTAAATATTTCCTATATTATTTTAATTTCAATGCCGCACCTCATCAAGAGTTATTTGAATATCCCTCACAATGACAAATAATTCCATCATATTCTGTGTACATTGGAGTTCATTTTTACCACATTCAAAGAGCGCTATGAATTTATTTTAAGATCAATAATTGCTCAAAAATTGGGTAAAGTTTTAGTTCAAATGGAAGTTATTTGGCCAACAAGAAGCCGAGCTTGTTTTGTATCTAACTTGAATTAAGTCAAGCCTTGATCCACTTTATATTTTTAGTTTTCATATGTTGTAGGAGATTTATGTGGTATTATGTTACCGGCCCAGCGAGGGGCCGGCTGGACCGGTCCAACCCGAACCGGTCCGGGTCTTCTCGCGACGGAACCGCAGCCAGCAAGCGGAAGAGCGGATTGGGGGCCAGGGAAGAATTTTGGGAGGGAAATTTTGAATGCGAGGGGCTGTTTAGACATTTTGTAAAACTCCTTTATGGTTAATTAGGAGGTTAGGAGGAAAAGGGGGGGATTATCTTGCATTTGAATTTGGTTGGGAGATCTAGGGTTTGTGTTCTTGGGCTCTAGGCTACGGCTAGAGATTTGGAGAGTCATTCCTTCCTCTCGGATTGAAGGAAATTGTATCTTTGATTGTGTTCTTGAATCTACTAGTGAATTATATTGTTTTTCTCCATTTTCTTTGAGTTTTCTCCACTAAAACTGCTGCGATTTGCTATTTTCCTGCTGAAAACAGCAGTTTTCTCTTGTTTTGGTATTGATTTCGGTTAGGTTTACTTGCGAACCCAAGTATTTCCTATCAAATTGGTATCGAGCGAAGATCCGGGCGGTGGGGGGCTGTTTTCCACTGTTTCGCTGCAGTTTTTTGCTTCTCGGAAGGGATCCGGAGACCATTTTTTGGTTCCCATGGCATCTAAACGTGTAGAAGTCTTGGAGACCAAAGTGGGTCAATTTAAGGCGGATCTGGAGGAGAAGATGGCGACGTTGAGTGAGAATATGGAAGGGAAATTCATGGCATTGGAGGAGATGATGAAAAAGTTGTTGGAAGGGCAAGCAAGAGCTGTGCCAGCGGAGGAAAGAGGAGAAGGTAGTAGAAGCAGGGGTAAGGAGAAGGTGAATCCAGAAGAGGAAGAGGAGGTGGAACTGCTTAACAGCAACGGGAGGATACCACCTCGGGAGTCCATCAGGCGAGAAGAACATGACAGAAGGAGAGACTTCCGGGAAGGAAGAGAAGATGATTGGCGACGTCGGAGGCCCGACCCAGTGGATCGGCTGTGTGGGGGATCTATAACCACCATGGCGGGGCACGAGGGGAAGATGGCTACCGGCGGCCAAGGAGGGAGGATGAGCCCCGATATGCAGAAAGAGGAACTTGGGAAGACCCCATAGCTTGGGACAGAGGAGGCCATTGGGGGAATAGGGCATACGGGGTGGACACGAGGGCCAGAAAGCTGAAAATGCCAGTGTTCGAGGAGGGAAATGTGGATGAGTGGATCCACAAGGTGGAGAGGTATTTTGCAGTGAACGGCCTGATGGAGGAGGAGAGACTGATGGCTGCTAGTATGTGCTTGGAAGGGGCGGCTTTTGCCTGGTTCAAGTACATGGATAAGTGGGAACCGGTGAGGATGCAGGAGAAGAGGGCCAAGGGCCTTTGTTTCAGATGTGAGGAGAAGTTTGTTCCAGGGCACAGGTGCAAGGATCGCGCTCTTCGGGCTCTTACCGTCCATATAGACGAGGCGCCTGAGGAGGGTGATGATTCTGATGAGGAGCAGATTGATCCCCAGTTGGAGGTAGCCGAGGTATCCCTCAATTCTGTGATGGGATTCACTCCTAGCCATACGATGAAGGTGAAGGGGAAGATCCTGGGGAGGGAGGTAGTAGTTTTGATCGATAGTGGAGCCACCCACAATTTCATATCCACTCAGGTGGCGGAGGAGCTGGGAATGGAGCCTAATGAGACAGGCAGTTATGTGGTGATGATGGGGACAGGAAAAGATTGAGTCCAGCACTGGGATCTGCAAGGGGGTGGAGATGAGGCTACAGGAGATCAGGGTGGTGGAGGACTTCCTACCCCTGAGGTTGGGTAGCACAGACGTCATTCTGGGCATGAAGTGGCTACAGACCTTGGGTGAAACCAAGGTGAACTGGGGGACCATGGTGATGGAACTGATGGTAGAAGGAAAGAAGGTGAAGCTGAAAGGGGAACCAGGATTGTCCAGAGCTGGAGTGTCACTCAGGTCGATGGTGAAGATTATCCATGAGGAAGGAGGAGGTTTCCTTGTGGAGTTGCAAAGCTTGGAGGATCAGCAGGAGGGGGAAGAAAAAACCCTATTCCTGCGTTAGTTCAACCTCTTATGCAGGAATTTGAAGATGTTTTCCAACCTCCGGTGGGACTACCACCTGACAGAGAGCAGGAGCACCAGATTATCCTGAAAGAGGGAGTATCTCCTATCAGTGTGAGGCCTTACAGATACCCTCAAGTGCAGAAAGATGAGATTGAGAAGCTGGTGGGAGAAATGCTAGAAGGAGGGATCATTCAGCCCAGCGTGAGCCCTTTCTCTAGCCCAGTTTTGCTTGTGAAAAAGAAGGATGGGAGTTGGAGGTTCTGTGTGGACTATAGAGCTCTCAACAAGAAGACTGTGCCTGATAAGTTTCCTATCCCTGTGATTGACGAGTTGATGGATGAGCTACATGGAGCAGCCTTGTTCACCAAGGTCGATCTGAAGTCAGGCTATCACCAGATTCGGATGAGGAAGGAAGATGTGCAGAAGACGGCCTTCAGGACTCATGAGGGCCACTACGAATTTCTGGTGATGCCTTTTGGCCTCACCAACGCACCTGCCACATTTCAGGCCTTGATGAACCGGATCTTCAAGCCACACCTCCGCAGGTTTGTGTTGGTATTTTTTGATGACATACTAATTTATAGCAGGACTGAGGAGGAACACCTAGAGCACCTGAGAGTGGTGTTGGGTGTACTGAGGGAGCATCAACTGAAGGCAAACTTCAAGAAGTGTGACTTCGCTCAGGCACGGGTGGAGTACCTGGGGCATGTGATATCCCAGGAGGGTGTGGCTGCAGATCAGTCCAAGATACAGGCAATGCTGGCGTGGCCTCAACCCAAGACCTTGAAGGGGCTCAGAGGATTCTTGGGATTGACAGGATACTACAGGAGATTCGTGAGGGGATACAGCACCATAGCGTGGCCACTGACAGAGCAGTTGAAGAAGGACAACTTTCTATGGGGAGAAGCAGCTTCAAAGGCTTTTGAGAAACTGAAGAAGGCCATGACGACAGTGCCAGTGCTTGCTCTACCGGACTTCAATCAAGTGTTTGTGGTGGAGACAGATGCTTCAGGCTATGGATTGGGAGCAGTGTTGATGCAGAACCACAGACCCATAGCTTACTTCAGTCAAGTACTGTCGTCCCGGGCTAGGCTGAAGTCTGTTTACGAGAGAGAGTTGATGGCTATTGTACTGGCCATCCAGAAGTGGAGAACCTTACTTATTGGGCAGACACTTTATTGTCAGGACTGATCAGAGGAGCCTGAAGTACTTGTTAGAGCAACGGATGGTGACTGAAGAGCATCAGCGGTGGCTTTCAAAATTGCTGGGGTATGACTTTGAAATTCAGTACAGACTAGGCGGGGAAAACAAAGCTGCTGATGCCTTGTCCAGATGTTTGGGAGAACTACAGACAGTGGGTGTGTCTGTTCCTTTGATGTTAGATTGGGTGGCAATCAAAGGAGAGAGTTCGAAAGATGAGGGGTTGAAAAAGATCAGGGCTGATTTATTAAGGGAAGGTGATAGCCACCCAGGGTACTCAGTAGAGGGGGACAGATTGCTGTATCAAGGGAGGTTCGTGTTGCCCAGGACTTCTATCCACATCCCAAACAAACATACTCCAAGAATTTCATGGGAGCGCGGTTGGGGGTCATTCTGGGGTGCAGAAGACCTATAGGAGGATTGCTGCTGAGCTTTATTGGAGGGGAATGCATAGAGATGTAGAGGAGATGGTGGCCAGATGTGAGATTTGTCAGAGGAACAAATACATGGCAATGTCACTAGGGGGGCTACTACAGCCGTTGGCGTTACCAGGACGATTGTGGGAGGAAATATCCATGGACTTCATAGATGGGTTGCCCCGTTCAGAAGGCTTCACAGTGATCCTGGTGGTGGTGGATAGACTGAGCAAGTATGCTCATTTTATTCCCCTCCGACATCCTTACACCGCAATAACAGTGGCTACAGAAGACAGTTGCCAACAGGAGGAACGAAAAGCTGGCTCCAAGGTACTTTGGGTCCATATGAAGTGCTGGAGAAGATTGGGTCAGTAGCATACAGATTGAAACTACCTCCATCGGCAACTATACATCCAGTTTTTCACGTGTCACAATTGAGAAAGGCCATTGGGGAGTACACCGCCAATTCTGAGCTACCAGCAACCCTGACTGAAGACTTAGAGGTGATTTTAGAACCTATGGAGCTAAAAGGGGTGCGCCATAAGGAAGATAAAACTAAGGAAGTGTTGATCCAGTGGAAGAACCTTCCTGACTACGAGGACACGTGGGAACCATATGAGAGGACGAAACAGCAGTTTTCTGATTTTCACCTTGAGGACAAGGTGATTCTTTGGGAGGGCGGTAATGTTACGCCGGCCCAGGAGGGGCCGGCTGGACCGGTCCAACCCGGACCGGTCCGTGTCTTCTCGCGACGGAACCGCAACCAGCAAGCGGAACCGAGCGGAGGGAGCAAAGTCGACGGGGGCCAGGGAAGAATTTTGGGAGGGAAATTTTGAATGCGAGGGGCTGTTTAGACATTTTGTAAAACTCCTTTATGGTTAATTAGGAGGTTAGGAGGAAAAGGGGGGGATTATCTTGCATTTGAATTTGGTTGGGAGATCTAGGGTTTGTGTTCTTGGGCTCTAGGCTACGGCTAGAGATTTGGAGAGTCATTCCTTCCTCTCGGATTGAAGGAAATTGTATCTTTGTTTGTGTTCTTGAATCTACTAGTGAAATATATTGTTTTTCTCCATTTTCCTTGAGTTTTCTCCACTAAAACTACTGCGATTTGCTATTTTTCTGCTGAAAACAGCAGTTTTCTCTTGTTTTGGTATTGATTTCGGTTAGGTTTACTTGCGAACCCAAGTATTTCCTATCATATTATTTATTTTATTACAGTTTTACCCTCTCTTGATGGAGCTTTCGTGTTGTTTGGCCAAGGGCCTTCTTGTTTTTATTCCTTTAATTCTGCATTTAATTGAGCATCGGGCTTCTAAAATTCTGCATTTAATTCACATTAATTGAGCATTTATCTCAATTAATTGTGACATTCGGAGGTCCACATCCACTTTAATTTTCTCCCTTTCCCATGCTGATTTTTCCCTTTCCCAAGACAACTACTCTTCCCAAGCAAGCCACATCAGCCCTCTCCCTTTCCCAAGGTAAGTTTTCCCTTTTCCAACCCAACTGCTTCCCTTCCCAAGCAAGCCACATCAGCCCTCTCCCTTTCCCAAGCTAACATTTCCCTATCCCAAGCCAACTACTTCCCTTTCCAAGCAAGCCACATCAATCCTCTCTCTTTTCCAAGCAACCAACCCCACCTCTTCGCCTCCCAAGCTGACTTCTCCACTTCCATATCCTCATCTAGCTAAAACTTTCTTTTCCCCTCACTGTTTTACCTTTCCGAGGAAACCTAACTTCTTCTAAAGCAAAAGGACATCGATTCAACTAAGAGCAAGAGTTTCAAGGGCAAGCCAAGGAGGAACTTGTCGGCATTTCATCAAGGACTCAATTTCTCCCATTCATGAGCTAAGTATCAAATCCTCCTCTTGTTCTTCATCTAATTAAATATTGGTTTTCTCATTTCATCTATATTAGCATCATCTCATATGTGTTGATTAATCCTCTAAATCTTACCTAAATTTGAGCGATAAGAAACTCTAGTGATTAGTCCTTTAAATTAAATATTGGACTTGTGTCAACCCATGTTAGCTTAGTCTAAATTGATTCACCTATTTTTAATGTTTAGCCTTTACTTGTTAGCTTCTTGATCTAATAGTTCAAATTTTCTTATTGTTCTTAATGTTTTATGAAATTTATTTTGCTGTCTTTGATGTTATCTTAGCATAAATCTCTAATTGCATGACTTATTTCGCTTAGTCCTGCATCAATCTAATTCATGATTGAATATATCTAGAGTTTCCCAAATTCTATAAATAATATCTCTTATGCTCTATAAAAGTCTATAGCTGTGGAGGGAGATTGGATATCCTCTCACAATTTGACCAATGCTTTTGCTTTTACCTAGTATTAGTGTTGTCATTCTTGCTTTCTCCTGATTTAGTGCTTTCTCCTATTATTGGATTCATTATTTGTGTTATCAATCGCTACCGGAGCCGCTGATATTGTAGTCACCCACTATTATCTACTATTCATTATGTCACTCTTAGGAATTGATGCCACCCATTTTTGTTTTCCTTCGGATTTGTTGTCAAATAAGAAAACTCCAAAATAGACATTCGACTATTCCTCTATGATCAATTTGTCCCTAGAGTATCACAGTTCTCTAATTTAATCTCTCATAAATATCCGTTATAGAAATTTATGGCAAATGGGATCCAAAATTGATAGCAATTTGTCCGTTGATTTTATAAATTAATCTCAATTTAATCTTTGAGGTGACCATTTGAGTTAAATTTGTATATTCAAAATATTAAAATGGAGAAATGTGTTACTTTGATTGACTTGGCTGTAAATAAATAGTCAGTAGTGTCACGACCCGGCCCGGCTAGCCCGATAATATCGGGGCGGGAACAGACGATCGTACGGAAGAGCATTAGAAACATAAATCAAATTCATTAGATAAATAACATCAGTACATGAATATCATCCATAAATAAGAAAGAGCCACTAAAACAACATCAAATACAGATAGTCCCAAACAGTTCAGATTATCTCAATACCAATAAAAACTTTTGAGTCAACATTACATAAACTCTACATACTGTTCATACTCAGATACTAACTCAAACCTTAGACTCAAAACATAAAATAAATGGAACCTTTCATCCTGAGGTCCCCTACGACGATACATGTAAGGTCGTCGTGCAGCCATTACTTTTCTCCTGAAAAAGATTTCCAAAACGAGGAATGAGCTAAAGCTCAGCAGGTAAATCATATCACAATTAATTTCATAAGATGCATATATTAAAAACATTTACAATTGAAAACTAATTCATTTCATTGAGCGAGTCATAACATGTACTATTCATTTTTCCTTTCATTCTTTCCTTTAACAATTGATTTCTTTCATTCATTTCTTTTCTCTTTCATATGCAATGCAAAATGTAAAAATGAATATGCTAATGTATCATCCGTCCCGGAAGTACCAGTTTTCGTACTGATCAGGTACGCAGTCAAAAGTTTTGGCCATTTCCTTTACCATTTGGCTCCGCAGAACCCCATTACCATTTGGCTTATACAAGCCCCATTACCATTTGGCTTTTGAAAGCCCCATTACCATTAGTTTGGTACTTCCGGATCAACATGGATATGTAATTTTATTTCATTAAATTCTTTTCATTTTCTTTCATAATCATTTCATTTATTCATATACCTTAATTGTCTTTCACATTAATGCATGAAATGAAAGCATGAACTGGGTATTCTTAAAATTAGGAACATCAAAACATTGACAGTAGATAAAATATTGACAGTAAAAAAAACATATGACATTGCATTCTAAATATGAATAAAATCTAACACTTATAAAATTAAAAGGGGTATGAATACCTACCTCAAACCAAATGTGGCACGCCTTGATACAATTCTTCCACCTTACCCTTTAATGGTCACTACCTAAGAAAGATTTATAAAGTAAACATGTCACAATCATAAGTCAAATTGCTAAACTCGGCATTTTCCCTTTAACCATTCCTAACGACAATTAAAGGATAATTAATTAAATAAACGTTGATTTTCGGATTTAATAAATAACTAAATTTTGAAAATCTATAAATCTCCAATTTCATCAATTCTTTGATTTAAAATTGATCTCTAACACAATTACATAATTATAATAATATTTTCGGATTAAAAATAATGAAAATTACAAGAAAACTAACTTTTTATAAAAAGACAAATTTTATGCTTTAAAAACGTTTCTTAAACCCTTAAAAATCATTTTCGTAAAGGATTTTTACAAAATTAAGATTTAGGTCAAAAACCCTAACTTGTAAATCTCCAAAAATTCCTCAAATTCCTTCATTTTCATTGTTAAAATAATCTTCTAATCCTTCCTTAAAATTTTCGTAAAGAAATTAAGAAAGAAAACCAAAATCTTATAAAATCCTAGAAATTTCATTCTCAAATATCTAGAGATCTAGAAAACTTCGCTTGAAAATAATCATACCGGAGTGATCCTCTCGTCGCCCTCTTCGATTTGACCTAAAGCTCTCGCCGGAAAATCATCGCTGGAGCGCCCTCGCGGAAGCCGCCCGTCCGCGCCTAGCCCTTCCGTCCGCTCGGTTCGTCTCTCACGCGTGAAATGAGAGGGGGAGAAGGGCCGGTTGCTTAATTAGGGAGAAAGGGATTTGCTAAATGTCCATATTACCCTTACTTAAGTAAATTCGGCTTAAGAAAAACATAGGGGCAAAGTTGGCATTTAGAGACTTCTAAAAATAATAACTCTCTAATTAGGCAAAATTTGGTATAACTTCTATATATCAAAACGATCAGAATTTCGCGTAGGATTTTCTAAAATTAATTTCGTTGCATTCCGATAACCTTGAAAATTTTTACTTAAATTCTCGTCGCGGCGCTTTAAAAAAAAAACGTGCGATGCCTAAAATAAGATTTTCGGGTTTTACAAGTAGATTATTCTGAGCTTTTTCTCATTGCATCGGGAGCTGTTGTAGCCCATAGCTGTCATCACCTAATGTTGTCTATCCAGAGTCATTGCCCCTCACTATCAACTTTTCAAATTGCCTCTAATACATCATTATACCGGCATCCCACTATTTAGTAGGGCATGAACTTCTGCACTCAAGTGTTTTGCTTATAGTCCAGGTTCATCTGAAACATTCTCCATGGTTTTTTCCTTTTTGATTTTTCATGTTTAAATCTAACATCTACTCTGTAATATATATACCTAAAATTCCAATGTCAAAACAAACGTAACTCTTTATGCTCTTTTGCATCACGTAAATTTTGTTTGGCATTCAACCCCAATAAAATGCTTTGGGAATTTGTTCCTACATTTAAACATTGGATATTGTCTGTACATTGGCATGCCTCTATGAGTAATTGGTAATGTCGCATCTAAAACTCCTTAATTTGTGGGACCAAAAGTAACTTTTGAAAATTTTCTCTAGAGTGATTAGCTCTGAAATCATCATATCATGCTGTGGAGTTTCCAGAAATCTGGGTAGAGTTTTTGTTACTGATGTTGTAAGAGCAGAGTTTTTTGCCATTGGTTTTTTCTTTTTGCTTTCTTTTAATGATAAAATTGGCCTTTAAAATGATGCAGGTTTAGCTGGACTTCGTGTTGGTTATGGAGCTTTTCCTCTCAGCATTATCCAATATTTATGGCGGGCAAAGCAACCATACAATGTGTCTGTGGCAGCAGAAATTTCTGCATGCGCAGCTTTGCAGAATCCTGGCTATCTAGAGGTACGTCTGCAGTTTTAGTGCTGCATAATCTTATTGTATAATGGTCTGTTTTAGCTTGGACTTCTTACATATGAGCCTCTATTTTCCTCAATTTCTTCAGAGAGTAAAGAATTTTCTTGTGCAAGAACGGGAAAGATTGTTTGATCTTTTGGAGAAAGTACCATACCTTAAGCCATTTCCAAGTTTCTCCAACTTTATTCTTTGTGAGGTTACTTCTGGAAAGGATGCTAAGAAGCTGAAGGTCGGGCACCTTGGTCATTACTTTCATAATTTTGATTCCTTTCTTTTTCTCTCTTTATCGTCCCAGAATATTTATGTTATACGAGTTGCCACATTTATTTTAATGGAAATACTTAATATGATAGTATGTTGTTCTGTTGATTAGCCACTGATTTTATTTCATATACTACGATGCACATTTTGTGAGCATGAACTGCTTTCCATGTTTAGAGTCGGGAGTTTTTTTAGGAATTTGGCAGCCCCTCATTGTATCCTTTCCTTTGTTATAGATATTGTTTGGTTGTGTTTTTATTTTCTTTTCCTAAAATGGAACACAATCGATGGTTTCCACATAAAACCAAATACTTTGTATATGTTGCCATTACGTGGATGAAAAAAAAAAAAAAAAACTCAATTTAACATCGTATCGGGGCAAGTTCCATAAATATTTAGGATCCCATCGTCTTCTTTTGCTATATATGTTAGAAATCTGCAACAAGGATGGAGGTCAGCAATAGGGACGGTGATGATGGGCCCTGGATTCAATCTAATGAGATGAGAAGAAGGCATGATTACCATCCTCAAGGATCTTAAAACATGAATAACTTGGGCCTTGGCTCAAAACCAATCCCGACTCGACAATTTTACAACAACACAAATAATTTTCAAACTGAATGGCCCAAACCATGGTCTGTGGTCCCCAATTATCAAGATGATTTTTTTTTTTGCAATGATAAGTTGGGAAATTTCAGTGGTGATATACCATAGCCATAATCACATGATCCTCTTTCAAAATGTGGGGAGCAGAGAACTTGATTGTCAAGGGATAGTTGATTAATTCAATGATTCTGTTAAGCTTCTTGACATCCAAGAAGGAAGGGCACTTTTAGAGTAGGTGTAGACTCCAAGGAGAGGAAGAAGATGAAAAGAGAAAACAAAAATTTTTCATTCCATAACCTTTTCTTATAATAGGTTGTGTATTTTATAATAATTGGTTAGATCAAATTTACAATATAGAATTGGTCTACCTAAAATAAACAAAAAATAGAATAAAGGAAATGAAATAGTGCTTATTACATATATACAGACCTTTTAGTTTGCACTTTATTTGGTCAAAGATATATTGTTGTCCTTTGCTTGTTGTAGTGTCAATGTGGAATGTTTTTCGTTCCTTCTTCTTTGGTAAACTTTTATGCTTTTAGGTTGGTCTACCATGTTTGTATCCCATGCTTCACAATTTGATTATACTATTTTAGGATCAAATAATATTTGTTGATGGTTAACATTCCCATCGCCATGAAGAATAACCTTGTCCTTAAGGTTGAGAGAAAGAAAATAAGAAGAGAGTGCTGCAAAATTTTCCTATATGGCATTATTTGGTAGATTTAATTTTCATTGCAATAATACTTGACGATGAGGCTGATCGCGAAGTTGTATAATGCGTGAAGCTAAAATTGTATAAGGTACAAGGAGTGGTTGGTTGTTATACTCGAAACTTGGTAATTGTGAATTTTTTAGTGGAGGAGCCCTTTAAATGGTATTAGAAGAGAAATATGGAAAACATGATGGATTTTACTTTTCAGGCAGAAGAGTAAGGCAGTAGGCCATCGGGCTAATAACATCTTTAATTGGGAAGGGTCTAAAATGTGATGTCTCAGAATCTAATTTAAAAAAAAAATTATTCTATTATCTTTTAGTATACGATAACCAAAACTATCTAATTTCTTTTATCATTATAAATACCAGCGGAAATAAAACTATCAATCAAAATATCAATATATACATCTATATTCATTTCCCTAAAAATTATATACACTACTCATGATTTATACAATCATGTCGTAACTACTATGTCATAAGTACAAAA
The DNA here is from genome assembly GCA_019514585.1 of Dendrobium officinale. Taxonomy (NCBI): domain Eukaryota; kingdom Viridiplantae; phylum Streptophyta; class Magnoliopsida; order Asparagales; family Orchidaceae; genus Dendrobium; species Dendrobium officinale. The sequence continues at coordinate 19,156,778 of CM033700.1, read as the reverse complement.
GAATAAATAAAATAATAAGAATTTTAATTTGAAGGATCTTGATCAATCTCTCACTCCTGCTCTCTTGCTCTAATCTGAATCATTTAACATGTAATGAGCTCAAGAGCCTAGCAAGTAATCGAATCCTATAACTGAACTCAAAATACAACAAAAGAGCAATGTGCCCGTTAGTTGTCAAATCATAGCAGTAGCATTTATATGAATATGAATCAATGCAGAAAAAGTAAAATGCATATATAGTACCAATAAAGTCTGTAACCAGTAAAGCAATACGGTATGAAAACCAGTAAAGCAGATACAATGGAGAAATCGATAAATTAGTACATGTGTCGAATTATTAAAGCAATCGTCATATCAGTACTATAAATCAGTAGAGAAATTGTATAAAGCTATAAAATCAAAGCATCTGTAAAGACGGTTGAAATCAAGTCAATGTGTTAAAATCATATAGGAGTGTACACATTATCCTGACATTCTTATCAGTATCAATTCAGTATATTCTGTACTCAATATATTATATGCCTAGTATCTGTACAATGAATCAGTAGTATCAAATAATATCAGTATTTATATCGCTAACGTATAGTAACAGTCCAGCAACAAGAGAAATCAAATAATACAATAATAGTAAATATGTGCAATAATAATAAATCCGTACAGAAATAAAAAAGCTTCAATAACTTGTATTTCAGTTGTCACACCGAATCATATTAGTAAAATAATGTAATAATAGTAAATTAGTACAGTAATAATAAATCAATATAATAATTAGAAGATTGTATAATAACAATGAATCAGTAACATGCATTTCAATAGTCACACTAAAAAAATAAGAATTCTTGGCTTAATCGTTATTTTTCCAATATTGTATTAGTATCAATAAATCATTGCCTTAGTAAATAGAGTTATCACTCTTTGGTAGTCGGCAATGTAATCATTTCCTTATAACTCTCAATCAGTATCACGTGAATCGGTAGATGATAACACCAAGCCATAATATTTAAAGAAAAATCTGTTGGCCCACCATATGAAAAATCTCAAATAAATATTCAAAACTTTTATATTCTCAATTTCTATAAAATATAAAAAGTCACGCAATGAAAATTTTACCAATACAAAATTATCCTTGTTTTTTAGTAGCAGAAATACAAATTTGATCAAAAAATTTCAAAAATATCAAATTATTGAAATCAGAAATAGGATAATGGTTCTTTACAATGAAATGAGCAAATCTCCTTACTTGATCTAATAACGAAAATCACTCTACAGCCTCCAAATCTTAGGTTTCTCTCTCCTTTCCCTCTTTTGCCTTTGATTTTCATTTTTATTTCTCTGGTTTGGGGAAAAATGAAATGATGCCATATATAAAGTTTTGTTAATGGATTAGCATTTTATAATAAAATAATAGTATAATATTAATATTATTATATAATTTAATCAATTTTTAATATAAAATTCATATAAATCTTTTTGGACTTTCGAAAATTGTAAAAAAATATCAAAAAAATAGTGTTAAATCCCAACCATCTCTTGACATTTTAATCCCATGGTTAAGATGGGGATCCATGGGAAGCTCACTTGGCTTGCGCCGATCTCCGCCATCACTTGGCATTTTGATCCCATGTTTAAGATGGTGATTCGTGGGAGGCTCACCTAGATTGCGCCGATCTCCTTTCATATTTAGGTGGCTGATTTAGGAAGCGTTATATTAGAGCAATTATGTATGATTATGTAATTATTTATTTCTTTATTAAGATATATTGTATAGATCTATAAGTAGGGACAAATTTATGCAATAAAATTAAGCATTTTCTCTCTCTAATTCTCTTAATTTAACATGGTATCAAAGCCTGAAGTGATATAATATGTGAATTCCACCAGTGGCCTTCATTGCCGATGTCGTTTAAAGACCAAAGAGAAGGAAGCGGAGAGGAGCAAGCGGCCTTCATTGCTGGCCTTCTCTTTCTATTTCTACTACTCTTATATCCAACACAGTCTTTATTGTTGCCCTACACCTTACTAGCTTGATTAATTAATATAACCTTCATCGCTATCCTTTGCCACCAAAATGTCTAAAGATAATTACTCCCAAAGCTCTATGAAGGACTCTATGGTGCACCAAGGAAGAGGAGATCTCCAAAATATGCATGCTTTCTATCGGTTAAATGTGAAGAATTATTTGAAGTGGTCTCAATTTGTGAAGACTTACTTGAAAGAGAAAGAAAGGATAAATCACCTCCTTGGGGTAGGACCAAAAGAAGAATATCCTAATTTTTGGGCATGGGATGAAGCAGACCCAATGATCATGTCATGGTTATGGAATTCCATGACTTCAAAAATTAGCGATACTTTCATGTTCCTATCTACTATAAAATGCAATGGGATGCCGTTAGGTAAACCTTAAAAGCTCGGGATGCTGCACAAACTTTTGAAATTAAAGTCAAAGTGAGAAGCGCAAAATAAGGAAGTAAGACTATGACTGAATATGCCACTCTTCTTCAAAGCTTGTGGCAAGAACTTGATTATTATAGATGCATAGAGACTAAGTGTCCAGAAGATGATGTTATCTTGAGAAAACTTTATTGAGAAATATAGTGTATGGCTTTTATTGCAGGATTAAATGTGGAGTTTGATCTTGTTAGAGTTCAAATTCTTGGCAAAGAGGAGACACCATTAAACGAGACCATTTTTCTTATTCGTGTTGAGGAAAGCCAATGAGGGGTAATGCTGGAGCTAAAAGTAGTTGAATGTTCAATAATGGTGTCAACCAAAGAGGTGTCATGGAAGGAAAATTATAAGGATTTCTCAAAATCTAAAGACAAAGACTCCCTTTAGTGTGTCATGGAAGGAAAATTATAAGGATTTCTCAAAATCTAAAGACAAAGACTCCCTTTAGTGCAGCTAATGCAAGAAATCAAAATACAAACATGTTGGAAGATCATGGAAAGCCCTGAAGTAAGGAATGCAATTAAAGAAGTGGACAAAATGACACATCACAAGCCAACACTACAACAAGTTAATCTAACCCAGAAACCCAGTATAACTTTAGAGAGCTCAATAAAAAATATTTTGATAAACTAAAACAACTCCTAGTATTCATTAAAAAATCACCTGCATCTTCTTATCTTGCACTTTCAAGTAAGTTTCCTATATCTATTGGATTAAGTGCCTTTAAAAATCATTTGGAAGGAAGCCCTTTTTACTGCCACATATCTCATAAATCAACTACCTTTAAATACAATGAGACTAAAAACATTAATGGATATTCTATCCTCTTTTTACCCCGAATTTTGAACCCATAATAACATTACATACAGAATTTTTGGGTGTACTGCGTATGTTTACATTCACAACCAAAATAGAGGAAAATTAGATCAATAGAACTCAAATGCATCTTTGTTGGATATTCATCCACCTAGAAATGTTACAAGTATTATCATCCCTCCACCAAGAAAACTCTTGTATCTGTTGATGTTACCTTTGATGAACAAAAATTTTGTTTCACCAAACCTCATCTTTAGGGTTAGACAGAAACTGAGAAAGATGAGGAAAGTGAGTTTGCCCCTCTTGACCTTCTAGGTCCACCTCAAATCAATACATCTAAACCTAAAATCAAAGTTAGGAAAACTGAGGACAAAACTATTATGGATAACAGAAGGTTTGGGCAAGTGTATTACAGGTGTATTAATTCAAATTATGTTCTAGAGCAGATTCATAAATCTGAACCGTCTCCTGAAATTGAGTTAAACACAAGTTCACAAAAAAAAACCTTCCTTGTATCCTGTAACCAACTTTGTATCATTTTATAACTTCTCCCTTCACACAAATTTTTTCTGGTTACACTAAATGATTTTCATATTCATAATGATATTTCTAAGGTCTTATACGATGAAAATTAGAAAATGCCATGAAAGATAAAATGCAAGCTCTAGAGAAGAACAATACTTGAGGGATCACTGACCTACTAGTAGGAAAAAAATCAGTTGGATGCAAATGGGTGTTCTTTGTTAAATGCAAAGCTGATGGTACATTGAAAATGTATAAGACAAGATTTGTGGCGAAGGGTACACTCAGATGTAAGATATTAACTACCAAGAAACTTTTGCACCTATGGCCCAGGTGAATAGCGTGAGGATCTTGCTCTCACTAGAAGCTAATTACATTTGGCATCTGGAATAGCTAGATGCCAAAAATGCATTCCTATACAAGGACTTGGAGAAAGATTTTATGGAGAATTCACCAGGATTCAGAAATTTGAGGGTGACAAAGTGTGCAGTTTAAACAAAGTTCTATATGAGCTAAATAAATCACCTATAGCTTGGTTTGGAAGATTTTCAAAAGTCAAGCAACTTATTGGTTACCGGCAGAGCCAAGGGGACCATCAATATTCTTTAAGAACTCAGACTCAGGAAAAGTCACAGTTTTATTAGTTTATATGGATAATACAATCTTGATTGGGAATGATGAAAATGAGAGTGATTATGAGGAAATGTCTTGCTAAGAAATTTGAGATAAAAAATCTTGGTGTATTAAAATATTTCCTTGGAATTGATATAGTCTACTCCAACAGATGAATCTTCATTTCATAACCAAAATGCATTAATGATTTTCTTAAAGAAACATGTAAGCTAGCTATAAACCAGCCCCAACACCAGTAGAATCAAATCTCAAAATGGGGGAAGCTAAAAAAGATCTAAATATAGATAAGAGAGCTCATCAGAGACTTGTCAGAAAATTGATATACCTTTCCCATACTAGACCAGATATAATGTTTGCTCTAAGCATGGTCAACCAGTCATGAAGCATGGTCAACCACAACAACAACAACATCAAGCCTTTATCCCACTACGTGGGGTCGGCTACATGAATCCTTTTTCTCCATTGTGTCCTATTAAGGTCAAATTCTCATTTAAATCTAATAAAGAAAGGTCATTCCTAATATTTTCTAACCAAGTCTTTTTAGGTCTGCCTCTACCTTTCTTAATATAAGTCAAATCTAATATCTCTACTCTCCTAACAGGGTCATTGGAAGGCCGCCGTTTTATGTGACCAAACCATCTAAGGCGACTCTCTCTAATCTTATCTTCTACTGGAGTTACTCTAACATTTTCACGTATATGATCATTTCGTATCCTATCTCTAAGGGTAAAACCACTCATCCACCTGAGCATCTTCATCTCTTCCACACTTAACTTAGTATTATGCTTCTCTTTTAATGGCCAACATTCAGCACCATAAAACATTGCAGGCCTCACTACCATCTTATAGAATTTTCCCTTAAGTTTGAGGGTACTTTTCTATCACAAACAAGCTCGTTTGAGGGGTACTTTTCTATCACAAACAAGCTCGATGTATTCCTCCACTTTAACCATCCAACTTGAATTCTGCTGATAATATCTCCATCAATTTCACCATCACTCTGAACAATAGATCCAAGATATCTAAAACGTCTACTCTTATTAATGACTTGATTGCCCAAAGTCACAATCCCCTCACTAGGCCTATTACTACTAAAATTACACTCAATATATTCCATTTTAGATCTACTCAAGCGAAAACCTTTAGTCTCTAATGTTGACCTCCATAATTCAAGTTTATTTTCAACTCCCTCTCTAGTCTTATCAACAAGAAGAATATCATCAGCAAAAAGCATACACCAAGGTACATCCTCTTGCAAATGTCTAGTGAGAACAACCATGACTAAAGCAAAAAGATATGGGCTTAAGGCTGATCTTTGATGTAACACAACCGAAATAGGAAAATTCTTGGTCAAACCACCTTGTGTTTGAACACAAGTAATAGCTCCTGCATACATATCTTTAATAATTTGAATATAAGCATTATTAACTCCTTTCTTTTCAAGAACTTTCCATAGCACTTCTCTTGGAACTTTATCATATGCTTTTTCTAAATCAATAAAAATCATATGTAGATCCTCCTTATTTTCTCTATATTTCTTCATCAAATCACTTAATAAATGTATGGCTTCCATAGTCGACCTACCTGGCATGAATCCAAATTGATTTTGAGAAACATTAGTATCACGCCGCAACCTATGCTTCATAACTTGCTCTCATAGTTTTAAAGTATGACACATTAACTTAATTCATCTATAATTCGCACAATCTTGTGCATCACCTTTATTCTTAAAAATAGGAATTAACACACTCTTTCTCCACTCATCTGATATCTTTTTAGTCTTCAAAATAATATTAAAAAGTTTAGTAAGCCAAGAAATTCCTTCATCTCCTAAGCATTTCCACACCTTTATTGGAATATCATCAGGTCCAACAGTTTTTCCATCCTTTGTTTTCTTTAAAGCATCTCTAACTTTGGTTTTACTAATACGCCGATAAAAACATACATCTTTATTTTCATTTAGGGTGTTAAGGTCACTATAGTCAATCTTATTTTCACAATTTTCATTAAAAAGTTTAGCAAAATATCTCATCCATCTTTGTTGAATATCATCTTCTAAGAAAAGTATTTTTTGATCTTCATCCTTAATACACTTCACTTGAACTAAATCCTTACTACTATCTCTTTGTTTGGCTAACTTATACATATATCTTTCTCCCTCCTTAGTATCTAAACGATTATATAAATCACTAAAAGTTAAGGTCTTTGCATTGCATATTGCTTTCTTAGATTCCTTACGAGCCTCTTTATATCTTTCCCAATTATCTGAATTTTTAAAATTAAACCAATTTTTATAATAAATCTTCTTATTCTTAATCTTTTATTGCACATTTGGATTCCACCACCAACTATTTTTACTATTAGGAGCTTTTCCCTTTGATACTCCAAGCACATCTTTTGCAATATTCTTAATATCACTAGCAACTTTTTCCCACATAACATTAGCATCCTCATGCACAGATAAAATCTCAAGATTTAAAATCTTACTCTCAAAAATATTTTTGTTAATATTCTTTAAATGTCTCCATCTAATCCTAAACTATCATTTTACTTTATTTTTTATTATTTGTCACTTTATCTTAAAGTCCAAAACTAATAATCGATGTTGGGTACATAAATTTTTACTCGGAATAACTTTACAATCTTTGCAATCTAAACGATCTAATTTTCTTATAAGAAAATAATCAATATAGGTTGTACTATATCCATTTTTATAAATGATGAGATGCTCATTCATTTTCTTAATTAAGGTATTAACAATTGAAAATCATAAGTTAAACAAAAATCTAATATGGTCTTGCCACCTTCATTTGTTGTTCCAAAACCATAGCCACCATGAATGCTTTTAAAATCTTCCACCTCTCTACCAACATGTCCATTTAAATCTCCTCCAATAAAAACTCTTTTTTCTATATCTTTTGTAATAATTCTTCTAAGTCATTCCAAAAATTTAATTTAGAACTCATATCCAAACCTACATGAAGCATGGTCAACCAATTTATGAAAAATCCAAAGCAGACTTACATGCAAGCTGTAGACTGAATACTGCCCTACCTTAAAGGGAACCCAAGGGATCCTCTTCATAAGAGACTGTGGAATAACCCCAAAAGCATATATTGATGCATATTACACATAATCACCAGTAGATAGACGATTTATCTCAGGATACCGCACATTCCTTTAAAGAAACCTTGTTACATGGAGAAGCAAGAAACATAATGTGGTGGCAAAGTCTAGTGCGAAAGGAGAATACAAAGATATGACATTGGGAATATAGCTAATATGGATTAAGGTGATTCTAGAAGACCTTATGATGAAGTGGGAATGGCACATGAAGCTACGCTGTGACAATAAATCAGCAATCAGCATAACTCACAATTTGGTTTAGCATGATAGGACAAGCACATAGAAGTGGACAAACATTTCATAAAGGAGAAATTAGATAGCAGTCTTATATGTCTACCAAGTCTCATAAAAAAATCAGCTTGCAAATATTCTTACCAAGGGATTTGATAGCTCTTCCATTTTGGGACTGATTACTAAGTTGGGAATGACAGATTTCTATTCCCCAGCTTGAGGAGTGTTAAATCCCAGTCGTCCCTAGGCATTTTGATCCCACGAGTAAGATGAGAATCCATGGGAAGCTCACCTGAATTGTGGTGATCATTGCCGTCCCTTGGCATTTTGATCATACGGCTAGGATGTGGATCTGTTTGGGAGGCTCAATTGGATTGCGTCGATCTCCTTCCATATTTAGGTGGCTGATTTAGGAAGGATTACATTAGAGCAATTATGTATGATTCTGTAATTATTTGTTTATTTATTAAGATATCTTGTATAGATCTAAAATAGGGACATGTTTGAGCAATAAAATTAAGCCTTTTTCCCGCCCCAAATTCTCTGAATTTAACAAATAGTCAAATTTATTTAGAATTTGGTGAAATCAGTTTGCAAAACGGACATCTAACGACCCCCCAAAACTCACTTATACCGATGTATGTCAATTTCTTAAGGATTTGCACCACCACCACCAACAACAACAACAACACTAAGCCTTTATGTTGGCTACATAAATCTTTTTTTCCAATTGTGTCCTGTTAAGAATCAAATTCTCATTTAAATCTAATAAAGAAATGTCATTTCTAATATTTTCTAAACAAATCTTTTTAGGTCTATCTCTAACTAAGAATTTGTGCAAATGTTTAAAAATTATGAAAAATTTAGTGTAATTAAATCACTACAATATCTATGTTATGGTGGTGATGGTTTGTGATTTGGACTTATTATGACTCCTAAAAAAATTATTTGATTGTAGTTAATTTAGAATGTGTGCGGCTGACAACATAATATTGTCTGAATGGTTGTAGTTTAAACACGACCAATTCACCAAAAGTGCAAATCTCTTCAGTTGTGATCTGCCTTTGTTTTTATACGATTTTGTACTTGTTGTGTGTTTTGTCAGAGGGTTTGGAGAAGTGTGTCATGGTTAGTTAAGAAAGTATCAACGACGTGGATGTTAGATGTATCACGAATATAGGAAGGGATGGGCCATATAAAGCTTGTAATGGTGAGATCTTATAGTTGTATGGCATGATGTATTGTAGTATAATTTAGCTCAACGAAGAAAGGATGGCCATAATCTGGGATTAGAGGAGGTATATGCACAAATATATTGCTCTAGACAATGATTAAGAACTTATGTTTCAACAAAGAAAGGATGGCCATATCCTTAGGGTGCATTATAACTTGATGTAGCCAGAACGAAGATTAAGTTTAGAGAAAAAGGAGGCTCCATGTAATTCATCTAAGAGTTCATCCACTATTGGAATAGAAAATTTATCTTTAATAGTGAGATCTTTAAAGGCCCCATAAGTAATCAATTGTTCATAGCGTCCTTTTGAAAATGCCAAGTACCATCCCATTTTTTATAAGTAACACTAGATTAGAAAAAGAGCTGTGGCTATGACAAATAATACCCAATTGTTGCATTTCAGTAATCAATTGTTCATAGCGTCCTTTTGAAAATGCAGGTAATGACAAGGACGGATGTTAATTGGTTTAGATAATGATGGAATATAAATATGATGGTCAATGGTACGTGGTGGAGGTAAACCATGTGATTGTTGAAATAAATGTCAAAATTTTTCGAGTTAGTGGAAATGGAGAGTGGTGAAGGATGTGTGATGTTTGCAAGGTAATCATCAAGAAGATCAACAAATGATGTATGATTTCCATCTGATTCTTTCTTTTTAATTGTAAAGATTTGAATGGTGGGTGTATGAGATATTAAGGCACATAATTTACTAAAAGTATAGGATTGGGTGTAAATTGAGGTTCACCTGAAAGTGTGTGTGGGCTCCGAAAATTCGGCCCCGGCCTCCACTCGCTTTTCTTATTCGGCGAGGGAGTTTTAACGAACTAAGTTCCGAGGTAAATTTTGGAAGGCAGATGGGTTTGTAGATAAGACACTACCCAGAGATTTCGCCCTCATTTTGTGAGGACTTTATGATATGAGTTCTGGTTTCCTATAGGCGCAAGCCCCTATAGTTAATTACCCCTCCCGATCACGAGAGAGAACTTTCGATTAAGGCTAGTTGTCGATCAGATACGTAGAAATACGTGTTATCTGGCATATAGTAGCAGCAATGGATTTGAGATTGGAAATATTGGATATTTGAGAATTTGAAGGGTTTGATATTTAAAACTTGAAATTTCACCATCTCACACTTAAAGCGGATGGTGGGGGAATGGATGATGGACCCGATCAAGATCCCATGGTTCCGTTGTCCCGGGCCATCGTGGTCCCTGGTCTACTAGTCAGAGGAGGTAGTCGACCCAACTTGACAGAAGGATCCTTGTCGGCAGCCATGGGTTGCTTTGTCCAAGGGGACCTTGTTGACCGGGGATGAATGTTTGTCTAAGGGGACAAATTTGAATCCACCTTAGCTAACAGAGGGCTTTATGCCCTATCGATCATATCCTATTGATTCATATCTCAAGGATTTAACGCTATTAAGGAGTGTATTGGCTCTGGCCATAACCGCTATATGTGGTGCCATTTGGCGGCAAAACCACTCGATTCAGAGGGCCCCGGGTCATAACCGTTTACCTGCAGTGCCATTTGGCGGCGAAACTGCCGGTTAGAGGACACGTCCTTACTGGCAATAGATTGTTTGAGAATGGATCCTAGTAATATTTTCGACTAAGCATTTAGCTCTTTTGTGAGCTGATGTAAATTTTAATTTGTCCACCCCGACAAACTGTTGCGGAGGGTGGATGAAATTTGCTTTAAGTATGGATGGTTAGATTTCAAATTTAAATATTTTTGGATTTTGATGATTTTCTGAATTTTTGGAGTATTTGGGTGGAGCTTTGTATTAAGTGGACTTTTGGGAGGTATTTGAAAGTATTTGTGAACCCCTCCAGTTGAGATAAACATTCAACACGGCCATCATCGGGGTGTTTGGGGTCATTCCTCTTTATGGATTAAACCCTGTCAACACTGTCGGGCTTGTCGACAGAGGATCGGGTTTCGTAGGTGTTATGCCCTTGGTAGTGAATTCTCATTATTATAGGCCTTGAAGGCCTAATATGAATATATTAAGACAAATATGATGGTCTTCATAACCGTATATTTGTTTGTTGGTTCGAACCCTGTCGACTTCTATTGACCCATATAGAAGGATCGGTTTCGAACCTGAATTCACTTGTCAACCAGCGCAGCATCCCTAGACGTCACGTGTGTACCAATAACACGCTCGCCGGGACCCATGCGGGTATTTGATTGCATTTACCACTTTTAGTGTGCCTATGTGTATACAAACTATTGTGCACGTGCGGGGGTACTTTAGAATGCTTGAAAGGTCTTCTACAATAGCCCGTAGAGATTTGCATTTTGATGTAGTCATCTCCTAACCTTCATTAGAGATCATTCAAACTCATTCTTTCATTGATTGTTGATGTAGTTCAATTCTAGTCCATGCCATAGCTTTGTGACTATCTCATATCTTTCACAATCTTTTGTCATTTAGAAGTGAGGATATGCTAACAAGATGAGTTGCAACATGTATGTTGAATATGATACTGTTGGTCATTAATATCTCCCTTCCATTTGGGATAACCATTTCTTAACCTTTGCAAAGATTGTATTATTATTTTTTTTATCATAAGCACATTGCTATTGTTCGCTAGTAGCCGTATTTGGACTATAGTATATTCCATATGAATAAACCGTATCATTCATTAGAGACCTCATATGGTAGCAAGTGGTGTTCAAGGCTATTTATTCAACACTGGCCATCTAATCATTTGGTGTTCATTTGAATGATTTGAACCCTGATTTTGAGAATTGGTTTGAATCCAGCTTAGAATCAAGCTCATTCCAAGTTCAAGTTCTGATTTGAGTAAACCCTTTGTTTGTTTGTTGACTTGAGTTCAAGTTTCAAGCTCAAGTGCATGCCCACAAGTTCTCTATTTGAGTTCACTTTCTATGTCCCCTTCACTTGGTTCAAACCATGTTCTCTTGCAAATGATTTCTATTTGAGTTCTTTGCCAAGTTCAAACTCAAACCCAAGTTTGAATTTCAAGTCAATGTAGCTCATATCTCATTCAAGTTCAATTTGAGTTTTGTTTGAGTCCAAATCAAGTCTACAAGTTTGTTGTCAACTTGCCTAAGTCTTTGCTTAAATCCAGTTGGGGTTCAAATTATGCATAGCCCTTTGCACTTTCTTGTATACAAGTCCAATTGACCCAATTTCTAGTTTGCAAGTTTTCATAGTTAAGTTGCAAGCCTTTGCTTGTTTGGATAGGATTCAGATAGATCGCCTTCTAATCCTTCAAATCAAATTCATTATAATTCCTCTATTGAGAAATCATCTGAATACATGTTGAGTCTTTGATATTTTTGTTCAAATCTTCTTGTCATCTTAAGTTCAATTCTTTGTAGTATAACTTTAGTTGATTGCTTAAAAGTTTCAAGTATAAGTAATTGTTCAAATTTGGATCCATCTTCATCAAGTTCAAGTGTCCCCTGCAGTCCAAGTCTTGTTCAATTTTGATTGAATTTTAGTTGAAGTGCAATCCTTTTTATGGTTCATTTAAGGTTTGAATTCACTTAAGTCAATTTGATTCAATCAAGTCCATGTCCGGATCTTTGTTCAATATAGCTCTTGCATGTCCTTTTAATTCAATCAAGTCCAGATCTCAAATTGTTCAAGTCCTTGGATTTTCAATCCAAATTTCGGCAGCCTCCCGGCGTCTCCCCCGTTAAGAGGAAAAAACCAAGAGGCCGCCTACCCGCCACGCCACCAAAGGCGTGCACGGTTGGTGTTTGTGAGACACCGCGGCGGTTGTATTAAAAGTCTCATTCTGCGGCAGAAATGCTCGAGTAGGCATGGGCATGTCGATCCCATATACAACGGGAAATTGAGAGGAGAAGGACATTCGGCTCCCTCGTTTGGTTCCGTCCCCGACAGAGAGAGAGTAAGAGAGTGTGAGAGCAGGAGCAAAAGCCCAGTCCAGGCGGAACTCTACTTCGGTCCAGGGGAATCGCTCGAGCGACCTTCTCCTATCCGCGTTCCCCTCCAGCCGCGCGGAAACGAGTCCCGACCCCGTCTGGACCTTTGGCCGAGCTTCCCAGGATTTCTTTCCTCCTCTATTCGCTGAATCTCTCAAAGCCGCGGACTCCTGTACGTGAGCTCGTCCGACCCAGAGCCCCCGACATAATCCAGGTCGGGATTTGTGTTTCTTTCTTTCCGAAGGGAGGCTTCTACCCTGCCTTCTTCAACTCCGGCAAGTTCATAGTGGTTGAGAAAGCTGTGGAAAACCTCTAATCAGCAAAAGAATGCTTCCACTCTCCTTTTTCGTCTTCGGCGACCTCGAGGTGAGTTGAAAGCTATTTGAAGCTTCCAAACAGCAAAGGAGAGCTTCAAAACCTCCCAAACAGTGATTTAGAGCCTCCAAATCACTTTGGACAGCAACGGCGACCTCTGGAGCTTCTTGGACAGCGACTTGGAGCTTGTAGCGGAGCTTGGACAGCAGCGGCAACCTCTGGAGCTTCTTGGACAGTAGCTTGGAACTCGGATAGGAGCACTCGGACAAACCGGGACAGGTATACCTTTGAAACTTAGGCGAAACCCTAAGGCTCCCTAGCTAATGGCATGTGATTGACGATCCAAAGCCTTAGGTCCCTAGAAACTATGATTTCTGGTCCCCCAAAACCCTTTGACGGCTGTCCTCTTTGCAAAACAGCGAAAATTTGGTTGTTTTCCGTTGTTGGTGTAAAACCCGAAAATGCCGTCTAAGACCTCGCACGCTTTTCAAAGCGCCGCGACAAGGTTTAAGTGAAAATTTTGAAGTTTGTCAGATTTCGACGGGAATAATTTTAGAAAATAGAGCGTAAAATTCTGATCGTTTTGATGTATAGAACATATATCGTATTTTGAGTATTTTGAGAGTTATAATTTTCGGAAAGTTAGAAATGCCAATCCTACCCCTAAGTCTTTCTTAAGCCAAATCTACTTAAGTGAGGGCATGAGAGTCTTTTGGCATGTCCCATTTCTCCCTATTAGGCAAACCGAACCCCTCCCATTCTCCCTCATTCGCCCCTTTTCACCCAAACCGAGCGGACAAGAGAGGAAGAGGCGGACGGGTAGGGGCATCGGGCAAGAGTGACGGTCGGCTCCGGCGACTTTTTCCGACGAGAAAACTTGAGGAAATCGTAGAGGAGCTTAAAGGAAGTTAAAGGTATGCAATAGAATTAGGTTTTTCCCTCTCATTCTCAAGATTTTTGGAAGAGAAGATTTCTAGGGTTTTGAGAAAAACTTGAGTTTTCTTTGAGATTCTTTTGAGAAAAGTTTAGGGAAGATTATGAGGATGTTTCTAAACCCTAATGTACATTTTCTTTCATAAAAATATGAGTTTTGTAAATTAGGGTTTCACTTAAAATTGACCATCTTTGGAAAATCCTTCACAAAAGGTATTTCTAAGGGTATGGGGAAGCTTTTATGTGAAGACATTTTAAGGTATAAGCAAAGTTTTGAGTTTATGGAAGTTAGGGTTTCACTCAAAAATGGTTTTCTTTCAAATACCATTCATAAAGATGTTTTCTAATGATTCTTAGAAGATAATTATGGAATTTGATTTAAGTTTTATAAGAATAAATTGTATTTTGTAAAATTAGGGTTTTGTGAAGATGAGAGTTTCCTTCGGGTTAAGCTTAGAGAAAGGTAAGGTGGTGTTTTAAAATCCTAATGAGAGTTACTTTTATAAAAAAAAAAATAGTTCTTTTTGAAACCTAGGGTTTTTTTTAGGGTATGAGGGAGAAAACTTATATCTATACCTTATGTTTGCCACTTGTAGGGTTGAATTTCGTAAGAGGAAAAGGGGTGTGAGGACTTTTGAAGGATCGCCTTGTGGTGGACGGTTTGAGGTAGGTGGAATGGATTTTCTTTTAAATGTTAAACAATTTTTTATTTCATTGAATTATATAGAAATTGCCAAATCAATTATGCTCAATTGAACTCTTATGTCTCAACTTTGATTTTGTAAGTTTATGGATATTTGAGGCAATTACAAATGTTTCCCTATGAAATGCTCAACTTATGATTGGATTATATACTCTTTTCCTACACATGCTCTACATGATTTTCTCTACCTTACATGCAATGTTCATACAAGCATAGCAAGCATACGAATCTTTGAGGAAACATACACTTGCATAGCTTATGGATAGTTCTACATTGAGCATCTTTATGATTATATAAATACTAAATGTATGTGTATGTTGACGCGGGAGTATCACATGGAAAAGGAGGCTCTTTGAGCCATGGAAAAGGAAGGCTCTTATGAGCTGTGGAAAAGGATTGGTTCTTTTGAACCTATGGAAAAGGAAATGGCCAATTTATTGTACCTGATCAGTACAAGTGATACTCCTGAGACGGGTGATATGTATATATATATATGTACTAAATTATTATGAATGTTTTTCATACATTGTCATATGTGATTGAGATTAAATGAGCCTCAATGTTTTAAAATGAAAGGAAAGAAAGAAAGGAAAAGGTTATGAAAGGAATATGCATTTGAAAGTTGAGGTAAAGGTATGCTTTCCTTTGAGCACAACTTGTTTTAGATTGATGAATCTTTTGCTAAAAATATTTCCCAAAGTATGTTAAATGTTTTCTCCCATCGATTTTTATGTTTAATTGAATTTCCATTCTCACCTATTGAGTGTAAGACTCACCCTCGTTGTGGGAATACTTTTCAGGAAGAGCTAGAAAGGGGTAAATGGCCAATCAACCACCGCGAACTTACCGTCGTAGGGAGACGACGGGCGGCAGGTTCTTTTGTATTTTGATGTTTTGTTTAGAAAGGTTAGAAGTGTTGAGTAGGAGAAAAATGACTTTTGGATTCCCATTTTGTAATTTTGTAAACTTGATGATTTATGAATGAATGAAAAGAAAAAGTTCATATTTGGAAATCTTAGTGGCTCTTTCTTGATATTGATGCTTTATTTTGGAATTATATTAATTGTCACGAAATGTCCCTTTTAGTTTCTTCATGTCCGATCTCTGTTCCCGCCTCGCACTTGCGAGCTAACCGGGCCGGGTCGTGACAGTTGGTTCTCATGTGAGAATCCGTAGAGGATGTTAATGCGTATAGGAGTGATTTAGAGCCTCCAAATCACTTTGGACAGCAACGGCGACCTCTGGAGCTTCTTGGACAGCGACTTGGAGCTTGTAGCGGAGCTTGGACAGCAGCGGCAACCTCTGGAGCTTCTTGGACAGTAGCTTGGAACTCGGATAGGAGCACTCGGACAAACCGGGACAGGTATACCTTTGAAACTTAGGCGAAACCCTAAGGCTCCCTAGCTAATGGCATGTGATTGACGATCCAAAGCCTTAGGTCCCTAGAAACTATGATTTCTGGTCCCCCAAAACCCTTTGACGGCTGTCCTCTTTGCAAAACAGCGAAAATTTGGTTGTTTTCCATTGTTGGTTCTCATGTGAGAATCCGTAGAGGATGTTAATGCGTATAGGAGTATTGGATTTGTGTCTAATGCTTCTCAAATGTATGTTTTAGCATTCATGTTGTTTCCCAAACCTTCATTTACCAATGACCGTAGGCTAGGTGATCTTTCCTCGTCCCAAAATGAATATTGCGGTGTAGATTTCTTTGCATCATGAGGCATGTTTTCCCATTTCATTGAATGACACAGCGAAATTTACACAAAATTTGGGATTTCATATTTGCTAACTTGTATATTATCCATGGCTTTCATGAATGCACAAAATGCATTTTTAGACGGATTTTAAATCCATAGCATACTTCTTGTAGGATTTCACACGAATCTCCAAAGATTCATGTTGCAAATCCTATGATTGGTAAAGCTTTTAGAAATCCATTTTTGGGTGTCTTGTGAAACTCATGGAGGTGATAGCAAATGAGCACTTCAACTTATGAAATCTCTAGGATTAGAGATGTTTGCCCATGCTTCTAACACATTAAAGTAAAAAGAGTTTGCAAGCTTCAATTTTATTTGGTTATATGCATCTTTATTTCAAAGCTTAGATTGCAAAAATAATTTGTAAATGCAAAGTTCCTTTATGTGATGAAGCTTGTAAATTTTTGTGAAGCTTTGCAAATGCTTGGAGGCAAATTTAATCAATTCGATGAGCCTCTCATGTTGTGAGATTGTACATTAACCTCCCAAGGCTTGTGTCGAAATCCCACAAAGAAAGCATAATTGGTTAAGTTTGTATACAATGTTTTGCAAAATATGGATAGAAGCAAATGTTTGATATTGCTATGCATTTATAGATTTGCAAACTTACTAATATGCTTATCAAATCTTTAAATACTTATGAAACAAGTATGAGATGAAGTTGATAAACATGTTCAATGAAATTTGCAAGTTAATCAGTGTTTAGCAATTGAAACGATCAAACATCTCAAACAAAAAAATGATGAACTTTGCATGCTTATTCTTAGGTTCTTGATAGAGCTTATCAAATCGATCTTTAGGGCATCTATAAGATCTTTCAAGTCCTCTAGGTCATACCAAAATTGAATTAGAAAACATTTCAAGTTTAACACTTGGAACTTCTTCAAAGTTCCAAGTTCTATGTTGCATGAGTGCCAACAAGCATCACCCTTCATTTTGGATATTCTTGGAGCTTCCTCAAGGCCCCAAGATATCCCATCAACTTCAGCCATCATGATTTTAGGAACAAATCCTAGGTCATCTCTCTTTTGTTGAGACAAAAAAAAATCAACAAATGCTTGCACTTCCATGGGTGGTATTTTGGAGCCTCTCTAAGCCCCAAATGTCCATCATATGGACCACTTGAACTTGAGACCAAACTCTCAAGTTCTCCTACTTAGTTTGTTGGGGTACCTAATCAACAAACATTTCACTCATGTGTTGTATTTAGAGACTATCCAAGGCTCTAAATGCTTCTCCTACATATGAATCTTTGTAGTTTGGAACCAAATTCTAAACTATCAACTCTTGTGTTGGAACATAGAACCAACCAAACTTCTTTTTCCCTTCGTTTGTTAAATCATAAAATTGACAAATGAATACTCCTCTCCCTCATGTATGATAATTTGAAATCTCCAAAGACTCCAATCAAACATCATTACACGGTGGTCAAATCTTAGAAACAAATTCTAAGTTATCCACCTCTTGTTTGTTGAAACAAGATCAACAAACAATTTTCCTCTCCTTTTATGCATGACATTTGAAGCCTTTTCAAAGCTTCAAATACCCCATTGCATGTCTTCTAGTCTATCTTAGGAGTTATCACCCATCTTTATCATGTGTTGTGTTATGGATTTCTCTAGATCCTAAAATACATCATGCCTTAAACTCTTGAGCTTAGTAGTAAACTTTAAATTTCTCCCATTTGTTGGAACACAAGAAACCAACATATCTTTTCTCATGCAAGATATTTTAAGGCTCCTCAAGCCTTTAAACATATCATTGCATAAATCCTTTAACTCTTGGATCAATCCTAGGTTATTTCCTCTTCTTTGTTTGTTGAGATGTAAAATCAACAAACAAATGCCGCTTCTCCTCCCCATGTATAATAGTTTGAAGCTTTTCCCAAACTTCTACTTACTATCACATGGGGTTGTTGAACTTAGAACCAAACTCTAAGTTCTTTCTCTCAATTTGTTTGAACCTAAGTTTAACAATTGAGCATCTCATCTAGGCTTAGGACCTAAAACCTAATCTTTCCTCTCCTTTCACTTAACCCAAGTTTAAGTGAATGATCTCCTCTCTTTGAATACCAAATATTCAAAGGTTTTCCATGAGTTTTGTAACTTTCTAAGTTACATCTTCTTCCTTCAACCTCAAAGTTGTAGGAAGATTTTCAAATAATTTATTTATTGGAACACAAACTAATGAATAATCCTTTAGATATAGGATTCAAATTCTAGTCTTCCTCATTTGCTTAGCCACTAATTAAGCAAATGAATGCTCCTCCTTAGGCACTCAATGTCCAAGGGATTCCTTTCAACATGCAATTCAAAATTTGTTTGTTGCTTCTCTTTTCTACAACCCAAAAGTTGTAGGAATATCATCTCATTCTCCTAAAACTCAAAATTAGGAGAATGTACCCATCTCTTTTGGGCACCAAATGTTTAAAGGATTTCTATGATTTGCAACTTCTAAGTTGTATTTCTCTCTCCCCTTTCCTACAAGCTAAGATTATAAGGGAACATCTAAACCTATATTCATCCTCTCAAACCCAAATTGGGAGGATGAATCCTCCTTTGAACACCAAGAGTTCAAGTATATTCATGAGTTGCAACCTCTAAGTTTGCACATTTCATTTTTCCACCAAACAAAATGTGTAGGAAATCTCTTCATTCACTTGGCCTAAATTAAGTGAATGTGAGTCTCTTTCTTTGAATATCAAATGTTCAAAGAAATATCAAATGCTCAAGAAAAATCTTCCACTTTGCAACCTTCAAGTTGCATTTCCCCCTTTCTTCTCTACAAACCAAATTTGTAGAGAAATTTCCTTTCTTTCTACAACTCAACAGTTGTATGAAAATCTCATTCATTCAACCCACGTTGAGTGAATTAGACTCTTGAAAATCATCTATTTGTTGAAACAAACCAACAAGTAGTCTAATCTAAAATCATTTATTTGTTGAACTAAACTCAACAAATAATTCTATGTTAAGCAAAGGAGTCAAACTCTTAGTTTGTTCCCAACTCTGCTCCCAACTCCAAAGTTGAAGGAGATTTCCCTTTTCTTTAGCTCTAAAGGCTAAAGAGAGATCTCCAACATTTAGCTCAAAAGCTAAATGCTAGATTTCTCCTTTCTTTTCTTATCAAAAAAAAAGCTAAGGAGAATTCTTCCAACACTTAGCCTAAAAGCTATGTGTTGGATTCCCTTTCTTCCTATTCTTTAGCCTCAAAGCTAAAAGAATTCATTATTTTCCTAGCTCCAAAAGTTAGGAAGAGAATTCCTCCAACATTAAGCTCAAAAGCTATATGCTGGACGTTTCTTCCTTAGATCCAAACTCTAGAAGGACCCTTAGTGTGACATTCCATACGAGCCTCTCACACTTAGATGCGCAAGCCCCTTAGGCATGCTAGGATTAGAATTTTTCTTTGTGTGCGTATATGATTGATGTTGTGGAGTGGTTGACTTTTGGATTGTCTGCGTTGTGGGCACTTGCCCTTAAGTGGTTAGTGTAGAAAGATATAAATGATTCTCTGTGCAGGTGGCCATATCTAAAAGGGGGGCGCTTATAAATAATAATAAACTGCTTGCATGACCGGTACTGCTTAAAACCCCCCAAAGATGTGGCCAATAGGGTAGAAGCAGGGGGCCTAGCACTTAGCACTCTAAGTGTTAGGCCAATTTTGGGATGATCATATTTTTGTTATATAAACTGCTGCTTGACTCTGTTTTGTAGATTTGAGTCTTTTTCTTTTTACACCATATATTTGATTAGATCTAGGGTATGAAACTTGTGGGATTTGGATTAGCAAGCAAGGAGGATCAAGGGAGAAAGTATCCCTCCGAAGGTTGAAGCTTGAAGACCCCTACAAGTAGTGTCTGTAAATTTGACTGGGTTGCATAATTGCAGGCAACTCAGCTGCCAAACATGTTTGTAATAACCGGGACATTATTTATATTTCTGTCTTTATTTATATACAACAGCATGCGTTGTTTGTTTATTGGGTGTGCAATAGAACAGTATGTATTTCCTAGGTTTCTTCTTTTGTTTCTGTAGGCGTGGCCTGGACTCTACTACGTTAGACTCTTAGGATAAACTAAGTTTTCTACCCCTTAAAATGTAAGCAACCTAAAATGAAATTAGACTTCATGGTTTTCTAACAAAAGAAAATTTGCATGGCTCTCTTTTAAAGATCAGCCTTAAGCCCATATCTTTTTGCTTTAGTCATGGACGTCCTCACTAGACATTTGCAAGAGGATGTACCTTGGTGTATGCTTTTTGCTGATGATATTCTTCTTGTTGATAAGACTAGAGAGGGAGTTGAAGGTAAACTTGAATTATGGAGGTCAACCTTAGAGTCTAAAGGTTTTCTCTTGAGTAGATCTAAAACGGAATATATGGAGTGTAATTTTAGTAGTAATAGACCTAGTGAGGGGATTGTGACTTTGAGCAATCAAGTCATTAATAAGAGTACACGTTTTAGATATCTTGGATCTATTGTTCAGAGTGATGGTGAAATAGACGGGGATATTATCAGTAGAATTCAAGTTGGATGGTTGAAGTGGAGGAATGCATCGGGCTTGTTATGTGATAGAAATGTACCCATCAAACTTAAGGGAAAATTCTATAAGATGGTAGTGAGGCCTGCAATGCTTTATGGTACTGAATGTTGGCCATTAAAAGAGAAGCATAATACTAAGTTAAGTGTGGTAGATATGAGGATGCTCAGGTGGATGAGTGGATTTACCCTTAGAGATAAGATACGAAATGAGCATATACGTGAAAAGGTTGGAGTAGCTCTAGTTGAAGATAAGATTAGAGAGAGTCGCCTTAGATGGTTTGGTCACATAAAACGGCAGCCTTCTGATGACCCGGTTAGGAGAGTAGAGGTATTATATTTGACTTATGTTAGGAAAGGTAGGGGTAGACCTAAAAAGACTTGGCTAGAAAATATTAGGAATGACCTTTCTTTATTAGATTTAAACGAGAATTTGACTTTTAATAGGACAATGGAGAAAAAGGATTCATGTAGCCGACCCCACGTAGTGGGATAAAGGCTTGATGTTGTTGTTGTTGTTGTTCTCTTTTAAAGAGTCAAGTTTTCCAAAAACTTAAAATAATCATGCATGGCCAAAAATGTGTCACATGTAGAATGTCTCCACATAAGTATTAGATAACAAAATCTTTCTTTTTGTGAGTCAACATTTGCATACCATACATAATTAGGCATCTTGGCCTCAAAACTAAGCTATAAGCCCTACCTTCTAAATAAAAACAACCTTTCCACTCTACATTTGCATTGAGACCGGATGACATGGTTTTAAAAGAGATTAGGAGGGTTAGCTGGTAGTCCCTTCCAGGCGGGACAATAAATCCAGAGGTCGGGCAGGCTATGCCTCTTGTGAGGTGTAGTTCGTAAGCCACTTTGCACTAGTTAGATTTAGGTTCGAGGCACTACCTATCGGTAGTCCTCACCTTAGTCTTAGGGTCCGAGGCAAGGGTTGATTTTAAATCATCCTATAAGCCCTCATCTTTCGGGCAATTCCTCCAACAAGTATTGTTGGGATGTAAGCCCCAACCTTCTAATAAAAATATTAGATTTCTAAAATGTAAAGCCCAATATAGGATAGTTTGAGCACCTCTGAGTGTCCCTCAGAATCAAGTGCTCCTACTTC
The DNA here is from genome assembly GCA_019514585.1 of Dendrobium officinale. NCBI lineage: Eukaryota > Viridiplantae > Streptophyta > Magnoliopsida > Asparagales > Orchidaceae > Dendrobium > Dendrobium officinale. The sequence goes on along the minus strand of CM033700.1, from coordinate 19,134,480 downwards.
ACCTTCCCTTGGACTTCACTCAAATCTGATTCTAAGTTGATCAACTTCTCCTTGAAATTCCTAAAGGACCAAATCCTTTAACTAAGACTTTCTTGAATTTCAAAAAAAAAAAAACAAACTTTAGTCAATGTCTAAAATGACTTTCAAACAAGCAAAACCACTAGTTTAATCAAAAGTCTTTCCAAGCCAAAACTTGGGATGTAATTAATCATAGGGGCTTGCCCCTATGGGACGTCCGTACCCCAGAAATAAATAAACCCCGCTCGATCAAACATCGAGTGGAGGAATCTCTGTTAATAATTGTAAATTTTGTTATTGAGTCCATAAGGAAATGATATCTTTATCCTTTGGGGTAATATATCATGTTCTTATGCCGTACTCGATTATAAAATATGCAATCCGTTTGAGGATACAAAAATTCTCCAACAGCCACCACCTCTTTTAAAAATTTTGGAGTATTAATTTCATCTTTATGTTGATGAAAACATTTATGAAAGAGAAAGATATCTAAAATAAATGAAGAAAAAGTAAATTAGGAGGAATTGAACATCACAAGATGAGGCAAGGGAGAGACCAATTTATTATAATAACAACTCAAATAAAAATCCGTCAGTGATGACCATACAAATGATTTTCTAGTTGTTGCCAACCATTTTAATCTTTTTTAGAAATTAAATATAGATGAGTAAGGAGCTGAGAAAGAAAAAATTTGGAGTTGAACTAAATGTTATGTGATACTTTTATGCAGTTTCTATATTTATTTATTTATTTCTCATGTAATATTAAATTTCAATTATATTTCATATAATTTATCACTAGCCACTTCACATATTGTGCAATTTTTTATTTCATATGTATGTTAACGTGTTACTTCATAGTTCAATAGAAAATTAATGTCATCTTTTAACATATTATTTGAGTATTATATAAAAAATCACTTTTAGCATTTATTTGCACTTTATGCAATTTATTATTTTGAGGCTCACGCATCAAAACGCCTTAAGGCGTAAGCCTCACCTCACGAACAAACAATGCCTCAATACTCAATTGCCCAATTTTAAACTTTGGGATGGTGTGAAAACTTTTCTTGATTTTGATTTTTTTTATTATATTTTAAAATGGTTTTATATATGTAAATATAATGGCAGCATATGTGCATATCACATATTGCTTGTAGTTTCTGGTCATTTGTGCGTCTTGATTTTATGTTTTTTCCTCACGCACATTGGATTTTGTGTTTGTCGTCTCAAACATGCAAACGAACATTCAATTTGTTCTTGCAAATTCTCTTTTCTTGAACATATTAATTTAATTTTTAACCTGGCAAATTTTCATCGCTCATATGAAAATTTCATCATTTACTTTATGCAGCGACATGGTGACATAGGTGCCATTTTAGTTATGTGTGACATTTTGAATATGTCGGTGCAATCTATTTTGTGAAATGAGCGACTGTTGAGAATTTTTTTATGTTTGCGATGTATTCTAGACTAGTGTTTTGTAGCTCGCGTTTTGGGCTCATCGTTCTTGCAATGCTCAATTAGATCACCTTATGGAATTGATTTGAGGTCAACAATGTATCCTTATGGGTGCATTTATCAAGGGGATAGGAAACACTATTTACTTCATAAATGCATCTTGGCTGTTTGGTTTTAGTTTGAGTCTCGGGAAATTGATTTACTTGAAATTTATAACGCGTAAATTTCTTTTCTTGATTCTTGTTTAAACCTGATGAAAATTTGAAGTAAAATTATAACATGGATAACATTAGGTTGTATCCATTCTTCCTTTTATTGGTTATTACTTCAACCCAAACAAAAATGAGAAATACTTTTCGTTTAAATTTCTCTTCAATCAAACAATTTGAAGAACTAATTTCAGTTCAACTCCTTCACAGTTTTCATTTACATTTTCTTTTCATTTCCCGTCTTACAAATCTTCCAAACCAAACAGAGCTTATGTTTTAAGATCTTTATGAAATAGGCTTATCATTTCCAATAAATTTCCCGACTTTACTAAGGGCTCATTTGATTGGCTAGAGTTGTAAATTATGTTTTTAAAATGATGAATTTAGTTATATCAATTATTTGATTAGTTGTAGTTAGATATCATTGAATTCAAATCTTACAAACTCTCTCCAAAATACTGATTTTATTTACATAATCAAACGAAGAAGTGTGTTTCTTTCATTTAAAAACTTTTGGATTTATTTTGAGATTATCAAGTCTTGTATTCCACTCATCTCTATGCATATATGTAAATTTTAAAATCCATCATGATCAAATTTTTATCAGGGTCCCTCATCTAACGTTTTTCTTATTTTCTATTTACAAGCAATCAAATAAGCCCTAAAAGTCATCAGTTTTCATATTTATCCTTATCTTTATGCTTCATGTGAAAGCTAAAAATCATCTAATTTATACTATACTTACCATTTCCCAGGAAGATCTTGCAAATATGGCTGTCATGATACGACATTACAATAACAAAGAGCTGAGCGGCTTTGTTCGGATCTCTGTTGGAAAACCTGAGCACACAGATTCACTAATGAAGTGCCTCAAACTCCTTGAATAAAAGATGCCCTCACACAAGACAAGTATGCAAAATTTCCATGTTTTGGTAACTTCTTATTTGCAGATTTGAACATTTTATTTTGGCAATGAATGTTTTAGGTTAGCCAATTTTAAGTCTATGAATTTTGTAGGTATTTATCAGTTCATGCTAAGATCACCCCCATCTCTGTCCCCTTTGGCTCTTCAATTAGTTTGCTGCTTTCGAACTATTGAAGCACAGTTCGTTCTTTTTATGCCAATTATTTATAAATATAGGCCTTCTTGATGGACATATGTGCTGCAAACGGTCCATTTGAGGCATTTGTATTGTTTGTGAAAGTAACCGTTAAATTATTGCAAAAAAATACTTTTTTTGAAAGCTACTGATATTATAATTTTTTTGCAGAAATCTGACATCTCTCTTATTGCTATCACACTCATTAGATTTATTTGTAAAACACTCAGTAGATCTATTTGTAAATGGCTGCTTCTGATCTTAAAATAATAATAATAATAAATAAATAATTATAGTCAAACGTACCTGTAGCTGAAAACTAAAACTGAACTAAAAATGCAAAATCATTCACGGCGGTTAGCTTGTCATAGATTACAGAATGTGAAAAAAAAAAAAAAAAGAGTACAGAATGTGAAACTCTTTTCTTTGTTCTTCGCTATGTTTACATTTCTCCAAGGTTAAAAAAACTGGATTGAAATTTTCTGCATTTTCCACATTAAAAATAGAATAAAGATAAGGTAGTTACTATATTTATATAGAATAAATAAATATAACATATTAATAAAATTCACATGAAAACATTACAAATTATAGATAGATTTGTACACTTTATACTAGCTAATAATATAAAGAAAATATGTTCTTGATGTAGAGATTAAGCCAACAATATTTTTTCTTTCTCAATTAATAGTTTAAAATAATTTTACAAGAGGATAATAGAAAATCTCCTAGATTTGTATTATAAAAGTTATCCCCAAAGGTTGACTCTCCGAGTACCATTTGACCAAAATTTGTAGTTTCAAATGCATTTAAATCATTAAACTCGATTATGTCATCTCCTTCTCCTTCATCATGTAAATCACCATTATCAACAAATAAGAAACATGAAATAAGACTTCATTTTTTAATTTATATAAATGATATATTTATAATTAATTGTCAAATATATTTTTGTCGAGTCAAAGTTATGTTTTATTTTTTCGCAACTCATGCTGCATCCTCTGTATAGATCTCATTCCCGAAGTCCTCTTTGTCGCTCTGGAGTTGGCTCATCATCAAGTACTCAAAAATCAACTATTTCAATACATGCGTAATTTAGGTTTCGTTTGGGACGGCTTTTTTATTGCTTCTTGAAGCAGTTTTCTAGTACAAAAATTTTAATTTTTGTACTAAAAAGCTATTTTAAGAAGCAATAAAAAAGTCGTCCCAAACGAAGCCTTAGAGGATCATAATTTTTTATAAAGCAGTAATATAAAACGTGAAGGAGTAGCTTTAGTCATTACAGTTTAATATGGTATAACAAATGTACCTTTATATTAATATACTAAATGAGCTTACTTGTTCCTTAAATTAAGATTATATCGGATATATACTAAATTGCTAAGCAGTTGATGCTAAAAAAGATTGCATCCATTTGAGTGAATTGTTAAAAAACACACTTTAATTTCTTTAACATCTTGATGAAGATGACATTTGACTTAAAATTTTTATTTCTGATTTCTACAAGTTTAGAGTACTTGATCCGAACATCTTCCACCGCTTATTTATATAATGTCAAATTAAAGAGCTTAGTGAATATTCATATTTGTAAAAATAAAGTAGAAGAATATATTAATATTAAAAAGGAAATTTACCAAGTTACATTTCTCTTGCCATTGTGAAAGCAATTGGCTTTCCAAAACTTTCTAAGGTATCTCGAAAAAGTTTGATCTTATTCATCGTAAATGTCGGCTTTGGGCAAATATCCCTATTTTCAATTAACTTAACAATATTTTGTATAATTTCTGGCTTATGATAATAGTTCTCTTTATCGTATTAAAAGTGAGGATTGAGGAAAGATGTTGTAGAGTGAATGTCTTGCCTAAGTTAATTATTCCATCTTCTATTTATTAAAGGGGTGTATGACTTAAACAATCTCTTTATATTTCAAAACATTGCTTTGATTGCCTTTTGTGCTTTATATATATTATCATATAAAAATCCTAATGAATGTTTTTTATCTAAGTCGATAATATGCAATAATTTGATCAACGAACTTGATATCATTGACAGGCACCCATTCCAAATTTCTATTTTAATGGATTAAGTTCCCTGGTAAATTTTCAGAAACCAGATTAGGCATGTAGATAAGACACTACTCAGAGATTTCGTCCTCATTTTGTTAGGACTTTTAAAAAAATGATTATTAAAAAAAGATTTAGGTAATATAATATGCTGAACTGTATCAACTTATTATGTACTCTTCATTTTATTTTCAAGTCAGGGCAGGTGTAAAAGGTCAGTTGAGCATTCAAGGCTAATTTTTTTAGTCTATCTGGTGTATAGGTACCTTTTTAATTTTTGTTTTAGATTTTTGAACGGTCCTAGCATTTTTGTTTATCCTTCGTTGTTTATGTCTATTATTGGGGACTATTATTATAGAATCTGTACAATATATCATTAATAGATAAATAAAAAGAAAAAAAAATTAGGATGAGTAAATTTATGTATAATAGAAAGTTAGAAGCTATGGTGTCTATTATTTAGAAAAGAAATATGATATTTCTCCAAATAAAAGATCTTATCCTATTATATTTCACCTCTATTTTGTCACCATCCAATACTGTGTGACCTACATTTGTGGGTCATATCAGATAGGTTATGACAGTCTTTTCTTTTCTATATCAAAGTGGTTGTTTGGAGAAAAAAAATTATAAACATAGCTATATGAATATATCTATAGTCGTATGAGATAGTTCTGGGTAGTATCATTCATCTATTTTGCTTTATTATTTTTGTTCATGTTTTAGTTGTTGTATATAGTGTGAGTTCTAATGATCAACCCAAGCATGATATGAATGATGGGCATAGTTTGAGCCATATTGCACTAATAGTTAGTACAACCACTACTATTGGGTTTGATATGATGTCATAATTTGTTGGTTTGGCAGCACAATTTATAAGCAAGAGTTCTTATGGTAGGACTGAGGATGCAAATCAGTGTTTATAAAATTTTTTGAGATTGAAACCTCTGAGATTAAAGGGTTCAATTGAGCCTATGTTTGCGAAGGTTCTATTAATGAGGCTGGAGAAAACCTTTTAAGGTTTGTAGTGTCCTCCTAGAGGAGAATACCTTTGGCTATATTTTTGGTAGATGGTACAGCTAAGTGCCAGTGGCTAGTCCAATAGTAGTGAGAGGTTGAAGGCTGGTTTGTACCTCTATTCATCTAACAGTAAATATGAGAGACATTTTTAAGATAGATTTAGGGGAGTAGAAGAGGAAGAGTTTATTTCTTTAGCTAGGTGTGCTCTATAGCTTATTAGTACTTTTGGAGAGAAATGTTACCATTTTTTTAGAGGCTTATGAGATGCACTAAGACTGCTGTTGATTTCATTCCAAATTACTAATTTTTTTAAGCTCGTTGGGTAAGTTAGATTGATTGAGGATGATATGACTATTACTTAGCAGTGATGGGATGCTAGTTGAAAGAGGTTTGATAGGGAGCCATATAGGAGTGGGGTTTAATATTTTGGAAAGATAAGTAAAGTTAGACCCTTTGAGATCAAGATAGACACTTCGTCTAGGCTGATTTCTATTGGCAATAGCAAAATTATTATTTTTAGTGATGTATAAATATACTTGAGTTATGGTAGGATACATACAAGGCCATATTACGAGATGAAGTTATAATATTTTTATTGTGGTCAGAGTCAACATAGAGTTACAAAATGTCCACAGGGGCACCTACTCATCGTTTTTATGTTCATTTTGAGAGTTTTGTGATATTATTAAGGAGATTGAAGACTATTCCACCTCGGAGATATACTGATGCAGCTTCTAGTAGAGGAAGTGGTCCCATGATAGGACACAACCTGTAGGTGCTCTAAATCTGATTCAATTATGTGCATACAATCTTGTGGACAAAATTTTATGTAATGCCCACACATGATTCACTTTAATAAAATATTTCTTTTATAAAATCTGCATAGATTAATATTATTCCTTCCTAAAGGATAGACTAATGTTTCACTATCAATTTTAAAAGAAAAACTCAATTTATTTTCATAATAAAATGCAACAAAAGGAATATTCAAATTGCCCTAAAGGATAAAAAACAAATTTCACTTATCATTTTGATTAAGAAACTAAACCAAATGTATTTATTTTTATAATCAAACACAGCATAAGAAATATTTATTATACAAAGAAGGATAGAAAAAATATTCACTTATCATTTTAATTATGAAAGTAAATCAATGTTTCAAGCTAAGTCTGTGTCCACAAGTTCTTCCCCCACCATAGAAAAGAACTAAGAATGGGTATATTTTATTACTATGTTCTAGACTTCCTATAAGTGCAAACCCTTATAACTAATTACATCTCAAAAGAGAATAAACTCAATAAAAGTGAATATTCAAAATTTTTAAATTCATATAGATTTAAAGAAAGGCTTAGGCTATCAAATTTTAATTTATAAGGTTTAGATTATAAATCTTTAATCTTAATTTGGAATTAAGATTTAGGCTTTGAATTTTAAGTTTTGGAAGAATAGAAAGAACATGCCAAGACTGAAGGGTATATACAATATGAACTTACACTTGCCTAGAGTGAGCTGCCATCTACTAATCTTAATCACAATTAATCAACATATGAATGCAAGATTAGATGGCTCTATCCTAGGAATCAAAGAATTATAATTTGAAGAACTTTAATTAAGGTTTTATAATATTTACAATATCACTTAATGAATTGATGTGTGAATAATAATGTATAAATAAAAATCTTTCATTCATTGGTAATTTCTCAAAATATAACCCAAGATCTGTTGTATGAAGTAAAGGTAACCAAGCTCCACCAATAATAAGCCAAGATTTCTATTCCAATAAAAATACATATTTGATTATGTTTGTTTATTATAGATTTACACTCTTTTGGCTTCTGAATCTTCTATAGAACTCCAAAAAGATAATGATTTTCAAAAGAATAATAATAATTTCTCTTTGGATTTTATAAGTGTATATAAATAACCATTTTCAAATCTTTTATAATTCTTGACATTGTATAACTTAATCTAGCTATACAAGAATCTAAAATATTTGCATTTACAATACTACTTTTATATTTACATCATCATCTAAGTACATTCTACTTTATAGAATATAAAGGAGTATTTTATATATAAAAGAATGCACATATATGATGTTGTGTGAGTGTATACAAGTAAATATTAAACTCCCTAAGAGCCTACTCCGAATGTGCACCAAGATATATATAAATATGACATCTAGGGTACAAAAATCTAGGGTTGCATATGCTCTGATCTTCATCTAAAAATTGAGTCTCATTAGAAAAACTCAAAAATAACCTTTTTATTTAGTAGGATATCTCATGTTTCTATATTTAATAGTAGTAATTTAATTGCAATTTAGCAAAACAATTTCTCATGGGATCATCACTCTTCTCTATCACTTTATTACCTAACCAGAATGTTTACTTGTGTATCTCGTGGGCTTTTATTATTTTTATATCAAAAAAATCTAAGTATATTCATATTATATGCTAGCTTTGTGTGTAGCTAACCGTAATCCAAGCAAGCCCCACCACCTTCAGCAGTGTTGGGTCAAAATTTTTATGTATGTAAAAATCTGACCGATGAAGAACATTAGTAAGTTCGAAAAATATGTAAGTTAATTCTGATATATGTTGGACTATTTGAAATAATTGAAACACAACAATAACAACAACAACAACAACAAGCCTTTATCCCATTACGTGGGGTCGGCTACATGAATCCTTTTTATCCATTATGTCCTATTAAAGGTCAAATTCTCATTTAAATCTAATAAAGAAAGGTCATTCCTAATATTTTCTAACCAAGTATTTTTAGGTCTGCCTCTATCTTTCTTAACATAAGTCAAATCTAATACCTTTACTCTCCTAACCGGGTAATTGGAAGGCCGCTGTTTTATGTGACCAAACCATCTAAGGCGACTCTCTCTAATCTTATCTTCTACTGGAGCTACTCCAACCTTTTCACGTATATGCTCATTTCGTATCCTATCTATGAGGGTAAAGCCACTCATCCACCAGAGCATCCTCATCTCTGCCACACTTAACTTAGTATTATGCTTCTCTTTTAGTGGCCAACATTCAGCACCATAAAGCATTGCAGGCCTCACTACCATCTTATAGAATTTTCCCTTAAGTTTGAGGGGTACTTTCTATCACACAACAAGCCCGATGCATTCATCCACTTCAACCATCCAACTTGAATTCTGCTGATAATATCTCCATCAATTTCACCATCACTCTGAACAATAGATCCAAGATATCTAAAATGTGTACTCTTATTAATGACTTGATCGCCCAAAGTCACAATCCCCTCACTAGGTCTATTACTACTAAAATTACACTCCATATATTCCGTTTTAGATCTACTCAAGCAAAAACCTTTAGTCTCTAATGTTGACCTCCATAATTCAAGTTTACTTTCAACTCCCTCTCTAGTCTTATCAACAAGAAGAATATCATCAGCAAAAAGCATACACCAAGGTACATCCTCTTGCAAATGTCTAGTGAGAACATCCAAGACTAAAGCAAAAAGATATGGGATTAAGGCTGATCCTTAATGTAACCCAACCGAAATAGGGAAATACTTGGTCAAACCACCTTGTGTTTGAACACAAGTAATAGCTCCTGCATACAAATCTTTAATGATTTCACTATAAGCATTATTAACTCCTTTCTTTTCATGAACTCTCCATAACACTTATCTTGGAACTTTATCATATGCTTTTTCTAAATCAATAAAAATCATATGTAGATCCTCCTTATTTTCTCTATATTTCTCCATCAAACCTCTTAATAAATGTATGACTTCCATAGTCGACCTACCCGGCATGAATCCAAATTGATTTTGAGAAATATTAGTATCACGCCGCAACCTATGCTCCATAACTCGCTCCCATAGTTTTAAAGTATGGCACATTAACTTAATTCCTCTATAATTCGCACAATCTTGTGCATCACCTTTATTCTTAAAAATAGGAATTAACACACTCATTCTCCACTCATCTGACATCTTTTTAGTCTTCAAAATAGTATTAAAAAGTTTAGTAAGCCAAGAAATTCCTTCATCTCCTAAGTATTTCCACACCTTTATTTGAATATCATCAAGTCCAACAGCTTTTCCATCCTTCATTTTCTTTAAAGCCTCTCTAACTTCAGTTTTACAAATACGTCGATAAAAAACAGAAATCTTTATTTTCATTTAGGGTGCTAAGGTCACTATAGTCAATCTTATTTTTATAATTTTGATTAAAATTTTTATCAAAATATCTCATCCACCTTTGTTGAATATCATCTTCTAAGAAAAGTATTTTTTGATCTTCATCCTTAATACACTTCACTTGAACTAAATCCTTACTACTCCTATCTCTTTGTTTTGCTAACTTATACATATATCTTTCTCCCTCTTTAGTATCTAATCTATTATATAAATCACTAAAAGCTAAGGTCTTTACATCGCATATTGCATTCTTAGATTCCTTACGAGCCTCTTTATATCTTTCCCAATTGTCAGAATTTTTAAAATTAAACCAATTTTTATAACAAATCTTCTTATTCTTAATCTTTTCTTGCACATTTGGATTCCACCACCAACTATTTTTATTATTAGGAGCTTTTCATTTTGATACTCCAAGCACATCTTTTGCAATATTCTTAATATAACTAGCCACTTTTTCCCACATAACATTAGCATCCTCATGCACAGATAAAATCTTAAGATCTAAAATTTTACTCTAAAAAAATATTTTTGTTAATATTCTTTAAATGCCCCCATCTAATCCTAGAATATCATTTTACTTTATTTTTTATTATCATCCCCTTTATCTTAAAGTCCAAAACTAATAATCGATGTTGGGTACATAAATTTTCACTCATAATAGTTTAAAAAAATAATTAAAAGAATTGAAAGAATTAAAAAAATTTGGTCATAGATTATAGTTGCTAAAGCATATGTCTAATATTCATGCTGCATTTCATATGGCATTTCTAAGGAAATGGGTATCTAAATCTGAGCATCGAATGTCTAAAGAACAGGTCGCGGTGTACCCAAATTTTAGTTATAGAGAGTAACAAGAAAGTACTCTGGCTTATAAAAAAAAAAGGACTCCGTCTTATAAAAAAAAAAGAAATGACTCCGGCTCATAAAAAAAAAAGGACTCTGGCTTATGATGTTCGAAGGTTAATAATTAAACATATATCAATGGTTAAAGTACAATTGAAGCACAGATCTAAAAGAGAAACTACTTGGAAAAGGGAATCTAAGTCCAAGTATTTATTCTCTGATCTGTTCTAATTATCTTAGTTCTGAAACATTAAGGATGAAATTTTTCTGGGGATGGGGGAAATATATCACCTATGGATTCACAGTACACTATTCTACATATTTTGACCCAATTTTAAAAATGTAATTTACTAAATTCCACATTTAAACTCTCTTGCATGTGTTTGGAGATGTTATATATGCATGTAAATGTTTCAATGCATTATAAAGTAGGTTCTATGGGTATGTATGCATTGTTTAAAATTCTAAAAAAATTTCCCGTGGAGCACCACATAACCAAGTTAGGTGGCATCACAACAATGAGCTTTATGTATTTTTTCCAAGTTATTTTCAGTGGGGCAGCGCTGTGATGCTGAGTGTTCCAAAAGGGAGCGTTGCAGCATGTAAGGTAGGGCACTACAACGCTTGACCTGATTTTAATTTTAAAATTATCCATTTTCATTATTGAATTCATTTCTCCAAGTTAGCTAGCTAAAGAGAGAGGAGAATTTAAGAGATGGAAAGCTTGGGTTTGGGCAACTCCAATCTAATTTTTGTATTTAAGAGATGGAAAGCTTGGGTTTGGGCAACTCCAATCTAATTTTTGTTGTCTGCCCAGTTATGAAAGTTGTCATTTTTTATATAGGTGACACTTTTCTTATCTAAATTTTCAAAATTATGGAGATTTTAGGATTTCTTAATTAAATTTATATTTTCATATTACAAAAATGGTATAATTTTGTAACCCTAAACTTTCATCATGTAATTTTTTGTATGCTATAAAGATAACAATTCTTGACATTTATATTTTTCTATAAATTTTATACCTAGTAGTTTGAAAGGTGCACCATTTTATTTACAAAAAAAATAATTCTTACATCAAAAAATAATGATGTAGTATAATTAAAACTTTAAAATAGTATTCTAAACAATTATCGATAATCTAGTGATATTCTAAAATTATAAAAATTCTACTTATTAGATTGTTCTCTTATCTACTATCAAGGGCTGTGCCGAGGAGGAGAAATTTCCCCACCTGAATAAATTTTAAAAAAATTATTATATGATTATTTAAGTAATTTGTCTCACTCAATCTATTTTTTAGTCTTTATTACATGGAATTATAGCCAATTCCCCCCCCCCCCCCCCCCTCTTAAAAGTTTTAAAATACTCTAGTTTTTAGAAAATTTCCCCCTTAAAAAATTCTAAAAATATCCTTACAAACAAAATTTGTTCCGAAAACCCCCACATGGGTGCTGCTCCTTGACCCCACGACCTGACCGGGTAGGTCAAACCCCGACAGGAGGTGCTCCCCCCTTGGACCCCTGACATATCTGTGAAATGTACAATGATCAAGGATATGAACAAATAGGGATCGAGCTGACTGCAAGACAAAAAAAAAAATCTACAATTCTCCCCTGCAAATTAAGGTTGGATTTGTCCCGGTCTACTCTTGAAACATTCTATGAAATTTTAAAACAAATTTATATATCTTTTATTGTAATGCAATGATATATATGTTCTTTGCTTGAATTATATGATTCTGGGATTATAGACAGTGGAAGTTCTATTTTGGTGCTAAATACATAGTTTGATGCTCAAATGTAAAGGGAGTTATAAGGGCATGAAATTTTGAATATATATTATGTATTAAGCATTGGGGTTCATAAGGGCCTTTTTTTTATATGCTAATAGGGGAGTCATAAGGACCTAAATTTTAATTTCTATTTTTTATAGGGGATTTAAGGGCTTGAGAGAAATCTATTATTTCTTCTATGATATATAAAGTACTAGTTTATTAACTTCTAATGCATAGCCTACTTTATTTCAATTATCTACAAATTTCATTTTGTTTGGTATAATAAAGTGTTGTGATTGCCTTGGTATTTAATTTAAATGCATAATAATGGATTATTTCAGAAATTTATATCGGTAGATGTGACCTACCGAGTTATGTTGGCTCACCCCTATTCTTCCTTCTATTTTAGGTCAAGGGCCATTAAGTAGATAAGTTTAGGATCTAATCTATCTAAGTCAGCATAAGTATCTTACTAATTTTTGTATAGTCATGGCTAGTTATATTTTTTTCCTGCTTTAGACTGTATAGCCATGTACTGTAGTATAGTTAGATGAAATGAAACGAAAGAAATAGATTTGTGGATGAGTTTATCTTATTTTATTTATGAAATTTATTTAGAAGCTCTGTAGTATATGAATGTAAAAGAAATCTTAAAAAAAGTTCTCCAAAACTTAGAACTTGGGTTAGCCAATCATATGTCAACATGGAATGACTTATCTGTTGGTGGGTTATATCAAGTTGGGTCGTGACATACTATATATCTAAAAATCACTAAAAATTATAATTGGCATCTAGGTGTCCTGAGAGATTAAAATATTTGAGAGAAATTAATCTTGTCATGCTAGGTATTTAACCCACCTTGGTCACTTTTCACACATTATTAATAATTATTATATCATTTAAAACATTTTATATTCATTAAAATCTGTTTGATGAAAACATTAAGGCATTTTAATGGGATATCAAACCCCATGAAGGTATTGCCACATCATTAGGCTTTAAGATCCTAGGGAAAATTATGTTTACCTTTATGTTTCCTAAACATAGGACATAAAACCTAGATATTGATTATCCTTATATCTTCAATTCCTTATTAAAAATTCAAGCCTACTATCTATATATTTATATATATGATAAAGGATCTATAACCGAGTGACTTCCATCCCTTTTATTCTTTCTAACATCAAATTATTCAAGAACCTTTGGGGTGACATGGTCCACCCACGGGTGGATTATGCTCTTCCATCTTGAGCTATTTATAACTCTTAATGATGAAACCAATGAAACAAAAATATGATTTAAGAATTACATAAAGTCATGAAAAGGAAATATTTTATTGATTTACTTACAAAGATTTATATGCATTATGTTCTAATTTTAAAATTATTATGATTTTGAGATGAAATTAGTCATTAAGTTGTTTAGCTAACACTATTACTAGATTATGATTGTTTAGGAACATCTTCTCTAAATTAAATGGCAAAATAAGAGTTCATTTATAATAAAGATAACTTTAACATATAGGTTTTGTAAAATTTAAAATTTTTGATTTATTTTATCATGTTTAAAAGTATATGTTATGGAGAAAAGATATGCTATACAAAATAATCAAATAAAATATTGTGATTTAGCTATCTATTTTCAAATAAGAAGATGGCACTCTAAAAGTGAAGGGTGAATGCTTAAAATTTCAAACTAATTTCCTATTCCCTCCTTAATAATCAAAGCTCTTGAGCCAGTTATGACAAGAGTGATATTATAATAAAATAAGTTAGATTAGAGAATAATCATCATGAGAATATAGCCATTAGAATGATCAATGAGTAACTTTTATTTTGGAGATATGATTAAATATTATATTGGCTCTAATTAAGTGATATCATTTTATATATCTCAGACCTATGGACATCAATTATAAATGTTGATGGTAAAACAAGAGAAGCTAAGGTCAATGAACCTTGAGCAATGAGGATGCAAGGAGTAAATACTAATACTAACTCCAATAGCATGTGGGTTAACATGTATACTTGTACTTATATAATAGTTTCATTAATATAATTAATCCAAATTTGTAATCTCATGCTAGTGGAAATGGATAAGCTTCAATGGATAAGTACATAAATTTATTCATAGATATAAAGTCGCCTCTCTTTTGAGATTTGGTGGACTAAGGGACTAAAATTAATTATTGCGAGTTTACAAAATAATTGACAATGTTTCCTATCATCAAAAGAGAAAAGTAACACTCGCCACTTTCACTTTCAAGGGTGAAGAAAAAAGATATTTGTAAGGATAACTATAAGATAAATTTGGTAGTCAATCTAACAACATGATCAAGTGAGAGATGTTATAAAATTTTTGGTGGTGGTTCGTGCCTTTTTTTGTGAGGTAGATGCAAAACAAGATCCTCCAACTATTGCAGGAAGATTCATCCATTATGCAATATGAAGATGAACTCACTATACTTTTCAGATATGTACCATAATTGATTCTCAATGTTAAAGGGACAGATGATTGAATCTTATTAGGATTAAAGGATGTGATCCAACAACCTTTAATTCCTTTAGAAATTGATGATTCTATATTTTTGGTAGAAAGTGCTAGGACCTTGGAAATGGATCTCCAAGCTACCCAAACATACAAATGTTTTCAACAAAAAAAGAGAACTAAAGGGTCAAGGAATGTGCAAACATCTTATTTTGGGAACGTTTTGGCAAACAAAGAGTAACAGAGCTGATGGTATCAACTCTAAGCTAGAATCAAACTTTCCAAAATATTCAATCTTAGGTGTCTTCTTTAGTGTAAGAAGAAAGCATTTACATCTAATTACATCATAATTATGATGTTTATTCAAAATAAATTTTTTATAGTTTTGTTTATTGAGTGTCATACTATTCATCATTCTATGTATAATTTTTATTCAAAATAAACTTGATAGAATTTTATTCGACACTAACATATCACATTCTATTATTTTATGATAACTTTGCAAAATCCCTTGATTTAAATGTGTTGATCATGCATCAAGCATGATTGATATTTTTGCCAAATGGAAAACATAAAGATGTTAACCAAATACATCTGGTAACCATAAAAATTTATAAGTCGTTTTGGGGAAAATATGATTTTATTGTCATTATATAAATTATATCAAATCTTAGGTATGGATTGGTTATCAAGCCATTTCATTAATATTTATTATTGTAAGAATGCAATTAAATTCAATTTTTCTAAAGAAGATGAATTCAAATTTCTTAGCAATAAAGGATACATTCATGATAATTTTATCTTTAAAAATTTTTAAATTAATGGAGAAGGCTACAAAGGTTTCCATACTCAAACAAAGGAATTCACATATATGGTGAATAACTTGAAAGATATATTAGTTGTGGAGACTATTCAAAGTCTCCTAAGATTATTTACCTTATTTTTCTCCAAATAGAAAGATATGTTTCTCTATTGGCTTAATATATGGTTCAAAAGATATGGAAAAGGAATCATATGGAATGATGATCAATGAGCTACAAAACATAAAAAGTCACTTATAATAACTACCAGAAAAAAAATTTCATTTGATTAAGTACTTCTCAATGGAAAGCTCCAATATTTTTTGATAAGGAGAAGATGTAACTCTAACATTGTATATCAATAATAGAGATTTCTCTATTGACTTTTAATAGGGTTCAAAACATGTGACAAAGGGATCCTATGGAATGGTGATCAAATAGCTATAAGAATGAAAAAGTCACTTACATGAATTACTAAAACAATATTTCATTTGATTGAGCACTTCTCCATGGAAAACTCCAATACTTTTTGCTAAGAAGAATATCATGCCCAAGGATCTAAGTTGGAAGAATTATATCTTTTATATTTGCATTTACAATAATGTAACCATTCAATAAAAAACTTATAAATTTCAAAGAAATAATATAAAAAGAAATAACATTTTATATATTTTTATTCAATATGTACAACTAGTATAAGCCCAAAATGATACATGCATAATAGTCATGATATAAAATAAACTAACTCATCTCAATGAACACATGGGTAGATAAAATATATAGATCATCCTCAGGCTTCCTTACATTTCTTTAAAAATATATAAAAACTACACAATGAGTTTTATAGCCAGCAAGTTACCAATATCTTTAATTGAAATCAATGCATATCATATACTCAATCATATCAGTAGCATATTAAATAACATAGTGGCATTTAAGTTTCACATCAATCCATCATATTTTAATTTAGCATTCAAAATCAATGGTCATCAATAATTAGTCAGTCTTATATATCATATCATGTTAATCAACAGTAGTCGGTCTTATCCCTCTTATCTATCATACATTATTAGTGCATACATCCATATCATATCCTATCTATTTACATACTGTTGCAACCCATGACCTCGAGTTTGAGATTTTGATGATGACAAATAATGTCGTTTGAATCATCTATTCATTGAATATTATTTTATTTGTTATTATCTGTGAGTACTAACATTTCAGAAAAGATCAAAAGCTACTCAAGACGATTGGAAGACTCAAGAATGGGTAGATTAGGAGTATAAGTCTGCAATGTATTTTATTATTTATTTTATTTTTATTTTCTTGAGTCTGACCACAAAATGCATAAAAGTCTGAGCAACCATGCACACACACAGGAGGAGAGTATTTTTAAATGAAAATTTGAGAGTTTTCTTTCTCTGTAGATCGTACTAGACGATGTTATTTCGTATCATACGATCAGAGCTTTGTAGGATGATTCTGTGAATAGATCGTACCGTACGAATGTATTCGTACTGTATGATATATTCAAAGCCAAAACCCTAACAACCGTTTTAACTTAAGTAAGTTATTTTCCGCCGCTCGTACTATACGGACAATGTCGTACTGTACGATCTTTTTTAAATACTTACTTAATTTAACCCGTGATTAGTGCAAAAAATCCGGGCTTAATTATAATTTGAACATTGTACTGTACGAACAATTCGTACAATATGATGAATAGAGACGAATTATAATCTTCCCGAAGATCGTCCTGGACGATCTGTTTGATTTTGTCTCATCGTACTGTATGATATCAATTGTACCATACGATGAACAGAGACGATGTTTGATCGTTCCGACTATCGTCCTGTACGAACAGCATTATTATGGATCGTACCGTACAATTTACAATCGTACTGTATGAACGTTTTTGAACTATTCATACCACTTCATACCAGGACGAAGTTTATTTATACATATCGTATTGTATGTTTAGAAACCGTACTGTACGATATTAATGGCTACTTTGAGATTTCAGGGATTTTGGATCCCGTTTTTAGGTGTCAAAATTATAATGTTTTGGGTGTGTGAATCAGAGAGAGGAGAACGTGGTTAGAGAGGGATTCCGAGGGAGAGAGCTATTGAGAAGTTCTTTAAGGTTTGAGAGAGGAAGGAGAAGGTGAACGTTGTGAGGGAGAAGAGGTGTGAGGGAGATCACATGGTTGCTCCGAACTTGCTGCATCTTGCTCCTCCTGTGGCCTTAAAAGAATTTATGGGAGGATCTCCAATGGGAAAGGCTCTTCTACATCCGTGACCTCGAGGTACTCTGCCTTCTCCAAGAGGGAGAAAAACGAGAAAGTTCTCTGCCGTCGCTAGGAGGGTGAAAACAGAGTTTGGCACTCCACCACGCCGGGTTGGTGAAAGGGAGTATTGTAAGGGCTTCTCCGTCTTGCCAAGGGGGCAAAAGGAGAGCTATTGATTATAGTGAAATACCCGGAGCGGAGGACTCCGGGGAGTGGACGTAGGTTATGGTTTGACCGAACCACTATAAAAATTTTGGTGTTTTTTTCCTTATTGTCTTTTATTACTGCGTGCATTTTATTTTTTTCAATATTTTCTTGGGAAAATTTTTAAAAAGAATTGTTTAAATTTTCATGTTAAAATTTTAAAACATCAAAAAATTAGAACTCCTGTTTAGGTTTAATTATTGTCAAGAAGTTTTCACAATTCACCCCCCTCTTGTCCATCTAGTAACTTCAATTGGTATCAGAGCCTGTTTTTTCAAAAATAGTATTTTAGAAAACCTTGAAAAATGATCATGTCGCATTTTGGTAATTGTAACATTGCGGAGGGTTATTCAATAACATGTCCACCACTCTTTGATAACATTCCTTTTGATTTATGGAAAATTAGAATGTCTACTTTTTTACAATCTATTTATTACCGCATGTGGATGTTAGTGAATGATGGATATGTTGCACCGTTTAAAACTGTTAATGGATTGAAAACTCCTATACCTTTTAATGAATGGAGCAATGATGATAGGGATTTAGCCCAACTGAATGCTAAATGTTTAAATTATTCTTTCTGTGCATTGAAGTCTGAGGATTATATGAAAGTATCTACCTGTGCCACTGGTAAGGAGATTTGAAATAGACTGTGCATTACATATGAAGGAATAAATGAGTAAAACAGTCTAGGCTTAACATTTTACTGCATGATTATGAACTCTTTCGTATGAAACCTAGCAAAACAATATTTGACATGTATACTAGGTTCACCCAAATCGTGACATCCTTGCATGCATTAGGTAGAGAGCTTTCAAATTCTGAGAAAGTGAATAAAATTCTTAGATGTTTACCTAGTTCCTATGATGTAAAGATAACTGCTATAACTGAATCTAAAGACCTTAACGTTTACTCTATTGATAATCTCCTTGGATCACTCATT
Source organism: Dendrobium officinale (assembly GCA_019514585.1). Lineage (NCBI taxonomy): Eukaryota > Viridiplantae > Streptophyta > Magnoliopsida > Asparagales > Orchidaceae > Dendrobium > Dendrobium officinale. The sequence goes on along the minus strand of CM033700.1, from coordinate 19,115,080 downwards.
ACATACGAGCAAGGAGTGAGTCAGAGACAAAGTGATGCAGGTGAAAATGAGCGAACTGTGGCATTAAAAGCTAACAACTCAGAAAGTGAAAGCTCTACAGGGGAGGAAGAGGATGAGATAGCACTGATGTCCCAATAGTTCAAAAATTTCCTGAAGAGAAAATAGAAGTGTCATCAGAACAGCTGGAATAAAGGTAAGAGCTCAAGGTCCAATAAGGTTTCATCTGATACAATCTATTTTGAGTGCAGGAAGCCAGGTCACCTTCGAGCCGAATGCCCCAATCTAAAGAGCCAACCAGCTAAGGAGAAAGGTGACGACAAAGCCAAATACAAGAAAGGAAAGATGAAGACACAAAAAGCTTTTTGGGCCGACTCTGCCTCAGAATCATCAGAAGAAGAAGTAGAGGAGGAGGTAACAAATCTGTGTCTTATGGCTAATGATAACCTTGATCAATTGGATCTAGATGAGGAATGTCAACTCTCATATGAAGAATTATTACTTATTTCTGAAAATATCCATGACTTGTATAGGAAGTTGAAAAAGATGCATGCCAAGCTTAATATTGAATTTAGTTCTTTACAATCAGAGCATGCTAAGTTGTTTAAGGAAAATTCTGATTTAGATCGTGATCATATGCTACTTCTTGATGAATATGATGCATTAAATAAGAAGCATATTGAACTAACTGAAACACATGAAACCTTAAAAACCACTCATGTTGAACTAGAAGAAGCTTTTGATAGACTAGACAAACAAGCATTAGAAGTAGATCATAGTGAGCACTTGCTATTAATAGAAGTTGATGGATTGACAGCTCAAAATAAAACTTTTAGTGAAAGAATAAAAGAACTAGAAAATGAAATTGCATCACTCACATTAGGCCATCCTAGCAAACCCCCAACACAGCATGCATCACACAATTTTAGGAAGAGGAACTATCACCCACATAGATTAGTAAACCCATTTCCTGGTGTTAGGTGTTTCTCTTGTGGCATGTTAGGTCATATAGCTCGCATATGCATAATTCACCATAGGACACACTTAATATGGAGACCTAAACTGTATCCATCACAGCATAGCATGCATACATCTCATTCATGCAAGCATAAGGAGGAACCCAAACTCACTTGGGTTTCCAAATCTAATCTTTGAATGAAATTGTAGGGGTGCTCTCATAAAAGACCTAGTGAGAGCATGTGGTACCTGGATAGTGGCTGCTCGTGACACATGTCTGGAGATATGAAGAAGTTCATCCTACTGGAGACCAAAACTGGAGGCAAAGTAACCTTGGGAGACAACACTACCAGGAAGGTGATAGGCTCAGGTATTGTTGGTAATGCTAAATTTTTTTTAATTGAGAATGTCTTACTAGTTGATGGTTTGAAGCATAATTTACTTAGCTTTAGTCAACTGTACGATAAAGGTTTTGATATTAAATTTCTAACTGATAAGTGCCTAATTAGTTTATTTGATAAACTAGTTTTAGAAGGAAAATGAATGAATAATGTTTACATGTTAGACCTTGATTGCATTGATAGTTCAAATTCATTTTGTTTGAAAATAATAGTTGATGACTCGTGGCTATGGCATATGAGACTATGCCATGCTAGTATGAAAACTCTTAGAAACATACTCAGAAAAACCTAGTTAGAGGCGTACCTAAGTTAGATTTCACAAAGGACCATTTATGTAATGATTGTCAACTAGGAAAATAAGTCAAATCATCCTTTCACTCAATTAGAGATGTGATCACCGCTAGGCCACTAGAAATCATACATATGAACTTATTTGGACCCGTTAGTATAGCCAGCCTAGGTGGGAAAAATTATGGATTTGTGATTGTAGATGACTTCACTCGATTCACTTGGGTAAGATTCTTAGCACATAAAAATGAGTCTTTTGAGGAATTTAAGGTTTTCTCCACATGGATTCAACGAAAATTAGGTTGTGAAATCTCAATAATTCATAGCGATCATGGTGGAGAATTTCAAAATGATAGATTTGAATCTTTCTGTCAAGAGCTAGGAATAGAACACAATTTATCAGCCCCTAGAACATCTCAGCAAAATGGTATAGCATAAGGAAGAATAGAACATTGGTAGAAGCTGCTAGGGCAATGTTAGCAGAGTACACCCTTCCTATATACTTTTGGGCAGAAGCGGTCAACACAACATGTTATGTTTTAAATAGGGTGAACATTAGATCTAAGCTAAACAAAACTCCATATGAACTCCTTAAGGGTAGGACACCAAACCTTTCACATTTACATGTATTTGGGTGCAAGTGCTTCATCTTGAATAATGGTAAACATCCCTTAGGAAAATTTGATCCCAAGTCTAATGAGGGTGTCTTCTTAGGTTATTCATCTGTAGGTAAGGCCTATAGAATTTTTAATAAGAGAATCCTTGTAGTAGAAGAGTCCACCCATGTGGTATTTGATGAATCAGATAAGCCCTCTGAATCTAAAATTGAAGATGATGAAATAGAGTCAATTCAAGGAGTAGAGACTGTGACCTTAGGAGAAAGGGTAGAATCTCAGGAAGATTTGCCTAGAGAATGGAGATATTCTTCTAGTCATCCTAAAGAGTTAATTTTAGGAGACCCTTCAGAAGGTGTAAGAACTAGGCATGGACTTAGGAAGGAGGTTAGTCATTCAGCATTCATCTCTATGATAGAACCTACAAGTATAGATCAAGACTTATGAGATGAATTTTGGATTCTAGCAATGCAAGAAGAGCTGAACCAATTCACCAGGAATGATGTTTGGGAGTTAGTCAAGAGACCTAAAGAACAAAGTGTTGTTGGAACAAAATGGGTCTTCAAGAATAAGGTGAATGATTCAGGAACAATAATAAGGAATAAAGCTAGACTAGTAGCTAAGGGGTACAATCCAATTGAGGGAATAGACTTTGAAGAAACTTTTGCCCCTATTGTTAGACTAGAAGCCATAAGAGTGCTCTTAGCTTTTGCTTGCTTCAAGAACTTTAAGTTATATTAAATGGATATAAAGAGTGCATTTCTAAACGGGGTAATTAAGGAAGATGTCTATATTGAGCAACCCCGGATTTGAAAGTTCATAATTTTCAAACCATGTATTCAAATTAAAGAATGCACTTTAGGGATTAAAGCAAGCACCTAGAGCATGGTACGAAAGACTTAGCTCATTTTTATTGGATAGAGGATTTGAAAAGGGTAGTGTAGATACTACACTCTTTTTACAAAAGGTCAAAGAAGAAATTCTCATTATTCAGATATACGTTGATGACATTCTATTTGGATCTTCAGATAAAATGTTATGTGATGAATTTTCAAAAATAATGAGTAATGAGTTTGAAATGAGCATAATGGGAGAACTTAATTACTTTCTTGGCTTTAGTGTAAAACAAATGGATAATGGAACTTTTCTTAGCCAAACAAAGTATATTAAGGATATCTTGAAAAAATATGAAATGGATAGTGCTAAACCCATGAACACTCCAATGAGCTCAACAATTCAATTAGACAAAGATCCTAGTGGAAAACTAGTAGATCAGAAAAAAAATATAGAGGAATGATTGGGTCCCTTCTTTACCTGACTGCCAGTAGACCGGACATAATATTTAGTGTGTGCCTCTGTGCCCGTTTTCAAGCTGATCCTAAAAAGTCGCACTTAACTGCTGTCAAGAGAATTCTTAGATATCTACTAGGCACCCCAAACTTAGGAATTTGGTATCCTAGGAACAACACTTCCTTTGAAATATACTAGGGTACTCAGATTCTGACTTTGCAGGATATAGGATAGATAGAAAAAGCACCTCTGGTACCTGCCAATTTATAGGATAATCATTAGTTTCTTGGTCCAGTAGGAAGCAAAACTCAGTAGCACTTTCCACAGCCGAAGCAGAATATATTGCAGTAGGAAGTTGTGTTGCACAAGTACTATGGCTAAAACAATAAATTCTTGATCTAAACCTTCATGTAGGAACCATTTCAATCATGTGTGACAACATAAGCGCAATTTGTATCTCTAAGAACCCAATTCAGCACTCTCGAACAAAACACATAGACATTAGACACCATTTCATTAGAGATCATATTGCTAAGGGAGATATAGAATTACATCACATCACTACAGGAGATCAATTAGCTGACATATTCACAAAACCTCTAGCTTTCGACACCTTTAGCACCTTGAGGACTAGATTAGGTGTCATAGATATAACTGCATAAAAAAAAAACATAAAAAAAAAAAACCAAAACAAAACAAATAAATTAAATAGGGCTGCTCCTGATCATCATACACTCACTACACATAAAGCACCAACCTTGACTCTATAATATCGTACTGTACGATACACTGATCGTACTATACGATATACTATAATCTACACAGAACACACCAACCGATAAGTTTCATCTCTGTTGATTGTACTGTATGACTTACATCGTACTCTACGATAAATTATTAGTCATCGTACGGTATGATATCTCCTGTTCGTACTGTACGTGCCACGTCAGCGACCGGATTGGGACGAATTTAAGCGTGCTAGTACATTATTATTGCAGATCATACTGTACGATATACATACATCGTATTGTACGATCCACCTCAGCTAGTGGATAAAAATGAAATAAATGCATTCGATACGATATTAATGCAATTCGAACTGTACGATACACCTGTTCGTAAGGTACGATATGTTTGGTCAAAAGTCATACTGAATTCCTCGGGACGATCGATATTCCTCTTATCGTACAGTACGATATACATCGTACTGTACGTTTTGACCTCATTTTCCCGGTACGAACCGTCAGAGCAATTATTACCATACCGTACTGTACGATTTACTACCGTACTGTACGATGTGTGAAAAATTCTATAAATTGCCCGGCTAGGCAGCTGTTTTCACTCACACTTTCCTCACTTCACTCACACCTTGTCCTTCTCACATTTCACACCTTCCTCACTTCACTCTACACGATGTATAGCTCCAGTAAGAGAGGCCATTTGGCAACTAGAAGTTCGTCTTCCTCTAGCCGTCACAGCGCTCGGTTCCTGAGTGCTGAAAATGAGGAAGCCTACCATAAGTATAAGGCCTGCAAAATCATTCCTTCCAAAATGCACAATCAGGCTGCACTGAATTTCGAGGTACTGAACCTCTTTGCTTCCACCACCTTTCAAATCCTCCTCACCCTGGCCTTTCCCTACAACTCCAAACTTTTATTAGAATTTCTAGCAAATCTCACCTACACTGTCGACAACACAACTTTCCACTCCTTTGTTTGTCATCAAAATATAGAAATCACTAGAGCCGACATCGCCCAATATATTGGGCTATCCACTGAAGGTCCTAGGGTTCGTTCATTCCCACAAATGACTTTGATTGGAGCGATGTTAATCGAGTTCTTAGGAATGCCGCTTTCTATCAACACCAACCCCTCGTCCAATCACTAAATCGAAATGCCAGAATTATTCAACATGTCCTTAAAACCACTATAATACCCAAAGTTGGTGACCGGATCAACATGACCCCTATTTTATCCGTCGCTACCTATCTCATCATATCCAACACCAAATTTGATGAGGTCAATTTAATTGTTGATTACATTCGCCATATGACCTTCATTCGTCTTCCTACCACTCGCCGAAAACAAAATATTGCTCTTGGCCACCTTATAGGATATATTCTCCAAAATAATTATTAATTGACCTATCCTGGTGAACCCGACAATCTTCCTATTTTTTATACGGATGCCACTTTCCGTATTCTTTTCCATCGGGGACACGAGCCAGACGAACCTATTTTTGGCGAAGAAGAAGGAGAAGATGCCCCAGCCGCAGCTCTAGCACTTCCACGATGACATGCACCACCCCGAGCACCTGCACCAGCACAAGATGATTTGGTCGAATGCTTCGACCAACTTCAGACTCATCTCGATACTCACATCCAAGAACAACATCAGCAACACGAGACAGATATGCAATGGTTTGGAGAACGCTTTACTTCTATTGATCAGCGCTTTGACACTCTCTTTTAGTACTTCCAACCAAACCCACCACCACCACCTACTGATCAGGATCCTCCACTATAAATTATCTTTGTATTGTAGTTGTTGTTTCTTTTTAGTGTTTGCTTCTCTTTTTGGTGCTATCAAAAGAGGGAGAAGGTTGTTGTATCTTCTTTTATTTCTATGGTTAAATGCATGTTTTTTTTTTCGTACTACATCTTCTTTTATTTCTTTTCTTCTTATTCTTATGTTTAAATTAAATTAAAAAAATGCCTTTAATACTTGCTTACAACAAATATTATTTGACATCATCAAAAAGGGGGAGATTGTTGCAACCCATGACCCCGAGTTTGAGATTTTGATGATGATAAATAATGTCGTTTGAATGATCTATTCATTGAATATGATTTTATTTATTATTTATTGTGAGTACTAATATTTCAGGAAAGATCAAAAGCTACTCAAGACGATAGGAAGACTCAAGAATGGGTAGATTAGGAGTATAAGTCTGCAAAGTATTTTATTATTTATTTTATTTTTATTTTCTTAAGTCTAGCCACAAAATGCATAAAAGTCTGAGCAACCATGCACACACACAGGGGGAGAGTATTTTTAAATGAAAATTTTAGAGTTTTCTTTCTCTGTAGATCGTACTGTACGATGTTATTTCGATGGCACTATATAAATTTCTCTTTAGCACCACATCCCAATTGGATGGTAAAGGGAGTATTTTGTAGTTCCATTCTACACAAATGAAAGGTAAGGGTTAGTAATAAAAAATTGATACATCACTCCACACTTTCAAAGTGTAGAGATTAGACAAAATGAAATAAATTATAAGCCTATAACTCTAGAAAAGCTACATCCAAATGCTTCACCTGCTTACCAAACGCCCGAAGAAACTGTCCCTTATGATCTCTAATAAAAACTCTAATACCCGCAATGTATGATTCCATAAGAGATGCATCCATATTGATTTTGATCCAATCTATAGGTGGAGGATGCCAAACATCAGTAGACTCCAATTAGATATTAGCATCCTAGTCTTATAGCATCGAATACTTAGATGGCTGCATAATGGACGCTAAAACATTTGAAGCCAAAAAATTAATAAATGATGTAGACAATCCTAGCTTTATTTAATTCCAGCATTTCCATGAATAAAACATTGATGTATGATATAATTTGAATATGTTCAAATTAAATGTAGACATCCTTTTTAACTCATTTAAATAATTCAAAAAGGATTTGAAGATTGGAACATGGAAACCCCATTCATGAAGCTTATACAAAATCAAGTGTTTGCAGCAAACAACAATATGATCTTGGTTCCTACCTCATGACACCCTATAGCACAACTATTTGATTGCAATAAATTCCTATATTTCATAAAAGAATTGGTGGGAAGAGCATTCTTACATAACCTCCACCAAAACAATTCAACCTCGGGAATAAGCTTGAATTTCCTGATCCAGTTCAACATCTCGGTATTGCTTTGGTTTGCCTTCCTCTGATGCACATCATATTCCATCCATGCTTTAAATGATAAGGCAGTGACTAATCTACCCGAATGTTGCTTAATGAGCTCAATGCAATCTTCCTCCAAATCTAGAAATAAAGGAATCTGTTTAATAGCCAAAACCAAATCTTCATTAAAAGCATTCTGTAACTCAGAATACTTCCAGCTGCCTTTTTCTGAAATAAAAATATGAACCAAATGACTATGTAATTCATCACAATTAACATATGTTGGCCACTTATTGAGAGGTTCATCAAAGATCCATGTATCATTCATGATACTCACTTTCTTGCCTTTAACCAATTTCCATCTAACAATATTCTTCAAATACTTGGCTCCATCCACCAAACTTTTCCAAGATGAGGAATTTCCACTTTTAACCGTAGCATTCCACACATCACTATCATATTTTGAAATGATAGATAGATCACATAAAGAATGAGGATTCTGAATGAATCTCCAAGTAATTCTAGACCTCAAAGGTCCAACTTTATCAACCGACAAGTGAAGACCCAATCCTCCAAGCAACTTGGGTTTGCAAAGTTCTTCCCACGACACATAGTGTCAACCTTTCCTTCATTTATCTTTATGCCACAAAAAGTCTCTACATGGCTTGTCCAACTCATTTAGTAGTCCCTTTGGAACCAACGAATGAGTTGATAAAAAATATAGGTGGTGAAAGTAAAGTTCTCTTAACCAGATGAACTCTTCCCACCTAAGAAAGACACATATTCCCCCACACATTTAACCTCTCTAAAGCATGGACTAAAATGTTTTTGAAATCCGAGCTTACAAGCCTTCGCATTCCCATCTTCACACCCAAATATTGCATTTCTTTCACAATAATGAACCCCAACTTCTCAGTAATTCTCTTCTTACTCCTCTTCACTGAATTCCCAAATAAAATATGTGATTTCATATTAGTCACCTTTTGGCTGATTCACCCACAAAAATCCCTCAAATTTCTCTTCATATTATGAGCTGCTCTAGTAGAATGCGTAATTTTTTTAGATATTGGAGATACCTTAATTCCCAATTAAGAACCCCTTTGATATATAGAATTAAATAGTAGCTGGGAGCACATTATATACAAATGAGGAGACAGTGGGCATCCTTGCCTAAACCCACTTTTAGCTTCAATCCAACCTGACATTCTACCATTAATAAGGATAGATAATCTCACATTTTGAACATATTCCATAATAAGATTAATTAGTTTTGGAGGAAAACCAAACCAACTTAAAGACTTAGCTAAAGTTGGCCAACCCATACTATCATATGCTTGCTCAATATCAACTTTAGCCGCCATAAGTCCTTTCTTGGAAATAGAAAATCTGAGCTTATTAAAGATTTCTTGAGCTAATAGAAAATGATTCGACATAGATCTACCAAGTAGAAAAGCAATTTGATCTTCAATTATGATCTTAGGAAAACACCATTTCACAATTTTCATTATCATTCTAGCCACCACCTTATAAATCGATTGGCACAAGCCAATAGGTTTGAATTACGAAGGCTCTCAGATTCATCAATTTAGGAATTAGAATAATCAACGTATCCTTCCATTCAAGATGCATTTATCCTTTTGTAAGGAAACCATCCACTGCCCTCCACGAATCAACTTTTATAATGTTACAAAAGAACTTAATGAATGAGGCGGTAATACCATCCAAACATGGAGATTTGTTGTTCCCCAAGTTCCTGACAGCTTCCAATATTTCTTCTTGAGTAAAATCCGCATTTAGCATCTTCCATTCAGAATTATCTATTCTTTGATGATTAAACACTTTAGGCCAATCCGAGAGCTTGCAATCTCTTGGCTTCCATTTTTAACTAAAGAAATTAAGGAATGGAGCTTCAATCTTATCTTGATCTTCCACAAGGCCATCAATAGCATGTTTTATCTGATTAATTAACTTCCCATTTCTTCTACCTGAAGCATAGTAATGAAAGAACTTTGAATTTGTGTCACCTTCTTGGATCCATCTTGTTTTAGCTCTGGTTCCACCAGGTGGCTAATCGTGCCAAAGTGACATTCAACTCTCGCACTTTACTCCTTGACAGCAGCAGGTCTTGTTGACTAAGACCATCTTTTGTACTTTCTTTTGGTAGCAACTCCATGATCTCCTACTTCAAAGCCTCCTTCAAAACTGACAAATCCTTCACTTTATTTTTATTCCAATAATACAATTCTTTCAAAGCTCTCTTCAACTTCCTTTGCAAAATTTCAGCATCATTGCTAAAATCAGATATTCTCAAAGCTTTATGAACCACATTCCAAGCTGCCAGGTAGGATCTCCAACATCTTCAAATATGATAAATTTATGAATAGGTCTTGACGTATCATTCAACTTGAAAATAATGGGAGAGTGATTCGATGCAACTCTTGCTAGATGCCTCACCAAAGCATAAGGGACCTGCTGAAGAGCTACATAATTCAATAAGCATCTATCCAGCCTTTCCCATATCCTTGAATTACCGTCCTTATTATTGCACCAAGTATACCTTGGTCCTATAACACCTGCATCATGAAAATCATTGTTAGTTAAAAAGGACTTCATTACTTGAGGACCTTGGGAGGATAAATCTTTTCCTGCTCTTTGTCTTCCTTAAACAAAATACAATTAAAGTCTCCTCTCACTATAGAAGGAATATCACACACCAATTCCTTCTCAAGGCTCTCCCATAAACTTCTTCTAACCCACACATCCTTACTATCATATACCGTTGCAACATTCCAACACCCCTTATTCAGAATTTGGAAGCACCCAAATACCACTTGGGACGAATCAAACATAACATCAAAACTATCCTCCGACCTTTTCCAAAGAACAAGAATACCCCTAGAAATACCGTTAACAGGATGGTGAAAAAAAATCCCAATCCTCCCCAATTATCCTATTATCTTCCTTTCTATGAATAAAAGACAACTTAGTCTTTACCAACCCAATGAAAAATACCTCATTATCCCTCACAATCTCTCTAAGATAAAGAGAAGCCACTTTTATTTTTTATTTTTTTATTTTTGTCTCCTCTACAATTCTAAAGCAAAAAGGAAGACATAAAGAAACCAATGGGGAATAGTCCCTAGCACCATGGAAATAACCTCCTTCCCCTTTCCTCTTTCTAATCCTCAATAGGCCCCAATGATTTAAGTTCTTTAGTAAGATTCTATTTATTACTAAAAGAACTTACACCATTAACAACACAAGAAAGAGATAAATTGTTATCTATTTGAATAGAGGAATTCCTTGCTATAAGCACATCACCTTTTCCATCCAGCTTTTCTGATGAACAACCACCATTACCACCAGCAAATGGAGTATCTTCAAAACGAGAAGAATCATTATTAAAATAATTTAATTCAAAAACTGACTAAGAATTCTGAATTCCAGCATAACTAGACAAATTTGCATCCAACCTTTTAAATGCTTCATTTGCATCACATTCCACTCTTATATCAATGTTAAGCTTCAATGTTTGATCACCTATAAAACTCTTGATGCAATCAACATTAGTAACGTCAGAAGGGATATTAAAAACATGTCCTTTAGCATTTTAGACTTTTGCTCATCATCATTTTGTCCATCTTTATCATCAATGGGCTCAACAAGAGCACTAAATTTATTTGTATTTAGCAAGTTAAAACAATTTTCCTGATCATTAATTGGTAGGGAAGTATCTTCAACACTATAAACTCCATCAGTCTAGATGACAACTAAAGCTCCCATCACATTTTCTTCAAGTCCAACCTGAGAAGGAACCTCCATATCACTCCTATTCAAGATCTTTTTGTTTAGATCCTTGTTTCTGAAGAATCATCCCCTATTTGTTCTGAAATTTTACATGGATCTAAGGTCCATATTTGACTGCAACCTTTTTGTTCATAACACGCTTATTTCCTTCATCCGAACTAGAAATTGAGGCATCTTCATTATGAGAGTTATTATTGTCAACAATAGCATCTTCTTCAAGACAAGAATTAGCCTTATGTCCAATATTTCCACATTTAAAGCAAAAAAAGAAACAATTTTCTCATATTTTATCTTCTAATAGAATCTTATTTCCACACCATCCACCCAAATACCTCCTGGCAATTTAGCATCCAGATTGATTCGAACACAAACTCTTGTGAATTCCCTCCTTCCCCATTTGAACATGTTTCCATTAAGAAGCATGGGAACAACCAACTTTGAAGCTATCGTAGTTATATTAACCTCATCCCAACAATGCAGTGGGAGATGGAACATTCTTATCCAAACAGGAGAAGGTAAACCCTTCAAGGAAAGTGTGGAGAAAAGTAGGTGTCCATCTATCAATTCCAATCATATAACCACACACATACCAAGGACCTCCACTCATAACTCCCTCCAAAGCTTCAGTAGAGTGGAAAGAACTTAAAATCCAATCTAACCCCAAGGATCTTAAATGGAATCCTCTAAATTTGCTCCATTGCTTTCTTAATTCCACACCATAAAAAGGAAAATGATCATTCTTCCCTAAGACTTTCACAAACAATAAATTCTTCAACACTTGAGCATTGGCATTCTCCTGATCTGAATTAAGCTTCACATCAATTCCATCTTCCGACATTTCAGTAGAAACATGATTCAAATTTATTTTTATATGAGGATCAACATTCCACGAGTTTACCGGATTCTTGATAATAACATATTCCTCAACCAGCACAGAATTATTCACGTGATTATTAAATTCCACAGCATTAACTCCCACAATAGGTTTATCTATAATAGATAAAAGATTGACTTCATTCAATGAATTCCCAGTTGCAGGCATAACTGGATTAGAAGCAGTATGTGTCATAAATCTACTAACTTTTAACTTCAACGTAGACGATGAAGCTTCGAAATCATTATTTCCTAGATTCGGACTGTTCATTCTCAACTACATAACATTAGGAGTCTTCAGATTCTCAGCAATCATCTTACCTTTACCTTCAACCAAAGTTATTCACTGCATTGGTGGTCGAAACCCTTCTCTGATCACTAATGTTGACTTCCTAAGCGATGTACTCTGTGATGTTCCTTTCGGGAGAGACACACCAACCTTGCTATTACAAAATCATCCAGAGAACCCTAGTTCCTTAGCCGACGATTGAAGGGATGGAGAGATGACAGACGGCGAACACCGACAGTCATCCTTCACCATAACAGCCTTCCCGCTAAAAAATAGAAAAAAGAAAATTTGAAAATCCTCTCCCTCTTAGAAAACGCTCATACTATCTCTCTCTAGAAAACAATTAGCTCTCTCTAGAAACCTTCACGAAATATTTCCTATTCATAAATATTATATGCAAAGAAGAATGAATAAAAAAGAAATTATATATGATTATATTTGTATGTGCGTTCTACATGATGGAATCACTTCCTTACGATATTAGAAAAGGACTTTTTTTTTCAAATTTAAATTAATCTAAAATATTAGAAAAGTACATAATATTACCCACAATTATAAAAGATAAAAGGAAATGAATTACTTACTCTTAGAGGTCAACTTGAAAAGTTTATTAGATGATGTGTCGTTAATTGTACAATTTAGACAATCGTCCTATGATGGGTGTATTATAAAATAAGAGATTAAAATAATGAAGAATGCTAACAATTTCTTTTTAAATTAAGATTTTGTTTGATGCATTTAAAAGCAATTTTTTGGCATTCAAATTTCAGGTTCAAAGAATTTTTTTATGCTAAAAATTTGCCTTAAAAAATAATAAAAAAATCCGTCTCAAATGAGTCCTAAATTGAGAAGAATATATTTCTATACAACAAAAGGACAACTTCATGAGTTAAGTATTATAAAATTTAAATGTATTAGTATGGATTGGCATTTTTGAAAGTATGTATTATGGAGAAAAGTTGCCACACAAATTGTTCATGAATAAAAGGTTATTATTTGGCAGGTTCATTTTAAATTAGAATATGTTACTATAAATATAATGCGATAATCCAGGCTGCTAACCCAGATCATAACATCTTGTTCATATGATGAATTTGAATTTTTTTTTTTTTTTTGTTAGGAAGATATTTAGGTCAATTAAGATAAATTCATACATACATATAATATAAGCAAGATTCGAATCCAAAAACTCTTGGTTGTAATCAAAGCTCTTAACCAACAGATCAAAGAGAACTACATTGAACTCAAAATTAAATAAACCTCGTTTAGTCCTTTTGGTGGAGAAGATGGGGGCAGCTGTGAAGGCTTGTAAAAAGGAGATTTCATAGATTGTTGAGAGGAGGAAGAGTGAAAAGGAAATTCCTTCAGTTCAGGCTGAAGCCAAGAAAACAAAAAACTATTACCATTGGATAAGGTGAGAAATCTCCTACAGCTGAAGTGTAAGAAACAATCATTGGGAAGCGAAGATCAGTGAACTACAACACAGGAAAAGCAGCATTCTCATCTGAGGTTTAGGACAAAATTCTATCATAAACTTCTTAAAAGAAAAACAAATTGAGCATTCAATGCAAAATCTATCTCAACCACACTGCCATCTTTGTCAGTACTCCAAACATGAACATAGGCATGTCAAACTTGTGCACACATATAAAATGCGACAAAACAATCAGCAGCCAAACCTCTCAATGTACATCAATCAGGACAAACTTTCACTGGAAAAGCAATACACACAAACTCAGGATATTAAAAGAATCAAACATCAAACAAACAAAAGAATCATCACCACTCAGTTTCAGCTACAATTACCTTCTCTAGTTCGCCTCTGAAGTGAGAATCTCAAGCTCCGCCCACCAAAGAGGTGATGCCATTGGTACTGCACGATCTGGGGTCATTAATGTTATATCTTTCAGTATGTTAACAATCTTTGACATTGATGGTCTCTCCTGATGGTCTGGATTGATACAGGACCTTATCACCTTACACAAAGCAATTGCATCCTCTTCACGAAAAAAGGTGAGTGTCGGATCCATCATTTCTTTTACAGGTCTGTTGCCATTAAGATAACATGAAGCCCAACACTCAAGCAGGACATCTCCAGATGCTGGAATTCTGCCTGATAGTATCTCTATTAGTAATAATCCAAAAGCATAGACAGTGTTCTTCGGCTCTAGTATTGGCTCCTCCAAGGTGCCTGAAAAATGAGAAGGTGGTGACTTGGCTTCTTCAGATTCAACCCAGAACCTGATATCTGAAACCTTCGCAGCATAATCCTCCGTTAGGTATATGGAAGATGAGTCCAAGTTTTTCATGATCAGAGGAGGACTAAGCTGGTGCATGTGATCGAGACAATATGCTATGCCCATGGCTATCCGCAACCGTGTAGCCCAGTCCAAGTGTTCTGCTTCTTTTACTGAAAAAATATATATATAAACTTATTTTGGGTGGATAAATACCAGATCGCTGACAAAAAAACACAAGCAGAATGCAAACTATCAAAGAATGACTAAAAGGCCGTCTAGTTGCAAGACATTTAAGTGTAAAATAAATCAAATTCATGCATTTTGAAAATTTAGCTAAACCAAATGCAAGGTTTTTTACCAATGAATTTGGAATTCATTTTTTTGTTCAATTTTTTGTGAATCACAAAATTATTAAATTTGAAGAATTTATTGATACATTCCCCCCTCTACCACTGTCCAGCTCCCCCCACCCCCGGCCTCCCAAAAAAAGTAATTTTACTTTAAGGCAGACATAAAAAAGTAATTTCTTATATTTCTAGTGTACTCAATCATATAACTTAAAAATATTTTTAATGTACAACATTAACTTTACACTATTCATTTTACTCTGCATTCCTTCATCAACAAAATAAACAGCCCCTAATGAAAAATCATATGTCAAGTAGCACTGGTGATGTATGCAAGGGGGGGGGGGGGTCAACACAAGTTGAATTTTTCTTGTATTTTCTTGCCTTGTGTCTTTTCATCTTCCCCCTCTCCTTTTATGTTATCTGTCCTTTCATCTTCCATTTGTCCTTTGGATGTTTGTTGGTTTCTTGAAGGCATTGGCTGTTTTCGGTTTGAGCTTATGTAGTTGAAACTCTAGTGGTGCCAGCTCATTAATATCTAGTGGAGGAGTAGCTCATTATGAGCTGATGTTTAGCTCTAAATTCATTATGAGGTGCAAGCTTTTAGGTGAGTGGAACTTGTCTCTTCCTCTTCCTTTGCCTCTTGAGCTGCTGCATTACTTTTCCTTCAATTATGCTGGAACCGTGGCCTTCATTGCTGTGACGTTTGGGATTTTATGAGCTGAAACCAGTGGCATTAAAGCCCTGTTGCTGCGTGCTGAATTCAGTAGCCTTAATTCCATATCCTATGTATGCCGTGGCCTCCTTGGTTGAGATGTGATGCTTGGGGTTTGCTGTAACAGTGGCCTCCTTGGTTGTGATGAGGCGTTTGGGGTTTGCTGAATCCCGTGGCCTCCTCCTTGGTTGTACCGTGAACACCTGGGCTTTGCTGTGCTGGAATCAGTGGCATTAAAAGCTGAGGTGCTGTTTGGATTTTCCATGCTGAAATCGTGACTTTTTGCTTTGCTGTTTGGAATTCCTGTGCAGGAATTTTAAGGCTTTTTTTATGGGAATATGAACAGTTTTTTGGGCTGTTTTTGGACAGTTTTTTGGGCTGTATTGGGACTGTTTCTGGACAGGTTTTTAGAACAGTTTTTGAACAAAATTTGAAGGTTTTAATGGGCTGTTTTGGGACAGATTTCTATACAGAAATCTGGACTGTTTGTATTCCTTCTTTGGTGCCTATAAATAGAGTTGTTTTGTGGCTGTTTAAAAAAAAGGGTTATGTGAATGATTTTTGGAAAGAAACCTGAGGGTTTTCTTGGATAGCTTGCGAGCTATGCCACTTCTTCCTCTCCTCTTCTAGGAAAGCTTGCGAGCTTCTCCTCTTTCTTCTCGGGCTTCTAATCTCTTTCGTCTCTCCGCAAGTGCCATTCCATATGTATCTTTCTTCTCAAAGTGAAGCAACTTTAGGGTGTCGTCAAGTGATTGAGTCAAGTTTGTAAGTCGTTTTAATTTTAAAAAGTTAGTAAGTCATTTTATTTTATTAAAGTAAAGTTGTTTAGTCTAATTTTTGTGAGTTATTGTAATCTTTTATTCTCTAGAAAGACTTCTTTTTTGTGATAAAAAATTTGGGTCCCTCTCCCAAATTTTTGATTGCATCAACTGGACAATGGCTTAATGTTGGGCTGAAATTCTATTTTGGTTCAATGAAATCTTAGGCAGATTGGTAATTTAGTCTCCTTTGGATGTTTGTTTGATAAAGGCTTATTGCAATTCCAATTTCAGTCAGAATTAGTCACGTAAAGCAGTTTTTCATTAATGTAAAACCGATCAGACACTGATCACTTTAAGTAGTAATCTTAAAATATTTGAAGATCGTGCTTAACAGTAATTCTGATTGATTGCATATTTGAAAAGAGCAAGCCTTATTGATTCTGATGAAACTGATGGCAAGTTCTCATTGAAGTAGGCCAATTAGATCCTGATCACTTTAAGATGGTAGTCTTAAGCGTTTGTTAATTTCTTTAACTAATTAAATACTAGAAAATCATCAAGACCTTCAAAATCTTCCTTTAACTTAAATCATGTTAATTGCATAATTCCAGAAGTGCAAACCGACTAAATAAAATGAGTTTGAGAGAGAGAGTCTGATTTTCTAGAGAGATAAAGCAATTTTGAAATTCTGTTTCCCTCGGTTTCGGCTTCCATTTTGGTGGCGGATGGTCACTGTCCATCCACCGGTGGTCCTCAGACATTTCCAATGGGAGATATTCGTCCATCAACTGGGGTTTCTTCAGTGCATTCTCGTTCTAGTTTGAAGTCCTCTAGTCATTCTTCTAGCAAAGTTTTTAATGTGTTGTCGGGTGGTTCCTCCTTACTGGAAGTTCGCAACAAGACGATCAAAGAGAAACCTTTAGTCATTAATGAAGGTGGGTTGTTGAATGTTAGAAGGTTGCGGATGTTATTGGGAAGGGTAAAGAAGTGGTGGTGGATGTTGGTTTCAAAAGCCCAAAATTTGCTAATTCTAATTCCTTGGGTATCGGAGGTAACGGGAATTTGGATACGGAGGCCACATCCTCAGATGGGTTAAAGATTTATGTAAAGAGATTTGGGAATTCGATTTTAATTCCTAAAACATCAGAATATCCGATTAGTAAAAAAGGCATGTTGCTACATGGCTCAATTGCTTCGGAAGCTAATAGTGATATTGCTGACAAGGTTAATGTTCGATGTTTTGAGAAGCCTAATGTTGAAGTTCACCAAATTTCGGATGATCGTGAGAAGGTTAGCCAATATGATTCAAGTGATTTGAATTTGGCTGACCAAGGAATTAATGAATCGTCATTACCAACCATGAAGGATCCTATTGGGAATGGCATGCCTAGTGTTTGGAGTAGAAAGCCAAATATAAGAATTGATAATTTGGATTTGGAGTCTTTCTTAACGGAATACGGGAAAGCTGTGAAGTTGCATGTGGAGAATGAGAGTGGGAGAATACTAGGAAGCTACAAAATGCTTTAGTTATCAAAGTGTTTGGAAATAACATTCCATTTCATGTGATTAGCCTTGAATTGAGAAGGCAATGGAGTCGTTTTTCGGTAAATTTCATCTCACCATGCTGGGCTTAGAATGGGTTTTTTGTTCATTCAATGAATCAGAGGCCATGGATTCAAATCTTGACTGAAGGGCCTCGGTACATTAATGGTCACATCATTGGTGTTGACAAGTGGTCACCTTCCTTCTCTCCTTCTTCAGTGAAGGGCCTATCAGGTCCGGTGTAGATTAGAATGCCAAATCTTCCATCGCAATGTTGGGATGAGATTAATGTTTGCATAATAGCATCTCAAGTAGGTAAGCCGTATATGTTGGATGGGAATATTTCAATGGGGAAGGAGAGAGTTTGCTATAGTTTGTGTTCGGATTATGTTGGATAGCCAGCTTCCCTTAGGTGTGTCGGTTGAACAAAGTTCTGGTAGGTTCTTCCAGAAAATTGAATAAGAAAGAGTCTCTTAATTATGTTTTAAGTGTGGTAAAATTGGTCACTATAAAATAATTGTTCAGAAGTGAGATCGAAGGAGGTTAAGGGTGGAGTTTCTCAACCTGAGATGCACTGCTCTAGGGATAAGGATTTGCCTGGTGTTGTTGCTGTTCAGGATTCTAAGGGAGGTAGTGGAGCTGCTGATATGGAAAAAAATGGATATTGTTATGGACCTTGGATCCATGTCAACTATGGTAAGGGAAGATTTAAGTTTTCTGATATGAGGGGGAATCAGAATGTTGTCACAGCTGTAGGGTGAATCAAGTTGAAAAGGTTGTGCCTCGGGACGTTGGGGATAAAGCAGATCTTGTTGATGATACAAGGGTGGTGGCTGGTCCAGAGCAGATTATTGGAGGTGGTTCTTTGTCTTCAGCTAATCCAATCGGTGAAGTTGATGTTAATCAAAATTTGAAGGTATTGTCTCCTTGTGATGCTGCAATTTTAGACTTGGGTAAGAAGTGTAATTCTATTTCATCTCCTATTATTCATGATGTTAATAAGTTTGATGTGTTAAATGGGGTTGGTGAAGAGGTGGGGTCGGATCTTAATGTTGGATGTGAGGAGGAGGATGTTGTTGCTAAATCTGGCGGGGATAAGATGGTGGTTGTGGTCTCCTAATGTGTCCGAGAATGATAAAAGCTTTTTGG
The DNA here is from genome assembly GCA_019514585.1 of Dendrobium officinale. Classification (NCBI taxonomy): domain Eukaryota; kingdom Viridiplantae; phylum Streptophyta; class Magnoliopsida; order Asparagales; family Orchidaceae; genus Dendrobium; species Dendrobium officinale. The sequence continues at coordinate 19,095,902 of CM033700.1, read as the reverse complement.
AGGCGACTGTGCCTGGTTTTAAGGATGGAGGTACTTTATTTGTTAAAAGGAAGCTCGATAAAGAACTTAAGAGGCTAGGTCCTTTTATGTTGGTTCCTAGAAGTAGAAAAATGGATGTGGGGAATAAAGATAAAGTGGAGGATTGTTCCCCTTCATATTATTAATGATGTATGTTACTTTTTGTAACTGTAGAGGAGCTAGAAAAATTCAAGCTTCTCTCTACCTTAAGGAATTTGTTAAGGAGTATGATGTGGTTTTTGTTGGTTTCTTGGAGACTAACTTCTATTGATAGGAAGTTAATTTTCTTATCGGTGTAGTTGTCTGGAGGTATCCTGGTGTTATGGAAGTTGAATTTGGCTTCTTTTTCTACTTTGGAATCTTCTTATCAATGTGTGATTGGTGAGTTAGATATCCATAATAAAGAAGTTTGGAGGATCTCTACTATTTATGGGAATAAATATGTTTATAAAAGAAGGGAGCTATGGAACAAAGTTGAAATGCTTTCTTCCAAGGACATTCCATTGCTGGTGGGTGGAGATTTTAATTGATTGTTGTCCAAAGGTGAAAAAAGGGGAGGGAAAATGTTTATGTTTTCCCAAGGACCCAACGAGATGAAGCCTTTTTTAACTAATATTGATTATCATGAGGTTGAATATATTGGGCCAAAATTCACTTGGTGTAATAACAAAGGTTGGGGGAGCTTGGATTTTGGAGAGATTGGATAGGTACTTTTTTTTTGGATAGGTACTTTGTAAACTCAACTACTTTGAATGCTTCTCAGTTGATGGTGGTGTGGCATCTTACAAGGGTTGCTTCGAATCATTACCCCATTATTTTAAATCTTTGGAGTTATAATCCTAAGCCCTATATGGTCATAAGATTTGAAGGTACTTGAGCTTCTCATTGTGCTTCATCGGCTATTGTACTAAAAGCTTGGAATAAGAGGACGATGGGGAGTTATTCTGAAATTCTTAATATCAAAGTTTAAAAGGGCCAAACGCATTATACTATTGAAGTAAAGCGAAGCTTAAAGATCTTAATCAATTGAAGGATTGTCTTAAAAAGGAAATTCTGGAGTTGCAAATGGAGGAAGCGAATGTAGGTGGCCTCTCTAATGAGAAGATTTTGATTCTTAGATCGAAGGTGAATGAACTTAATAGTACCTTGTTCGTTTGAATACTTGGTGGAGGCAACGGGCTAAGATCAAATGGATGGAAGATGGGGATACTAATTCTAAATTTTTTCATTCTTTTGTAAGTGCCAGAAGGAATGCTAATCGTATTTACAATATCAAGGATGGGAATGGGTGATAGTTGAAGATCAAACTCAGATTAAAGATATCTTTTTCAATTTCTTTAAAGAGAAGTAGCAGGCTAGAAATTGTGTGTTGGAGGGTTGGCCATCCCCACTGTGTGTGCTGAATGAAGTTAATAGGAGGTTGCTGGAGGCGAAATTATCTATGGAGGAAGTTATAGGAGTGGTGAATATACTTGGTGGTAATATATCACCAGGAAATGATGGGATTTCTTATTCATTTATTAAGGCATATTGGTCCATTATTAAATCAGATGTGTGGAATGCTATCAACCATTTCTTTGCCACTGGATGAGTGGACTCTGATTGGAAGGATACGTTGATTGTGCTCATTCCAAAGGTGGATAATCCTTTGGTTCCATCTAACTTCAAACCAATAAGTTTGTGTAGGAAGATATATAAAGTGGCGGCTAAAATTCTCCTAAATATACTCAAATTTATAATTTCAAAGCTCATTTCTAAAGAGCAAGCAGCTTTGTGAAGGGACATTCTCTATCCAAGCATGTGTTGATAGCTCAAGAAATGTTTCACAAATTCAAATTTTCTAAATATTCTAAAGGTTTGGTTTCATTTAAAATCGATATGGAGTAAGCCTATGATAGTATGGGGTGGAGTACTTTGGAGCAAGTGTTAAACTACTATGGCTTTCCTTTGAAGTTTTCAAGGCTTATAATGGAGTTGTGTGGAGGATCCCAGGTTTTCAATTTTGATTAATGACAAGTCTTCCAACTAGAGTAAAGCTAGAAGTGGGTTTCGACAAGGTTGTCACTTATCCCCATTCTTATTTATTTTATGCTCTCAATTGTTATCAAATGCTTTAATTCATAAAGGCAATAAGATTGGTATTAAAGTTCATCCAAATGTTCCAAGGATCTCTCATTTGCTTTATACATATGATATTTTGATTTTTGCTGAAAGCTAATATTAAGGTAATGAAGAGGATCACGAAAATTTTGTTGGACTTTTGTAGTTGGTTGGGCCAAAAGATTAACTATCAAAAATATGTCAGTTTTTGGGAAAGCTGTGAAAAGGAGGAAGAAAATTATATCTCATTTGATGGGGTTTAAAGTTGTTAAAGAGATGAACTATTTTGGTGTGAAGATTGCTCTGTGGAGGCTCGTGGCTGCTAATTTTCAGTATATTCTTGATAAAACTATGGGGAAACTTAATGCTTGGGGGAATAAATTTATTTCTTTAGCTAGGAGATTTACTCTTCTGAAATCTGTTATTCTCTCGCTTCCAATTTTTCATTGTACTCACTCTCTTGTTCCTAGTGGAGTACTGGCTGAAATTGATAAGTTGTGTAGGGATTTTAATTGACATAAACAAGATAAGAGAAAGGGCCTTCATTATGTGAGCTGGGGAGTGTTGTGTAAGCAGTGCGTGAACGTGGGCATTATACTTGTGTAAGCAAGGTGGGCCCTTTAAGGGCGAGTTGGCCTGGAAGTTCCTTAATTAGACAGATTCTTTTTTGTACAAGGTTCTAGAAGCAAGGTACAGTTCTTGGAGTTAGTTTTCTGAAGCTAAGCATAGCTCGTCGGTCTCTTGGAAGATTATTTTGAATGGTGCTAAAGCTCTTCATCCCATTGTTAGATTGAAGATTGCAGTAGGTAGTTCTATTAATGTATTCAAGGATGTTTGGTTGTTGGACAAGTGTTTTAACAAATGGCTTATATTTGTCTCAACTCTAGAGAGCAATGATATGACTGTGGATAAATTCATTATGGATCGAGAATGGAATAAGCAGCAACTTCAAAATTATTTTAGGGAGGATTTGATCATGTTGATTTGTCAAGTCCAGATTTATCTGGAATTGACAGAAGACCAAGTTAATCAAAGCTCAGGAAGATATATTTTTGCTTTAGCATTTATCTCTTTGGTGCAACATCCAATTGAAAATTTGTATTGGAGTTGGATTAGAAAGTAAAACTTACTCCACGTGTGAAAGTTTTCTGGTGGCGGTTGTATCATAATGCTATTCCTACTTGTCAATTTTTGGAGCATAGAAGGTTAACAAATGGTAATTTATGTCCTAGAGGGGGTATGGCAATAGAAGATTATGAACATGTGGCTGTGAATTGCTTGAAGCTTATTCAGGTAATAGAATATTTGAATAAATGGGGCTTCTGTATTCTTTCTTTGGTCTCATTTCAAGAATGATGCACATGGTTGGAGAATTGTGCATCCAAGAACAAGTTTTTGGTAAACCTTTATTGTTCTGTTGTTGTTCTATGTTGGAAATCTAGGAATAAAGTTGTGTATTGTGGCAAGGAGGATAGTAGTCTTTTATTGCAGCAAATTCTGTTAGCCTTGCTTCAATATCTTCTTTGGTTGGATGTGATATGGTAAAGTCGGGCTTCTGGGGTGCTAATCAGCTAGATCAGTTGGTCAATAAATGTTGGCACCCTCCTCCTCCCGTTTGTATCAAAGTTAATGTAGATGCTTCCTTACAACCGTCATATTAGGCGGGATCGTTGGGGGTGTATTCCATAATCACAAAGGGAGCTTTTATTGGCATTCGGATTCAGTGGTGTACATTGCGATGTATATCGGTTGGAAATGTTTGCTATCCATTCCTTGGGTTCGGTCATGAAAGATTGGATGTTGCGTTATAAGGGAATTATAACTGAAGGAGATAATGTTAACGTCATCAAGTTTCTTCAAGATGGTTTAAAGAAGATGGGTGGTAATAAGGCCGGCATTGGGATGGAACAATTTGTGTTCCTTAAAGATTTTCATCATATTATTTTTAATTGTGTGGATAGGGATTGTAATAAGTTAGCTGATGTCTGTGCTAACCTTGCTCTTAGTTATAGTTTTCTTTGGGTATGCATAATATTCCTCCTCATTTTCTTCATCTGTTAAAGGATGAATGTGACTGTATTGGTAGTTTGTATTAGGCCTTTCCTTCTTAATAACATTGCTATTGCATCTTTCAAAATAAAATAAAATAAAATGAGTAAAAAGCCACATCTATTATGCAAACAGTATATAATTCATTTTTAATAAGCTATTTTTTCCAGTAAAGATAAGAGTGATAAAGTTACTCACCATGCAAATGCTCAAATAGCGTTCCATTAGGAGCATATTCAAATACCATCATCCTGGTGAAAGGTTCCTCTTCCTCACAGTAGCCGAGAAGATTGACAAAATTCTTGTGGTTCACCTTAGAAAGTGTTGATAACTGAATTCATAGAAATCATAAGGTTTAGAGCACAATAGGCATCACATTTGTCTGAAAAAAAAAAATAGGCATCACATTTGGCAACTTCTAGGTTACCTTCTTTCTAAATTGGGATTCACATTGTTTTGACCAATCTTTTGAAGATGCTATCAGAGTAGACACCACTGCTATTTCTACTCCACTGGAAAGGGTTCCTTTGTAGAACTTGCAGTCGGGTAAAGATCCGATAATATTGCTGAAATCCTCACAAGCTATCTCAATTTCTGATCGTTTAAGTGATGGTACACCTGTAATGAACTCCCTTATGAAATAGGTACCCGAAACATCCGTTTTGGAATTTTAAGCAGTTGGAGTGAAGCCAAACCTGTCACAAATGCCTTTTGTAACTGCCCACTTAGTCCTGTTGACCAAGGCCTGACAGTGACAACCTTGTTGGCTCGGCAGCAGAAAACAAAAAATATGGTCAAGGCAAGAAGAAAGGAAACTCCACCAATTATTGAAATGTATACAGTCCGAGAGATTGTATGTTTTCCTTGATTAGTCTCTCTTACTGATGAAGGGCTTATGGTTGGAGAAGGTAATGACTGAGAAGGGTTAGGAGCCAAAATTGTAGGATTAAGGCTGAAAATTGGAGCAAGAGCAGGAACCTCACTTGTTGGTGAAGCAGAGGGTGCAGGGGCAAGAAAATCACTAGGAGAAGGTGAAGGTTGACTTGCTGGAACGTTATTGCTAGGAAACGGTGGGAGGAAAATTGGCAAAGGTATAGCAGCACTAGATGGTAATGGTGGCAAAGATGGCCTTGATTGATGTATCAATTCCTGGGAAGATGGAAAATGGGTTGGCGATGAAGAACTTTTCTGAGTGATCTCGTTACTACGATACTGTTTTTTTCCTTTCCAACCCACTTGCAAAAGTTTCCGTGCAACACCATTGTCGGCATTCCTAATCAATATAAGAGCAATTTCTGCTAAGAACCACATTGGTTTAAAAAAAATAAGATAGTTTAGAATACAAATGGCATGCAGTCATTGGCAATCCTTCAATGTTACATTATCAAAATTTGAAGTGCTGCAAAGTATTTTTGATGTGAAACCACATGCGGTGAACATGAATTGCACGTTAGAGATTAATGAGAGTTTAACCTTGCAATGTTAACGATAAAATCTAGCTTTCTCAATTTGGATTCAAGAAACTTCGTGATAGATTATGTTAACGGCGGTGATTACATTTAAGAATTACATGAGTCTTACAAAATATAACCAAAATAAACTTGATAACGCAAATAGCTACGACTAAAGCCACACGTTTAAAATTTAGATCATTCACCTTGAGGTCCTTCAGTGCTCTCGAAAATAGGGGGCTAGCGGAGGAGGATTGTAAGTAAACTCAACGATGCCACTAATAGACAAGTAATCCCGAGAGGACTCGTCGCCGGGGGAAGCCGGATTTGGAGGAGCGGTGGGCGGCCGTTAATGATCCAACGTCCATGCATTCTTGCCGGGAGTTGATGGAGCATCCGGGAGAAGATGGGGAGCTTGGTTATGGTGGGATCCACATGGAAGTGTGCAGGAATTTTGGATTAATTTCAGAATTTGGGAGGTTTGATGGAGGAATTTAATTTGACATTCAAATTAAATCAAGGAGGGAAGGGGTTTGGTTCCCAGGTTGGAAAGGTTTCTCTATGTAGAAATCTGAAAATTCAGAATTTTGGGTAAGATATGGAGGGGTTTAATTCACAATTTCAAATTAATTCCATAGTGGGAGGGGCGGGTATGAAGGGGGACATTAATGGCTGATTTGAATAGTTAGTGGGTTGACTAGGAGAGAGAGGGAGCCATTGCAGGGAACGGTTGAGCCAAGGAAAGACAAGAGGAAGGGATTTAGTAACGGCTGTTTCACGGCTTAGTAGATTTGGATAAAAATCTGTAATAAAAACATATTTCACAATAGGCAATTTTCCTCTAATTGAGGAATAGAGCTCAGGCACGTGAATTAAAAAAAGGGTTAATTGAAACGTATGCCTTAATTCAAGGAATTTAAACAAGGAAAAAAGTAACGGCTTGAGGGGAAAATTGAAATTCCAATCCAGAATTCCAATGGGGCGGCGGGATGGGCTGTGGGGCGGCTGGCGGGAGGCTGGCCGGCGGATGGCCGGGACGTGGCCGGCGGGAGGCTGGCCGGTGATTGGCTGGGCTGAGGCCGGCGGGAAGACTGGACGGGTCTGGACGGTGGCACCAAGGGGCGGCCGGTGAGGCTGGGTTCAATGAGGCCGGCGGCAACAGAAAGGGAGGGAGGAAGCTTGAAGAAAAGAGAGACGATTCGTCCAATGACTTCCTTTATCTCGAATTTCGTCTTGATTTCACCTTCGCACAACACACATGGAATAAAATGTAGAACTCACGGAGAGATCTAAATATCCCTTTTGAACTCACTAAGAGATCAAAAGGGAGAAGCACTCACAAAGAGAACCAAGGAAAGTAAATTTCATTTCATCAAAACTAAAATTCATCAGAAAATGGCCATATAAATAGGCCTCAAAATGACAAGACAACAAAAGACTAAAATGCCCCTCGGGCTACAATAACGACCAACTACCCATAAGGGCAAAAACGGAAAAACATAAAAATCAAATAAACTACTACATAAAATGATGAAAATAAAGGTCATGATCGTGACCGTCGATCTCCGGCATCTCCTGATGGTACATGTGTCGCAATCTTTGACGATGTCCCCATCATTCTCCCCAGGTGGGAGAAAACTCGACCCCGTCGTGTAAGCATCTATAGAGCTCTCGTACCACTCTAGTAAGTCAGGGTCTAGTCTCTGTAGCTCATCTCGGTCGATCCACACGTTTTCCATCTCCGGTTTTCCTGCCCATTGAGCCAGATACCTCTAACGACCACCGTCCTTAGTGGAAAATATGTCATCGCTAAGTATTGCTTTAATCCTCTCCGCAGTAGGTCATGTGGGGAGTTTTGGGAGTGGAGGTAGGCTGGGGGATCTCACCAGGTGGGGACTCACAAGGCTCATCATGTAATGGATTGGTGGGGTTAAACTCGGGTCCCTCATAGGTTACAAGGTCTTCAACATTAAAAGTGGGGCTAAAGTTAACCTTCGGGAAGGTCTAGCACATAAGCATTTCTGTTAATTTTGGAAATTATTTAGGAAGGCCCCGCTCTTCTCGCGTGTAATTTCCTAACGGTTCCTAGTGGGAACCGCTCCGGACGAATCCGAACCATCATATAATCTCCCACTTCAAATTCTTTAAATCTTTTCTTGAGGTCTGCGTTAAGTTTATAGTCAGCATTGCTCTGTTTAATTCTTTCATTAATTTCTTTGTGCAATTCATGTAAATGGGATGCAAATGCAAGAGATCGAATGACAAGACTCATGCTTACAAAAGTTTAAAGCATAGACAAAAGGAAGACAACAGACTACAACACACACACAACATACTAACTCACACGACACGTTGCTCGAACAGGGATGGGTCACAAAAGAGGGGTCTAAAGTGTTCAGTCTAAGGGAACTGGTGTAGGAGGAGTGATGAAGACATCCTTAGCTACCAGGGTACTTCTATGGGAAGTCTCAGTTAGAGTCGTAGGTAGTCTCCTAGTGGGGGTAGTGTAATTGACCAGATTAATCCAACTAGGACAGAGATGGTCCTCATCAAGGTAGGGTGAGGCTATAACGGACAAAAAGTAGGAATCAGGAATAAAATAGGATGATTGGTCCTGACTCACATCCATAAGGGGATATCCCAAAAATTCGTCGACCGGCATGGGACTTATAAGATGGGAAAAAGTTCCCAGGACATCTGTGGGTGCAATAGTAAGAGAGAAGTCTGGAATGACACACATAGTCAAATCTAAATCCAAAGGAGCAGCTCCAAAGTTAGATTCTAACGAAACAAAAGGAGGCTCATTATTCAAATTAGGCTCAAAGGATTTCAGACTCAAGGTACTGTCTTCCAAAGTAAAATCAGGTTTGGTTTCAATCCTAAGATCCGTAGGTTCCGTTTCACTTGAATCATGTGACAAATTCGATTGACTTACATTCAACTTGAGACTAGCTAAGTCGCCATCAGAACTATCCAAAATTAAATCAAAGTTATCCGAATTCATCTCAGTAATTAAATTAGATTATCCCAATTTTAATTTCATTGTGTTCAAGGTCAGATCAATCTCTTTCGGGATCAAATCAATATTGTCCAGGCAGACCATATCCAAAGGGATATCGTTAATGATATTAGTCTCAAGAGGGGCCAAGGTCTCGAGGTTAAAAGGTTCTAGACCTCCTAAATCAGGGTTTAAGTCCGGCAGGGGGTCTAATTCAATCACTTCAGTTTCATCCTCAAAGAAGTCTTCGTTATCATTAATATCATTAGCATCCACGAAATGAATGCACTCATTCTCAGGTTCAGGAGATCTCTTCTTTTTAATGCATTCCTTTATTACAATCACACCTGCAGGGTCAAGGAATGGGGAGTCTAAAGGTTGACTGGGATGGTTAGAAGTGGGTCCAAGTGGGGAGCTATAAGAGATTGATCTCTCAGAAGACCCAATAGAGGGTCGGCCTTTAAGTTTTGGAGAGGACCTATAGGGTGGGGCAGCAACCCTGATGTTACTAAAGGATGGGTGACCACTAGTAGGGGAAGTGTACTTTAATCCAAGTTCTCGTTTCATGTTTTTCCAATCGGAGGTGGGGTATTCGCCACGAGACTCTTTATGATCTTCCAACCTCATCCAAAATTGGAGAGCATCACCGCTTAGGTGTGACCTAGCAATGCTCAACTGGCGAGAGTTAGGGATTTCACGCGAATCAAAATAGTCCTCTAATTGTCTAACCATTCCCTAAAATAGTAAGGGTCCAAAGAACCATCAAAGGTAGGCAAACGATAAGGTGGCTCAAAGTGAGGTCGTGGAGGCCTAGGCTCAGGTCTAGGGTGATAAGCTGAGTGGGGCGCGTAATTAGAGTGGGGATAGTCAACGGGTTTCTCCGTCATAATTCTAGTCATATTGCCCACCAAGTTAACGATGTCATCTAAACTCTTTTGGAGTCTTATCGGGTCCATGGGTAAGTGTCAAGTGAAACCTAATGAAGATTGGGTGCAAGGTACCACACTCTACAATGGGAAAACACCATTTCGACTTGCTATATGGTGCAGGAAAATATTGGACAGCAAGCTTTAAGAAGGGTTTAAGTCACCCGGTGTTTAGGGAGGTTGCTAAGGCTTGGGCAGCACCTAAATCAAAGATTAGACTCACTTAAATGCCACCAAACAGTGCAGAATTTTGTGTGGGCAGCAAACTACAGCAGTTGGGAGAACAGGACAGCAAACTAAAGTGATGGACGGTGTTATCTAAGCAATTTAGATGGACTCTAGGGTGTGGACAGCAAGTTATCACAAGTTTAAAGTCACCTAAATGTCACTAAACAGTGCAGGAATTTAGTGGACAGCAAGTTAATTCAGACGTTTAAGTGGCCTAGACAAATGTAGAGGTTATGGTGATGATAGCAGCACTTAGACAATGAAATATGCTTATGTATCATGAAGAAATCACTGCAGATTTTTCTGGACAGCAAAAGGAAAACAGAAATGAAAACGATCCAAATGATGTTATGCATGCAAACAACTAAGGACAAGTTAAAGTGGATTCCTAGGATGCATCTAGCACAAGTAAAGCATGCTAGCCATGCTCTGATACCAAGATGATGTGAAACCACATGCGGTGAACATGAATTGCACGTTAGAGATTAATGAGAGTTTAACTTTGCAATGTTAACGATAAAATCTAGCTTTCTCAATTTGAATTCAAGAAACTTCGTGATAGATTATGTTAACGGCGGTGATTACATTTAAGAATTACATGAGTCTTACAAAATATAACCAAAATAAACTTGATAACGCAAATAGCTACGACTAAAGCCACACGTTTAAAATTTAGATCATTCACCTTGAGGTCCTTCAGTGCTCTCGAAAATAGGGGCTAGCGGAGGAGGATTGTAAGTAAACTCAACGATGCCACTAATAGACAAGTAATCCCGAGAGGACTCGTCGCCGGGGAGGAAGCCGGATTTGGAGGAGCGGTGGGCGGCGGCCGTTAATGATCCAACGTCCATGCATTCTTGCCGGGAGTTGATGGAGCATCCGGGAGAAGATGGGAGCTTGGTTATGGTGGGATCCACATGGAAGTGTGCAGGAATTTTGGATTAATTTCAGAATTTGGGAGGTTTGATGGAGGAATTTAATTTGACATTCAAATTAAATCAAGGAGGGAAGGGGTTTGGTTCCCAGGTTGGAAAGGTTTCTCTATGTAGAAATCTGAAAATTCAGAATTTTGGGTAAGATATGGAGGGGTTTAATTCACAATTTCAAATTAATTCCATAGTGGGAGGGGCGGGTATGAAGGGGGACATTAATGGCTGATTTGTATAGTTAGTGGGTTGACTAGGAGAGAGAGGGAGCCATTGCAGGGAACGGCTGAGCCAAGGAAAGACAAGAGGAAGGGATTTAGTAACGGCTGTTTCACGGCTTAGTAGATTTGGATAAAAATCTGTAATAAAAACATATTTCACAATAGGCAATTTTCCTCTAATTGAGGAATAGAGCTCAGGCACGTGAATTAAAAAAAGGGTTAATTGAAACGTATGCCTTAATTCAAGGAATTTAAACAAGGAAAAAAGTAACGGCTTGAGGAGAAAATTGAAATTCCAATCCAGAATTCCAATGGGGCGGCGGGATGGGCTGTGGGGCGGCTGGCGGGAGGCTGGCCGGCGGATGGCCGGGACGTGGCCGGCGGGAGGCTGGCCGGTGATTGGCTGGGCTGAGGCCGGCGGGAAGACTGGACGGGTCTGGACGGTGGCACCAAGGGGCCGCCGGTGAGGCTGGGTTCAATGAGGCCGGCGGCAACAGAAAGGGAGGGAGGAAGCTTGAAGAAAAGAGAGACGATTCGTCCAATGACTTCCTTTATCTCGAATTTCGTCTTGATTTCACCTTCGCACAACACACATGGAATAAAATGTAGAACTCACGGAGAGATCTAATTATCCCTTTTGAACTCACTAAGAGATCAAAAGGGAGAAGCACTCACAAAGAGAACCAAGGAAAGTAAATTTCATTTCATCAAAACTAAAATTCATCAGAAAATGGCCATATAAATAGGCCTCAAAATGACAAGACAACAAAAGACTAAAATGCCCCTCGGGCTACAATAACGACCAACTACCCATAAGGGCAAAAACGGAAAAACATAAAAATCAAATAAACTACTACATAAAATGATGAAAATAAAGGTCATGATCGTGACCGTCGATCTCCGGCATCTCCTGATGGTATATGTGTCGCAATCTCTGACGATGTCCCCATCAATTTTTCAAAGTGTGGAGTCAGATTTTTATTAACTATCTTGGATAAAATTTTATCTTGATTTTTCAGGATTAATGACTACCAATATAAGATCCATTACAATTTGATTTTTTTTTTTTAATTGTGGTTACCTAACTCAATATTAATTTACATTTGATTTCCAAATATGATGACTAACTAACTTCAACTCCATTTGCACTCAATACTTCACATGTGGAGCCAGGTTTAGCCTCCCAACACAAGGTATTTGATCTTAGCACTGTGCCCAGCACTTGTCACATCCCTTCATTATGTACAATCACACATCTCAATTCACACATGTGCAGAGCCCGCTTGCCCTTCCTTTGCTCTGCTCATGGTGTAGCTATTTCTCGCGTCACCTTTCCCATTTGCGCTTATGCCCGAGACACATCTACACTTAAGCCATGCCCTAGCAATAGTTTGCCACACATACTACTGATATCAACTAGAGAACCATCCATGGTTGCAGACCTACCATCTTTCTTGCTTGAGAACCATTTCTCTCACCTCCAAACGGCTTTCACATTTACTCGCTCAAACTCTGTCTTGTGTCCTAGTCTTTATCGGGTAGCACATCTCCTCATTTTCTCACATTGGCTACACCTAGGTTTTATTTTGAACCTCCAATTCGTTCCCTATTGCTGCCATTGTTCATGGATCCCTTCTTCAAGAAGGATCCTCCTACTTCGTATCTTTAGAAATTGTGCCTCTTGCTACTCTCACTTCTAGTTTATTTGCAAATATAATTTGTTCATTATTCAAGAGTTAATGTCTCTCCATCCAACCACTTCCTTTTATTTTTTTCAACATAATTCATTTCCACCTCAATGCAAGCAACCATCCCATTGTGAGATAATTTGTAAAATTTTCATTGAAGATGATATCTCTATGCTTGTTAATCCACTCCCTTTTTATGTTGTTAATAAATTCTCTTTGGTCCACCCCAACCTAGAGGTTATTCATAAATTCACGGTAGGATTCCACTAAATTGCTGACTATTTTGTTGGCCTAATTAACTCTCATCATACATTGCAAGAGTTTTCTTGAGCTTAACCCTCCTTATGAGGAAGATTCATGCATATAAATTCATTACATTGTATAAATTTCTATGCATATTTTGGAGTTCCCAAGTGAAGAAGTTAGCGTGACTGACTATGCTGTGCTCATAATCATATGGAGTAGAATTAAATGTGTTCAACACTCACAAACCAATCTATAAGAATAAAAGCCTCTTCCTTAATGGCATGGTGTAAGACCAAAGGGAACTTTCTACATATATGTAAATTCTTAAGTGCACAACAGGAGGAATGAACAAGTAGTTTTTGGTGTTAAAGATGAGAGCTACTTCCATCTACTAGGTAATTATGTGAGGGCGAATGAGAAATTCAATGTTGTGTAAGGGTAGACGATTATGGATCATCCTATCCACAAGAATCCATTGACAAGGTGATCAAGTGTGAGTTGTATGTGAGTTTTTCCTAGTTATCCGCACACTGGTGAAAAGCATTTTGCTTGTAATCCTCTAGTGGTCTAGAGAAGTAAAAGGCATAAAACCCATTATGATCTATCGTGGAGGAGATTTACTGAACATACCCTGTAAATTTTTTGAACTGGAGTTTCCACATAATGATATTGTGTTCTGTTTGGTTGTTTTGTTCAACTTTTCTTTTGCTGTTAGTGAATAGATTTGGAGATAGCATTGCACGTTTTCTTCACCTATCCTGCGGTTAAGACTTATCATGTGTTAATTCCAGCATAGTATCTTGTTGAATATTTTTTGCTATGTTTGGCTTTTGCACTCTTATTCTTTCCATTCTTTTAACAAAGATTCTAACAACTTTCATATAGGCTCTCCCTCATCTTCAATGACGCTGCCAACTATTTTCTCTAATATATTCACCACTCACAATTTGCCATTTCTATCACTCATATATCATTCTAATTTTTTGCAACATAAACTCTACTTGTCCATACCTTACTAGTTTCTTGGCCTTCAAGTCCCTCCAACAAACAATTTCATAAGATTTAGAGAAATTTTCTATGTTCATTAAATGCAAAGTACACCAGCACTCTCACCAAGAAAAAACACTAATAATGCTACTTATATTGTCCACAGTTGCACCTTTAATATATATATATATATATATATATATATATATATATATATAACTGTCTTCATATACCTATCATATTTAGTTACCACATGTGAAGACAGACCTGCAAGTTAGCTTAGAAGAATAAAATAGAGAAAGGGAGATCAATGCAGGAGAACATTCTTTCCATTTCACCCAAAGATATCTCGGTACACTGCAATGCATTTGTATAAATAGCTAAAGAATAGTATAGAATGTATGCTAGCAGGAGCCGTTAGTGACAGCCGGCTACAAAGTAGGGAGATAGTGCCAGCTGATGTAGTTGGAGCAGGATAGAGTATGAGTTCTCGCGGTGCATGAGAATGTGTTCTAACAGCCCCTCCTCAAATTGAGCTTGTGTGGAACAAATGCTCAATTTGTCCTAGAGATCTATAAATCTATTGGATTGAGAGGTTTGGTCAGCAGATCTATTGATTGATCAATTGAGTTGATATGTTGGATTGTAACTTCTCCTTTGTCGATATAATGCCTTATGAAATGATAATCTATCTCAATGTGCTTAATCCTTGCATGAAAAATAGGATTATGAGCTAGGGCCATGGCTGAAGTGTTGTCACAGTAGATGGGTATATGAGTGGTGAATAGACGAGCTAAGAGCGATAACGAGCTAAGAGCGATAACGCCGTCATCGGGTGGTGTATAAGCCAAAATATCTGACACATTAAAAGTCGGCGAAGTGTTGCAACCAGCAGGTAATGCGACGGAATAAGCATTGTCATTAACTTTGGCTGTAACAGGGATGGGTCCAATCTTCCGGCGAGACAACTTGGAGTATGTTCCAGGTGGGAATCGTTCTCTACGCAGTTTTACCATTACTAAATCCCCAACATTAAATAGACGATGACGACGATTTACGCATCAGCCGCTTCCTTGTAGCATTGTTTGGACTTGAGAATGTGTTGGCGAACATTAAATAGCATCTCAGTATAGTGCTCCGTGAAATTGGCGGCAGCAGTGGATTTGCATTTAGGTAGAATAGAAATGTTTAGAACAGTGTTAGGATGCTTCGTATAGATAATGCTAAAAGGATCTTTACCTGTAGATCTGTTCGTCATGGAATTGTAAGCAAATTCTGCCTTGCTTAAAACTTCCTCCAATTGTCAAGGATGCTCCTGAACCAAATACCTTAGCATGTTGCCTAAGGTGCGGTTAACGACCTTCGTCTGGCCGTCAGACTGTGGATGATACACCGAACTAAGACGTAAGTCTGTGCCCAAACTTTTTCAAAGCTCTCGCCAGAAGTGGCTTTTGAATTTTGCATCTCGGTCCGAGGTCAGACTCCTAGATAGTCCATAAAGGCGAACAATTCCCTCAAAAAAAAAGTGAGCAATCACTACTGCATTAGAAGGTTTCTTACAAGAGATAAAATGAGCCATTTTTGAGAATCTGTCAATGACCACCATGATTGAGTCATTTCCCCGTTTAGTTCTCAGCAACCCCAGAACAAAGTCTAAGCTGAGATCTTCACAAAATAGAATTCGGAACTGGTAGTGGCATGTAAAGGCCGGTATTTTGAGCTCCACCTTTGTAATTTTGGCAAATGGGACAACTGTCAACTAAACGATATACATTGTGAGTGTTATGCCTTCCCACATGACTTGCAAGTGCTCCACCATGAGCTTCCTAAATTAAGTGTTGTCACCAAGAAGACACGGGAATACACAACATATTCTTTTTAAATAGGTATCCATGCCGAATTGAATACTCATCCACCATCGGCTATCCATGGCATTGACTCCAGATTTCACCGAAATCGGGATTTGTCCCATACAGGCCTTTGAGGCAATCCAAACCTGTTATTTCAGTTTGTAAGGTCATCAATAGATTTATTTTCCTACTTAGAGCATCATCCACCCAGTTGTCCACACCTGGCTTGTGTTTAATTGTGAATGAAAACCTTTGTAAGAACATTAACCAACAGGCATGCATGCAATTGATCATCTTTTGACTGTTTATATATTGTAGTTCCTTATTGTCGCTACATAGTATGAAATCTTGGTGAAGTATTGTTGCACTGTTTGAAGGCACGGATAATGGTATAGAGTTCTTGCTCATATGCTGCCCATTTTTGACGAGACAGACATAATTTCCCACTAAAGAAGGCTATCGGCTTGCCCTCTTGGGAAAGGATAGCACCTACGCCAACAGATGAGGCATCTGTATCCACTGTAAACAACATGTCAAAATCAGGAAGAGCAAGAACGGGGGCAGAGCGGAGGGCACTTTTGATTGCGTCGAAACTTTGTTGTTGTTCTTCAACCCATGAAAAGAATTTGGACTTGAAACATTTTGTGACTGGGCCATAATAATACTGAAGTTTTTGATAAACTTATAATAAAAAATTGGCCTAACCGTGGAAACTCCGAACCTCAAAGAACAACTGAGGAGTCAGCCATTCAGTGATAGCAGTGATCTTCTTAAGGTCCATGTGAATGCCTGCCACCGAAATTATAAATCCCAGGAAGCATACAGTAGGAACACCAAGCTCGCACTTTGAACTATTGATAAATAGTTTTTGCTCCTGTAATATCTCGAAAAGAGTAGCTAAATGCCCCAAATGCTGCTGCCAGGAGGTGATATACACCAATATATTATCAAAATAGACAATGCAAACATTTTCCAAAAATGGCTTCAACACTTCATTCATCATCCTCATGAAGGTAAACGGAGCATTACACAATCCAAATGGCATGACTTTCCACTCATACAGTCTTTGGGATGTTTTGAATGCAGTCTTTCATTCATCCCAGAGGAGTATACGAATCTGATGGTACCCACTTCGTAGATCCAATTTGAAGAAATAGAAGCTCCCATAAACTGATCTATCAATTCGTCGATATGGAGCACCGGAAATCTATATTTAATGGTTATTTTATTAATGGCCCTTCTATCAAAACACATTCACCAACTGCCATCCTTCTTTGGAACTAATAATGTGGGCATGGTGCAAGGACTCACACTGGCCTGTATTAATTGTTTCTCTAGTAGCTTGTCAACCAATTCTAGTAGGATTTGTTGTTCCTTTGGGTTGAGGAGGTAATGTGGAAGGTTCGGTAAGCTGGAACCAGGCGCAAAATCAATTTGATACTGAATGTTTCTGAAAGGTGGAAGTTCGGCTGGCAAGTCATCCGGTGCAAAATTCTTGTATTACTATAGAAGCTTCATAATATCATCAGGTAGTTTGTTTGGGCCCGAGGGTGGAGTACGCTCAGCTATTACTAAAGCAATGCGGGTTCTGAGACTAAGTGCATGGCGGCCTGTTTTGAAGTTCCCGGGGAGGTTTTGATCTCAACAGAGCTGGGTAGCAACTTTAATCTCTATCCCTTCCACTCGAAGGAGTATATGTTGGCCCCATAGTCATACGTGGCTCCTACGTCAAATTGCCAAAGCCTTCTCAATATAAGGTGACAAACGTCCATTTCGACGACGTTGCATACCACCTCGCACACGTACTGCTTGCCGATAGAAAAAAGTGATTCGACAGGACTCAACAATCGCAATTTCCATCCCTTTTTTAACCCAACTTATCTTATATGGATTTGAATTTTTGGAAGTCTTTAATTGCAAATTTTGAACCACATAGTGGGATATCACGTTTTCGGTACACCCGCTGTCTATGAGGAGGTTACACACTTTGCCATTGATAGTAAACCGAGTCTAAAATAGAGCATGTCATTGTGAATTAATACTTTGTCTGGGAGCCAATAGCAACTTTTCTAAAATAGCGATCACTGGTTCTCCCTCGTCTGCGTATACATCTTCAGGTTCTACACCACCGTTGGATTCAGCTTCTATGGATCTGCCACCTTCCTCGAATTCAGTAAAGTGTGCTTGTTTTCTTTGTGGACATTCATTTGATTTATGTCCCTGCTGAAAACAATGAAAACATTTGATTATTGATAGGTTAGCATAAGGGTTATATTTACCTTGGGACCTCATTATCGCCTGAGTAATGGACCAAATTGAGTTTAGTTCGAGCTTATCCTGGATGCTATCTTTGAGATCACCGATGTAGCAAGCTACCAATTGATTGACCGGTTCATTTAGGTTATTCCTAGCGCTCAACCTATTGAATTCTTCAGTATACTCACTTACCGATCTTGTCCCTTGCAAACAATGTTGTTATCTCATATAGAGAATTTGCTCAAAATCAGTAGGTAAAATTTGGGTTTACAACAATTGCTTCATACGGATCCATTCCCTTTTCTTTGTCTCAGTTGCAATGTCTGTGCTCACCAGGCGCTAGCTCCTCCTCTCAATCTACATGCTACATACTTCACTTATTTACTAGGATCAATTTCCATGTAATGAAAGAAGTTCTCAATAGCTTTTTCCCAATCGAGGTAATCCTCAATGTGTAAATGGCCATAAAAAATGGGATATCTAATTTAACCTTAAATTCATTATGATGATACGACATAGGCTGGTGGTATCCGTGCAAATGATTAATCTTCAGAAAGTGGTATGTCCCTCCTTCAGCAAGGCAGGCAATGCAGAAAAGTTTTATAAAATCTAACGCAATGAGGAAGGACTATTATTCAGTATGAAGCAGAATTTACCTCTTTATCAAGATATGTTCCACATCTTATCAATACTCCTACAGAGAAATGTTTTGAAGCATGACAAGAAAAGAAAAGCATCTTGTTATCTACTATGTACATATTGTTTTTGTGCAACAGTAGAGTCAATAGAACATTTATATGGATGTATGAAGCATGACAAAACAAGTATAGGATCTTAAATTAAAACTTAATAAATATTAAATTAAAAAAAGTTGGCTATGAAATGATATGACAACTGCTTTACATATGGGGTAAAGTGACCCCGAATGAGGCAAAAGAGACCTCTGTGAAATTCGAGGAAAAAGAGACCTTTATGAAATTCGATGCAAAATGGACCCCTAATGAGGCAAAAGGGACCTCTATAAAATTTAATGGTGATAATGTCAGGTTTATCTGGGCTCCATTGAACATTCTTATGAATATTAACTTTATGAGAAATGATAGTCATAACTCTTAGAAGACTAATTATGATATTTTGTATAGGCCTCATATGATACAAAAGATAATGCTAAATATGATTTTTATGTTTTGCAAATTATTTTAGATTTGATTCGGTTAAGATTTCAATTATGTTAATTCTATAATTCTTGCGATTTATGTTTTATTTAAATTGCATAACTTTATGAGCTTCATAGCTCATTAGATTTTTATTCTGGCTTTTGTTATAGAAAAGGGCAAAGATAAAGAGGAAGTTGAATAGCCTCTAGCCACTTTAAAAATTTTATGCTTTGTTGTATACCTGGTATATGAGTCTACAGCAGAGATATATAGACTATTTATTACTGTAACATTTTGAAGTTTGTTGGGCTCTGTAGTCATCGATGGATGAATAAAATGAGATATTTTGAGATGCTTCCGTATATTGAGGAATATATTAAATGAAGATTGACTATAGATTTATGATCATGAGTTTTAATTTCATGATTGTTGTTTCTAGGTTGCACCCTATGTTGCCAAGGGGGTGATTTGGGGTGTGACAATACGTAGCTTCTCAACAACCATCATTTTTATTCGAAGTAAAATTTACATGCGTATGCTTTTAAACACAAAAATCAAGGGTATCTTTCATCTCATGAGGTTAAACATAATTTATATTTAAAGAATTCTAATCAAATTTTTAGACATCACATGGAGAGTAAGAGGAGTCGTTAATCTCCCCAAGTGAGTTTGCATAAGAAGCTCTTCCTCAAATGATCTTTTCCTCAACATAGAACTCATTAAGAGCTGCCCAAGTACTTGAATAGCTATCATGCAACAACACTTGTACATTTTTACAACAAACATTGTTAAGTCTTGTTATTTAATTTTATTTGTATTACTTGATGTAATCATTCTTTTAGCATTGAACCTCAATCTTAAACTATAAATAGAGAGTAAGAGGATGAGCATAGCATAATATGATTGACTGAGATCTAGTGAAATTTCTAGAGCTTATCTATCAAGTTTTCTCTTTCTCTCTATTTTTCCTTTCTTAGGCTTGTTCCGTATTTGCTAGTAAATTTCTAATAACACCCGCAGACATATATGGATCAAACACGTCCACAACAACATTAGTGCATAAAATTGCATTTGCAGGCACACCATGATATCAATTCACTGGGATCAATGCTACATTAATAATTTTCAGCCAGGAGAAACTAACCAATGGATGCTCCGGATACTCAATTTGTTGATAAGGCAATCAGGTCCAAACTACCAACCGAGAAAAACCATTATGAAAAACATAAAATTAAGCAAGTAATTAGGGCAAATTCCCATCACTCACTGAGACGCAACTCTTCCATCAGTGCATTCCGCACCACACAACGACCATGGATCAGAAGCGCCCTCCTCATTCCAATCCGCTATAACGCCGAACGGATCCACCAACTTCTCCTTCAACCTCAACAGAGCCTTACCTGCACCATTCTTCATACTGAACAATAACACCAACAAATATATATATATATATATAGAGAGAGAGAGAGTACTAAAAAACCCCTGACCTTGAACGCTGACAGCAGCAGCGATTTCCAGCTCCCAACAGAGCAAAATCAAAGTAGCAAATCGCCATGATAGACTAAACCACCCCATCTCCTCTAAAACCGAAGAAACTTAATGAGGGAGCTGCAAAGGAATTCAGGATCCATAGTAGAGTCAAAAAAAGGGAACTTCCGTGGAGTGTCGGGCACGCGGAAAGAAGATATAGGGATTAGAATTTCCCAAGGTAAGGTCCATGCGAGCAAATAATGCATATATCAGTCGCTGCCATTTTTTAATCCCCTCGGGCCGTCTCTGCTACATATATCGCCTCGCCGACCTACTTCCGGCTTACTCTTTCTTTCCTTTTCCGGTAGAGATGGCGAGATAGGGAGGTAGGAGGTGAGTTTTCGGGGAGGTGGGCGGTTGTTCTTTTTTGGTGGGAAATTCTGACCTCCTAACCTTTTTTTTTTTTTTTCATCCCGTCCTTTTCATTAATTAACATAGTTAGGCCATTCAGCGGGTTAAGTAATTTGTTTGGTGGAAAAATAAGATAAATTGAGAAGAATATTTAATTATATTTTTATTTAATCATATTTATATGATAAAAATTATATTTTGAATTATGAATATATATGAATTATTATTAATAAATATAATTTTTTTATAGAGTTTAATAAATATAATTTTAACTTTAACTAATTAAAACTATCCTAACTTCCTTAAAAATATTAGTACTATCTAACTTAAATTTTATTTATCATAATTATTATTTATTAATATAATGTATTAAATAATTTTTATCATAATTATTAGACAAATTTTATGCTAGTTATAAACTATCTATCCATGATTTTTCTCAAACTGGGCTTCGAACCTGAAAATAATTGTGTTAATATTAATTAATATAAAAATAAAATTATTAATTAATGCCCAAATTATAATTAAAAAGTCATTAGTTATAATTAATCAATTTATTAATTGTTTATCCCAATTTAAATATCGAAATTATATTAATTAAATATTATTAACCATAATAATTTTTTTATTATAAGTATTTAAATAATTGATTAATTACTTCATTAGTGCTTACTGCTTCCTGCTTACTTATTATAAATAAATTTTTTTCTTAAACTATGATTTATTTGATAGGTATAATTTTTTGTAAAAATTATTGTGACAAAACTAATATTTTTAAAATTATTAAAAATTATTTTTTTACCATAAAATTTTTTCAAATAAAATTATAACTACAATCTAAAAACTAAAATAACAAAAAATAAATTATTTCAATGGAGATCCTTTAAGACTTTACGTTAGATTTTCAAATTTATGTTTAAGTCAAAATATTAATGATAGAAAAATGCTTAATCACAAGATAATTAAGGATAAAATATATGTTATTTGACACTTAAACGAGACTTAAGCGTGTTGAAGAGCCAACCAACCTTCCTTAAAAAGTGGAAAAATGTCCTTTGTTCTTATCTTTTTGTACCTAAAAGGGCTTGGACCCACTTGAGAATAACTCGTTACCTCATAATGCATTATCATATTCCAATACTTTTTGTTTAATTTATTAATAATGGAATAAAAGTTATGCCTTATTTATATTCGTAAGTGGATATGGTGAAGTCATACTAATAAATGCATTATTAATAATAGGTTTAAAAAACTCAATGCGTGCAATATAGTTTATGATTATATCGATAATAGCCTTTATTGCATAATATAAATTATTGGAAAATACTTAGGTTTGGGATTTTTCTCGGTCTTATTTGTTATCATATAATAATTTCATGAAAATGAAGGGTGGGAAATCTACTGTTGTGTCCTGAAATATTCATGATGATAAAAAGTATAAATTTTAATATTTTAATTTTCTACGAAGATTCATCACGCATACAGATAAAAAGATTGTGCAACATTTATAAGAGACATCGAGATTTTTAAGTGGAAAATTCATGAAAATGGAGAAAAACCATGAGACCTAGGCCAGTTTGAATGAATCCACAAGTACTTACAGTTGATTACAAATGAGACCCTTCATTGGGAGGAAGGCCTTGGCTTGATGTAACAAATATACACCATACAAAGTGTGTTATATGGTGGAAACAGGAAGAATCACTATTGATGTATTCATTTGATTGGAAATGACCATCGACTGTAGTTAAAGGAGGTCAGAAAGAATATTGTCTAGCGACGAAGGTCCGAATGACCGTAGTCAGCGGGCGACGGAGGTCGAAAGAACTATAGTCGGCATGCAACGGAGGTCAGAAAGACTATTGTCTGTTGGAGGAGGTCGAAAGAATTCTTCACAAGTAGAAGCCCGGTGTTGGGTAGAAATCTGGCAAAGGACAGAAGTCCGGCATCGAGTAGACGCTCGAAGAAAGTCTAACGATGGGTAGTAGTCCGACGGCAGGTGGAAGTTCGGCATCGGGTAGAAATCAGGCATCGGGTGGGAGTTCGACGAAAGTCGGGCAACGGGTAGAAGTCCAGTGACAAACGAAAGTCCAGCATCAAGCGGAAGTCCGGCGTTGGGTAGAAATCTGACTACGGGCGATAATTTAACATCGGGCAGAAGTTGTAATATGATGACCCAAAATTTTTTATAAATTTTTCCAAAAGAATTTTTTGAAAATTTAAATCAATCGGAGGAAAACTTCCCCTCACCACCCCCCCCCCCCCCCCTTCCTTTTATCTTATAAATACCCCCCTTTAGGTATAAGAAAAATTGCTTCATTCTCCTTTTTCCCTTCTCCCTCTAACTTTCTTACAATTGAGGCATGTAACACCCCCACATTACCCTTCACTAGTACTGTAGAGTGTAACAACTAAAACATATTATTTTCTTTCCATAAAGTTTTTGAAAACAGTTTAACCACTTGCATAACCATACAAAGTATCTCATAAACCTTCATTGATACATTAACTGAAGTACTTAACATTTTTAAAATTCCATAACATAGTTACAGAGCCACTATGGAGGAGCTAATCCTTACTAACAAATATAGAAATAACACATAACATTGAGGTACTTGAAATCTAATCAGCAACAACTTTATCTTTTTCTTTACCTGTAAAAACAGCCAGAAGAAAGTTCTGGTGAGCTATGAGGCTCACATAAGCTATGCAAAATTAAATAACAATAAAAATGAATTGATAAAATGAAATACAATATTGAGCTAATCATTGCACCAACTTATCATTATTTGAAAAGCATCAAAAGCATCATATTGAACCTCATCCTTTATGTCATTTGAGATATATATTGAATATTTAATCTTTTAAAAGATTTTGCTATACTTTAAAATATTCAATGGAGCCCAGGTAAATCTGGCATTATCACCATTGAATTTCATATAGGTCCCTTTTGCCTCTATAGGGGTCCCTTTTGCCCCACCTGCTATGCAGGTATCCATTTCCTTGGGGTCCCTTTTGGCCCACCTGCTATACAGGTATCCATTTCCTTGGGGTCCCTTTTGTCCCATCTATAATTCAGGTTTCATATTGGGTCCCTTTTGCCCACCTGAAAATATAGATATCATAACATAAACTAGCCAATCTTTATTAATTAAATATTCAAAAACTTTCATATTCTTACCACTTATAAAACATTACAAGTGTTACAATAAGAGTTTAACATGCATTATCTAACAAATGCAAACTTCTTTCTTTAACATATTATCAAAAAGATTGAAACATCATACTTGATCAAATATTAATTTCACTGTTCCCATAAAAGACATTTGTTTAACACGAATATCTCAATACAATCTCATGGTTACTACGTAAATATTCATAATATATTGGCTTACTCAGATCATTGAAAAGACATAATAAATATACTAAAAAATATCAGGAATTAACTTTACATAACTTACCTCCTTGACGAATCGTCTCTTCCAATTCTCTACTTCGCACCCTTTTACGATTGTAAGTCACTATAAAATCTTCTCTTTGCATGTTTATGCAGGTAATTCCTAATCTTCCTCTTAACCTTCCTTCACTTCACTTATTCCTCAATTAGTTTGTACACTTGCAATCACTATAAACCATCACAAAATCTTATATTAATTACATTAAAAAAATCTGATAACAGAAACCAATTACTTTCCCTTAATTCTTACTATCATACCTGAAATTTCTCCCAGCATAGCCAAATTCTCCAATTCTCTGCTACAGAATCTTCTTCTATTAATTTGTATGCTTACACCAACTTATTTATTTCTGCATCGCCGAACTCCACTATGCAAAATCCTCCTATACCAAAGCAAAATATTGCTTCAGGAGCTGCACTATTGAATCCCACGGTTTTCCAAAAACTCATGGTTTGAATTCTTCTGAAATAGAAATCAATTCTTCTCTTAATGCATACTTACCCAGCAAAGTGAGCTTTCTCCTGTACAGTAACTTCAGCGATTATGCTATAGGAATTCCTGCCGAACAGATTTGTTGCGATTCCAAGCACTGTGCCGAACTGGTGAACAGTGATTTCTGCACTACCGAAATTTCTCCTCTCCCGACTTCCTTTGTGGCTTCCGTTAATTACTGCTTGTGTGGAGGATAATGCGATGTGAGGCCCACAACATAACCGCCTTCTACACACCCCTTTGGAAGCATTCGTTCAGGAATTAAAGAATTATCTAATTTAATTTAGTATATTTCTTATTAATATTTATTTACAATTTCACTAAAATAAACTTCATTTACCTGGTAATAATGAATATTACAATTCTTCCCTCCTTAAAAGAATTTCGTCCTCGTAATTAAACCTTTCAATTTTCATCAAAAAGATGAGGAAACTTTTGTCTCATGTCAATCTCTTTCTCCCATGTAGCATCTTTTGTTGATCTGTGTAACCATTTTACTTTTACAAAGGGAATTACTCTACTTCTCAGTTTATGAACATCCTTTTCCAAAATTCTTTCAGGTTCTTCAATATAAGTCAAATCCTTCTGAATTCAATATCTTTCTTAAGAACTCTTTGATCTTCATTTGTAACCCATTTTCTGAGCATTGATATATGAATGAAAAACATTATGTATATCGGACATATCTGAAGGTAGAGCCAACCTATATGCAACTTGTCCCACTCTTTCAATAATTTCAAATGGACCTATAAATCTAGGGCTGAGTTTTCCACTTTGGCCAAATCTAGAAATACCTTTCATTGGTTTCACCTTCAAGAATACAAAATCTCCCACATCAAATTCTATCATTTTATGCTTGGGATCATAATATTTCTGTTGGCGGTCTTGAGCTGCTTTTAATCTGTCTCTGATTAGTCTTACCTTTTCCGTAGCTTGATCCACTAACTGTGAACCCAACAATTGTCTTTTCACCAACTTCAAACCAACTCAAGGGAGTGATGCATCTTCTGCCATATAAAGCTTCATATGGAGCCATTTTAATGCTGGATTGGTAGCTATTATTGTAAGTGAATTCTATTAATGAAATATGATCCTCCCAGCTACCTCCAAAATCTAAGATACACAATCTTAACAAATCTTCCAACACTTGAATCAACCTTTCTGATTGACCATCTGTCTGAGGATGAAATGCAGTGCTGAATTTCAATTTTGTGCCTAAACTTGCATGTGTACTCTTCCATAACTTAGATGTGAAGTGTCCATCTCTATCCGATACAATAGCCTTAGGAATTCCATGTAATCTGATAATTTCCTTCACAAATAATTTGGCCAATTTCTCCACTGAATCAGTCTGACGGATAGGTAGAAAATGGGCTAACTTGGTGAGTCTGTCAACTACCACCCATATACTATCATGCCCTTGTTTTGACCTAGGAAAGCCTGTAACAAAATCCATGGCTATCTCTTCCCATTTCCATTCTGGAATTGGTAAAGATTGCAACGTTCCACTGGGTTTCTGATGCTCAGCTTTAACAACTTGACACTTTCCACATTTAGCTACATAAGCTGCCACATCTCTTTTCATTCCTGGCCACCAAAATGAAGTCTTCAAATCCTTATACATCTTTGTGCTTCTAGGATGAATGGAGTAACTGGTATTATGTGCTTCAAACAAGATGTCTTGAATCAAATCTGACTCCTTTGGAATCCATAACCACATATTGTACCTGATTCTTCCTTGATTATCCATATAGAGTTCCTTCTTTAACCCTTCTTGCACTTGATTCATAAACTTCTGATAGTCATTGCTTTTCTTATGAGCTTCCTTAATTCTTTCCTCCAATGATAATTGCACTGTTATTTGATTAATTCTCAATATATTCTGGTCTCCTTGCATTCTGACTTCTAATTGTAAGGCTTCCATTTCTTTAATCAATCTTTCTTCACTAGTCAACAAATTCAACTGTGTTTGGTTCTTTCTGCTCAATGCATCAGCTACAACATTAGCCTTTCCTGGACAGTACTGAATGTCTAGATCATAATCTTTTATTAATTCCAACCATCTTCTCTGTCTCAGATTCAATTCCTTTTGAGTGAAAATATATTTCAAACTTTTACGATCTGTAAAGATCTCACATTTTACCCCATACAAATAGTGTCTCCAAATTTTCAATGCAAATACTGCCGCCAACTCTAAGTCATGAGTGGGATAGTTCTTTTCATGTTGCTTAAGCTGTCTAGAAGCATAAGAAATCACTTTTCTATTCTGCATCAACACAAAACCCAACCCTCTCAAAGAAGCATCACTGTATAATTGAAATCCCTCCGTTCTAGAAGGAATTGTCAGCACTGGTGCTGTCGTTAGACATTGTTTCAATTCATGAAAACTCTGCTCACAATCATCTGTCCACTCAAACTTAATATCTTTTCTAGTTAACTTGGATAAAGGCAAAGCAATCTGAGAAAAACCCTTAACAAATCTTCTATAGTAACCTGCCAATCCCAAGAAACTTCTGACTTCTGCCACATTTGTTGGTCTTGGCCATTCCATTACAGCTTTAATTATTTCTGGGTCTACAGCTATTCCTTCTCCACTGACAATATGTCCCAGAAATGAAATTTCTTTCAACCAGAACTCACACTTAGAAAATTTAGCAAATAATTTATGTTGTCGCATTAATTCAAGTACAACCTTCAATTGATCTGCATGATCCTTATCATTTTTAGAATAGATCAATATGTCATCAATAAATACAATAAAAATTGATCCAGATAAGGTCTAAAAATTCTGTTCATCATATCCATGAATACTGCCGGGGCATTGGTTAACCCAAATGGCATAACCAAAAATTCATAGTGTCCATATCTAGTTCCAAAAGCAGTTTTCTCCACATCACATTCTTTCACCCTAACCTGGTGATAACCCGATCTCAAATCAATTCTAGAGAAAACAGAAGCACCTGCCAACTGATCAAATAGGTCATCAATCCTGGGAAGAGGGTACTTGTTTTTAACTGTCACCTTATTTAATTCTCTGTAATCAATGCAAAGTCTCATTGAACCATCCTTCTTCTTGACAAATAACACAGGAGCACTCCAAGGGGATGAACTAGGTCTGATAAAACCTTTCTCAATCAATTCAGTCAACTGAACTTTCAGTTCTTGCAATTCCTTGGTTGCCATTCTATAAGGTGTCTTGACAATAGGATTTGTGTCAGGTTGCAAGTTTATTGAAAATTCAACCTCTCTCTCAGGAGGTAAGTCCTTCCATTCCTCAGAGAAAACATCTATAAATTTGTTCACAATAGGAATGGAATGTATATCATTACTTTCCTCTCTTGTAGCTTCTAACTTTGCTAAGAAGATTAAGTCACTTGCTCTTAAACTTTTAAGCACCTGACTATAAGCAATCAATGATGAAATGACACCTCTTTCACACTGGAAATAAAATACTTCTTCTCCAGGCAAATCAAATCTGACCTTCTTCTTCCAACATTCTATAGTGGCATAATGTGTGACTAACCAATCCATTCCCAGAACTATATCAAATTCTACTAATGGAAGTACTATCAAATCTGGTTGAAATTTTCTACCAGCTACTGAAAAATAAACTGAACATGTTGTACTGGCATTCAAATAATCACCCGCAGGTAATCTAACATGCAATCCAAGAGTAAAAGAGACAGGTTCCAAATGTACTTTCTTACAAAATCTCTCAGCTATGAAAGAATGCGACGCACCAGAATAAAAAAGTACCCGAGCAGGAAAGTCTAAGATATTTAAAGTACCTGTCACCACCTCTGAAGAATCTTTGGCCTCTTGGGAAGAAAAAGCAAAAACTCTAGCTGGTACTGATCTGACTGCTTCATTTGAGGTTTCTCCTTTTATCTTCAGAGCAGGTTGATGCATCTTTGTCCTAGCATTTATGTATTGCTCTATCTTCTGATTGCCTCTAAATTCCTTGCTTCCCATAACATTCCTTGGACAATTTCTCTTAATGTGACCCGGTTCTCCACACAAATAACACTTCTCTGAATTCATAAGGCATCTTCCTGGATGAGATTTTCCACAGGTTGTACAAACTGGTATTGCAAGTAACCTTGTAGACTGCTGTTGTGGCTTCTGATAAATTTTCTATCTTTTAGATGATCCACTCCTAAAGTCACCTTGTCTCTTAGTATTATTATTATCCCATTTTTGTTTCACCACTTCTATATCATTCTCCAATAATCTAGCACTTTCAACCAGTTCAGAAAATTCCTTTATGCGAAGAGGGATTAACGGCTATCTTAATGAATCCCTTAGACCCTTTAAGAATCTATAACACTTTTCCTCTGGATTATTGATAAGCTGTGGAGCATACCTTGACAGAGCTGTAAATTCTGCTTCATATTGAATGACAGTCTTGGATCCTTGCTTCAGGTTTACAAAACTTTCCTGCATTGCTTGCCTTGCTGATGGCGGAACATACCATTCTCTGAAGATCTGCTCAAATTCTTCCCACATGATTTGTTCCGCTGATCTACCTCTGAATTTCTCCAGTTGTTGTCCTCTCCACCATCTTTCTGCTTCACCCTCTAGCATAAAAATTGCTAGAGATACTCTTTTATTATCAGGACATCTCATTCCATTTAAAACTTTTTCTATTCTAATGATCCAATCCTCAGCACTTCTGGCATCAACTCCTCCTTTAAAACAAAGGAGGTTTTAGGCTTTGGAAAAGTTTTAAATGCTTATCCACTTCTGCACTAATAGGATCACCTGTCTCCACATTTGTACTGCTACCAGGAGTGGTAGGAGTAACTGGTGTAACTACATGTGGAATACCAGGTGTTACAGCTCTCACCATAGACTGCATCTTTTCCATCATCTGCATCATCATATTCATCATCTGCAGTTGCATCATATTTCCTGACATTGCATTCATAGCCTCCATCCCTACAGGTACAGGATTTACAATTGGTGCACTGCCTCCTACTGGTGCCACATTTTCAGGGTCTTCAGAGATCCTAATAGGTTGGGATGACTGACCTTCCTCTCTTTCAGGTATTCTTTTAGCCATTAAATCTGTAACACATTACATTAAGAGTTATGCATTTATATAATCATGAATTACCATTTAGACATTACTTTCATATACTGACATATTAGTGAGAGTGAAAATTAAATATGATTACTTAAAAATAAAATGAAATTATACTCTTTATGACTTAGACTTACTACACTCTCCTAGGCTCTGCAATAATTCCATCACCTCCAATCTTATCCTCTTTAATAGTTGACTTTGCTTATGCTTCCTTAATTGAATCCTCAGAACCTTGAACATTTGCTCTGATACCACTTTTGTAACACCCCACATTACCCTTGACTAGTACTGTAGAGTGTAATAACTAAAACATATTATTTTCTTTCCATAAAGTTTTTGAAAACAATTAACCACTTGCATAACCATACAAAGTATCTCATAAACCTTCATTGATACATTAACTGAAGTACTTAACATTTTTAAACTTCCACAACATAGTTACAGAGCCACTAAGGAACCTCCAAATAAAATACTTCAAATGAGTGTTTACATACCCTTAAGCTAATCCTTACTAACAAATATAGAAATAACACATAACATTGAGGTACTTGAAATCTAATCAACAACAACTTTATCTTTTTCTTTACCTGTAAAAACAGCCAGAAGAAAGTTCTGGTGAGCTATGAGGCTCACATAAGCTATGCAAAATTAAATAACAATAAAAATGAATTGATAAAATGAAATACAATATTGAGCTAATCATTGCACCAACTTATCATTATTTGAAAAGCATCAAAAGCATCATATTGAACATCATCCTTTATGTCATTTGAGATATATATTGAATATTTAATCTTTTAAAAGATTTGGCTATACTTTAAAATAT
The DNA here is from genome assembly GCA_019514585.1 of Dendrobium officinale. Taxonomy (NCBI): domain Eukaryota; kingdom Viridiplantae; phylum Streptophyta; class Magnoliopsida; order Asparagales; family Orchidaceae; genus Dendrobium; species Dendrobium officinale. The sequence continues at coordinate 19,065,058 of CM033700.1, read as the reverse complement.
TCAATGGAGCCCAGGTAAATCTGGCATTATCACCATTGAATTTCATAGAGGTCCCTTTTGCCTCTATAGGGGTCCCTTTTGCCCCACTTGCTATGCAGGTATCCATTTCCTTGGGATCCCTTTTGCCCCACCTGCTATGCAGGTATCCATTTCCTTGGGGTCCCTTTAGCCCCATCTATAATTCAGGTTTCATATTGGGTCCTTTTGCCCACCTGAAAATATAGATATCATAACATAAACTAGCCAATCTTTATTAATTAAATATTCAAAAACTCTCATATTCATAATTCATATTCTTACCACTTATAAAACATTAAAAGTGTTACAAGAAGAGTTTAGCATGCATTATCTAACAAATGCAAACTTCTTTCTTTAACATATTATCAAAAAGATTGAAACATCATACTTGATCAAATATTAATTTCACTTTTCCCATAAAAGACATTTGTTTAACACGAATATCTCAATACAATCTCATGGTTACTACGTAAATACTCATAATATATTGACTTACTCAGATCATTGAAAAGACATAATAAATATACTAAAAAATATCAGGAATTAACTTTACATAACTTACCTCCTTGACGAATCGTCTCTTCCAATTCTCTACTTCGCACCCTTTTACGATTGTAAGTCACTATAAAATCTTCTCTTTGCATGTATATGCAGGTAATTCCTAATCTTCCTCTTAACCTTCCTTCACTTCACTTATTCCTCAATTAGTTTGTACACTTGCAATCACTATAAACCATCAAAAAATCCTATATTAATTTCATTAAAAAAATCTGATAACAGAAACCAGTTACTTTCCCTTAATTCTTACTATCATACCTAAAATTTCTCCCAGCATAGCCAAATTCTCCAATTCTCTGCTACAAAATCTTCTTCTATTAATTTGTATGCTTACACCAAATTATTTATTTCTCCATCGCCGAACTCCACTATGCAAAATCCTCCTATACCAAAGCAAAATATTGCTTCATGACCTGCACTATTGAATCCCACGGTTTTCCAAAAACTCATGGTTTGAATTCTTCTGAAATAGAAATCAATTCTTCTCTTAATGCATACTTACCCAGCAAAGTATTGAGCCTTCTCCTGTACAGTAACTTCGGCGATTATGCTTTAGGAATTCCTGCCGAACATATTTGTTGCGATTTCAAGCACTGTGTTGAACTGGTGAATAGTGATTTCTGCACTATCGAAATTTCTCCTCTCCCGACTTCCTTTGTGGCTTCCGTTAATTACTGCTTGTGTGGAGGATAATGCGATGTGAGGCCCACAACATAACCGCCTTCTACACACCCCCTTTGGAAGCATTCGTTCAGGAATTAAAGAATTATCTAATTTAATTTAGTATATTTCTTATTAATATTTATTTACAATTTCACTAAAATAAACTTCATTTACCTGGTAATAATGAATATTACAAGGCATTCCACTATTTTTTATAGGTGGGATCCCTTACACAAATTCAATGTCTCTCTCTTGTGTAGAAGCTAAAATTTTTCATACTACTCCTTTTTTTTCTTTCTCATTTTTCTTCTTACTGCAGAGGCTTTACATTATAATTGGTAGGTGGCATTCCCTACCCAAATTTAATGCCCCTCTTTTAGTATAGAAGAAAAACTTTTTCTACTTCCATTCTCTTTTCCTCTATTTTTCTTCTTACGTTAATGGCATTCCACTATCTTAGATAGGTGGCATCTCCTATCAATTTTTGATGCCCGTCTTTTATGTAGAATAAGTCACAATGAGAGCTTACTCTCTCAATAAATTATCCTTGACATATGAAGATCAAATGCCTCTTATATTCGAGGGTTATTTGAGAAGATCTGACAGTAATAATATCTAGGAAGAGACCCAATGATTCTCAGTAGACTGAAAGAATTTTGATGTTGTTTGAGCGAAAGTCCATCGATGATCGAGTGGAAGTTTGATGTTGATTGATGGGTGGGTGGAGATCTAAATGAGATAATTTGAGGTTGTACTACTAATAATAGTCAAGCAAGAAGTCGATGATGGCTAATATGATGTGAAGGGTCGATGGCAGACATCGAGAGAAAGATCGATGATGGCGGGTTTCAAGTAGCATTTTGCTAAAGATAATATGCATCCCTTCTTATGTGTGCAGATATCAGACATCCCTTTCTTTGAAGAAGAAGTTATAGGAGATGCTTTAATATGCAATAGAGAAGATGTTAATATAATCCACCTAGTCGCTTGATACTTGATGACATTAACTTATATGGATGATGCCGATGTAACTTTAATTTTATCTTCTTATAAAAATGAATGTATACTTGAACCTGATGTGGAATCTATATAACTCCAATGATATTGTATATGAAGTTGAGATTATTGTATGAGCTTGATGCTTGTTTTTCATTTGAAATGAATTTGTCCCTAAAAGGATGTTAAATGGTTTATACATCTTTAAGACAAGATTTAATAAATTAGCCCCCATATTTTTTGAGCTTTTTTTAGACTACTAAAGTCTTTATATGAGTGATGACTTTATCAATCACTTACTTTCATAAAATCTATCTAGAGAGAATGTTATCCACTCAGAGCATTACTCTATGATGTTCACCTATATGGAAGAGGCCTAAAGAATCCACTAAGAATATATGAACTATCTAAGGTTATATGTCATAACGTTGCTCGATGATGTTAACATATATGGAAGAAGTTGAGAGAATCCATAAAGGATGTATAACATTTTCAAGGTTGTATGTCAGAGTATTGCTCGATGACGTTAGCCTGGAACATGATGAGAGAATCCACCATGGATGTATGATTTATCTGAGATTATATATTAAAATATTTCTTGATGACATTAACATATATGGAAGAGGCCGAGAGAATTCACTAATGATGTATGGCCTATTCAATATTGTATGTCAAATCACTGCTTGATAAGGTTAACCTACATGATAGAGGTCGAGAGAATCCACCAAGTATGTATGACCTATTACAGGTTGTATGTTAGAGCATTACTTGATGACATTAACTTATGTATAAGAGGTCAAGAAAATCCACCAATGATGTATTACCTTTCTGAGATTATATATCAGAGTATTGCTCAATGACATTAACCTTTGTGGAAGAGGTCTAGAGAATCTACTAGGATGTATGACCTATCAGAGGTTTTATGTCAGAGCACAACTCGATGATAATAACCTATATGGAATAGGTTGAGAGAATTCACAAAAAATGTATTATCTTTCAGAGGTTGTATGTCAACGTTAACATGTGTGCAAGATGTCTAGGGAATCCACCAAGGATGTATGACCTATCCAAGATTGTATATCAGAGCACTGCTCGATGACATTAACTTATATGGAAGAGGATGAATCAAATCCCCCCAAGATTGATTTTTTTCCTTATTTGGGAGGGGGAGAATGTTGTGTTTATCTCAAATCAAATATAACAAATGGTCTATCTTTAGATTGTTACTATTTTTTAGGTTAAGATTAAGACCTTTCCCAAGGTGTAGAAGTCCAACTATGGACTATATAAAGCTTAAAATTTATTGGAAGCATCACTGCATTTGCTAAAAGCTTTATGATCCCAAGATATCATCTTAGATATTAAAAGAGTTGGATGAATCTTCTGACCACGACTGTAGTCAAGGTTGCCCCCCAATCCAAATTTAATTATCATAAAATTGATGCAATAATAGCTGATGCCAGGATATTGATATAAATGACCTTTTAAAGTTGGAGAAAAAATTTTCCCCTAGTTAGAAACCAGGTTCTCATATATGGCACCAAACTCTTGTCTCATGGAATATTCATGATAGTAGAGAAGTTTAAATTTTAATGTCTTAACTTTGTACGAATATCAAGAATACATACAAATAAAAAAAGAGTGCAATATTTATAAGAGACATAAGATTTTTACTTGCAAAATTCCTAATAAGGGGAAAAACCCCACCGAGCTTAGCTCAGTTTAAATGAATCCACTAGTATTTGTAGTTGAATTCAAATGAGGCCCTTCATTGGGGGGGAAGGCCTTAATTAGCTTGATGTAACAAATATACACCATATAGAGTGTGTTACATGGGGAAAATAGAAAGAATCATTGTTGATGTGTTCATTTGGTTGGAAGGACCATAGTTAGTAAGCGATGGAGTCAGAAAGAATATCGTTTGGTGATGATGGTCAGAAGGACTGAGTTGGCAGGTAACGGAGGTTGGAAGGAATGTTGTCGGCATGCGACGGAGGTCTGAAAGACTATTTTTTAGTGGAAAGTCTGGTGTTGGGTAGAAATCTGGAAACATGCAAAAGTTTGGCATCACGTAGAAGTCCGATAAATAACTAATGACTGGCAGTAGTCTGGCGACGGGTGAAAGTCTGGTGTCAGATAGGATTTCAACAATGGGTAGAAGTTCGACGATTTGGAGAAGTCTGGCATCTGGTATGAGTCCTACAAAAATCCAGCGGGGGGGTAAAAGTTTGGTGATGCGTGAAAGTCCAGCATCAGGCTTCCGCCTGACGTCAGGTAGAAATTCGAAGAAGGGAAAAAAATCAGTGTCAGGTGGAAGTCTAACGAAAGTTTTGTAGTTGGCAGAAATCCAACATCGAGTAAAATTCCAACGACGCGCAGAAGTCTAGCTTTGGATAGAAATCTAGTGACATATAAGAGTCCGGTGAAAGTACAGCGATGGACTGAAGTCTAGGGTTGGGCAAAATTCTAGCGTCGGGTAGGAGTCCAGCGAAGGTCTAATGACTAGCAGAAGTTTTGGGACAAGCAGAAGTCTAGTGTCGAGTAGAAATCCGGCGACAGGCAAAAATTTGGCATCGGGTGGAATTCCAACGAAATTCGGGCAATGGGCAGAAGTCCGGTGTCGGCTGGAAGGCCAAGCTAATTGGGGGGTGGTTCAGAGGAGTATAGGGTCTATTTATAGTTTTCTGAGAGTGACATGGCTAGTAAATCTAAGGAAGATCAAGGGTAAGTTGAGAGCGGTTTGAATGGATGGCTAAAATGGTGGTAAGTGATGGTCAAAGATACGGAGAGCAAACGATGGGACAACAATGATTGGTGGTGTGGCGACGACAGCCTGGAAATAATGACAAATAAATTACAATTTATTTGAAACTCTGTTTAATCTAACGATTTTTAACTATGCCAAATTTAAAATAAATGGTCAATTTCAAATTCTTTAAAATTTTAGTATATTTTTCTTTTACTTAAAATGAAATATAAATATTTTTAATACCTCTGAATTGAGATTACTTTACACTTATTTTAATCTAAGCCAAATATACTCTAAATAAATTTTTATTCAACTCTATTCCTTTTTGTTCAAAAAAGAAAAAATATTTTTTAATAAAATTAAACCCAAACGCCCAAGACTAGTTATGTATAAAGGAAAAAAAAATTGCCAATATAAGGAAAAAACAATTAAACTAGGCGACTTTAAAATATTATGAAATATTGTTCGATTTTAATATAGCAATATGTTTGCAAATTTGTTATAAATTTTGCTATTATAGATAGCTCTAAGTCAAAAAGCTAATCTTGACTTAGGGTCTGCTTGTGAGAGCTACAACATTTTATAAAGTTGATTGTAAAGTAAATGTTGAGAACTTAAATTCGCTATTATGATTACAAAATATATTTTTTCATTACAAAGGTTTTTAAAAATAGTGATAAAGCAATAAGAAAGCAATAGCCAAGCGAAATTGTGATTGTTATCTAAAAAGCACAGAAATAAGAAAGCTATCCCAAATAGACCATTCGATTTCGTTTGGGATAGCTTTTGCCACTATTTTTCACTGCTTTCAAGAATTTTTATACTAGAAAGTTATTTTTAGCTTTCTCATTTGATATTTCTAAGTATGGTTTCCCCTTTCAATATATATGAAGGCTATTTTTCAGTGTGGGTTTATCATGCAATATTATCTCTATTGAGCTGGAGCCTTAAATCAACTAGTATACTTTTTTTCGCTAGTTTAAATTCTATAGATTCTTTCATTTTCTTGCTCAAATCCTTTTTGAGCCTTTGTGGGTGACCATTTCTTTAAAAAATTTCCTTTTAGAAATAGGCAGATTTTTTTTTCATGGGAATTTTGATGAGACTATGTTGAAAGAAAAAATAGTATACTGTAAAAACACCCCCTAAAATATCATTTCAAAGAAATTAATCTTCCACAATTGAAAAATAATTTTACAAGAAAATTGAATTTATTTTTCTTCAATTATTCTATAGGTGCACTTGCAAAATACAATTATGAGAGTGATTAGAAGCTAATATCTATTTTTTTTCATCAATAGACAAACATGTATGTGAGATTCTCTTTTTACCAGTAGGTTTTTAATGATGCTTAAGTCTATGCAAAATTAACTGTCTACTTGCACTCTTATCTGAAATCATACATATTTTAATTTTGCATTGACTACGATGTTTTGGTTTATAAATATAGCTTGTCAACTTAAACAAATGTAGAAAAGGTCATAAAAGAGACCCTAAATGTATCTATGATAATGATGATGAAAATGAGATTGTCAATGTCCATATGAATAGTGAAGAGATGATGAAGGTGATGGGGAAAATTTGGAGGAGGTTGATGAGTATAATATAGATAATAACCCTATGATAGGAAGAAAAAATAGAAAAATGTCTAGAGTTTGGAAAGAATTTAAGATAATCATTATTGATGATGGTCAAAAACGCAGAATGTTCTCATTGTAGAAAAAAAAACTTATAAAAAGCACTAGTATGACTTCACAATTCAAAAGTTATTTGGATTATTTATGTAGCTAAGATTTGAATTATAAAACACAATAAAGTATTAATTTTTCAGTCAATAAATGTTCAAAATCCAAGTTGTTCGCAAGAAATTTACAGAGAGGTATTTTAACCACATTCAAATATGATCATGCTAAAGTAAGAGATATAATTTCTCATTGTAATCTAATTAATTAGCAACCCTTCTTTTTTCGTTGAAGGACTTGACTTCATTTTTATTTTATAATTCACATCTCTCTTTTTTCTAAAGCATTTGAGTGCAACATCAAGCAATAATGCCATGTTGTTTATGAGAAAGAGAAAAAGATGCTACAAAATCAACTCAAAATGTAAATAGAATCTGTTTTGCAATAAATTTGAAGAAGTAAAAACATACAAATATCATATATAGTTGTTAATACTCATTTTGTTGATAGTAATTGGAAACAATAAAAGCATGTTCTTAGCTTTCTTTTTTTACCTCCACCATGTATAGCATCAAAAATTGTCCATACCTTTTATTAATCATTAGTCTGAGTGGAGTATTTAATATAAGATTTGTATAATATCAATTAATAATGTATCAAATAATAATAGAGCTATAAAATTGTTAAAAGGTAGTTTTAGAGTAAAATTAGTTTCATCATTTTTTTTTTTTTTCTCACATCTTAAACTTAATGGTCAAGGATGGAATTAAAATGATTAATTTTGTTGTAGATAGGATTCATGTACTGTTAGTTTTGTGAATGCTTAAAAAAATATATTATTGAGGTTTTTAACATTGCATAGAACTCCAATTACCCACCATGAATCTTGTTAAAGATTGTCCTACATGTTGAAACTCGACTTGCTGCATGCAACTTATTGCTCTTCAATTAGGTGAAGCATTTTTTTTTTTTTTCATTTATCCAATTTGAAATAGTATATCACAATTATCTCACTTATGAAGAATGGGACAACATTGAATAATTTTGTGATATTCTCGATATTTTCAATGAGCCACTAATATTATTTCAGGCATAAAGTATCCAACTTCAAACTTACTTCTAAGATATTAAAAGAGGGAGAAAACACTCAAGATTATTTCATCATTTAAATGAGTAGAAAAATAAATAAGTAGCTTGATAAAGATTTGGGTGAATGTAATCTTCTAATGTCCTTCGGTGTGTTTATGGATCTAAGCATGAAGTGTATTGTGATTCAACATGTATGTCCTATGATTTATAATGGAGAGAAAAGTATTGGGAGTCTATTGTATGTGTGTAACTCATTGTATGAGTTATATGAGGAGAATGCATTATGCTTTGAGGCTCAAAATCAAATGTGTGGGTTGAACCTTTTGCATGAGAAAAGGTGGGACTATTGATTCAAATAGTGTAGGTAGTAGCATTAGAATTATTCAAACCAGTGGGACAAAGAAATATAATGGGTAGCATGACTTTACTAGATATATTATAAAAAAACTAGGCAAAATTCTAAATCTAACTTGAATCATTATCTTGATGAACATCTAAATATTTCTCCTGAAGGTGAAGGCTTCTATGTTAATTTACGGTTGAAAAGTAATTAAACGGAGTATCGTGTCTTATCTAGAATAATTTTGGACATACTCTCCATACTAATGAGCATAGTAACTTTTGAGTCAATATTTAGTGCAAGGGAAAAATTTGTTGACACATTATTTCAAATTGGGCATGAAAATTGTGTAATCCCTAATTTATAGATGCAATTTGATTTGTTCTCATTATGGGTTGAAGGAAAGGATCTAAGTAAATGTTTAATTAAATATAATTTCTTTCTTTCTTTTCTTACATATTATGTCTTGATTTCTTTTCTTAGGAAGAAGAGGAAGATAAAGAGATGAACATATATGTACCTATATCATGAAGGGTAAGCACTTGTACATTTCTTTTGCATAGAAGCTTCCACGAGCAACTTTTTATTTTGCTCTTTCCTTGTGTTTGTATTTTCATAGTCTTTAACTCTATTGAGCTTTAATATTTTTTTAATACCCAATAAGAAAAATTAGTTCATTATTTTGATTGAAGTGGTAGGTGCATTACTCTTAGTTTAATCTTAAATGGGTGAAGATTTAAACTTAAATTTACTTGAAACTTTGTATAATAATGCTACTCTTGATTTTTAACTCAGCATATTCTCAGGCTTAATACCATCATCATCATTTGATTATCATCTCATGGTCATCATCACAAGATTACCTTCATCTAATCACCACTACCTATCATTATCTGACTATCATCGCCTAACTACTTTCTCCACATCATTGTAACACATATATCATCAGTCAATCAATGTAATTAAGGTCCTCACCATCCACTACTTCTCAGGTTTTAACTACTATATTTATATAATATGTATATTTTATAACACCGTACCATATTCTTCAATTAAGGGGAAGAACATCTTTTTATAATCTCAAATCACTACATTGAATTATTTTATCTTGGTAATTTCCTGTGATTTTTTCTTTTTCAGATTTTCACAAATTATATTTTTCATTTAACTTTTGTGTTCGATCCTTGTGCAAAATAAAGATGTTAAACTTTTTCTCTCCACCATCATGAATATTTTAGCATGCAATAATTTGATGCCATATAATGGAAGTATTCCTAACATTCTATAAGAGCTCATCCATTAGCTTATAAGCACAATGCCTCTAATAATGGAGCTTTTTGCTCTAATGCTTATCAATATAGTGACCAATCCCTCAATCAAGGGTGATATAATACAGTTGGTGGAGATCATCCAGGCCTTTACGAGATTATTAGGAGGAAAATAATATTTTTAAAATTATTAAAAAATAATTTGTAAGCACAAAAGTTTTTTAAGAAATAATCAAATAAAATTGTAATTATTATCTATAATCTAAAATAATAAAAAAAATATTTAAATGGAGGTCCTTTAAGTTGGATTTTCAAATTTGTATTTAAGTCAAAGTATTAATGATATAAAAATGCTTAATCACAAGATAATTGAGGATAAAATATATGCTATTTGACACTTGAACGAGACTTAAGCGTGTTGAAGAGCCAACCAACCTTCCCTAAAAAGTGGGAAAATGTCCTTCGTTCTTATCTTTTTGTACCTAAAAGAGCTTTGGGGACCCACTTGAGGATAACTCGTTACCTCATAGTGCATTACCATATTCCAATAAATTCTTTTTAATTTATTAATAATGGAATTAAAATTATGCCTTATTTATATTCGTAAGTGGATAAGTTGAAGTCATACTAATAAATGCATTATTAATAATTATTTTAAAAACTAAATGAGTGAAATATATTTTATGATTATATCGAGAATAGCCTATATTGTATAATATAAATTATTGGTAAAAATTACGGTTCTCAAAATCGAATCAGACAATAAACCGGTAGAATAAAAGATTCACTGGTCGACCTATCAAACTGGTTGAACCGGATGATATTATAAACAAAATTTATATTACATAAATATCATATAATATTATAAATTTTTTATAAAAAAATAAATTGAATTCACACATTACTAATTGTTGCAGTCCATGACCTCTAGTCTGAGATTTTGATAATGACAAATAATATCGATTGAATTATTATTCATTGAATAATTTTTATTTCTGCTCTTGTCTGTGAGTACTAACATTTAAGGGAGATCACAAATTACTCATGACAACAAGAAAACTCATGACTGGGTAGAGTAGGATTTGAAGTCTATAACCCTATAATTTTCTTTATTATTATTATTTTTCTTTTCTTGTGTCTGACCAAAAAGTGTATGCAAAACTGAGCAATCATGCACACACACATCATACTGTACGAGTTTAAATCGTACTGTACGATCTAATCTGGCTCAATGGTTATCTGTGAACAAATCGTGTAGTATGATACATATACATATCATACTATACGATGTGTTTCTAATTAAAACCCCTAGCCGCTAGATTAATTTAAGTAAGTTCTTAATTCGTAAATTTTGAAATGACCGTACTGAACAATCATATCGTACAGTATGAATTTTCTAATACTTAAATTAACCCTGTGATCAGTCAATCAAATCAAGGATTAATTACTGATTGGTAATCATACAGTACGATATACCGAGGCTGTTTTTTATCGTCCTGAATATCGTACCGGATAATCCCTTGATTTTTAAACTAATCGTACTGGATGATGTTTAAATCGTACCGAACAATATGAAGCTTTTAATATATCGTACTATATGAAGTCGATCTTACTAGAAGATGAATAGAGACTAGTTTTCATCGTCCCAGTGTTCATCCTGTACGAAAAGCAGGAAAATGACACATCGTACTAAACGACGTTGAATCGTATTGTACAATGTGGATTAGAGAAATTGTCTGTTCATACTCATTCATACCAGGACGAATGCTGTTTTAAACTAATCGTATTGTATGATCTTGGATCATACTATACGAACAAAAACGAGTATATTGAAAATTTAGGATTTCTTGGAGCCTGATTTAAATATCTAAACTTGTATCTTTTTGAGATAATGTGTGAGAGAGGAATGCGACTAGAAGGGGATTTCTTAAGAGAGAGCTCTTGATAAGATTTTGGGGTTTGTGAGAGGAAGGAGAAGGTGGGCTTTATGAGGGAGGAGTGTGAGTTAGATCACACGGTTGCTCCTAGTTTGCTGCACATTGCTCCTCCTGTGGCCCGAGAAGATCTTGTGGGAAGCTCTCTAAGGGGGAGATCCTTCTAGGTCTGTCCTCTAAGGTACTCTGTCTTCTTCAGGAGGGAGAAAAAGGAGAAGGTTCGTTGCCTTCACCGAGAGGGTGACATAGTGCTTGGTACTCCGTCACGCCGGGAAGGTGAAAGTGAGGTTTGTAAAAACTATTCCGCGTTGCTATGGGGGCAAAAGGAGAATCCCGGAGTGGAGGACTCCGAGGAGTGGACGTAGGTCAAGTGATCGATCACTCTAAATTTTCTGGTGTGATTTTTCTTTTACTGCACTTTATTTATGTTTTGCATTTTTACTTTCATTATAATTGCTTGGTGAAAATCATATTATAATTCTTTATTGAACAAGTTAAAATTTCACCACATATTATTGTAATTGTGTTTTAAGAATTTGCTTCTGCATCAATTTAATTATCTTGTTTAAATTTTTAAAAAATATATAAAAAATTAGAACTCGTGTTTAGGATTGTTATTTTATTGCAACAAATTTTCAATTCACCCCTCCCCCTCTTGAAGCATCTCGTACTTTCACTAATATCTTATGTAATTTTAAATTTAAAAATATTCAATCTTTAAATTTAATTCAAATTTAACAAAAATTTAACTTACATATAAATTTATAAGTTTAATATAAATTATTATTAATTTATGCTATACATTTTATATATAATTTACACTTGTAAAATATATATTATTATTTTATATTGAAAAATTATTGAGGTTAGATGAGATCATTCATTATAAATAAATAATTTTTACAGTAAATAAATAATAATAAAGAATGTATTCTGATCTGATTTTTAAAACCTTGGTAAATACATAGGTTTGAGTTTTTCTCACTCTTATTTGTTATCATATGATATTTTGATGAAAATGAAGGACGGGCAAACTTCTATTTAAATTAAAATTTAAAAAATTGATTAAAGAAGAAAATTGAAAAAAAAAATACATTATATGGCAGTAAAGCTATACTTTCTAAGAAGTTATTTGGCTTGAGAAAAGAGGAACATAATATAGAGCAAAAGAAATAAATGTATTTGAAATATTTTAGAGTTATTTGGAGATACATTAAATAAATGTAAGAATTTTTTTTATTTGACTGGAAGAAAATGGGTGTACTGTAATATCCAATGACTATAGTAGCCAATGGTGGTGACAATGGCCATGGCAGTTGGCGACAAGAAATGGTGGCAGGCTATTGCCGAAGATAGGGAGTGGAAACAATATTGGGACAACAACGATTGGTGGTTTGACGACGACGGCCTGGTAAACAATGAAAAATAAATTACAATGTATTTGAAACTCGAGCAAATCTAATGATTTCTAAATATGCTGAATGTAAACTAGATGATGAATTCCAAATTCTTCAAAATTTTAGTCTTTTTTTCTTGTATTTCAAACTAAATATTAATATTTTTTAAACATCTGAATTTATATTACTTTACACTTATTTTAATCTAAGCCAAATAGACTCTAAATAAACTTTTATTCAAAATAATTGTTTTTTAAGCCCTTCTCATTATATAATAGTCATGAAAATCTCTATATAAATAAATACGTAAGATTTTTTTGCATCAAGAGTTTAGCTTTGCTTATAACTCTTAGGATCTCTAGATTGAAAGAAATAGGCATGTATTTTTTCATGGGAATTTTGATGAGACTATGTTGAAAGAAAATATAGTATATAGTAGAAATACCTGCAAAATATCATTTCAAAGAAATTTATCTTCCACAATTGCAAAATATTTTTACAAGAAAATTGAATTTTTTCCTAAATTATTCTATTGGTGTACTTGCAAAATGAGTAGAAAAAAAAATAAGCTTGATATATATTTGGGTGAATGTAATCTTCTAATGGCCTTTGGTGTGGTTTTGGATCTAAGCAAAAAGAGTATTGTGATTCAATATGTATGTCCTATGATCTATAGTCGAGAGAAAAGTATTGGGAATCTATTATATGCGTGCAACTCATTGTATGAGTTATATGAGGAGAACGCATTATGCATTGAGCACAAAATCAAATATGTGGGTTGAACCTTTTGCATGATAATAGGTGAGACTATTGATTCAAATAGTGCAGGTAGTAGCATTAGAATTATTCAAACTAGTGGGATAAATAAATATATTGAGTAGCATGAGTTTACTTCAAATATTATAAAAAAAAATGCAAAATCTTACTTAATCTAACTTGAATAATTATCTTGAGGATCATCTAAATATTTATCCTGAAGGCCATGGCTTCTATGTTATTTTATGGTTGAAGAGCAATTTAAATGGAGTATCGTGTCTTATCTAGAATAATTGCGGACATACTCTCCATACTAATGAGCATAGTAACTTCTGACTCAACATTTAGTGTAAGAGAAAGAGTTTTTTACACAATATTTCAAATTGGGCATGAAAATTGTGCAATCCCTAATTTATAGATGCTATTTGATTTGTTCTCATTATGGTCTGAAGGAAAGGATCAAGTAAATGTTTAATTACATATAATTTCTTTCTTTTATTACATATTGTTTCGCGATTTCTTTTCTTATGAAGAAGAAGAAGATATAGAGGTGGAAATATATGCACCTATATCATGAAGGGTAAGCACTTGTACATTTCTATCGTATAGAAGCTTCCATTAGCAACTTTTATTGTGCTCTTTCCTTGTCTTTGTATTTTCATGGTCTTTAACTCTATTGATCTTCAATATTGCTTATAACCCAATGAGAATAAGTAGTTCATTATTTTGATTGAAGTGGTAGGTGCATTACTGTTAGTTTAATATTAAATGGTGAAGATTTAAACTTAAAGAGATTTGACACTTTGTATAATAATGCTACTCCTTATTTTTAACTCAGCATATTCTTAAGCTTAATACCATCATCATTGTTTGATTATCATCGCAAGGTCATCATCACCAGACTGCCTTCATCCAATCACCTCTACCTATTATTTATGACTATCATCGCTCAACTACCTTCTCCACACAAGTGTAACATATATATCATCACTCAATCAATATAATCCAGGTCCCCACTTTCCACTATTTCTCTAGTCTTAACTACTATATTTATATAATATCTATATTTTGTTACACCATATTCTTCAATTAATTGGAAGAACGCTCTTTTATAATCTCAATCACTAGATTAGATTATTTTATCTAGGTTATTTTCTAGGATTTTTTTTCTTTTTTTAATTTTTAACAAATTATATTTTTCTATTTTACTTTTGTGTTAGATCCATGTGCAAACTGAAGATGTTAAACTTTTTCTTTCCACCACCATGAATATTTTAGCATGAAATAATTTGATGTCAAATAATGGAAGCATTCTCAACATTCTATAAGAACTCATCCAATAGCTTATAAGCATAATGCCCATAATAATAGACCTTCTTGCTCTATTTCTTATCAATATAGTGACAAATTCCTCAATCAAGGGTGATATAATGCCGTTGGTGGAGATCATCCATGCCTAATTTTAAAGGATGTCTTTGCGAGATGGATGGATAATAAGATTAAATTCTTCAATTCTTATAAATATAGACTCAACAACAAGCCCATCATAATATAATGAAGTTTTCCACCCTCATGATAAGCAATATAATTAGGATGAAGGGCTCCTTCACCATCTTGTTGAAGTTTCTCCGCCATAGTCAAATCTATATCTTCATTATATTGCTAGTTCAAATCATCCTTCATGTATTATCTTATTAGATTATCATCCCTTAACAACCATAATAGACTTGATCCAAGCTCGACTCAATCTCACCCCAAATGATGTTCTATGAGATGAGTTATGAGGCCTTATTCAGGAAGACAACTTACTCTTCATCACAATTTTCAAAAAAATTCACCTTTAATTAAGAAAATTCCTAGCATTCCATCCCAAAGAGGCTCAAGTTATCTTTAATTTACGCCTTTGACAAGTCTTCCCTATGATTCAAAAGAGTTAAACCCATATTCAGTTCTACTCAATTTTTAGAAGAATTGTATAAAACTTCATCAATCTTATCATGCTTTCATGAAATAGTTTGTCATAAATCAAATGTTTATTAAGGATGCCTATCATCTTACTTGAATTAACCAATGTAGGGGATAAACCTTTAAAGGGTAATTTTTTATATTCTATATGAAGACTCTTCAAATTCTAGAAGTGGATCAATAGTTGCAACGAGATATTTTTCTTAGATGTCTTAATTCTTGACCTTTTTACTCTTTACCATAATAGAGTCAATACATTCATACATTGATTTATATATCGAGTAGAAGAAAAAAAAACTACAAATAATACTATTAGCAATGTCATAAGAAATTTGAACAATCATTGAGTAAATGTGAGAATTTTTTATAACAATTTGATCAGTCTCTCCAACATAAAAATAGGAGCATCAAAATAATAAAGGTCTTTTTCCACCAAATTTACATGAGTCGTCTAACTACACCCCATTAAATATATCTTAGAACTAATATTTTAGTAGAGATAGAGAAATTAGAACATCTTAAGTGGTCAAAACTACGAAAAGACCTCAAATAATATCAATTAGTCTCAATATTATTACTTTCACCATTCAAGAGGTCATTCACTTGAAAATATTTTTAGTGAAGGAAAAGACTGAATTTTTCATTCGTCAATAGTTCTTGGGTTGTTATTTATAAAAGCAACCTTCAACATCAGTCTCACAAAAAATAAGATCAAATGAATTATGGGAAGAAAATCATCAGAATGTTCAATACTATTATAAGAATATCATCACAACCTATCTATCTTCATATGCAAAAACCTATGACGCAAAAATTTAATTATTTTATAGTTCTAACTTTGAAGAAATAAAGTAACCACATCAAGATTCTCTATTCATCTCGTTTAAGATGAAATTATCTAATTTCAAAACTACAAAGATTTTTGATTTAAATAGATAATTTGGTAGATATTCTATCCATGATTGTCTTAACAAATCTTTGACTAACCATCATTAAGTTCTAACCTTATCCTCATGTCATTCATGATTTTAGATAATACACTACAAATATTTTTGGCACAACTACTCTTCCATCCACCTTAAGGAAACCACATTTAATATTAAGTATTACAATCCAATTTATGATAAATGATTCTAGTTCAAACTATGATGCAATACTTTATAACTCAAACTTTATTATATATTGTTATGGGTGATGCATCAATCTTAGATTTGAAGATCAAATTTCCAACACTTTGGGGTATTGAAGAAATAACGAGAGATTAATTATTAACCCCCTTATGCTCTCATCTAATTTTTATCTCACTAAGATACAGCCTCAACCACATGAAGATAATTAAAATTTTACCTTTTTCAAGAAAGCTTATATTTAAATTATCATGTATCTCTTATTAGATATAAATAGATGTTTTTAATAAATAATATTGTATCTTACATTTTCAACTAAAAAGACATAAGGATAAGTAGTACACATGGTTTTCACTCTAGACCCTTGGAAGACACGCTTATAAGGGAATTAAGAATAAAATAAACTTTAATAATTAAACAAATAAAAGCCTAGGTGATGCTCAATAAAAAAAACATGAATTTTTTTTTTTTATAATGACCCATGTGAGTTAAGAAAGGTATCCAGAAGGAACCCTTCAGATATCTTGTATGGTGGAGAGATCGACTAGAGATCAGAGTTACATGAGATGTATTGTAAGGTGGAGAGATAGATTAGATAGAGAATAGACATATTGGAGAGAGGAACTTCAAAGAATCAATCTATATATGATTGCTTAAACAATGTCTTTGACTTAAATAAGTGTGGTTTGAAATTTTTAATTTTCTTTGGGAAAGTTTAATTTCTAGAATTTTTAATTTTGAAATAGAACACAACATTAGGAATAATATATCGCCTTGGGAGGTGAATATATTGTTCCCTAATGGGTTAAAATTATAAAACTTTGAATTCATCATGATTATTATAGTCAAACTCAGGAAAGAAAAACATGTGACCCGAGAGAGTCAAAATGAAATTTGATCGAGTGTTTGACTATAATGATTTGGATATGAGATCACTAATTTTATAATCAAAGTAATGATAGTAAAGAAATATATCTTCCCTAGGAAAGAAGATATTGTTTATTATTGAATATTTGAACATGACAATAACGATTGCCATTTTTTTATATTTCCCAAAGAGAATTAATTGAGGTTTTAAATTTTGATTTTTGAAAATTGATCTGGGTTTCTAAATCTCCTACCAGCACAAGCCCTTATAATTAATTATATTATAAGAAATTGGAGTTTCCTATAAATACTCTTGATTAAAATAGTGGTATGAATTTTATTTAAGAATTCAAAACTTGATGTCAAAGGAGGTAAGGGTTGGAATTTTCAAATGGGATTGGATCAAAGTTGAACACTTATTTTGGGAGTCAAAAGAAGAAAATGTAAGAGGTATTTTGAGATTCTAAATTACTTCAGAAACACCACAGTCTATCCTAAATGTTGGGCTTGAATTTGATTGAATGGGATATAAGTTTGATTGGTCAATTTTATTAGAAAGTTGGGATTCAATTCCCAGAGATTGAGGTATTATAGCTTGAGCTTGCCTTATAACCTAAGTCTAAATTAGATACTAAAAATTAGTGACTCAAACCTAGTTAATGCAATACAGGATCTGGACTTACCCCAGCCTAGAATGGGGAGCTAGCTAAACCACCTAGGCGCTTTAAAATCATTAGTCTAGACTTTTATGCAGGAAAGGTAGACATGTTAATTAGATTGAGTTTAAGGAATTGGGGCTGACATCTTGAGCAGATTCCTAATTGGCCCCTTTGACTTAAGTTGGATATTTAATGTCTAAGTAAATGCAATTAAAGATTTAGGCACTTTTAAATTTATGTTAAAAGTTCATTAGATATGTTAAGCCCTTGTGAACTAGCTCAAAGCTAACTAAGAGGGGGGTGAATTTGTATTTTAAAAATTTCTCAATAAAAAATACAATCTTAAACTTAACCAAAATTTATCACAAGAAAATCGAAGTGCAAAAATTAAATACGAAAAAATAGTAAGAAGGAACACAGAGGTTTATATTGGTTCGGACAACTTGACCTACGTCCACTCCCCGGAGCCTCTCCTCTGGGTATTGCACTAAACTCAATGAGCTCCCACAGTAAAGGAAAAAATCCTGTATAAACCTCCTTTCCACCAACATCAGTGAGAGGCAGAGATCCCAATTTCTTTTGCTTCATCTTGAAGTAGGCAAAGATCCCGACTCATTTTGCTTCCTCCTAAAGCAGGTATAGAATCTTGATCAATTGCTGAAGTAGACCTCTCTCGAACCACCAAGGAATAAGGGATGTCGACCAGAGAAGATGACTCAGATCCTTTCTTGGAGCAACCTTTATGAAAACCCACACAAAGTCCCCCTCACAATATCCTCTCTCTCTCTCTCTCTCTCTCTCTCTCTCTCTCTCTCTCTCTCTCTCTCTCTCTCTCTCTCTCTCTCTCTCTCTCTCTCTCTCTCTCTCTCTCTCTCTCTCTCTCTCTCTCTCTCTCTCTCTCTCTCTCTTACTCTCCCTCTCCTTTTGGCTCTCTCAGGTCAAGACAACAGCAAAGGATACATTTTTGGGTAAAATAATAAGACTTATATAGAAGAGCTTTAGATTTGCTCTTAATTAAATTAAACTGACATTATCGTTCAGGACAATATTCATATCATCCTGTATGATTAGTTCAAATAATTGAGTATATTTAAAAACATCACCCTGAATATATATCTATATGATGGAAAAGTAAACTAATCTTTCTAGATGATTTTACGATTGTCCTGGATGATTAGTTCAAAATGACAAATATCATCCAATATATCGCCCTGATTCCATATATGTATGATGGAAAAATAACTGATCGTTCAGGACGATTTGGGATCATCCTGGATAATTAGTGCAAAAATAATACATATCGTCAAGAACATCATTCTAGTCATTCAAGAAGAAACAAAGGCTTATTTAACATATCATCCTAGTCGATCCTGTGATCATCCAGGATAATAAGATCGTACAATCAATACTTAATTGCTTTCCTTAATTACCATACTAATTTAGGCATAATTACACTTCATCATCCAGGGCGATATCCTAGATATGTGTCTTATAATAAAATATGCCTAAACAGAACTGGCAACTGATTTTTTCTGATTTGAGCTTATCATCTCGGACGATGTTAATATCGTCCCAAACAATGCTAATATTGTCTAGAATGATTTGCTTAATTGCGACTGTCTTAATTATGATGCCCTAATTAGGATTTCTATTTTTAATTGATCATCCAGGATGATGGATGATTTGGAATCGTCCTGGATGATGTGATAAAAAATAAAAAACTCTAAAAAATAGATAGAATTTTTCCCCATAGTGTGTGTGTACAAGGTTACTTAGTATCATGACCCACATTGATAAAATTGACTCAAGAAAAGGTAAAAGATACTTGACATATATTACAAATTAAATCAGTCATAATCTATTCAATCTTAAGTTGATTTGAATTACAATTTAATCTTATGGACCTGAAACGTTAGTAGGCAAGACAGTCGTAGAAAAAATAGAAGTGTCAGAACAATTTGTTATCATCAAAATTATAATTCCTGAATTCATATTTGTAACAATCTCCCCCTTTTTGATGATGAAAAAATATCAAAACTAACTTAAACACAAACATAAGTAAAATAGTACGACAAAGCAACTCAAACACTACCCACTACTCCAATTTTTAACATGATAACAAGGAGGAAACTAGAAAAGAAAAGCAAAATAGAAGACAATAAAAATGAAAAAGATAAGAAGAACAAAAGCAATTTTTTTTTTAATCTAAACATGAATATTATAAATTTTTCATGTGATTGAATTAAAAATTTGTAAAAATCAATGAGTTAACACCATCAAAATCTAAAAAATGGTAGCATAGTCAATCCTGTTAGCCCTAGCTCGGACTTCTCTCAGGGAAAATCACCTTTTGAAAATAAAGATCTAACTTAGAAAAACCAATTGGATAAGAAAGAGAGATCCATTCAAAACTTGGTTCCATAAAAACATCTTATAGAATAATATCAAAATAATTACTCATAATCACGAAATTTGAAATCAAGCCTTTAAAAATATCAAGTGATACATGAATTCTTCTAATATTTAAAGATTTGAAAGAGAAGGAAGCTTACCTTTTATGGTCTTATTTTATGCCTCTTATCAATTGATTAGCGCACTTTGTGTATCTTTTAATTTTTGATACACTTTGTGTATCTTTCATTTTTTTAGCGGTCATTACGCATCTTTTCAATTTTTCTTCTTTTACGGCTCATTTTATGCCCTTGACATTTTTTGCAAGCTAGATTCCTTTTGAAACTCTTAAATATTCTCAGAGTATATCTTTCAGATATTAGAGAAGAAAAACTCACTCTCTAATATAAGGAAGAATAAATCATAAAACATAATCAAATTCATATGATAAATATAACAACAAGATTATCAAAGTTTGAAAGTAATATAAAGATTTTGAATATTATATATATAAGATAGATTATTGTAGCAAGAAAGAAAAGATCTCAATTGCAAAGTCCAGTTGTTAATTTAAGATTGACTTATGTTAAGAAAATACAATTGCACTGTTAAAAGAGGTTAGAGGAAGGGAAATAATCAATAGTTTCCCCCTTTAACTAATTTAGAGATGTCAAATAATGATTATAAATTTTCAAAAATAAAATTAAGGAATAAAATATCATTTCAGTAGTAATCACAAAGAAAAAAAACTAAAATATCAAAAATAAAAAATACAAAAAATAAGAGCCAGTAAAAAGAAACAAACAAAAGAGTAGAAAAATAACAACAAAGCATAAAATTTAGAATTCAGTAAACTTCAAGTTCATGCACTTATGTCAATCACACCAAATCTGGTCTTTAAGATGCTGAAGGAGTCAAATGACAGTGGTTTAGTAAAGATGTCAGCCAGTTGATTCTCAATTGGAACATGGTGTAACTAAATGTCTCCTTTGATCACATGGTCTCTAATAAAGTGATGTCTTATGCCAATATGTTTGATTCTTGAATATTGGATAAAATTTTTAAAGATGCATATGACACTAGTGTTGTCACAAG
Source organism: Dendrobium officinale (assembly GCA_019514585.1). Classification (NCBI taxonomy): domain Eukaryota; kingdom Viridiplantae; phylum Streptophyta; class Magnoliopsida; order Asparagales; family Orchidaceae; genus Dendrobium; species Dendrobium officinale. The sequence continues at coordinate 19,043,504 of CM033700.1, read as the reverse complement.
GAATTGAAATTATGCCTACACATAATCCTAAATTTAGAATTTGTTACTTCAGCCAAAGGACTTGAGCCACACAACTTCATAAGGTAATGTACTCACCTTCAGTAGTGAAAAGTGTAACAGAGTTTTCTTTTCTACTAGATCGGGAGACTAAATAATGTCCTATAAATTAACAAGTCTCAAAAGTGTTTTTTTTTATCCACCCTACATCCTACAAAATCAGAATCATAATATCCAAAAATCTCAAAAGAAGTGTTGTGCCTCGGATACGAGATTCCTAAGTTTTGGTTTCATAAGAGATATCTAAAAATTCTCTTAACTGCAATTAGGTGGGATTCCTTAGGATTATCTTGAAATCTAACACAGAAACAAATACTGAACATTATATAAGGCCTGCTAGTAGTCAGGTAAAGTAAAGATCCAATCATCCTTATATACTTTTTTTTATCAACAGATTTTCCATTTGGGTCCTTATCCAACTGAACACTGGAGGTCATGGGAGTGGTTATTGGCTTGGCTTTATCCATTTCATATTTTTTCAAGATATCCTTTATGTACTTTGATTGACTTAAAAAGATTCCATCATCCAATTGTCTTATGCTAAACCTCAAAAAGTAGGACAACTCTTTCATCATACTCATCTCAAACACCTTACTCATTATTTTAGAAAATTCATCGCATAGTCTTTTATTAGAAGATCCAAAAAGTATATCATCAATATAAATTTAAATATTAAGTAACTCATCTCTTACTTTTCTCAAAAAAGGGTGGTGTTAATGCTCCCCTTAACAAACTCCCTCTCTAGTAAGAATGGGCTAAGCCTCTCATACCAAGCTCTAGGTCTCTATTTTAATCCATATAAGGCCTTTTCTAATTTAAAATCATGATCTAAAAATTGGAACTCTCAAAACTTGAGGGTTGCTCCACAAACATACACTTTTTTATTATCCCATTTAAAAAGACACCCTTAACGTCCATTTGAAAAAGCTTAAATCCCTTATAATAGACAAAGACTAGTAGCACTCTAATGGCTTCCAATCTAGCTACAGGGGCAAATGTCTCGTTAAAATTAATCCCTTATATTTGGTTGTACCCTTTAGCCACCAATCTAACCTTATTCCTAACCACCACACCAGAATCATTCATCTTATTCTTAAAGACTCATTTGGTTCCAACTATACTTTGTCCATTTGGTCTTTCTACAAGCTCCTAAATATCATTCCTAATAAATTAATTTAATTCTTCTTGTATGGCTAAGATCCAAAATTCATCATATAGAACTTAATTGATGTTGGTGGGTTTAATCATTGAGATAAAGGAAGAGTGGTTCACTTTCTTCCTAAGTCCATACCTAATTCTAACACTTTTAGAAGGGTCTCTTAATATCATTTCTTTAGGATGACTTGAAGAATATTTTCAATCTTTAGGCAAGGTGTGTGTAGGTTCTATCTTTTCCTCCATATTTATATTTTTTACTCCTTGGGTAATCTCACCTACTCCTTCAATATTTTAGGGGTCTACCCTCTTCTCCAAATTTTTAACTCCTTGGATAATCTCTCCAACATCATCTTCATCCTCAACTCTAAACTTTTTAGGATCTGGATGATTTTTCCTTAGAAAGCTTTTGAATTGCCTAGTGATTAAGGCAACATGATCGCTTTTAGACCTGAAAGAATTTGTATCTGTATCGTTATCTTTCAGCGCCATAATTTTCTCCTTCTTTTTCTCACCTACATCAAGTATCTTTGGTTCACCCCTTGCTCCTAAGCAATGAGTGATCCAAGTAAGTTATCAACAGAATAAGTATTCAACTCCTTAGATTCAATAATTGTAGAAATATTTTCATCAAAGGAAGAAGGCAAGCATCTCAAAATTTTATTCATTTTTTTATAGTTAGTTAGCTCTCTTCCTAAAGCATAAATGAGGTGATAATTTGAGTTAACCTATTATACATTTTAGAAATCGATTCAGAAGGTTTTGTATGAAAATGTTTGTAGTAATGTAGAAAGATATTCAACCTAAATTGCTTAACTTTATTTATTCCTTCATAAGTAATACACAATATATCCAAAATTTCTTTACTAGTAGCATAAGTTGAAACACACATATAATCTTATAATTTAAAAGCACATAAAAAATAGTTTAAATATTTTACATTAAATTGTACTAAATCCCTATCATCAAAAGTCCATTTAGTAAAAGGAAGTTTAGTTTTAATGTCATTAATTTCATGTGACAGAGGTAAATAAACTTTTTTAACAAGCATCCACATACAATAGTTAATCCATTATAAAAATGTAAACATGTGAGTTTTCTAAAAATAAAAAGGAATATAATCAAACAAAGGTGGTCGGGTAATAGAATACCCTTCCGCAGTATTACGATTACCAAAGTTAGCCATGGATCAAAATTCAAAAGTTTTCAAAACTCAATTTTATGAATCCCGCTCTAATACCACTTGAAAGTTTGTTAGGTATGTTAAGCCCTTGTGAACTAACCCAAAGCAAACAAAGAGGGGGGTGAATTGGTTTTTAAAATTTCTCAATCAAAAACATAATCTTAAATCAAACCAAAATTCACCACAAGAAAATTGAAATAAAGAAATTATGTGGAAAAATAGTAAGAAGGAACACATAGAGATTTATAGTGGTCAACTTGACATACGTCCACTTTTCGGAGCCTCTCATATGGGTATTGCACTAAATTTAATGACTCTCCTTTTTCTCCCACAGCAAAATGGAGAAGCCTGAACAAGCCTCCTTTCTACCGACACCGTTGAGGCAGAGAACCCAACTCATTTTTCTTCCTCTTGAAGCATGTAGAGAACCTGACTTCTTTCGCTTCCTCCTAAAATAGGCATAAAACCTCGATCAATTGCTGAAGTAGACCTCTCTCGAACCACCAAGGAATAAGGGACAACGATTGGAGAATATGACTCATATCCTTGCTTGGAGCAACCATTGTGAAACCCCTCATAAACTCTCCCTCATAAGATCCTCTCTCTCTCTCTCTCTCTCTCTCTCTCTCTCTCTCTCTCTCTCTCTCTCTCTCTCTCTCTCTCTCTCTCTCTATTTCTCTCTCTTACTCTCCCTCTCCTCTTGGCCCTCTCAGGTCAAGACAATAATAAAGGATACACTCTTGGATAAAATAAGAGGTCTTATATAGAAGAGCTTCAGATTTGCTCTTAGTCGCAACAAATCGACATTATCATCTTGTACAATTAGTTTAATTCATTAAGTATCATCAAGAACATCGCCCTATATGCATGTCTGGGCGATGAAAAAGTAAATTAATCATCCCATATGATTTTATGATTGTCCCATATAATTAGTTCTAAATGACAAATATCGTCCAACACATCGCTTTGATTGCATGTCTAGATGATGAAAAAATAACTGATCATCCAAGATAATTTCGGATCATCATTGATGATTAATGCAAAAATAATACACATCATCTAGAACATCGTTATGGTCATCCAGGAAGAAACTAAGGTTTGTTTAATTGATCGTCTCGGACAATCCTGCGATCGTCCAGGATGATATAATAGTGCAATCAAATCTTAATTTCTTTCCTTAATTACCACTTTAATTTAGGCATAATTACACTGCATCGTCCAGAATGATGTCCAAAAATAAAATATGCCTAAATAGATATGGCAGCTGATTCTTTCTGATTTGAGTCTATTGTTCCAAACGATGCTAATATCGTCCAAGATGATTTGCTTAATTCCGACTTCCTTAACTAGGATGCCCTAATTAGGGTTTTTATTTTTAATTGATCATCTAGGAAGATTTGGGGTCGCCCTGGATGAGGTGATTAAAAACAAAAAACTCTAAAAAAAATAAATAGAATTTCTCCCTCGAGTGTGTGTGTGCAAGGTTACCTAGCATCATGACCCACATCGATATAATTGACTCAAGAAAATGTAAAAAACACTTGACGTACATTACAAACTAACTAAATCCTAATCTACCTAATATTAAGCTAGTTTGATTTGCAATTTGATCTTGTGGAACTAAAATGTTAGTATGCAAGATAGTCATAGAAAAAATAGAAGTGTTAGAACATTTTGTTATCATCAAAATTATAATTCGTGAATTCAAATTCGCAACATGTATTTAATGTAATGCATGCTAATTGACTCGATTAAATGCTTAAATTTGAATGGAGCAATTTACATAAGGCTTAAAAATAGATTTTTTTTCCTAAAGAATACACACATTTTCTTTGATAGATCTGCACCCTCATAGACTGAGTGATCTGCCAAAATCCATAAGTGGAGAGGTTCCTAATAAAGGAAAGAAAATTCATCAATATGCTATGAGAACTCCCAGTGATCTTGAGCTTACTTCTTAAATTCATTAGAGTTGTTATGTTATCTTAAAAAAAAATTATTTTGTTTAAGTAGAAATAGATTTAAGCATGGCCTTATGAGCCTCCGATCGGATTCTAGGCTAAAACAAAATTGACATGCATGATCGTCAAAAAACTACCAAAAGCATATAATCCTACATCACAATAAATATCAAATAATCAACATTAATAAACAAATTAATTTAAATTTAATGTCCATAGGCAAATGTCATTTTAATACTATAACCTAGAATAGTAGAAAAGTAAAGTGGTCGGGCACCACTGACAACAACTCGGATTCAACTCTTAAGACTCAAGTGGCTTTGAGAATTAGGATTCTTCTCATTCTCCATTTCTTCATCCTTCTGTAGGCTCCTTGGATCCATTTGATATAGATATCCAAGCAAAAAGAAACTCCCTCTTGAAAGGGGTGTTATCTTTCCTCTTTGGATATTTTAAGATCATCATAATTTGGATCTCAAAATGGAGAGGGAATCTCCCCTAACGGATGTCCCTTCCTCTTTGGATTTCAAATTGGATGTTTAAATCCCATCTCAAATTGTCACTTTGACATTTATAACTCATTTGAAATTAAATTGTATTTGAATGAAAAGTAAAATCTAGACTCAAAAACCTGTATGGTTATCCTAAAAAGTTATAATCAAATCATCTATAGTAGTTAATATTAATCAAAATTTTAAATACACAAATCACAACCTTTTAAAAGTTTATTAGGTTTGTTAAGCCCTTATGAACAAGCCCAATGTTAACCAAGAAAGGGGTGAATTGATACTTTTAAAAAAAAATTAATCAAACAAAAAAATCTTTTGAAAACCTTTTTGAATCTTTTAAAACAAACAAGATCAGCCCTTGGTAAGGAAGTGATTAACAAAATAAATTAGTAATTTTAACCATATAATCAACCATAGGAAATTAAAGTGCAAAAAATAAAGTGCAGGAATAAAAAAAGAACGAACACACCATATTTTTATAGTGGTTCAGTCAACATAACCTATGTCCACTCCCTGGAGCTTTCCCTCTATGTATTACTCTAAGACTATAATGTCTCTCTTTTTACTCTCACAACAAATGGAGAAGCCATTACAAAATCCTTTTCACTGACCCCAATGAGGTAGAGAACCTATACTCATTTTACTTCCTCTTAAAGCAGGCAGAGAACCCAAACTCTTTTTATTTCCTCCTTAAATAGGTAGAGAACCTTGATATTGTGCTGATGAAGACCTTCCTAGAGCCACCAAGGAGCCAAGGATGACGATTGGAGAAGATGATTTAAATCCTTGCTAAGAGTAACCTTTATGAACACCTCACAAACTCTCCCTCCCAAGATTCTCTCTCTCCCAAGCTTTCCTTCTCCTTCTCTGAGATCTCTCAGGTCATGACAACAACAAAAGATATTTCCATCCACAAATAAGAGAGCTTAAATATAAGACCTTAAAAAATGCCCTAATTTTTAACATGCCATCAAAGATCGTCAAGGTTGATCGACAGATCGTCCTGTATGATTAGTTTAAATTAGCCCTTCTAGCTTGAACGATCTAGGTTTCCTATACAATTAGAACATAATGTTTGTTCTGATCATCCAGGGTGATATGGACATCTTTTTATATGATTAGTTCAAAATCATACACAATTGTCCAACAGATAGTTTGGGACCTCCAAGATATAAATTAGGATGAATATAACTGGTCGTCCAGGATGATGTGGAGATTGTCCTATATGATTAGTTCAAAAATAGACTTTATCATCTAGCAGACAGTTTGGTACATCCATGAGATTTAGGAGAAAACTAAGGTTTTTCTTACAAATCATCTCGTACGATTCTATGATTGTTCTTGCTGATATGATCGATCAATCTAACCTTAATTACTCTCCTAATCATCATATCATTTTAGGCATGAATAACCTTGATTAGTCCAAAATATTATAGTTTTAAAATCTTGCCTAAATGACTTTGGCGGTTGGTTTTGTAATTTAAGTATATCGTCCAGGATTATGGGACTATCATCCAGGATGATTTTCTTAATCATGTTTACATGACCCAGATGCCCTATTAGGGTATTTGTTTTTAACTGATTGTATAGAATGATTTCAAATCATCATGTATGATATTATCAAAAATAGAAAACCTCTAACTCACCAAATCTCTCTCTAAGTGTGTGTGTGCAAGGTTACTTAGCTTTAGGATCCATCAAAGTATATTTGACTCAAGAAAAAATAAAAGATGCATTCAAACAGAAATTATAGACTGACTCAGTCCTAGTCTATTTGATCTTGAGCTGATTGATGTTCCAAGTGAACTTGTTGACCTAAAAGGTAAGTGAGCTAGGAAAATAAAATAGCTATGCAAGTATAGTAGTAGTCGAGAAATAAAATTTTTGTTATCATCAAAATCATAGTACTTGGGTCCAAATTTGTAGCAATCTCTCTCTTTTTAATGATGGCAAATATTATTGTTAGAATATTTCAAATCATATTTTTTAATTTAAAAATAAAGACATAACAAAAAATAGGAATAGAAATAAAGCACGATAAATTACACTAAAATAAGTCAAACATTCACTAACAAAAATATAAGCAACTACTCCCCTTTTTAACTTCACAAAAAGGAGGAAAAATATAAAATAGAACAACGTGCATAAAAGAACATTAGTACAAGCATCTAACAAAAACACTAAGGAATCTACATGTATGAAGGGCCCTGATCAGGTGAAGGAGCTGGTGGTGGTGGCTGAAAGAGACTATGAATGAAAACAAACTGCTCCCCAAACCAGGTCATATCATGGTCATGTTGTTGTTGTTGTTAGGCTACATAGGCATTAAAATGATCAATATGTGTTGTATGTTGATGCTCCTATGCAAATATGTATGAGTTAAACCTGGCCTCCCATTGGTCAAACCTCTCCACCATTTGATCCAACTATGATTGTTGGCAGATAGAAAGAGGTTTATGAATAGCTTCTTCCTCTGCTCCCTCAACATCCTCATGCTCCAAATAGAGATGAGTACTGTGAAGGATGGGGAAGGAGCTATTGGTGTAGAAGGTAGGTTGATAGTTTGGTGGGGTAGGATATTGAAGGTTGAACTTAGTTTCAAAAACATAAGTAATAATGTGTTCTAGGGCCATATTTGGTTTCCTCTTATATCCAGGATTCCTAATACAAGTCAAGTGTTCAATGTATTGAAAAAGAAGATCAATAGCATTGAAATCCCTACGAGTTATGATATAATATGTGGCATGGGATAATATATAAGTAAAGTGAATATGGTTACCAGCTTTTGGAATTACAAAAGTTTGGAGGACATGTTGGATGGTCATAGCATCTTTGACTAATGAACTAGAGGAATCATTATGGAAAGTGGCATTAGTGTGTCTTAAATACTAATTGACAGGGCTCTAGTTCAAATCAGGATCTAAAGCTAAGACATGAAGCTTGTCGCTAGAGGTGGAAAGTTGAAGAATTTCTTGAGTCCTCATAAGTGATTTCTACATGCCTTTTTGTTGACATAAGATTAAAGTACATTGTAAGCAAAGTTAAGTCAAAGACTGGCAAAGAATTCATATAGAATTTCGGAGTGGAATGGGAATGAGAGGGTCAAAATGAAAGTAAGGGCAGTATGGGCAAAAAGATCTAACACCGGATAAGTCAATGTGCGGGGATTGACTATCTTGGAGGATTTAATCCCTATAGTTTTATACCGGAGATAAGCAGCCTGATCTACTACCTCAATGAAGCGAGGGTCTACAGTTCCCCTCGAGGAGCTTCCAATAAGCATCCAAGAATGTTTGCCACCAGCCATTTTGAGAGCTTGACTGAGTGAGAGAAGGATTTGAAGGGTTTTAAAAGAAAAATTGGAGTGAATAAAATGATTCAAATATGTAGTTTATAAAGGGTCGAGCAAATTGTCCAGGATGATCATGGAATCATCCAGGATGATCAGGAACACTAATGGGGTCCAAAATGATTGGACAAAAAGGAGGTCCTATCACCCAGCATGATCAGACATCATCCAGGATGATTAGATGAAGGAAATCATCCCGAGAAATTAGCCAGAATGATCTTTGATGATAAAGATTGTCCAGGATGATTAAGTGGATCATCCAGGACGATAGGTGAATTGTCCAGGATGATTGGAAATAATGAATCATACCGACTGAATTTAAAACTTCTAACCATTTTTACCACATGGATCATCCAAGACATAGGGAATCATCTTGGATAATAATTAATTATTGAGCCAGAATTCAATCATATCATCTAGGACGATGTGGATTATCCAAGATGATCTCAAATAATAGAGTCAAATCAGTCGTCAGATAGATGATGAACAATGAATTAATGATATCATCCAGGATGATAGAATATCATCCACGATAATGTAAACAAAAAAAAATGAAAATTTTGAGGATGGATAGAGTTGATCAGAAGAAGTTCCAAAAATAAGAACAAATAAGTAAAACATGATAAAAAATAACCAAAAAACGTAATGAAAAGATGATAAAAAAATAAAAAAGTACAAAAAAAAAGATTTTTTTATCAATACTTGAATATGATAAATTTCTCATGTAATTAAATTAAAAATTATTTATAAATGAATTAACATTACTAAAATATAAAAAATAGTAGAATGACGGATCCTGTTAACCCTAGCTCGGACTCCTTACAGAGTAAAAATCTTTTGAAAACAAAAGTCTAACTTAGAAAAAGAAATTAGATAAGAAAGGTGATATGTTCAAAACTTTATTTTAGATAATATTTTATATAATAATTTAACAAAGTAATTAGTAACAATCATGAGTTTCAAAAATCAAGTCTTTAAAGATATCAAGTGATACATGAATTCTTCTAAGATTTAAAGGTTTGAAAAAGAAGGAAGCTTGATTTCTTGTTGGCACATTTTATGCCTCTTATCAATTATTTGGTGCACTTTATGCACCTTTTTATTTTTGATATATTTTATGTATCTTTCAATTATTTGGAAATTATTTGCGCATTTTTTTAGTTTCAAAGGCCAATGGTTTTGTAAAAATGTCAGCCTGTTGGTTTTGAGTTACTATATATTGTAGCTCAATATCTCCTTTAGTAACATGGTCCCTAATAAAGCGAGGCCTCATGTCAATGTCTTTGGTTCTAGAATGTTGGATAGAATTTTTAGAAATATAGATGACACTAGTATTATTATATAAAATTGACATTGTGGATACATGTAATCCTAAATCTAGAATATGTTGCTTTAACCAAAGGAACTTGGACCACATAACCTCCCAAGGCTATATATTCAGCTTCAACAGTGGAAAGTATAACTGAGTTTCATTTTTCACTGGACCAGGAAACTATGGATTTCCCTATGAATTGACACATTCTAGAGGTACTCTTTCTATCCACTCTATACCCAACAAAGTATGAATTAGATATTCTTATAATCCCAAAAGAAGTGTTATGCCTTAGATATCAAATTCTTAAGTTTTGGGTTCCTAAGAGATATTAAAGGATTCTCTTAACTGCAACTGGTGGGACTCCTTTGGATGAGCTTGAAATCTAGCATAAAGGCACATACTAAATATTATATTAGGTCTGCTAGCTATCAAGTAAAGGAGCAATCCAATTATTCCTCTATATTTCTTTTGATAAATTGAATTTTAATTTAAGTATTTATCTAATTAAACATTAGAGCTCATGGGAGTGTTTATTGGCTTGGTTATATTTATTTCACACTTCTTCAAGATGTCATTAATGAATTTTGATTTATTAGGAAAAGTTTTATCATCCTTTTTTCTTATGCTAAGCCCCAAAAAATAAGATAATTCTCCCATCATACTCATCTCAAATTTCTTGCTCATTATTTTACAAAAATCATCACATAAATTTTTATCAAAAAATTTAAAAAGTATATCATCAATATATATATGGATAATGGTAATTCATCTCCTACTCTTCTCAGAAGAAGGGTGGTGTCTACACTACCTTTAACAAACTCTCTCTCTAATAAGAATGTGCTAAACCTCTCATACCATATCCTAGGTGTCTATTTTAATCTGTATAAAGCCTTTTTTAATTTAAAAACATGATTTAAAAATTAAGAATTCTTAAAGCTTAGGGGTTGCTCTACAAACACATCTTCTTTTATTACCCCTTTTTAAAAAGACACTCTTGACATCCATTTGGAAAAGCTTAAATCCCTTATTACAGGAAAAGGCTTGTAGCACTCTAATCGCTTCCAATCTAGCTACAAGGGCAAAAGTCTCCTCAAAATCAATCCCTTCAATTTAATTATACCCCTTAGCTACTAATCTTATCTTATTTCTAACCACCACATCATAATTATTTATTTTATTCTTAAAGACCCATTTGGTTATTACTATACTTTAGTCCTTAGGTCTTTCTACTAGCTTCCAAACATCATTCCTAACAAATTGGTTTAGTTCCTCTTGCATAGCTAGGATCTAAAATTCATTATATAGGGGTTAATTAATTTAGGTGGGTTCAATCATTGAGATGAAGGAAGAGTGGTTAACTTCTTTTCTAAGTTCATGCCTAATTCTAACACTTTTAGAAGGGTCTCGTAAGATTAGTTCTTTAGGATGACTCGAAGAATATCTCTAATCTCTAGGTAAAGTGTTTTTAGGTTCTACTCTTTCCCCCAAATTTATTGTTTCTACTTCTTGGGTAATCTCACCTACCTTATCTTCTTTCTTAACCCTAGACTTCTCAGAATCAGATTCATCAAACACTACATAAGTAGTCTCCTCTACCACTAATATCCTCTTATTAAACACTCTATAGGATTTTTCTATACTTGAATAGCCTAAGAACACTCCTTCATTAGATTTTGGGTCAAATTTTCCCAAGATTAATTTCCCATTATTTAGAATGAAAACCTTACAACCAAAGACATGGATATGAGAAAGGTCGCGTGTACTATCTTTAATGATCTTATAAGGTGTCTTATTCAGTTTGGATCTAACATTTACCCTTTTCAACACATAACAAGCTATATTAACTATTTATACCCAAAAGTATTTTAGAAGTGAATACTCAGCAAACATGGCTTTAACAGATTCCACTAAGGTCATGTTCTTCCTTTCAGCTGCCCCATTCTACTGAGGGGTCCTAGGAATTAAAAAGTCATGACAAATCCCTTGATCCACACAAAAAGTTTCAAATATCTTATTATTAAACTCCCCACCATGGTCACTATGGATGGTCAATATATCATAACATAATTTTTTCTGAATCAAAGTGGAGAATAATTTAAATTTATCGAATGACTCACTTTTATTTGACAAAAATGTAATCCAAGTGAATCTAGAGTAGTCATTGACTATTATAAACCCCAAAGACCTTTTCCCCTAAGCTTGCAATGCAAATTATCCATCTAAAGGACTTTTAAAGATTTAGAGGTGTTAATGTCCTTAATGGAATGGAAAGAGGATTTGACTTATTTCCCTAATTGACAGGCTTCAAACAGGTAGTCCTTAGTGAATTCAAGCTTGGGGATTCCTCTTACTAAGTCTTTTTAGGTTACTTTTCTAAAAATTTTCATGCTAGCATGACATAACCTCCTATGTCACAACCAAAACTCATAAATGATAGTTTTAAAGTAAAATAGACCAGTACATTCAATATTATTTAAATCAAACATGTAGATGTTGTTTATCCTTTTTCCATGCAAAACAATGTTATTGTTTAAGCTTATAATGTAGCTATTTGACAAAAAAATTATGTTGAATCCTTTATCACAGGGTTGACTAATATTGAGAAAATTATATTTTTAAGCCATCAATAACTAAAATATTTTCAATCAAAATATTTTTAGAGTTTCCTGGTGGTGTTGTCTTCAAGAGTGACCTAGCCTCCAGCCCTAGCCTCTAGCAAAATGGTATCACATAAGCACCCATTGTCTAGGTATCATATACTCTCATGAGGTCTTGTATAAGATCACACCTATAAAATCATCAAATATTAGATTTAGGAATCCAAACAAGATTGGGTCCCTTCTTATGGCAAGACGAATGTAATGAATGTGTGTTATGTTGTGAATCATGCAATTTGGGTCTCCACATCAAATGTGTTATATAGTGAACATTGTGTGTGAGTGATATGTCATAACATGCCACATAAAAAATATCTAACACCAGGAAAGGGGTTTACTAATCTACTCGAGTTATAGAGCATCTTCCTGGGTTTTAATGATACATGCTGATATGATAGATTGTGAAACTCAAGTATTATGGGCGATTTTTTATTTTCTTTGAAAGCAGTTAATTGAGCTTCTAAAAACTTATTTACATTTTTAAGAATTAAATTTTCTATTTTCAAAGCATGCTACTTACTATTTAAATCAGTTGCAAGAGTATATAAGTCCTTATATGTAGTTTATAGCTCAACATGTAAACTTTTTAGGGAATCATGCTCATCAGTTAATTCAAAATACATTTTTGTTCAAAGCATCAAATTTATCTAATAATGTCATGTGATAGTTATCAAGTGAAGAATGATCTTTAATCAAAACTTCATGTTCTATTTATAAGTTTAGAAATTCTAGTTTCAGGCTAACATATAATTTTTTCTACTTTCTATAAGATGAATGAATTTTCTTAGAAATATCAAGAAATTGATCGTATTAATTCACATACCTCTTCTTGGTCAGAGTGACCAAGATGATCATCTGCCATCAAATACAAGTTTATTGTCTACTCTTTAGCTTCAATTTTAGATGAGTCAGATGCAAAATCCACCCAGAAAGCCTTTTAGATTCGTTTCTTATCTTTCTTGAACTTAGGCTTTTCTTCACCCTTCTCTTTGCTTAAGTGGGCTTTAAAAATTGGGTAATCAGACTTTAAATGTCCTGGTTTCCTGCATTTAAAACTGATAATATCAAAAGAAACTTTAGAATTCTTATGGTTCTTACCTTTGTTCCATTTCTGATGATGATTTTGCTTTTTCCATAAGAAGCTCTTGAACTTCTTAGTAATTAAACCAACATCATCACTTTTAAAACCAGAAAAATCAGTGTTCGAATCATTAGCCTTTAAGGCTATAATTTTCTCCTTTTTTTTCACCTACATTATGCTGTCTTTGGTTCACTCCTTGCTTATAAGCAATTAGTGATACAAGTAAGTAATCGATTGAATAAACATTCAAATCCTTAGACTCAATAATAGTAGTAATTTTGGCATCAAAAGAAGAAGGTAAACATCTCAAAATCTTATTAACTTTTTCATAGTTTGTTAGTTCTCTTCCTAAGACATGCAGGGAGGTGACTATTTGTATAAATCTAGTATATATTTTAAAAACTAACTCACTAGGTTTCATACAAAAAAAGTCATAGTTATGAAGTAAAATATTTAACCTAGTTTACTTAACTTCACTTGTGCCTTCATAAGTAATACTTAATCTATCTCAGATTTCATTACCAGTTGCACATGTTGACACAAGCAAGTAATCTTCAGATTTCAGTGCAATATATATATATATATATATATATATATAGTTTAAATATTTTGCATTAAGTTGTGATAGATCTCTATCATCAAAAGTCCATTCAAAAACTTAGGTTTGATCGGATTGTCTACTTTTTGACTTTGACTAAATTTTGAAGGTTTGATATTTTTGTGAAATATTAGATTTTAATTTGAGTTAGATGCCTTTGAGTTTGATTAATTTGGAATTTAGATTTAATTATAATTTCTTTAAGTTTTCTTAATTAATTAAATTTTAAAATTACTTAATTATGAAGTTCTTAATTATTTTGATCCAAATAAACTCCAAACTACATGGAATCACCCTAAAAGGTCAAGAATGACCCAAGGGAGAATTTCCAAGTGTTTAGAATTTTCTTGTGGTTTTTAATAATTATTAATTAATTATTCAAATTAATTATTAATTTAGCTTAAAATTTGAATTAAAGTGAAATTAAATATTAACTAATTGGAATTCTAATTTTTCCTTGATTGAGGGTTGAATCATGATTAATTAGAGTCCTTAAGTGAGTTTTTTTGGGTTTAATATGAATTTTTAGAGAATTATCTATAGTTATAGGTCAATTCTAAAGGGGAATTTTGGTGCTTTTAATATGTGGGCCAAATGTGCACCAAACCCAGTGAAATTCGGACCATGAGATCAGCTGATCTCAAGGTCCAAACTCCCTAAAGTTGAGCCTAAAATGGGCCTAACTAAGGTGGCTAACCAAGCCACCCGAGGTAACCTCTAAGTTATATTAGAAATTTCCTAGGGAACTAACCTAAGGCTGGCTTGGGGCAAAATCAATGGCCCTAAACTCCTTATACTAAGAACTATCATCATACAAAAGAACAAACCCTAATTCTTATTATAGAGATCATAACTCCAATTGTAATTTGAGTGTCAAATAACAACCCTTGAACCCAAATTGGCATGAACTTGCCCTTATACATCTCAAATAGGGGAGGAAAATTTGTACATGTTAGAGACATGTCCAAATTCACTCTACCAAAGTCCAAGGCCATGGTGACTTCAATTGAACACATAAATGTTATAATAAGTAAAATATTTAAATTAAAATTAAGACTAATACAATTGCAATTAGGGCATGGGATCATAAGGCTTTTGAAGATCTCTCTGAGACCTTTCAAATGAGCATAAGAGAACTTAATTCCACCATGTGGATTGAGAGATCTAATTTTTTAAATTTCCCCTTGAATTTCAGGATTTAATAAATAGGGAATTACCCAGTCAGCCACACTTTATCATGTGGCGCCTCACGATTGGCATGGTAATGATTAGCAATTGACTGGATAATAGTCAGTTTAACCATAGCCATGAGATAAAACATCAGACGGTTGGGATCAAACGGGCTTCAGAATCGTGGGATACACTCTATATCGTTGATTGAAATTAATGGCTAGGATTGTGTCTTCAACCTCCTACACAGACCCAAATTCACAGACATTCTCGGGAGTGATCTGAGCGATCTCGTTGGTGAACTCTCTACAAATTTCTCAAGGAGCATAAAGGGGCTGGAAACCTTCAATCCAATGGTGGAAATCTGTTGGGGTGAAGGTTTCCTTCACACTTGACCGGACTAACTATCTAGAAGCTTGGGAGAGGAGTTCTTACAATAGATAAAGTCTCAACATATAGTTTTTTCTCTTGAGAAGCTTTAAAAGGGGAATTTGAATGGTTCTCTTTCATACACCAAGACCAGACGATGGCTGGAGGTAGGAGTTCTAGGGGAGTGTAGAGTCCTTTCACCGGAGTTTGCTCGGGATGAAGGCTAGGAGCAACTAGGGAGCTTGGAGAAGCTACTGGATCACTCTAAGAGATATTGGGAATGATTTTGGGAGCTGGAATTTGAATGGACATATTTGGTTGACTGCCCCACTATTCAGGTCACTCTCGCGAGCTCGTACGACTGAGATCAAATGGGTGAGCCATTTGATGGCCTCTAGGTGGAATGGGGCATCCTCCCAGAGATCCATGAGGTTAAAACCAATGGGCTCAGGCTTTGCAAGTTTTTGGATGAGGCCCGAGGTGGAGGGGACCACCAAAGCTCATCCTCCATTGGTTCCGGCCACCGCCGGCCAGGGTTTGGGTCAGGCTGATATGGAAAGGTTGATGGGGATGTAGTTAGTTTGAATATGATCTAAATTGGACCTAGAGGAGTACAATTCATATGGATGGCTCGGGTCGACCCAAACCTGTATGGTTTGGGTCAGTTTGAGCTCAACCTAGGTCAAGTAAGAACATGTGCCAGATGTGGGAGGTAGGTTAGGCTCTGGTGCACCCAATGCAAGTGGCAATTGAGTATGAATTGCCCTGAGGTGGGAGATGTCTTGAGTTGATGTGATTTTGACCACTTTGGGCTAGTATAGAGGTTGACCCAAGTCAGCCCATGGGTTGGGCTAACTAGGGTAGGTATATTTGACCTAGGGTTATCCAATAGAGGTTTTGATTAAGTTTGGTGAAGGCTTGGTTGGGGATTGGCTCAACCTAAGGTGGTTATGCCCACTTTGGGTTAGCCTAATTCCTGATCCAAGTTGACTCAAGGTTTAGGTTAGCTAGGGTAGGTGTATTGGGTCAAAGGGGACCTAATGCTACCAATTAGACAAAGATTAGAAAATGGCTCAAGGGAAATCTCTCTTTGGGCACTTGGGTCAAGCTAAATGGCTAACCCAAGTAGGCCCAAGGCTTGGGTCTCCAAGGGAGATCTCTTAGGCACCTAATGTGTCACCCAAAGGGCTTGGGAAGACTTTGATCAAGAGAATTGAAAGGGTAGGTGTGTATGGGACGATTGATCAAGCTTGGTTGACTTTGTTAACCAAGTTGACTTAGGGTCAAGAATTGAGTTCATTACGTTCAAATTGATTATTTGAATTCAATGGAGATGGTCTAATGCCAAAATTTCATTTGGCTTGAAATAGCCATTTGACCCCTAAAGGGTCATTTTAGTCAACCATGGTTGACTTGGTCAACCATGTCAAACCAAAGAGTATGTTTGGTTCCAATATCTCCCTAAAGTCATTTAGGATCCATTGGAATGGAGATTGGAGTTTGATATTGTTATATTATATTGAATTTTTAGGAAAAGACCAAAAATCCCCTTAAAGGGTATTTTGGTCATTTTGATCCTGGATTAATTTTGGGTCAAATTGGACTATGAAAAGTGTAGATCATTGATTGGTGAGTACTAATGAAGTTCATGGGTGTGATTGGGAGGTTTAAAAGGGTCCCAAGGCTAAGATACACTAGATGTCAAGTCTAATGGCATAGGGTGTAAATAATTAAAGGTTTTGTAGCCCTTAGGAAAAAATTCAGTTCCAAGGGCTATGAATATTGGATTGGGCTCAAATTTGGATGGTTGACCCTAAATACATACCTAAAAAATATACAATTCATATACCCTAAATTATAGGTCATTAAGCTGGGTTCCATGGGGTTTGAAAATTCCCCTAGAAAGGGTTTCAGGACCATAGACCTTAGCCATTGGATTTGGTTTGAAATTTTGGAATTGGGTTGAAATTGAGAGTTGAATAACTAAATTTGGCTCATCCACATTAGTGGAGGTCGATTAGATAATTGATTGATTGGATGTGTTTTGGAAGTTAATTGAATGTTGATTGGTAGTTGAATTAGGGATTGAATTGCAGGGTGGAGTTGAGTTTGATAGAGGTTGAATTGGGCCTTATCTAAGACATATGATTAGGTAGTAGAGATTTCTCAATCACTGGGTCACCAGAAAGAAACCCAAGTGGGTATTAGTGACCTCATATAGAAATGAGGTCAACATGTAATTATAGTGTTATTATTTATTATTTTGTTACATATGATTATTATATAAGGTACAGTTTCGAGGATAGCAATGTTTTGAAAATCCTAAAAAATAATGCTTGCCAACATAAGAAAGGAGGATATTATTACAAATTTGATCCAAGCATTATGATTTTGATGATAACTAAAAGTTTGTTAGGGTTGTTATGCCCTTCTGAACTAGTCTGAGGCTAACCAAAAAGGGGTGAATTGATAGTTTTAAAAAGTCTTAAGATTTTAAAAATAAATAATAGATTTTAACCATACAATTAACCACAAAAAATTAAAGTACAAATTTTAAAACACAAAAAAGTAATAAGAAAGAACACAAGATTTATAGTGGTTCAGTCTTGACCTACATCCACATCCTGGAGACACCCTCTTCAAGTATTGCAATAAACCTTCAGTGACTCTCATTTTGCTCTCACAACAAGGCGGAGAAGCCCTTACAAATTCTTTCCACCATCCCCATGAGGTAGAGGACCTTAAATTCTTTTCACCCTCCTGATGAAGGCAAAGAACCTATGATCCTTTTACTCCATCCTAAAGTAGGTAGAGAACCTGATATGATGCTGATGATCATCTCCCTAGAGCTACCAATGAATTAAGGATGAAGCTTAAAGAAGATGAATGACTCCTTACTTGGAGCAACCTTTGTGATTCCCCTCATAAGATTCTATCTCTCTCTCCTAAACTCACATTCTTCTTCTCTAAGCTCCCTTAGATTAGGACTTCAATAGAAGATGTTATCATCAGCAATTAAGTGATCTTAAATAGGAGGCCTCAAAAAAAGCCCTAATTTTTAACTTATCATCAAAGATCATCCATGATGATATGTTGACCATCTTGTACGATTAGTATAAATTATCCCTTCTAGCCAGGACGATCTGGGTTTCCTGTATGATTAGAATATAAAGTTTATTCTAATCATTCAGGATGAAGTGTACATGGTCTTGTACGATTAGTTCAAATATATAATTTCATCCAGGAAATAGTTCGGGACATCCAAGAGATAAATCAGGATGATATGTGGAAATATAAACTATCGCCTAGGATGATGTTGTGATCATCCTGTATGATTAGTTCAAAATCAGACATTATAGTCCAGCTGATCGTTAGAGACATCCAAGACACTGAGGATAAAATTAAGGTTTTTTTTTTTAAATCGTCAAGTACGATTCTACAATTATTCTTGATGATATGATCGATCAATCTAACCCTTTATTATTATTTTTGATCAATCTAACCTTAATTACTATCCTAATCATCTAATCAATTTAGGCATGATTGTTACAAATTTTCCAGGAAGATCAACATCAGTATGTATGATCAATTTAAATTTGAGAGTTATAAAATCTTACCTAAATGAGTTTGGCAGCTGGTTTTTGTTATTTAAGCATGTTATCTAAGACAATGGAAGTATCATCCAAGATGATTTGCTTAATAAGGTTTACTTGACCCAGATGCCCTAATTAGGGTTGTGAGATCAATAGATCGTCCAAGATGATAAAAAATCATATTGTATAATTTGGTTAGAAAAATTAATTTTCTCCATCTCCCTTTACTCTCTCCCTTGAGTGTGTGTGTGTGTGTGTGTGTGTAAGCTTACTTAGCTTAAAGATCCACCACATTATAATTGACTCAAGAAAAGATAGAAAATGCATTTAAATTAAAATTACATACTTTACTCAGTCCTAGTATACCCAATCTTAAGCCCGCTTGAGAGTGAGCTTGTGGACCTGAAATGTTAGTATTCAATAGAGAAAACAAATATGCAACAAACTTTAATTATTAGGAGAAAACATAGTAAATAAAAATAATAATATTTGTTATCATCAAAAATCACAAAACTTGGGCCTAGATTTGGAACAATCTTTCCCTTTTTTATGATCATAAACATTATTGTTAAAAGCTTTCAAAGGCGTTTTTCTATTCCCTAAACTCCCCCTTACTAAGTTAATTCTTTGTAAAATAGGGGAGGTGATAAAAGAAAATTATTTTTTTATGTAAAAATAGAATAACTTAAACAAAATAACTAAGTTAGTACATAATAATAAGCACTAAGTAAAAATAACTTTTATAGCCACATAAGCTTTTATAAACATACCTACTCCCCCTTTTATCATCAAAAAAAAGGAGGAACTATAAAACACTAGAAAGAAAAAGTTAAGTATAACAGGAAGATCGAAAAAAAATAGAAAACCAACTAAAAGTAAAAGGGACTCTGATTAGAAGGAGATGGTGATGGTGGTGGTGGACATAAAGGGTGGAGAGAGGAGAACTGATCATAGAGACATTCCATGTCCTAGTTGTGCTGTTACTGCTGATGTATAAAGTAATCATCAAAATGAGCTACAAGTTGTTGTTGTTGTGCTATGACCTCTTTAAAATGATTTATTTTATGGGTGTTCTGCTGCTGCTTCTCCATTACATAAGACTCTAATATGGCTTCCCACTAATCAAAATGTTGTACCAGTTGATTGAGTTGTAACTGTTGGTGGAGAGGAACAAGTTCAGGAATAGCTTCTTCCTCTGCTCCCACAACCTCCTCGTGCTCCAGATGGTGATAAGTGTTGTGAAGGATGTGGATGGAGCTATTGGTGTAGAAGGAAGATTGATAATTTAGTGGGGTAGGATACTGAAGGTTGTACTTAGTTTTAAGAACATAAGCAATGATGTGTCCTAGGGCCAAATTTGGTTTTCTCTTATGTCTGGTATCCTTAATGTTAGTAAAGTGTTCAATGTATCGGAATAGAAGATCAGTAGTATTGAAATCCCTATGGGCCATTATATAATAAATAATGATGGAGAGTATAAGAGTAATGTGAATGTGGTCACTAGCTTTTGGGATTACATAAGTTCTAAGTGCATGTTGGATGGTCCTAACATTTTTTACTAATGAACTAAAGGCACCATCATGGAAAGTGACATTGGTGTTTCTTAGATACTGATTAATAGGCTCCAGTTGAAATCAAGATCTAAAGCCAAAACATGAAGCTTATCTCAAGTGGTGGAAAGTTTAAGAATTGTATTGCAGTCCTCATAACTTATTTCTACATGTCATTTGTTGACATATGATTGAAGTGTAGTGTAGGTAGAGTTAAGTCTAAGGCTGGCAAAGAACTCATACAAAAGTTCAGAATTGAAACAGAATGTGAGGGTCATAATGAAGGTAAGGGTTGTATGGGCGAACAGATCTAGTACTAGATAGGTCAGTATGTAAAGATTGACTATCCTTGAGGGTGTAATCCCTATAGATTTATGCCAAAGGTAAGCATCTTGATTAGCTGCCTCAATGAAGCGAGGATTTATAGTTCCCCTGAAGGAACTTCCAATCAGTAACCTAGAATGTTTGCCACCAGCCATAGAGAAGATTTTAGTGTTAGGGATTGAGGAAAGAAGTTTTGGAGTGAGGAAAAAAGCTTTAAATGAACATATTTATAAAGAGTTGTCCAGATTGTCCAGGATGATTATGATATCATCCAGGACGATTTGAGTAACAATGACGTCTAAGATGATAGGTCAAACAGGCAGTCATATCATCCAGGAAGATCAAACATAATACAGGACAATTATATACAAGCAATCATCCAAATGAGTATGCTTGTACGATCGTTGAATGGCTTGGTCGGCTAAGGCAAACACATGTATCCTCCAAGATAATGAGTCATTAAGGATCGTACCAATTCCATTAAAATCATCCTGTCGTTTGTGCCCTATGGATCATTTAGGACGAATATGGGATCGTCCACTACGATCACCTGTAATAGGTGCAGATCAATTGTTGGATGGAAGATGAGTAGAAAATTAATGGTATCATCCAGGATGATATTATATCGTCCAAGATGATGTGAGTAAAAAACTAAAAATTTTGAGGATGGATAGAGTTGATCAGAAGAGGTTCAAAAATAAAAAATAAGTAAAAAAATAACAAAAATAAGTAAAAACATAATTAAAAATGATAAAAATAATAAAAGAGCAAAAATAAGAGTTTTTTTAATCAATCGTCATTTAATAAATAACAAAGTTACCATAATTTTATATTTAAAAATAGTAAGAAATGAATTAACAATGCTGAAATCTAAAAAATAGTAGAACAACCGATCTTGTTAACCCCAGCTCAGACTCCTTACAGGTTAAAAATCTTTTGAAAATAACAATCTAACTCAGAAAATAAATCATATAAGAAAAGTGATCTGTTTAAAACTTCATTTCAGAAAAATATCTCATAGAATAATATAATAAAGTAATTAGTCAAAATCATGAGTTTCAAAAATCAAGTGTTTGAAGATATCAAGTGACACAAGAATTCTTCTAAGATATAAAGATTTGAAAGTATTTTTTTTTTAGGCTCGTTTTGTGCCTCTTATTAGTTATTTGGTGCACTTTGTGCATCTTTTGATTTTATATATATATATATTATGTATCTTTCAACTATTTGGAGATCATTGTGCTTCTTTTTAATTTTTTTGGGGCTCGTTTTATGCCTCTTATCATTTTTGTGAGCTAGCTCCCTATCGAAACCTTTAAAAACTCTTAGTTGTGAGAATAGTTTCCTGATATAAGAGAAAAAAAACTCACTACCTAATATAAGGAAGAATAAACCATAAATTATAATCATATTCATATGATAAATGCAACAACCTAATAAAAAAAACTTAAAAGTGATTTAATGACATTGAATATTATTCATATGAGATAGATTACTGTAAGAAGATAGAAAAGATCTCAATTTAAAAGACCAACTTTTAATTTGAAATAAATTTTTGCTTCAAAGATAAAATACATCGCTAAAGCAGCTATAGGAAGAGAAAAAATCAACGGTGTTTCTTCCTTTAAGTGATTTAACGAGGTCAATAATCATTTACAAATTTTCAAAACCAAAAATAAGAAAAAAAATGTCATTTAAGAAATCAATACCAGTAGTGACCATTGACAAAAAAATTTGAAAGAAAAAATAATATAAAAAATAAAAATGGAAAATATAAGTACATAAATAGAAACAAATATGCAAACAAAAACAAAAGAAAAATCAAAAATAGAAAACAACAATTTTAAGCATTAATATCTATTACACTTAATCTGGTTCTCAAGCAGCTAAAAATTTCAAAGGCTAGTGGTTTCGTAAAGATACCAACAAGTTGGTTTTAAGTGGTTACATGGTCTAGCTTTATATCTCATTTGGTAACATGGTCCCTAATGAAGTGATGCCCTATATCAATATGTTTGGTCTTGGAGTGTTGGATTGGGTTCTTTAAAATACTGATGCACTAGTGTTATCACAAATAATTGAATAATCCCAAATCTAGAATTTATTTCTTTAACTAGAGGACTTAGGCCACACAACTTCTTAAGGCAATGTACTCAGCTTCAGCAGTGGACTTGACAAACGAGTTCTATTTTTTTACTAGACCATGAGATTAAGGATTGTCTTATAAATTGATAAATTCTAGAAGTACTTTTTCTATCAACTCGACATCCCACAAAATTTGAATAAAAATATCCTATTATTTTAAAAGAGGTGCTATGCATAGGATACCAGATTCCTAAGTGAGGGGTTACTAAGAGATACCTAAGAATTCTCTTAATAATAGTCAAGTAAGACTCTTTTTGATCAACTTGAAAATTAGCACAAAGATAAATATTAAATATAATATCAGGTCTACTAGTAGTCAAGTAAAGAAGTGATCCTCGTATCCCTCTATATTTCTTTTGATTAATATATTTACCATTTGAATCCTTGTTAACTAAACAGTGGAACTCATGGGAGTGTTCATTGGCTTAACTTTATCCATCTCATATTTCGTAAGGATGTTCTTAATGTATTCTGATTAATTAAGAACAATTTCATCATCCTTGATGTAAAACCCTTAAAAAGCTGATTT
This sequence comes from Dendrobium officinale, assembly GCA_019514585.1. NCBI lineage: Eukaryota > Viridiplantae > Streptophyta > Magnoliopsida > Asparagales > Orchidaceae > Dendrobium > Dendrobium officinale. The sequence continues at coordinate 19,019,959 of CM033700.1, read as the reverse complement.
TTTTTGTGCTGTTAGTCCCGTACGATCTGACTTTAGTCCCGGACGAACTGAAGAAATTTGTGAAGAATCTGTCATTTTTGTCTGTACGAACCTGGAGCAGTCGGGACGATCCGTCTGGACAAAATTTGTCCAGAGAGCAAGTCGTCCGGACGAATTTTAATTTCGTCTGTACGAAATTTTGCCCGAGGCCAATCGTTCTAGGATGAAATTCGGATCGTCCAGGACGATCAGTATTGATAAATATCGGATTTGAGATATTTTGGATTATTTTTGAAGAGAGAGATAAGGCAGGAGAGAGAAAGAGAAGGAAGAGAAGAGGAAAGCTTGGTTTTGGAGCCCGCGGAGCGCTTTCGTCCGACGACGCAGTTGGAGAATTTGTTTATCTCGCAGTAAGGACTCCGAATCCTATTTCTATTTTCAGAGTTATGATTTTTGATCGAGTTGTGCACTGTTTTGTGTTTTCATAGTCAAATTTTGGACCCGATTTTGTATTGACATAACTTTCACCGCACAACTTTTAATATGTTATAGATATGAATATTGTACACGATTTGAGTATTTTCTACGATGATTTTACCGGTCGGAATTGGTTCTACGTGATTTTTATTGAATAGAAAAATATCAGGATGTTATTTGATATGGATTCTATAGAATAATAGTCTTATATTGATGTCGTGAATATTCTACTGTAATTTGGTGTAATTTGGAAATTAGTGATTTTTGCAGGATTTTTGTGTAAATTTGATAGACTGCCGTTACTCTGCCGAATTTTCGTAGGATTTCTGATTTGTCTGAGATTGATAGATTGAATAGATATGAATGTGAATATTGATATGATTGCTTTAATATTGACTATTGAATTAATTATTGATTGATTATTGATACTGGAACACAAGTGGAACTTGGTTGAACGTTGGTTGGAGATTGAATTGACCTGTACAGGATGGTGGGCCGACGGGCTTTCCTTTAAACATTGATTGTGGATATATGGATGGGAGTCATAAGGAGTTCTTATAGATATGCCGACGGGCGGCCGACGGGCAATAGAGTGACGACTCTTTTTATTGAAACCAACGTATGGATATCTACAACAGCAATATGGATTCTACAACAGCAACATAGCCAGTTGATTGTACTTGTCCAGTATTATTGTATTGAATGCATGTTTACTGTATTGACATATGGATTTACTGCTTTATTGATTTGATCGGATGATTGATTTTCAACTGTGTACGGATTTCTTCGAGATTGACATGTATTGAATGAGATGGATTTATCGATTCGCCCGACGCTGTATAGACTTGATTTCATCGACTATTGATTTCATCGACTATTGATTTTTGTACTGCATTGACTACTGATTTGATTTCCGCTGCATAGACTCATTGACCATTGACTATTATGGATTTAATTGACTGACATGCATATTGATAGCAGTACCATGCTTTGATTTCAGTTGTAGGCTTTGGTGACCTGCTGGGCTATTTAAGCTCATTATATATGGTTAACAATTTCAGGTCAGAGCAAGGCAACTGGAATGGAGTTCTTTTCAGGTCCGAGCAAGGCAACTGGAATGGAGTTCGATCAGAATGTAGACGAATCCTTTCACTATGGATGCCTGGGTCGTTACAATTGGTATCAAAGCAAGTGTAGTGAAAGGATTTGATTGATAGTTTGGTAGAATGGATTGTTTCAAGTGCATTATTTTGCATATATATTGAATGACATGTGATTGAATGCATTGAATAACTGTATGGATTCCGACGAGTTTTGATTTTGATTTTGATTCGATTTGATTTTGATTTGAGTTTTGATTGGATGGATTTGCTTTGTATCGATTTTGCATTCGATCCCTTAAGTGAAATGTCGAGGACGACATTTTTCTTAAGGTGGGTAGATTGTAAAATCCTTAAAAAGCTGATTTTTTTTTTGTGCTGTTAGTTCCGTACGATCTGACTTTAGTCCCGGACGAACTGAAGAAATTTGTGAAGAATCTGACATTTTCGTCTGTACGAACCTGGAGCAGTCAGGACGATCCGTCTGGACGAAATTTGTCCAGAGAGCAAGTCGTCCGGACGAATTTTAATTTCGTCTGTACGAAATTTTGCCCGAGGCCAATCGTTCTGGGACGAAATTTGGATCGTCCAGGACGATCAGTGTTGATAAATATCGGATTTGAGATATTTTGGATTATTTTTGAAGAGAGAGATAAGGCAGGAGAGAGAAGAGAAGAGGAAAGCTTGGTTTTGGAGCCCGCGGAGCGCTTTTCGTCCGACGACGCAATTGGAGGATTTGTTTATCTCGCAGTAAGGACTCGGAATCCTATTTCTATTTTCAGAGATATTGATTTTTGATCGAGTTGTGCACTGTTTTGTGTTTTCGTAGTCGAATTTTGGACCCGGTTTTGTATTGACATAACTTTCACCGCACAACTTTTAATATGTTATATATATGAATATTGTACACGATTTGAGTATTTTCTACGATGATTTTACCGGTCGGAATTGGTTCTACGCGATTTTTATTGAATAGAAAAATATCATGATGTTATTTGATATGGATTCTATAGAATAATAGTCTTATATTGATGTCGTGAATATTCTACTGTAATTTGGTGTAATTTGAAAATTAGTGATTTTTGCAGGATTTTTGTGTAAATTTGATAGACTGCCGTTACTCTGCCGAATTTTCGTAGGATTTCTGATTTGTCTGAGATTGATAGATTGAATAGATATGAATGTGAATATTGATATGATTGCTTTAATATTGACCATTGAATTAATTATTGATTGATTATTGATACTGGAACACAAGTGGAACCTGGTTGAACGTTGGTTGGAGATTGAATTGACCTGTACAGGATGGTGGGCCGACGGGCTTTCCTTTAAGCATTGATTATGGATATATGGATGGGAGTCATAAGGAGTTCTTATAGATATACCGACGGGCGGCCGACGGGCAATAGAGTGACGACTCTTTTTATTGAAACCAATGTATGGATATCTACAACAGCAATATGGATTCTACAACAGCAACATAGCCAGTTGATTGTACTTGTCCAGTATTATTGTATTGAATGCATGTTTACTGTATTGACATATGGATTTACTGCTTTATTGATTTGATCGGATTTATGGATTTATTGTATCGTACGATTTCATTGATTTCATTGATTGACTACTGAGCATAGATATTGATATGGATGGATATAGATATTGTATTGATTCATTGATATTATTGCTTATAGATTCATTGATACTATTGTTTCTGCACCATATTGACCTGCTGCATTTGATTCATTGCTAGTATAGATTGAGCTTTATTGTACTGCTTTTCTAATCGATTGCATTGACTAGATAGTATTGATTTGATCGATTGATTCGATACGATTGATTTGACTGATTGACGGATTCTTTTGAGATTTGACGTACTGATTGATTGAGTTTGATTTATCAGTTCTTCTATCACTGCATCGACTATTGATTTCCGTACTGCATTGACTACTGATTTGATTTCCGCTGCATAGACTCTTTGACCATTGACTGTTATGGATTTGATTAACTGACATGCATATTGATAGCAGTACCGTGCTTTGATTTCAGTTGTAAGCTTTGGTAACCTGCTGGGCTATTTAAGCTCATTATATGTGGTTAATATTTTCAGGTCCGAGCAAGGCAACTGGACTGGAGTTCGATCAGAATGTCGACGAATCCTTTCACTATGGATGCCTGGGTCGTTACACTTGTGCCTTATGCTAAACCCCAAAAAATAAATCATTTCTTCCATCATACTCATTTCAAAATTTTTACTCATTATTCTTGAGAATTCATCACATAAATTTTTATTGGAAGATCCAAATAAAATATCATCAACAAAAATTTGAACAATCAGTAATTAATCTCCTGCCTTTTTTAGATATATGATAGTGTTGATGTTCACCTTAACAAAAGATCTTTCTAGTAGGAATGTGCTTAGCCTTTTGTACCATCCTCTAGATGCTTTTTTAAGTCCATATAATGCCTTTCCAAATTTGAACACATGATTGAAAGATTGTGAATTTTCAAAGCCTGAGGGTTGTTCAATATACACATCTTCCTTTATTATCTCATTCATAAAGACACTCTTAATATCCATTTAATACAGTTTGAATCCCTTAAAACAACCAAAGGCTAGTAGCACTCTAATAACTTCCAATCTAGTTACATGGCCAAAAGTTTTGTTCAATATTAATCCCTTCTATTTGATTATATCCCTTAGTCACTAGTCTTGCCTTATTCCTCACTATTACTCCAAAATCATTCATTTTATTTTTGAAACAATCAAAGGCTAGTAGCACTCTAATAGCTTTCAATCTAGTTACAGGGGCAAAAGTTTCTTCAAAATTAATCCCTTCTATTTGATTATACCACTTAGTCACCAATCTTGCCTTATTCCTCACTATTACTCCAAAATCATTCATTTTATTTTTGAAAACCCATTTATTCCAACCACACTCTGGTCCTTAGGTCTTTCAACTAGCTCCCAAATATCATTCCTTACAAATTAATTTAGTTCTTATTGTATTGCTAAAATCAAGAACTCATCAGATAAGGCTTGATTTATGTTGGCGGGTTCAGTCATTGAAATAAAGGTAGAGTGGTTTACCTCTTTTCTAAGCTCATGCCTAATTCTAACTCCTTCAAATTGGTCTCAAAAGATCAGTTCTTTAGAATGAATTGAAGAATATCTCCATTCTCTATATAATGTATTTTCAGACTATTCTTTTGTCCAAATTTTCATATTCCAATCCTTTGGTAACTTTTATAACCTCCCACTATAGGAAATTCATCAATTACTGATGGTCTATGTTAGGAAAGTTGCTATTTGCATGTTTTATATTCTTACAATTTGTATAGTTTTGATGATTCCAAATATTATTGTTTTATGTGTTGTTATCTCCTAACAATTTTTGGAAGATTTGTTTTTGCTCTTGTGTGTACTAATATTTCAGGAAAATCGAACCCCAGACTACGAAAACTTCAAATCAGATTCAGCATGAGATACTTTGTGAATTTGAAGCCTGTACTTTTTATTTGAATTAAATTTGAGAGGGAGTGATTGTAATTGAGTGAATAAATTTACACACACTTAAAGGAGATCTTGAAAAAGTTTTTGTACTGATCATACGGGACGAACATTGTTCATATGGGACGATCAGATCAGTTATCTCCTTGTAAGAGCAATGGAACGGACAGGAACTGAATTGGAAAATTTTTCTAAGGAATGATCGTCCAGACGAAATTAATTTTCGTCCTAGGACGAGTTGCTCTCTGTAAAAATTTTGTCCAGACGAAGTCCAGTTCGTCCAGGACGATGGGAACCGACTATGGCAGTTTCTAGCAATGTTCTACAGTTTTCGAAATTGACTTTTGATATAACTGTTCGTACCGGACAAAATTTTTTGTCCCGGGATGAACCAATTTCATCCTGGACGAAATTGGTTCTTACAGATGAACAAATGGTTCGTACGGGTCAGTTTTTTACTCAGTTCGTCCGTACTAACTCAATTTCGTACGGGACGATCCAGTGAGTAGAAAAACATATTTTTAGCAGTTTTTTTAGCAGTTTTTCATGTCCTTTCTATATAAGAAGTCCTATAAACTATTACATGTGCCTTTGGAGTTGTTTTCTCTTGAGAGGGATCATTGAGAGTGAGAGTTTGGGAGAGATTGTAAGAGTGAAGAGTGAGAGATCAAGTGAGGGGTTTGTGAAGAATTCACAAGGTTACTTGAAGAAGAAGATCTCTTTGTTTCTTCTCATCTCCTTTGAAGGCTCTCAAGTGAAGTTCAACAACATTGGTCTGGTTCTCTGCCGACACTTGGAGAGTGTAAAAGGACGACAAAGTGTATCTTTGACAGTCATTATGTCTTCGTTCTTTGGGAGAAAACTAGAAGAGAGAACTTGAAAGGGAGAGAGGAAAGGGTGGAGTTTGAGAGGGAGAAGATCCTTGGAGGGGATTTCAAGGGAGTGTGAAGGGGATATTCACACGGTTGCTCCGGCGAACTTGCACTTCAGTACCATCGTATTCAAGGGTCGTCTTGAGGGAAGTTTTGGCGAGAAGAAGATCTCTTTGGTGTCAAAGAACCCGGCTACTCCACCGCATCGGGGAAGGTGAAAGTGATTTTGTACAGGCTTCTTCGCCTTACTATGGGGGCAAAAAGATAGTCACTTTGTGGTATTAGTGCAATACTCGGAGGGTGCCTCCGGGGAGTGGACGTAGGTCAAGATTTGACTGAACCACTATAAATCTGGTGTGTTCTTTCTTTTTTTTTTTTGCATTTAATTTCATTACAAGTTGTTTACTCTGATTGAAAAGTTTATTTTTTAAACTTTTAATTTAACTTGCATTAATAATTAAAAAGGTTTTCTAAAAATCCAAGAGTAGAACTATAATTTTTAAATTACCAATTCACCCCCCCCCCCCTCTTGGTTAGCCTTGGGACATTTACTTAGGCTTAACAACCTAATTACTAGATTCAACAAGTGGTATCAGAGCTTTGTTTCAAAATCATAAGTTTAGACTACTTTTTGAAAAACTAATATGGCTAATTTTAGAAACCGTAAAACATTAGAAGGATATTCAATTGTTAGACCTGTTGCAAATCTATTTTTCATGGCTTATGTTTTGATGATTGACAAACATTATTTCTCTTGGACTGCTTGTTGCTTCTAACTTTTTAGGAATCGAAGATCGGACGATCAAGAAGAAGCCAGTTCAGGATTGCGTAGGTTTAGGGTTGAGTCAGTCTGTACGTTTGATTTTTACCTCTTGAGACTACTTGTAATGGTCAAAGAGACTGATGTTATGTAACCCTTCACACACACACTTGAGAGACTTAGAATTTCTGTTTTTACTCATATCGGCCAGGACGATTTTTGTATCGTCCGGGACGATCAGCTTAAAATAGAAAGTCTAAGTAAGGATTCTTAATTAAGGCAGCCATCATTAACATATCGGCCTGGATGATACGTGTATCGGCTAGGATGATAAGCTCAAAACAGAAAGAAGTTGTCGCCATAGACAATTAAGGTATACTGTATTTTTTAATTATCGGCCTGGACGATATTCACAAATTATGCCATAATTGTTCAGGAAATCAAGAGAGTAATTAAGGATGATTGATACGATCATATCGCCCGGAACGATCGCAGGATCAACCCGGACAATCGAAGGATCGGCCCAGACTATTCAGTCAAAAACCTTAAGTTACTTCAGGACGATCAATATCGGCCAGCCCATATCCAGGGCTATTATCAGGACGATTTTCCTCTGATTTGAACTGATCGGCCAGGACGATTGTGAGATCGGCCTGGACGATCAAGCTAATTTTCAATCGTCCAGGAGTGCATCCAGGGAAATGCTCTGGCCGATCTTCATTGATTTGTACTGATCGGCCAGGCCGATGTCCATATCGGCCTGGACGATATTGTCGGCAACTTGCAATTAATGAACTCCTTTGAAGATCTTCTATTTAAGAGCTCTTGTTCAATATTTTTAAAGACCTTTGCCTGCTGCCTTGACCTGAGAAGACCTTGAGGAGAGAAATAGAGAGAGAGGAGAGAGAGAGGATCTTGTGAGGGGGAGCTTGTGAGGGGATTCACAAGGGTTGCTTCAAGGATCGCTCTGCTTCATCTTCGTCTAGAGTTTCTCGTCCGTGGAAGGGTCGGTAGAGGTAAGGAGTTTGATTTTGGCTTTGGTTCTCTGCTAGCTTCAGGAGGAAGCAAAAGGAGGAAGGTTATCTGCCTTGCCGGGGTGGCAAAAAGGAGGTTATTGTGAGAGCTTCTCCGCCTAGCTGTGGGGGCTAAAGAAGAGTCACGTTTTGTAGTGCAATACTTGGAGGGTGCCTCCAAGGAGTGGACGTAGGTCGAGTCGACCGAACCACTATAAATTTCTGTGTTCTTTTTCTTGCTTCCGCGCTTTTAAATTACGCATTTATTTCTGTGGTGTGATTTGGTATATGCAATTTTCTTTCTTTGTGAAAATAGTTTTTAAATATCAATTCACCCCCCCCCCCTCTTGGTTAGCTTGGGACTAAGTTCATAGGGCTTAACATCCCTAATGAACTTTCAAGTGGTATCAGAGCACTTTCTAGTGTCATATGAGCACTTTCAAGTGGTATCGGAGCGGGATTCGAAAATTAAAGTTTGAAAACTTTTTGAATTTGATCGATGGCTAACATTGGGAATCGTAACACTACGGAAGGATATTCTATTACCCGACCTCCCCTGTTCGATAACCTACCTTTTGATTTTTGGAAAACCCGCATGTCAACTTTTTTACAATCTACTGATTATCGTATGTGGATGCTTATTCAAGAAGGTTATTCTCCACCTTCTCGTGAAATTAATGGTGTTAAAACTGAAGTTTCTTTTACTGAATGGACTTTTGATGAACGAGATTTAGCTCAATTAAATGCGAAATGTTTGAACTGTTTTTTCTGTGCTTTGAAATCTGAGGATTACATGCGTGTTTCAACTTGCAAAACTGGTAAAGAGATTTGGGATAAATTGTGCATCACTTATGAAGGTACTAATGAAGTTAAACAAACCCGTTTGAACTTTCTCTTTCCGAAGCTAAATCCAGTCAAGACCTTGATCCGACAGATCCGTAGCTCGTTCGGCCGAGGATTCAAGAAGGAAAACGTACGAGGACAGTCTACAAGTGCAACCATATAAAGATTTCGAAGTTCCAACGGTTAGATCTTCTTAAAACCTTTAGAATAGATCAAACACTTAGATCTAAATAGATTTTTGTATGCTTCTAATTGTATCAAACCAATAGTCCCCCATGATTTCTGTTCATATCTAGATGCTAAGTTTAAAATTTAACAAAAAAAACATCGAGCGGATTGAGAGAACGAGGTGTTTTTCTTTTTAGGGTTTCGGTCCGGAGAGATCAAGCCCTCTGAGCGGTCTGGATTGACCGCTCAGAGGATCAACGGTCCAGATGTGTCGTTCTTGGGGTCAGGATTGACCGCGTGCCTCCAGCCGCGGTTAAGCGTGCCACGTGGCGCCATCTGGTCCGCCTGTCCGGACCGCGCGGATCCAACGGCCGGCACGAGCCGCCGACGTGTTTAAGTGACGCCCCGTCACTTGACCGCCGCCGCAATCATAGGACAATGATTGGCGGCGGCGCCAATCATTGGCCCGGAACCGCGCGTCCAACTGTGAGGCACCACATGTCCCGCCGCTGGTTTTAATATTAAAACATTATTTTAAATTATATTTTAAGTATATTTTAATCCATAAATCTTTAAAAATTCGCCAAAAATTTATTTTTTATCCGTTTTTTGACGTATAATACCTCGTTGGATTCGTATTGTCATTCTCTACATGATAACAATTTTTTTTATAGAAATGACTTATAAATTTTAAATTATTTAAAAAATAGTAAAAATATCTATTTTTTATATTATTTAAATTCTTATTTAATATAATTATTATTATATTTTTATATAATTATAATTATTTATCACCATAACTATTATTTTGAAATATTAGTTTATTGTTCTTTCTTTTCATTATTATTATTATTATTATTATCATTTAAATATATATAAATGTATTTTTTTTTATAATTAAATCTTACTTTAATTATTTTACTTAGTTTAATTACTTAGGATATTATTAATTAATGAAATATTATTCCTTTTATATATTTTGAAATTACTTTAGATTTCAGAGCTATTAAGGTATTATTTTATGATATTTTAATAATTATTTTTAAAAAAATCTATTTATTACTATAAAATTTCAAAAAAAACATAACTTTCCCGTTTTAAGTCCGTTGTCGACGCACAGCACCTTGTTTTGAACGTATTTGAATTCTGTATTGTTTATAATTGTATTTGCTCAGAATTATAGGGTCTGTCAATGATTATTTTTAAAACAGCAAAACCACTATTTTAAAAATACCCTAGTATTGTTTTAAAAACTTTAAAAAATCATATCTTTTCCGTTTTAAATCGGATTTTTACGTGCGACCCCTCATTCTTCTCAAAAAAATGAGGGCTTTATTTTAAAATTATTTTTAATATCCTTTGATGGCTTTTTGGACAGATTCCTATTTGGATTGGCTTAGGGGATTATTTTAATATTATTTATATAATTACCACTAGAATTATTTTGAAATTAAAAATTATTTTGAAACCTTGCATGGGTGGTCAGTGGATCTCCTCTATAGTTTAGGCTCTTCTAGATCTAAGGACATGGCTTGTTTACTATTTTTATGTATTTCCCATGCATTATTACCTCTAGGGTTAGTGTAAACTGTATTTGAAACCCAAACAACTTAGTGACACCTTAAGGACAAAAATTAAAGAACCTGTCTAGTGAACTTAGAAATTTTCTAGGGGCTAGGATAGATCATTGGATGACATGAAAACTTCAACATTTGAACTTAGGGACATCATAAACCTCCCAAAATTTTCTAGGAATTTTTAGGGCTTGTTAGACCCCTTAACTAACCAGCCATAATTAACCTGCTAATCAAAGCCCCGAGACCTTCTAAAAATTACAATAAATACATTTTAGGTCAAAAAATTACCCATAATACCTTGAACTGACCCAAATCTGATCCTTGGACTTGGATAAATAGGACTCGCTAGTTTGACTTTAGGTTGACCCCTAATTTGACCATAAGTGGAATTTACCATTTTGCCCCTAATAAATCATTAAAAATTATTAAAAATCCTTAATTTTCCCCAAACACTTGAGAACACTTTCTCTAGTCATTCCTGACCTTTGGGGGTGATTCCAATCAGTTTCGAGGTTATTTGGATCAAAACAATAAAATTAGCTCTTTATTAAGAAATTTAGAAAATTTCATAAATACCCTGAACTTAGAAAACTCATAACTAATTATAGAAAATTCCAAATTAAGCAAACTCACTTGCATTGGACTCCAATTAGGGTCTAGTATTCATTAAAGCTCTTAGGCTTCCATAAATTGGCCTAGATTAAAAAGTCAACTTTCTGGTTAATCGTTGTTCATTTAGGGCTCAAAACTTCTAAAATTCATAACTTTGCCTAGAAAACTCCGATTTTAGTGTACTACCTGGCTAACTACTCCTCTTAAGGTCTAGTATTTTCCTAAAATATTAGGAGACCCAAATCTAGCCTATTTTCTATAGTGACTTTTTGGGCCCTTAGCTTAATTCCTAGGAGGACCCGGAACTTTCTAAAATTGGCTAATATCACTCGAACTTTAAATATCTGTATCCTCAGCTCTTAAAACTGATCAACAAACTTAAATAAATAAAATAGACCCTAATCCACTTATATTAAAATTTCAACTAAAATATCCTTTTTAAACCCCCAACAAATCTGAACTCTATATAACTTTAACTAATTACCCTACTTATGACCAATCCAAATCACACCAGCCTTATACACACATAGAATGGTTTGCTAGGGCACCACTTCTAGATCTAGGTTAGACTTCTGGGTTTTATTTTTCTGCTGTGTGCCGGAGCTTTCCGTGGTTTTCATTGCATGCTGTTTAAAAATTGCTGGTATGTTTGCTTATTTTTTTGCACTAAGTGGATGATGTGATGAGTGCTACATTTACCCCTAGGTTAGGAACATCATATATATATATATATATATATATATATATATATATATATATATATATATATATATATATATATATATATATATACACTATTCTTTCGTGCAGGTGGTCATGCTCAAGCTAATAAAAGGGCGGGCACCGTTATGATTTCTAATGTTGTCTTATGCAGGTACTTGCTCAGCCCCCCTGATATAATGAGGGATAAAATCATTAAATAATTATAACTGCTATAGATGGAGCTTCTTAGCCCTCAGAGCATGGCTTGGCACAGGGTCAATGGTTTGAGCATTTTTTTATTTCCATATAAACTGCTTGGGATGATTATTAGGATAACCATGTAGGTCCTTTAGAATTTTTTTTTACTTTATATTTGATGTAAAAATTTATAATAATAATTAAGAGTTGTGAAATTGAAATTTGAGTTGGGATATCCTTATTCAGCTTAAATCCCAAAAGAAGAAGACATCCCTAAAGGGGAGAGTTTTCTTCCATTTGGGAGATCGAGTTGGATGGCTTTAATATCTAAAGAGAAAAGCCAATCATCCCCAAAAGGGAGGATTGTCTATTCGTTTGGATATTCAAGCCACGATGGATCTAAGGAGGAGAAATCCAAGGAGTCCAAGGATGAGAGATCCAAGGAGTTCAAGGAGGAGAGTTCCAAGGAGTCCAAGGAGAAGGAGACACCCAGAAGACTGAAGACCAATATCCCACTCAAAGTCATTTGCGTCTGTCATAGGCTTAGAAATCCGGTTTATTTGCAGCGGTGCCCGGCCACTTTATTTTCTGCATATCTGGGTTGTAATAAGGGCAGTTTTCCTATGGCCATTTAGTTGATTATTCTGGATTTATATTGATGTGTTTACCTGATTGTGCAGTAGTATTGCCTATTTTTCCTAGGTTTCTTTCTTGCATGCCATTTTTATTTTTTCCTGGATTCCGTTAGGCTCTTTAAGGACTATAAAAAAAATTCTTCTACTCATAACTAATCTTTAAAATTTTAAGTTCTAAATAACATAGAAACTTAACGAACCTAGGGAATTGCCGGAATCGTCCGGGGTCGCATGCATATTATTGCATTTCTTCTTTTTATTGTTATAAGACATCTTCCTGCCTGCGGGTAGAGTCCGATAATCTGGCCAATGAGCATGAAGTGCCGGACCTAGGGAGACTCAATCTTTTCAAAAAATTATTTTTTTATAAGCCTATTTTTTAAAATTATGTAGCATTCATGAGCTGATATTTCAACTAGCATGCATTGTATTAGAAACCAATTTAATTGCATTAGTTAGAAGCATTTGACCCACATAAATCCAGGACTACTTAGGAAATTCTCTAGATGTCGGTCCTATTTCCTATAACTGTATCACCCACCCATCTTTCATAACTGACTTGATAGCATTATTTTAAAGCGATTAGGTGGTTAGCTGGCTCCCCAATCCAGGCCAGGGTAAGTCCAGATTTTTGCACTACATTAGCTAGGACACGGGTCTTAGTGTTTCATAGAGCACTAAGCCCAACCTAGATTTAGGATTCGAGGCTACTAAATTCGGTCTTTTAGTATGCCTTAACTAGTAGGTAGGTCCCTTCCTTTCAAGGATTATAAATCCTACTTTTTCACGTCACAGGATGACACCACCTTCATCTCTTCTCTCATGCATGTGATCGATTGCTTGTCTTTCTTTCTCCAGTTTCTCTTTAGTAACCTAGAGCCTCTGAATGCTGGTATGAGCCAAGCATATTGATTCAGCCCTTCGGACCTTTTTTCTTTTGGATAGGATTTCCTAGTCTAAACCCATGTGCCAATCCCACTTTAGGAGAGGATAATGTATGATCCTTAATCAAGAGTTTTCTCAGGCTCCAACCTGGGATGTAATTAACCATGGGAGCTTGCGCCCATGGGAAACTCGGTCCCACATCTACTAAACCCCATTCGAACTGTTATATCGGGTGGGGGAAACCCGTGACTAGGACGTGTATATTACTACCCATCGGGGTGTGTTGGTGACAGCCTCTATCCTCAATGTTTAGTTGTATGTATGATCCAATCTGTCCCTTCCAATTGACCCATTCGCGCGGTGCTCTTTCGGAGGTCCACAGGTTTCTGGCGACCACGGTGGGACGAGTTTCTCTCTCCATCTTTGGATTCTATATTATCCTTTTTTGTGTGTACTCCAGAATTAGTACTCCTTAGATTAGGTCCGTCCCACTCTTAGTTAGGGTCTTTCCTTAGTTAGGGTTCCTTTTCCTGTAGCTAAGGTTCCCCTTACTTTACTTCTTTCTAGCCTAGCAGGCTATTCCGTCTCTTATCCATTCATATCTATCATTATCAAATCCTTCATTCTTTCATGATTTCTAACTTTTTAATTTCTTTTCTTGGCTGTAGTGCCATGGCTTCCTTCGCTCCTTCTGTTACTTTTGCTTTCGGTTCGGACGTGCGGGTGACTCTCCCTGAGTCCCTGCTCGCTAGTCCGCCAGTTGGAGAGATCACTTTTGGTTCCTTCACTGACTCGGCCTTCGTCACTCTTAGCGGGCCGACCCCGGCGGAGGCTGCTGCATTCTCTCCTCCTCATATGAGAGGACGCGCAGCCATGCGCCCTTTCGGATGACCAGATGCTCGGCGGACAGCCCGGGCACCTGCTCGTCCCGTTCATATACTCACGCAGCCAGTGCGCGCTGTGGCTAGGCGACCAGTGTCTAGGCCACATCCTGTTCCAATTGTTTGTCCGGCGATAAGGCGTCTAGTTCCTGTCGCTCCTACTGCTCAGGTTGCCCCGGCCCCTCAGCGACCGTAGCCTGATGTAGTTGTTCCACCTGTCCGTACAATGATCAGGCAACCTGCGCCTGCCGCTCCTGTTGTCCAGGCTGCCCCGGCCCCTCAGCGCCGGCAGCCTACTGCTGTTGTTACTCCCGTTGTTTCAGTGGAAGTACCTCGCATTTAGGTTCCCCCTCCCGCTTCCACTAGGAAGAGGGGTGCCCAGACCGAGGTGCCTTCGTCCACTTCTGGTCAGGTTTTTCTTTTTGCCTGGCTTTCTCGCCCTAAGGTTGCTGGGCAGACCCAAGCACTTCCAGTTGTTCTTGTTCCTCCTCCCACCTAGGCAGTGGGTTCAGATGTCCCCTCCACCTTCGGCCTTAGGAGAAGAGCCCGAAGAAATAGGAATATGAGGCTCCGTCTAGATGCGTTAGAGGAAGAGAGGCAGCGGATGGCCGATGTCGTCATTCACGATGAGTTAGTTCAGAGGCAGAGGAGAGTGGCTCCCAGGCAGTGGAGGCCACGTCTAGTTGTTGTTGCACCTACTCTAGAGGTGATAGTAATCCCCGAGTTGGAGGCAGTTCAGGGAGGACGCTTTTCCCCACTGACGCATAGTGGAGATGAGGAGGATGTCGCTAGTATAGCGGTGGATCCTCCTATCGACACTACTCTACCCCGAGCTAGGGTACCTAGGGACGCTGGTGTCCGAGCCCTCACTCAGAGGATTCGGAACATCGTCTGCTTAGCTCATGGCAGAGGGCCCGTCAGTCGGGAGGGCTTACTCCGTCAGATTTCTCGGGTTACCTTCCAGTTACGATGACAGACTGCGAGGAGACTTTACAGTTGGTAGAGGGGGCAGACACAGCATCAGCCAGCACAAACAGTTCTAGTAGTTAGGCCGCCAGTATTTGCTCCTGTGGTAGGATGATGCCCACATCGTCGAGTACAGAGACAGCAGCAGGAGCCTGCTCAGCCTCAGGTCAATTCAGTAGTGGTAGCCCCAGAGCAGCCAGTTACCCGTGCAGAGCCCCATCGCAGTAAACGGGTTTGGAGATGTCGACAGGCAGACACCCTTGCTGAGCTAGTAGAGCCAGTACAGTCAGTGGAGATAGTATGACCAGTCGGGCTAGTACAGTTAGTACAGTTAGTCGAGGCAGCACGACCAGATGAGACAGTGCAGTTAGTAGAGACAATGCAGCAGGCTGATGTAGTAGATCAGTTGGATGTAGAAGTTTCTCCTGGGTCCGAAGCGGTCCCGATGACTTGTGATGAGGATGAAGTAGTCACTCCTGTTGGGTCACCGTATCGAGTTGAGACACCTTTAGCTCTCAATACTCATAGGATCACTTCCCCTATAAGTCCCTACATAGAGGCACTCCGTCGGATCTTTTCAGAGGATGACACATTCGAGAATGAGTCAGATGAAGATATACCAGTACACCAGGTCTGTGAGACTACCCATCGAGGTCACTCGGATGAGCAGAGAGAGCCCAAGGACAAGGATGAGCGGGAAGACCCCGAGGTAGGAGGGTCTCCGAGATCAGTAGCTACGGACACCACAGTCTTACACTTACATACTCAAATGGCCACTGGGAAGATCCATCTCCAGGATAGTGATTCGGTACAGCCTTTAGATAAGGCTGCTCAGATAGTTCAGATGATCTCCAGTCCTAGCCATAGTTCCAGCCACAGTGATAGTTAGAGTTACAGTCAGGATAGTAGTAGCAGATCACTTCACAGTTTTGAGGGAGAGTGGCAGCTAGCACTCTCCAAGAAGACCTAACAGATGATTAAGTAAGCTGTACAGAGTTCAGAGATAGTTGAGATGAGGCCTCCCAAGGCCAAATTGATAGTTGCCACTCCAGCTTCTTTGTTAGCACTTGTTCTTCTTTTCATTCTTTTGTTGTAGTGCTAGATGAGCACATTTTCTTTTTACTTTTATTTATACTAGAAAAATATGTTAAATAAAAAAGATTGTAACCTCATAAGGGAAGATAGGCCCCCTTCCAGCACTTGGGCTGAAGGATCTCGTTCTCCCTTATATTAATGATTAATCAATAAAAAAATAATGATTTGCAATTATGATTGACTCTTCTACCTCTTCTAGCTTTACTAGCTTTGTAGTGATGACTCATGAAAGAGTATGATCTCTCTATCTCACCTTAGGGGCGGAGAGAATTCTTATTTTGAACTAAAATCTTTTTCAAAATGAAATTGGATTTAGAAATGAAAATTTTCTCTATTATCTTGTAATTCTCTATCTCATAGATAACTATAGTATATTGATGCATAAAACTTCATAATTTTCTTAATCATGCTATTCATTTTTATCAGAAGATAGGATTTGTTTTGTAGATCATTCTTCCTTGTCCAAGAGAAGTAAGTCTTCTTCTCTTGTACTTGAAAGATGATCTTACAACTGAGAAATAGTTTTCTTTTAGAGATTTGAAAAAGGAAGTCAGTTACAAAAAATAAAAAAAGATGCGCAAAGCGCCAAAAGTGAAAGATACACAAAGTGTATCAAGCAATATAAAATTTGTGCAAAGAACATGAAAGTTGAGAAAGTGGCTCAAAGAGCCCAAAAGTGTTAAGTAAATGGCATCCCTTTCTAGTAAATTTCTAAATATCAGAAAATCTATATCCTTTTGATATTTTTGATACTTGAGTCTAAAAATTATGATTTTGAAATCATCATTATACATTGATATCCTATAAGATATGGAAGTCTATTCTCATACAAAAAATGAAAAAAAATTAAATTTCTTTTTCTAATTTAAAATTTTTTTAATTAGATTTAAATTCAAGAGAGGAAAATACTCATATAGGTGAGATGTCATGATTTAGCTAGTATAGAGCTTGATCTGAGTTAGTAAATTTAAATTGAGGTTCTTTTTAAGATTAGAGTGAGTTAAGTATTAAACTCCTTTGAGATATGTGCTCATTTATCACTTTTGATTAGGTCCACACCATCCTGTATTTGTTAGGATCGGTGATGTTGATCATTTATTAGAAAGTGAATTGCTTCTTCCTGTCAGCCCTACTCTGATAGTTGAAGCCCCCAGTCTATTCATATGAGATGAATGTGATAGGAAATGTTTAAATCATTCATTTAGACCATTTAGAGATGTGTTACTGGGTCCACACCCTTCTGCATTGGTTAGGTTTGGTGATGTTGATCCTCTATTAGGATAAGATTCTCTTCTTCCTATCAGTCCTGCTTTGATAGTTGAAACCACCAGTCCATTCACATGAGTTGAATCTGATCGGAAATGTCGTACTCTTTTTATATTACACTCTTTTAAGAGAAGATACTGGATCCACATCCACCTATGTTAGTTAGGTGGGATGATAGCGAGCCATTATCCCTATGAGATTCTCATCTTTCTATCAGTCTTGAGCTGATAGATGTATCCCCTGTTCCATTCATATGGGTTGAATGTGATCAGGGATGTCAGAGTCATTAGTTTATACTCTTTTGGAAGTAGAATACTGGGTCCATATCATCACATGCTAGTCAAATATGGTAGTGTTGATCCTCTATCCTGATGGTGATTTCAATTGTACATCAATTTCGATACAATTGTGCTCCCCAGCTCATTCAGATGGTTTGAAAGTGACTTGAGTTATAAAAAAAACATATGTATACATGTGATAAAAAGACGAAAACTCTTAATAGAGCAAAACCGGTTGCCCTTGTCATAGGAGGAACCCGGTAAAACTCTTTAACAGCCCAAATTCCTCAAGATTTCTTTCTTCTCCCTTGAAAGCACTTTGGTGGTCTCTTCAGGGTTGAGTTATCACTTAGTTGGTTATGAGTCCATATAGTTCTAAATACTTTTCTCTGCTAGTGATATAGTGCATGGTGTTTTAGATGTCAACATCACTACCTTTCAGGCTTAGGTCTTTTTGAGAAAAGATCGCCCCTCGCTGCTTTCTTTTGGCAGCCTACTCTCCCATTCATACACTACTCTGAGCTGCCAGAGTGGTCCGATGAATATTGTAGTATTACTTTCACTTCGCATAGGGTCCTACCTGATTATGATAGGTGTTACCACTGTGACCTACTGATAATCATAGATCTCACTCATGATTATCTTACTAGGTGTCAGGAGTGCTCCCTTGTCACCTCTGAGTTGTGCTGTGATGTAGTACATCTGTTCTCAGGTGTTAGCACCACAGTTTCAGGAACTCTGATTTTCTATGCGAAGACCGACTCCTTGGTTTCTTTCACCAGCTTACTTTAGCATTCATTCCCTACTCTTAGCTGCTAGAGTAGCCCTATGAATTTTGTCTGGTTGTTTTCACTTCTCGTAGGGTCCTACCCAGTTAGGGGTAGGTGTTACCACTGTGACCCTTCTAGTAATCATTGATTTTATTCATGATTATTATTCTCGATAGTGAGGATGTCTCCTTACTACCTAGAGTTATTTTCTTAGTTGTGGTATGGTGCATCTATTCTCAGGTGTTGGCACCGCGACTTCAGGAGCTTTAATTTTTCAGTAGAAGATCAACTCCTAGGTTTCTTTACTCCCCTGCTCTCTACATTCATACCCTACTCTTAGCTGCTAGAGTAGCCCTATGAATATTGTGCTATTGTTTTTTTCTCCCCATAGGGTCCTACCTGATTAGGGTAGGTATTACCACTATGACCCTTCTAGTAATCATTGATTTTATTCATGATTATTATCCGCGATAGTAAGAATGTATCCTTACTGCCTAGAGTTGTTTTCTTAGTCGTGGTGTGGTGCGTATATTCTCAGGTGTTGGCACCGCGACTTCAGGAGCTTTGATTTTCTAGTAGAAGATCAACTCCTGGGTTTCTTTACTCCCCTACTCTCTACATTCATACCCTACTCTTAGCTGCTAGAGTAGCCCTATGAATGTTGTGCTGTTATTTTTTTCTCCCCACAGGGTCCTACCTGATTAGGGTAGGTGTTACCACTATGAACCTTCTAGTAATCATTGATTTTATTCATGATTACTATCCTCGATAGTAAGGATGTCTCCTTACTACCTAGAGTTATTTTCTTAGTCGTGGTGTGGTGCATCTATTCTCAGGTGTTGGCACCGCGACTTCATAAGCTTTGATTTTCCAGTAGAAGATCAACTCATGTGTTTCTTTACTCATCTGCTCTCTATATTTATACCCTACTCTTAGCTGCTAGAGTAGCCCTATGAATGTTGTGCTGTTATTTTTTTCTCCCCACAGGGTCCTACTTGATTAGGGTAGGTATTACCACTGTGACCCTTCTGATGATACTTCACTCCTATACATGATTACCATCCTCAGACAGTAGGTGTGTCCCCTTCACTAACTAGAGCTGCTTTCCTCTATGTGGTGTAGTATACCTTGCCCCGGATACTAACATCACCACTTTGAGAACTTTGATTTTCTGGCAGAAGATCAATTCTTTTACTACTTTTCGTGACCCATTTTACCATTCATACACTAGGCTCAATCGTCAGATTAGTCATATGAATGTGTTGAGATCACTTTCACTTCCCATAGGGTCCCACTAGTTTGTGTGGATGTTACTACTGTGAGATTTTTTCTACTTAGAGTTTGTTGCCCTGGGTAGCGAGAATGCTCTCTCGCTACTCTGATCCTTTTTCTCTTACTTGGTGTTATGGAGCATCATGCCTTAGGTGCCACAATCACCTCTTTCTTGAGCTTTAATTCTCTAGTACAGACTCAGCTCTTCTAGATTTTTTTTACCACTCCTTTCCCCATTGAGATCTGACTCCTATCTGTTGGAGAGGACCTTTGGATGTTTAGATACTCTTTCCACTTCTTACAGGGCCCCCATCAGTTGATGTGGGTTTACCACTGTAGCCTCTTTGAGGATTGTTTTTGTTACTAGGCTTAGTCCTACCTTCTATAATAGAGATGCCCCCTCGGTACTTCAGTTATCTTTACTCCTTTGAAATGAGATTACCCCTTTGCGCCCTCCACTGAGGGTGTATCTCTTCCAGCATTATTTGGGAGACATCGTTCTGATATCTTCCTCCACTTTTGCGTAGGGTTAGGGCTCTTTAAGTGATCTTGACGGCATTTGGATACTCATGATCACGACGATTTGTCCTCTACCATGTGGTTACCAGAATGCTAGCTTGAGATTCCTTAAGTAACTCTATCCTTAAAATTTTTATATGTACCTTTTCTTTCTTCCTCATATCCTTACACTGATCTATGTTAGGTCGATGATGAGATGACCTATGCCTTCTACCCCGCTGTTTTGATACTAATAGATTGATAGTTGGCTTTACTTACCTGGTTGAGAGAGCCCGACAGAGTCCCTGGGAGGCATTCCTCACCACTCTTTCCTCTTCACATCATTGCTGGCATATGCGTCAGATGATTGTGTTGAGTGTTTCGTCTTTATTTTACTATAGGCATATGCGCCAAGTAGAGACTCTGCCATAGGCACATACACCGGGCAGAGGTGACCTTTCGTTACCATTTATCCTACTGCCGGCATATGCGCCGGGTGGATATTAGGTTTCTAGTTAAGAGAGCCCGACAGAGTCCCTGGGAGGTATTCCTCATCACTCTTTGCTCTTCACATCATTGGTGGCATATGCGCCAGATGATTGTGTTGAGTGTTTTGTCTTTATTCTACTGAAGGCATATGCGCTAAGTAGAGACTCTGCCACAGGCACATACACCGGGAAAATGTGACATTTCGTTACCTTTTATCCTACTGCCGGCATATGCGCCGGGTGGATATTAGGTTTCTAGTTGAGAGAGCCCGACAGAGTCCTTGGGAGGCATTCCTCACCACTCTTTCCTCTTCACATCATTGCTGGCATATGCGCCAGATGATTGTGTTGAGTGTTTTATCTTTATTCTACTAAAGGCATATGCACCATGTAGAGACTCTACCACAGGCACATACACCGGGCAGAGGTGACCTTTCGTTTTCTTTTATCCTACTGTCGGCAATGCGCAGAGTGGATATTAGGTTTCTGGTTGAGAGAGCCCGATAGAGTCCCTATGAGGCATTCATCACCACTCTTTCCTCTTCACATCATTGCTTGTATATGCGCTAGATGATTGTATTGAGTGTTTTGTCTTTATTCTACTGAAGGCATATGCGCCAAGTAGAGACTCTGCCATAGGCACATACACCGGGCAGATGTGACCTTTTGTTTCCTTTTATCTTACTGTAGGCATATGCGCCGAGTGGATATTAGGTTTCTGGTTGAGAGAGCCTGACAGAGTCCCAAGGAGGCATTCATCATCACTTTCCTCTTCACATCATTGTTGGCATATGCGCCAAATGATTGTGTTGAGTATTTTATCTTTATTCTACTTAAGGCAAATGCGCCAAGTAGAGACTCTGCCACAGGCACATACACCGGGCAGAGGTGACCTTTCATTTTCTTCTATCCTACTGCCGGCATATGCGTCGAATGGATATTAGGTTTCTAGTTGAGAGAGCCCGACAGTCCCTGGGAGGCATTCCTCACCACATTTTCCTCTTCACATCATTGCTAGTATATGCGCTAGATGATGGTGTTGAGTATTTTGTCTTTATTCTATTATAGGCATATGCGCCAAGTAGAGACTCTGCCACATGCACATACACTGGGCGAATGTGACCTTTCTTTCCCTTTTATCCTACTGCAGGCATATGCGCCTGGTGGATATTAGGTTTTTCTAGTTGAGAGAGCCCGACAGAGTCCCTGTGAGGCTTTTCTCAAAACTTTTTCCTCATATTATCGCAGGCATATGCACCGGGTGATTATGTTGAGTGTTTTTTCTTTATCCTACCACAGGCATATGCACCGGGTAGAGACTATGCTGCAGGCACATACACCGAGCAGAGGTGACTCTTTTCTCTCCACATCATTGCTGGCATATGCGCCAGATGATTGTGTTGAGTGTTCTTCCGTTACACTTATTTTAGCATATGCGCCAAATAAAAACTCTGCTGCAGGTACATACACCGGGCAGAGGTTTTCTTTTGTCCTATTGCAGTCATATGCACTGAGTGGATATCGACTTACTTGGTAGAGAGGGCTTGACGGAGCACCTGCCAGGAACTCCTCACCATCCTTTTCCTCTGAGTGTCCTGTTCCGAGTAGGAAGACACCAGGTCTCGTGATTCCTTTATTTGCTTACCCGATTTGGTTAGGCAGATACTTAGTCACCCCAATCCACTGTTATGAGATGGGCAGGAGGATATGGGACCCTTTCACCTTCTACTCTACTGATTCGATATAATCAGACAGATAGTTGGTATATTTTTACTACCTTACTTTTTGTTCTTCTCTTGGCTTTGCCCCTACTACGGGGTAAGGCCAAAGGAGAATCCCTTTACCTTTTCCACCATAGTGGTGACCTTTACTTTTGATTCTCCTTTCTACTCTGCCCTCGCTATAAGGCAAGGCTATGGGAGAATCTCCTTAACTCGTTTTCACCTTTTTAGGTGATCTTTACCGTTGGTTTTATCCTTGACTCTACCCTTGTCGAAGGGTGAGGCCAGGAAAAGACTCTACTACCAGTTCACCAGTTTGGTGATACTTGACCTGTGCACTGCTGTTCTTCCCTCTCTCCTAGGCTCTGCCCTTGCTTAAGGGTAAGGCCAGAAGAAGGTTTTCCTACTTTTTCCACCATCTTTTTGATGTTCTTTCACTCATGATCTTCACTCTACTTCTTCTGATCACTTTGGGTCAACGCCAACACGAGCGGTTCACTAGTTTGTTCGTCGGTCCTGTTGGGGGTCTGTTTGTTGACCTCTTTTTTGACCCGACCACTTTCCATGGGTCTAAATAGGCTGAATTGACCAAGTCAAACTTTGACTTGGTCAATCCATGCCTTAATGGGTCATGGTGACCCATTAAGACCCATTAGAGCTCAAGTCCAAATCAAATCCATCCAAATCCCATCTTGAGCTCAAAACCCTCATCCCATGGACCTAATTGACTAGGTTGACCAAGTCAACCCTTTACTTGGTCAACCCAAGTCATAATGGGTTAAATATGACCCATTAAGAGCCCATTAATACCCAAATTAATGCCCAATTGATAGAGAATCAATAGGACTTTTGCATTATTCTCTAAATCCAGGAGCTCCCAACCCGAATCCCTTCGTGTGAGAGTTCCTAAGACTTCCCCCCACCATTCTTGACCCAATCCCGACGATTCCCACCGGCCGGCGGCGAGATTCCGGCGATCCGAAGCTAAATCCGTTCAAGAACTTGATTCGACTGATCCGTAGTTTGTTTGGCCGAGGATTCAAGAAGGAAAACATACGAGGACAGTCTACAAGTGCAACCATATAAAGATTTCAAAGATCCAACGGTTAGATCTTCTTAAAACCTTTAGAATAGATCAAACACTTAGATCTAAATAGATTTTTGTAGGCTTCTAATTGTATCAAACCAATAGTCCCCCATGATTTCTGTTCATATCTAGATGCTAAGTTTAAAATTTTACAAAAAACCATCGAGCGGATTGAGAGAACGAGGCGTTTTTCTTTTTAGGGTTTCGGTCTGGAGAGTGCAAGCCCTATGAGCGGTCTGGACCGTTGATCCCGCTGATCAACGGTCCAGATGTGTCATTTCCATGGTCAAGATTGACCGCGTGCCTCCATCTGCGGTTAAGCACGCCACGTGGCGCGATCTGGTCCGCCCGTCCGGACCGCGCAGACCCAACGGCCTGCATGAGCCGCCGACATGTTTAAGTGACGCCCCGTCACTTGACCGTCGTCGTAATCATCGGACAATGATTGGCGGCGGTGCCAATCATTGGCCCGGAACCGCGCATCCAACTGAGAGGCACCACGTGTCCCGTCGCCGGTTTTAATATTAAAAATTTATTTTAAATTATATTTTAAGTATATTTTAATCCAGAAATCTTCAAAAATTCGCCAAAAATTCGTTTTTATCCGTTTTTTTACGTATAATACCTCGTTGGATTTGTATTGTCATCCTCTACCTGATAAATTTTTTTTTTTAAATGACTTAAAAATTTTAAATTATTTAAAAAACAGTAAAAATATCTATTTTTAATATTATTTAAATTCTTATTTAATATAATTATTATTATATTTTTATATAATTATAATTATTTATCACCATAACTATAATTTTAAAATATTAGTTTAATGTTCTTTCTTTTCATTATTATTATTATTATTATTATTATTATTATTATTATTTAAATATATATATAAATGTATTTTTTTTATAATTAAATCTTATTTTAATTATTTTACTTAGTTTAATTACTTAGGATATTATTAATTAATGAAATATTATTCCTTTCATATATTTTGAAATTACTTTAGATTTCAGAGCTATTAAGGTATTATTTTATGATATTTTAATAATTATTTTTAAAAAAATCTATTTATTGCTTTAAAATTTCAAAAAAAATCACAACTTTCCCGTTTTAAATTCGCTGTCGACGCACAGCACCTTGTTTTGAATGTAATTGAATTTTGTATAGTCTAAAGTTGGTATTTGCTCAGAAGTATTGGGTCTGTCAGTGATTATTTTCAAAACAGCAAAACCACTATTTTAAAAATACCCTAGTATTGTTTTAAAAACTTTGAAAAATCATATCTTTTCCATTTTAAATCGGATTTTTGCGTGCGACCCCTCGTTCTTCTCAAAAAAATGAGGGATTTATTTTTAAATTACTTTTAATATCCTTTGATGGATGTTTGGATAGATTCCTATTTGGATTGGCTTAGGGGATTATTTTAATATTATTTATATAATTACCAATATAGTTATTTTGAAATTAAAAATTATTTTGAAACCTTGCATGGGTGGTCAGTGGATCTCCTCTATAGTTATATAGATATGAATTGAACATAGGGACATCATAAACCTTCCAGAATTTTTTAGGAATTTTTAGGGCTTGTTAGACCCCTTAAATAACCAGCCATAATTAACCTGCTAATTAAGGCCCCGAGACCTTCTGAAAATTACAATAAATACATTTTAGGTCAGAAAATTACCCATAATACCTTGAACTAACCCGAATCTGATCCTTGGCCTTAGATAAATAAGACTCCCCTGTTTGACTTTAGGTTGACCCCTAATTTGACCATAGGTAGAATTTACCATTTTGCCCCTAATAAATCATTAAAAATTACTAAAAATCCCAAATTTTTCCCAAACACTTGGGAACACTTTCGCTAGTCATTCCTGAACTTTGGAGGTGATTCCAATCAGTTTGGAGTTGATTTGGATCAAAATAATAAAATTAGCCCTTTATTAAGAAATTTAGAAAATTTCATAAATACCCTAAACTTAGAAAACTCATAACTAATTATAGAAAATTCCAAATTAGTCAAACTCACTTGCATTGGACTCCAATAAGGGTCTAGTATTCATTAAAACTCTTAGGTTTCCAGAAATTGGCCTAGATTAGAAAGTCAACTTTCTGGTCAACCATAGTTCATTTAGGGCCTAAAACTTCTAAAATTCATAATTTTGCCTAGAAGACTCCGATTTCAGTATACTACTTGGCTAACTACTCCTCTTAAGGTCTAGTATTTTCTTAAAATATTAAGAGACCTAAACCTAGCCTATTTTCTATAGTGACTTTTTTGACCCTTAGCTTAGTTCCTAGGAGGAGCCGGAACTTTCTAATATTGGCTAATATCACTCGAACTTTAAATATCAGTATCCTCAGTTAGACCTGTCAATTTCGGGTTACGGGTCGGGTTCGAGTCGAACCCGAAACTGACCCGGCACTATTCGGGTTCGGGTTGAGTAGACCCGGTTTTGCAAACGGGTCGATTTGCTGGACCCGAACCCGACCCGCTTCGGGTTCGGGTCAACCCGACCCGACCCGCGGATGCGAAAATGCGGACGTCGGCGACTCGAAAATGACTTGGGCCACCCGCCGCCTCGCCTCGCCTCCTCGGGCGCAACGCGGCAATGCGCGCGGAAGTGTAGAACTGGCCTGAGATGCCTGGCCTGGCCGCCTCGGGATGCAACGCGTCAAGTCTTAGCCGGCATTCGGCAACGCACACATCACGCGGAACTGGCCACTGGCCAGTCTGGCCTGGCCTCGGGACGGCGCGGAACTGGCTTGGCCAGTTGGCGTCGGGACCCAATGTGTCGCGACGTCGCGACTCGCGTCCAGGAAGCGTGCGGGTCATTCCAGGTAGCGGCAGACGGGAAGCGCGCGGGTCATTCCGGGTAGGGGCAGCCAGGAAGCGAGTCATTTCGGGTTATTCGCGGGTTTTCGGGTCAACCCGAACCCGACCCGGTTTTTTAAACGGGTCTGTTTTCATGACCCGAACCCGACCCGTTTCGGGTTCGGGTCAACCCAAACCCAAAATTTTTGGGTCGGGTTCGGATCGGGTTTTCGGGTCGGGTCCAATATTGACAGGTTTATCCTCAGTTCTTAAAACTGATCAACAAACTTAAATAATTAAAATGGACCCTAATCCACTAATATTTAAATTTCAACTAAAATATCCTTTTTAGACCCCCAACAAACCTGAACTATAGATAACTTTAACTAATTACCCTGCTTAGGACCTATCCAAACCACACCAGCCTTATACACATATAGAATGATTTACTAGGGCACCACTTCTAGATCTAGGTTAGACTGCTGGGTTTTATTTTTCTGCTGTGTGCCGGAGCTTTCCATGGTTTTCATTGCATGCTGTTTGAAAATTGCTAGTATGTTTGCTTACGTTTTTTGCACTCTATGGATGATGTGATGATTGCTAGATTTACCCCTAGGTTATAAACGTCATATATATATATATATATATATATATACACCGTTCTTCCATGCAGGTGGCCATGCTCAAGCTAATAAAAGGGGGGCACCGTTATGATTTCTAATATTGTCTTATGCAGGTACTTGCTCAGCCCCCCTGAAATAATGAGGGCTAAAATCATTAAATAATTATAACTGCTACAGATGGAGCTGCTTAGCCCTCAGAGCATGGCTTGGCACAGGGTCAATGGTTTGAGCATTTTTTTTATTTCCATATAAACTGCTTGGGATGATTATTAGGATAACCATGCAGGTCATTTAGAATTTTTTTTTACTTTATATTTGATGTAAAATTTTGTAATAATAGTTAAGAGTTGTGAAATTGATATTTGAGTTGGGATATCCTTATTTAGCTCAAATCCCAAAGAAGAAGACATCCCTAAAGGGGAGAGTTTTCTTCCATTTGGGAGATCGAGTTGGATGACTTTATATATCCAAAGAGAAAATGCAATCATACCCAAAAGGGAGGATTGTCTCTTCATTTGGATATTCAAGCCACGATGGATCTAAGGAGGAGAAATCCAAAGAGTCCAAGGAGGAGAGATCCAAGGAGTCCAAGGAGGAGAGTTCCAAGGAGTCCAAGGAGAAGGAGACACCCAGAAGACTGAAGACCAATATCCCACTCAAAGTCATTTGTGTCTGTCATAGACTTAGAAATCTGGGTTGTTGGCAGTGGTGCCCGGCCACTTTATTTTCTGCATATATGGGTTGTAATAAGGGCAATTTGCCTATGGCCATTTAGTTGATTATTCTGGATTTATATTGATGTGTTTACCTAATTGTGCAGTAGAATTGCATATTTTTCCTAGGTTTCTTTCTTGCATGCCGCTTTTGTTTTTGCCTTGATTCCGTTAGGCTCTTTATGGACTATAAAAAAAATTCTTCTTATCATAACTAATCTTTAAAATTTTAAGTTCTAAAAAACATAAAAACTTAACGAACCTAGGAAATTGCCAGAATCGTTCGGGGTCGCATGCAAATTATTGCATTTCTTCTTTTCCTTGTTATAAGACATCTCCTTGCCTGCGGGTAGAGTCCGGATAATTTGGCCTATGAGGATGAAGTGCCGGACCTAGGGAGACTCAGTCTTTTCAAAAAAATTATTTTTTTATAAGCCTGTTTTTTAAAATTCTGTAGCATTCATGAGCTGACATTTCAACTAGCATGCATTGTATTAGAAACCAATTTAATTAAAATTTAATTGCATTAGTTAGAAGCATTTGAACCACATAAGTCCATGATCACTTAGGAAATTCTCTAGATGTCGATCCTATTTCCAATAACTGTACCACCCACCCATCTTTCATAACTGACTTGATAGCATGGTTTTAAAGCGATTAGGTGGTTAGCTGGCTCCCCAATCCAGGCCGGGGTAAGTCCAGGTTTTTGCACTGCATTAGCTAGGACACGGGTCTTAGTGTTTCGTAGAGCACTAAGCCCAACCTAGATTTAGGATTCGAGGCTACTACATTCGATCTCGTAGTATGTCTTAAATAGTAGGTAGGTCCCTTCCTTTCAGGGATTATAAATCCTACTTTTCCACGTCACAGGATGACGCCACCTCCATCTCTTCTCTCATGCATGTGATCGATTGCTTGCCTTTCTTTCTCCAGTTTCTCTTTAGTACCCTAGAGCCTCCGAATGCTGGTACGAGCCACGCATGTTGATTTAGCCCTTCAGACCTTTTTTCTTTTTAGATAGAATTTTCTAGTCTATACCCACGTGCCAATCCCACTTTAGGAGAGGATAATGTATGATCCTTAATCAAGAGTTTTCTCAGGCTCTGGCCTGGGATGTAATTAACCACGGGGACTTGCGCCCGTGAGAAACTCGGTCCCACATCTACTACACCCCATTCGAACTGTTATATCGGGTGGGGGAAACCCGTGACTAGGTCGTGTATATTACTACCCATCGGGGTGTGTTGGCGACAGCCTCTATCCTCAATGGTTAGTTGTATGCACAATCCAATCTGTCCATTCCAATTGACCCGTTCGCGCGGTGCTCTTTCGGAGGTCCACAGCCTCCAACAAAATGAATTGATCTACATCTTTAGTCATATGTTTTGAATATTTTCTATCCAGGTACCACATGCTTTCACAAGGCCTTCTCCCTTATAAAATCATCTGATGTTAGATTTGAGAACCTAAATAGGTTTGGGTCCCATCTTGTGAAAAGAAGAATATAATGTATGCATAATATGCTATAAGTTTTGAACTTTAGGTCTCCACACCTAATATATACTACGGTGAATGGTGTAAGTGTGAGAGAAATATTCTAACATACTCAAGAAAAATATCTAACACTAGAAAAGGATTAACTAATCTATTCAGGTAATTGTGTAGCTTCCTAGGTTTAAATGATACATGCTAATCTGATGGACTGTGAAACTCAAGCATTATTGGTATTTTTTTATATTATTTGAAAGTAGTTAATTTAACTTCTAAAAATAATATGCTTTTCATTCAACAAGTCAAACTCATCCAATAAAGTCATATGATTGCTATCCAGATATTTCCTTAGAATTTTATGTTCTTTTTGTAGATTTAAAAATTCAATTTTGAGACTAGCATATAATTTCTTGAGCTTCCTATATGAACAATAAATTTTTTTAGAAACTTTAAGTAATTAACTATAAGTAAGCTCACATATCTCTTCTTGATCAAAGTGATCTATATGTTTATCAGCCATTAAAGACATGTTTGTTACATCCTCTTTAGCTTCAGTTTTAGAGGAGTCTGATGCTAAGTCCGCCTAAAAAGTCTTTTGGATCCCTTTCTTGTCCTTCCTGAACTTAGGCTTTGTTTTACTATTCTCCTTGCTTGGGTGAGCTTTCAGAGTTAGGTAGTCAGACTTCATATACCCTGGCTTCCTGTATTCAAAACAAACAACGTTAAAAGAAACTTTAGATTTTTAATAGTTATTACATTTGTTCTATTTCTGATGATGCTTTTGATTTTTCCTTAAGAAGCTCTTAAATTACCTAGTAATTAAAGCAATATCATCGTTTTGAGAATCAGAGGAATCAATGTCAGAATCATTTGCCTTTAAGGCTACATTTTTCTTCTTTTTCTTCTCAAATGCATGAACCTGCCTTTAGTTTACTCATTGCTCGTAAGCAATTAGTGATCCAAGTAAGTTATCGATTGAATAAACATTCAAATCTTTAGATTCAGTAATGAAAATAATTTTTGCATCATAGGAAGAAGATAAACATCTCAAAATTTTGTTAATTTTTTCATAGTTTGTGAGTTCTCTTCTTAAGGCATTGAGGGATGTAATAATTTGTGTAAACCTATTATACATTTTAGAAATTGATTCACTAGCATTCATGCAAAAAAGTTCATAATCATGCAAAAGAATATTTAGCTTAGATTGTTTAACTTTATTTGTACATTCATAAGTTATGCATAATCTATCTCAAATTTCTTTTCTAATAGAACAAGTAGAAACACGCATATAATTTTCAAATTTTCAGGCATTAAAAAAATAGTTCAAACATTTAGCATTAAGTTGTGTTAGATATCTATCATCAAAAATTCATTCAATAAAAGAAAGTTCATTTTTCATGCCATCAACAAATTTAAATGGTGCAAAATATCCATCATTAACAAACATCCACATGCGATAATAAATTTATTGTAAAAAGGTGGACATACTAGTTTTAAAAAAAATTAAATTGTATATTATCAAAAAGAGGTGGTCTTGCAATTGAATATCCTTTCGTGATGTTTCTATTTCCAAAGTTAGCCACGAATCTTAATTCACAAGTTTTTTAAAACTTGATTTTATGAATCTCACTCTGATACCACTTGAAAGTTTGTTAGGGTTATTAAGCCCTTATGAACTAACCCGAGACAAACTAAAAGGGGGCGTGAATTAGTAGTTTTTTATATTATTAAATTTTTTTTGAAAACTTGTTGAATATTTTAAAATAAATAAGATCAACCCTTGATGTGAAAGTGATTAATAAAATAAATCAGAGATTTTAACCATATAATCAACCACATAAAATTAAAGTGTGAAAATTAAAACATGAAAAAGTAAAGATAAAGAAAATAAGATTTATAGTGGTTCGGTCAAGTTGACCTAAGTCTAGTCATTGGAGAAACTCTCTCCAAGTATTGTACTAAACCTTTAGTGACTATCCTTTTCCTCTCATAGCAAGGCGGAGAAGACCTTAGAAACTCTTTCCAATGTCCCGGTGACGTAGAGAACCTTGAATCCTTTTTCACCCTCCTGGTGAAGGTAGAGAACATGAAATCATTTTACTCCCTCTTAGAGTAGGCAAAGAACCTGATCTGATGCTGATGATCGTCTCCCTAGAGCCACCAAGGAACAATGGATGAAGCTTGAAGAAGAAAAACAAATCTTTGCATGAAGCTTGAAAAATTAATTTTCTCTATCTCCCTTTACTCACTCCCTTGAGTGTGTGTGTATGTGTGCAGTGTTACTTAGCTTCATGATTCATCACATTACAATCGACTTAAGAAAAGGTAGAAAATACATTAAAATTATAAACTTGACTCAGTCCTAGTCTACCTGATTTTGAGTTGGCTTGAGAGTGAACTTATGGACCTGAAATAGTAGTATTCAATATAAAAAACAAATATACAATGAACTTTAATTATTAGGAGATAATATAGTAAATAAAAATAATAATGTTTGTTATCATAAAAAATTATAAGACTTGGGCTCAGATCTGTAACAATAACAAACATTATTGTTTATGTTGATGCTTTATCCTATTTCTGTTATATTTTGTTTTATTCTGTGTATACTAACATTTCAGAAAATCAGTTCACCATTCACTTGTAATTCTGATCAGCTCAAGACTGGGTAGACTATGGTTACAATTATTTTTTTATTTTTTATATTTTTTTAAGCATATCATGTAATGTGGTGGATATCATTATTGAGTAACCTTGCACACAGATAGGGGCAGAGAGAAAAAATTTTTTTGAGAGTGTTTTTTTAAGTACGTTGTACTGTATGATTTTGGCTTCGTACTATATGACCTTGTTTCGTAATATACGATTATAATTCTTACTGTAAGACTTATTATTCTGTTAGAACTCTAGCCGTCATAGGTTAAGAAAGATACTAATTATATGCTGATCATATAATATTATTTGGTTCGTACTATACTCCCTAATTGAAATCTTTCTTAATTAATCTCTCGATATAGGTCAATAAAATCATGGACAACTATTATGATCGATCATACTATACGATACAGTTCGTACTGTATAATTGCCATAGTATGAAATTAGTCATCTTAGAGATCGTGTCAAATAAAATCCATGATTTTTGTATTGATCATACTGTATGATGTCCACAGTGTTGGACGATCGATAATGTACGAAGTTGGTCATCCCAAACCAATAGAAGAATTTTTTATAGTTCATATAGTACAATGTTTCGATAATACTATATGAAATATTATAAAGGTTGAACAGTTCCTCTACACGACCTTGTTGGATGAGTCTGAATTATACTTATAGTACGATACAATATGTGTATCTACTATACGAATAAAAGATGAAACACTTGGAAATTAGGGTTTGTTGAAGCCTTAAGGTTTTCAATACTCATGTTAGAAAATCTTTTGTTATTGAGACTTCAAGAGAGAAAGAGAGTCTTGAGGGAGAGAAGAATGAGAGCTTTTTGAGAGAAGAGAGTGAGATTTTATGAGGGGATTCACAAGTTTGCTCCAAGCAAAAATCTTGCCTAGTATCTACAAGCGACTGCTTGGATTCTCTGTGGCTATGGATCGAATAAGTTCTTTAGCAAAGATCGTGATTATCAGACCATCACCTAGAGGGTGAAAATAGAGTTATGGTTCTCAGACCATCACCTGGAGGGTGAAAATAGAGTTATGGTTCTCTGACCATCACCTGCAGTGTAAAAATAGAGTTGAGGTTCTTTGCCTGTAAAAGAGTCACGATTCTCTGTTATACTGGAGTGGTGATACAACATTTGTACATGCTTCTCCACCTTGCTCTGGGAGCAAAAAGAGAGCCACTACTGTTTATTTCAATATTTGAAGAGGGAGTCTAAAAAAAGTGGACGTAGTCAGGTTGACCGAACAACTGTAAATTCTGATGTGTCTATTCTGATTATTTTATGCACTTTATTTTCTCTAATTATATGTGTGGTTGAAAAATCTGATTTATTTTGTTGTTGTGAAATTTACTTATTTCTGTATTCGCTAAATCGATTATCGTGAGTGGGTTTAAAAAGTTTTTTAAAATTTTCTTTTTCACTAATATTTTTTTTAAATAACTAATTTACCTCCCTCTTATTTAGCCTCGGGCTAGTTCTTAAATGTCGAACAACCTTCACAAACTTTCATACATAATCAAATATACAGCAATACACAACAATGCACAACCATGCACAACAATACACTACAATGCATATCAATACATGACAATACACAACAAAATACATAACAATACATAATAATACACATCAATATACAGTAATATACAACAATATACAACCATGCACAATAATACATAATAATACACAGGAATACACCAATACACAATAATACACATCAATATACAATAATACATAGTAATATACATAAAAAAAAAAAAAAAAAAACATAGTAATATACATCAATACATAATAATACATAGTAATACATAAAAGTACATAGCAATACACAACAATATATAATAATACACACCTTAATATCATGCAAACAAAAAATCAAAATACATAATAATTCCTCGTTTAAAAATGTATTAATGTGTATGGGCTTTAATACCATACAAAAAAGCATCAAAATGAACAAAAATGTCACATAAATAAAAGAAAAAAATACATAATAATTACATATGAGATAATAAATAAATTTCTAAAAAATTATCATTTTGCATAAAATTTTAGATAGTTGATTTATAGAAGTATGTGTTTTAGTGGCATTCGACATATAAATTTTTGAAGAATGTATTATAAGTTAATTTGTGTGCAAAATAACAGAAAACATATAAACCATTGTCGCCAAGTTTTTAAATTCTTCGTTGAAGATTTCAAGCTTATTTGAGAACTTGAGCTACCTTGAAAGTGAACATAATCCTGCTGTATTTGCCTCTATGATAGATTTCTCTGTTGAAAAACTAAGCTCAACAACACTTATATTGCCTCATGAGATACATTGAAAATCAATTATTATGTAAGTAAGTTACATCTTACTCTTAAATTTTTCTTCTTTTCCAATGGCTCTTTAGAGAATGCGACAATCTCCGAATCAATTTCTATCTTCATCGTCTGTTTTTCAATATTCTTTCTCAATAGGTACCACAAGTTTTATTTCGTAAAACCTTAATATTTGAGTGTTTTTGTGAGTTTTTTTTTAAAACATAAAAAGGAGTGGGTTTACACGATTTCAAAAAAAGAAATCTATGAGTCAGCATTTTTTTGGAGTTCGAATGCAGAGCTACATCTATATTTAGTATCTAATAATTTCTCCTTGTGGTGGCAAAAATTGTCAAGGACTAGAAAAATTATTTTGTGCAACATCAGAACACGAAGAATTATCCGAACTTTATATATATATATATATATATATATATATATATATAAATATAAATATAAATATACACACACTATAACTTAATATATACACATAATGTACACGATTCTTCCCCTCCAAGTGGGCAAATTATTGGGTCAGGTGACCGAACGCAGAGATAGGTTCGGATAATAATAAAATATTATTTTAAAATTAGCGCAACTAAAGCGCAACCAAAGCGCAACTAAAGCGCAACCAAAGCGCAAGTCAAAAAGCGCAACTAAAGCGCAACCAAAGCGCAACTAAAGCGCAACCAAAGCGCAACTAAAGCGCAAGTCAAAAAGCGCAACTAAAGCGCAAGGTGACGCGGCAAATTTTTATTGGCTGTCCGAACTTATCTTTTGGCTCCGGTCACCTGACCCAATAATTTGCCCTCCAAGTGCCCCCACATAATAGTTTCTCCCGCACAGAATGGTTTCTCCACCGAATAATTTCTCCACCGAATAATTTCTCCACCCACTGAGCGTGGGTCTTTTCATCGAGACAATATACTTTGTCGCGCGGCCTGCTGAGCAATCGATGATGAATTCGTCTGCGAGTGCGATTGACAGGGGCAAAGCAGTGCAGAAGGTGGGCGACGGCGAAGAAGAAACCCTAGAAGAGGTACTTTTCTTCTCCCACCCTGGGTTACCATATCTTTCTTGCTGGACCTTATAATTCTGATAGATCTGATTAACTTCTCCATTTGTTTTCAAACTTAATCTCCACTATCTCCGGAGTTCTATGTCTCAGGTTTTACGCGGCTTGTATGTGATTTGGATGAAACTGTGCTGAATGTTGGAAGCTTATGACTCGATAACATAATTTTTTTCTGTGCATTTGAACCATTTTCCGTTTTTCACTTTAACCAGCCACCAAACACACCGTGCGAAAATTTTAAAACTGTTAGACCATCGGATCCCCTACCGTGTTCATAATATAGACCAGTTCACGTCTATTATCAAGTTATTTATTTGTTGCTTTGGAGAGTTCTTGAAAAGAAAGGAGTTAATAATGCTTATATTCAATTCATTAAAGATATGTATGCAAGAGCTACTACTTGTGTTCAAACACAAGGTGGTTTGACCAAGTATTTTCCTATTTCGGTTGGATTATATGAAAGATCAGCCTTGAGCCCATATCTTTTTGCTTTAGTCATGAATATTCTCATTAGACATTTGCAAGAGGATGTACCTTAGTGTATGCTTTTTGCAGATGATATTCTTCTTGTTGATAAGACTAGAGATGGAGTTGAAGGTAAACTTGAATTGTGGAGATCAACCTTAGAGTCTAAAGGTTTTCACTTAAGTAGATCTAAAACTGAATATATGTAGTATAATTTTAGTAGTAATAGGCCTAGTGAGGGGATTGTGATTTTGGGCGATCAAGTCATTAATAAGAATACACGCTTTAGATATCTCGGATCTATTGTTCAGAGTGATGGTGAAATGATGAGGATATTATTAACATAATTCAAGTTGGATGGTTGAAGCGGAGGAATGCATCGGGTTTGTTGTGTGATAGAAAAGTCCCTCTCAAACTTATGGGAAAATTCTATAAGATGGTGGTGAGACCTGCAATGCTACACAAAATGTTAGTCATTAAAAAATAAACATAAAATAAAGTGTTGCAGAGATGAGGATGTTCAGGTGGATGAGTGGCTTCACTCTTAGAGACAAAATGCGGAATGAGTTTATACGTAAGAAGGTTGGAATAGCTTTGGTGGCAGATAAGATTAGAGAGTCTCCTTAGATGTTTTGGTCACATAAATGTTGGCCTTTTGATGACTCGGTTGAGAGAGTAGATGTATTAGATTTGACATATGTTAAGAAATATAGAGGTAGACCTTAAAAGGTTTGGTTAGAAAATATTAGAAATGACCTTTTTATTTGATTTAAATGAAAATTTGACTCTTAATATGACACAATGAAGACAAAGGATTGATGCAGCCGACTTCACGTAGTGGGATAAAGGCTTGATGTTGTTGTTGTAGTAAAAAAAATTAAAAATCAATGAGAATGCTGTACCCAAAAATAGATTTTACAGCTGTCTGGATTGTGGAACTTTGAAAAAGCTGACCTAAGTGAACCATTATTCTTTATTCCTAACATCGTGCATGTGTGTTATATATATATATTTGTTCTCACCTCACCTTGCAAACATTAAGATTTTCTTTTTTGCTTGCTCTTTCTTGTTGGAAAGCCATGTAGTCACTGATCTCTTGGCGGGAAGAACCTAAATGTGTTCTGATATTCATTATTATCTCTTATATTACAATTTACGGCACATGTTTTTCATGCAGTTCTTTTATATCTGTGGACTATGTAATGTACCATTTAGGGTTTAAATGACAAATTTGTATATACAAGATTTTGTTGAGGTTTATATGCTTCAGGTGCTGCTGGTTATTCCTCTTATGTATGGCTACTTCGGCTACATCTCTCACTATATATTCCCCATTTTAGCTTTGTTTTCCTAGACTGAAGCTTGGTTGACAAGGCTGGTTAACATCAGGAGCTTCTCGCTATTTTTATTTTCCCTCTATTCAATGTTTGCTTATCTAACATAAACTTAATATTCCTCACTTCTTGTAGCTTGGTGATATAAGTACCACCAATATTTTCTTTCTTGAAGCTGCTTTCGAGTGATTATTTTTCTATTGCCAGGCATTATTTATACATAGAAAAATACTTTGTTCAATGAAATAGCTTCTCAATAACTTAGGAAACAGATTTTTAAGTATATTATGTGAATAAATAGACGCTTTTAATGGTTATTATCTGCGTGATTCACCAGATTGAGGGCTTTGATGATTTCACAATTGCATCGACATGGGAAAGGTATTTCATTGTTTTTTGTATTGGTTCCATATCCCTTTTATTTATCTGGTTGCTAGGTTAATCAGTTAATAATCATTTGCTTTTTTTTATTTGAGATGCTTTTAGATCTTTAGTGTTTGCTAATGCTTTTCAAGAATATTGTTAGATTCATTTCAGAAATAGAAGGTTTTTGTCGGCTATGGTTTGTTGATGGTCATAAAAATTTATTGGTATGTTCATTTGCCTACAGCGCTTTTTTTATTACAATAGTCTATCAATATTTTCATGTAAATGTTTTTTTTTTCACCTTTTTTGAACTAGATCACAATTTTTAGTTTAATGATTTGGGAATTTGCTGTATTCTTGATCTAAATGGCCAAACGTAGCACGCATTGCATATGCTGCGTTGTAGAAAAAAGATTATTTTTGCTCTTTCAACCTCAAGTGTCCATGATTTCCCTATGAAGTGCCTTTTTGGATGCAGGAAAAAGGTGCAGAATGCTTGGCTTCAAGGAGTAACATGTACATGATCAAATGCGAGCTGAAACATGGTGTAAAGTTGTACATGATGGAGTACTATTTTCAGATACATGGCAATGGTGAATGTAACACTTATTTATTTTCTTCTTTTAGAAACCCTGCAACTCTATATTTTCGTTGACATCTTACTTTTAATGAGGGCAGATAAAGCTGAACAATGGGATGATGATTTGCATAGTAT
Source organism: Dendrobium officinale (assembly GCA_019514585.1). Lineage (NCBI taxonomy): Eukaryota > Viridiplantae > Streptophyta > Magnoliopsida > Asparagales > Orchidaceae > Dendrobium > Dendrobium officinale. The sequence goes on along the minus strand of CM033700.1, from coordinate 18,981,733 downwards.
GCAGCTATCCTTTGGAGTAACTGAGTTCTTGGTAGACGCCCTGTTTCCTGTCTTAATTTAAGTCTTACAGTTTCATTATAAGGGGTTGATGAATTCTTTTTAGTTCTTCAATCTGACGCTAACATCAATTATAACTTTGTTACATCATTGGTTGCTTATTAACCCTCCCCCCTCTCTCTCAATAGACATCTTTGTCATTAGTTCCATTTTCTTTCTTCCTCCAATACCTTGTTTCTATCTTGCGCAGATATATGGCTTCATCAAATTTTATTATAGTTAAAAGGATCAAAATCATCCCCTAATGGTCCTCAACTATATTAATTGATCATTTTGATCCCTCAAGTCTTTAATGAGAAATCAAAATAGTCTTATGGTGGGACTATTTTGGTTTCTCCTTAAAGGATTGAAGGACCAAAATAATCTTTTAATATAATTGGGAATCATTTTGGTATTTCATAAAGAGTTAATGTACCAATGATCCTTTTCTCATTTATTATAATTCCTGCCTTTTTTGATGAAATAATATGATTTTTTTAAGGATTTTTATGTTGGGTATTGAAGGCGATTATTTAACATTTTCTAACAGATTATAGCACCTATAAGTGCCAGTGGAGTTGTTCTGGATGCTCCCGAATCAAGCAAGCTTTTAAGTGCTGTTGCAATTGCTTTATCAAATTGTGGAAGGTTTGCAGAATAATCATCTTGTCCATTGTAGTTAACTGGAAATCTCTTCACATTTAATCATTTAGCCAAATACAAAGGATAAGGCAATTATTTTGATGTAGTAATCTTGTAAGTTCTAACTAGTTTTCCTTATGTTGGTAGCCATATAATATTGACGCTACAGTTAATGGTCAAAGGTGCCAAGTGGTGCCCTTGAGGAATACCCTCTTCAGCCATGGTAATTTTAAAATCGGGAAGGTTAATTTAGCCTGCATAGAGTAGAAGCACATGCTATGCCTTTTATTTACTTAGTGATGGATGATTGCAACTGGTTTTTCTGATGCTCTCTTTGCCACAAACCACTCATTGGCTTGGAAGATTTTTTATAGTATCCATGCTGCGTGGGGTGAGTTGATGAATTTGTTGTTAATACAACAACCAATATTATAATTATCTATCCACAATAAATGATCAGAGCATCTAAATCTGATAAAATTTACCTATTTACTCATCAAAATATGAATCAGACTTAACTATGCATTTATGCTTCCAACAAGAACTATATGATCGATACTTCACAAATCAACGACTATATAACATTAATCCACTTTGTCCTCAGCCCCAAAGCATGATTCTCATGACTCTAATCTCGGATGCATAAACAATAGCGTGAAAGCCACAAAATGAATACATGTGAATTTGCTAGAACCAAACTTGGTGAAATTGGTTGCTAAGATTAGACATGCAATATGATAAATAATATGACACAATTGAAAACATAACCAACAATTAAAATTTCTACAACAATTAAAACATATAGCAAGAACATCCAAAAGGGATGGTATTTTAACAATGGGAATCACATAGTGGAGTAAATGAACATAAGAAATTGACAATTAATGAAATTGAATGCTAAAATAACGATGAACATCCACACTATAGTTAGATATATTGAATTGTACTATTAATTTGAGTCTTGAAACTCTAATTCAGTCCAATTGAGGCTGGATTGAGTGAACAAATAGGACTAATGAGATCCATTCAAGGTTAAATTAAGTAAGGGGACATATTGCATTAAGTGAAACCTTAATTCATTGTAGATGGTTAAACAAAAGTTTAGATATGATTTTTATTCAAATCAGCAAGGAGTTCAAATTTCAAAGATAAGATCAAATTTGGAGCAATTGTTAATGACTTGAAAACCAACTCAACAATTCAAGTTAAGCATGGAGATATTCAAGGCTAAAGCCAAGAGATATTGTAATGTTCACACAAAAAGTGAAGTAGAGAGAATAATCTTCCACAATTCAAGCATGGAGATATTATAATGCTTTTTCGACAACAATTATAATATTAAAATTCTTATTCCACTAAACATCTCAGCCGCAGGATTCCCACACACAACCATCCTCCAATACATGTGGCTTATAGTGGAAAAGCTACTGAAACATCAAAAGGAAATGAGTTAATTATTAATTGATTACTTATTAATTAGTTAAATACTTAAAATTCAAGGTAAACTTAAATTAATAAATCAATTATCATTTGTAGAAAGTTTATACTTACCTTTATTTCAAATATTTTGGGTATTATAATCTTTAACATTCAGTGTTGGACATTGCTCTTAAAGAAAATTTGATTTAACAATAGTAAAGGTGGCTTCTCATAAGATTTTGATTATCGGACAATAAATAAGTGTCTTAAAAAAAAGTTAAATGTGATATAAATGATACTATGCTATGATACGCTTGTGTTACATCCTTTGCTGTAATATTATTTTTTAAAGAATTGTAAAAAAAAGAAATACAAATATGGCATAGAAAATTGATTGCAATGGAATGGGTGCATAAAAGTTGCTATGGTTGGTATTGGGAAGGTGATGTTTGTGATTTTTGGTTGCGATTGTAAGAAACAATTTTAGTTATGCTGTAGCTTTTTTCAAATTCAGATCTAAATGGAAAGGAACATCAAAGGGTATGTTGATGAATTTCATATGAGTTAGAAGTGGCTAGCTTCAGTACTGTTTCTGGTGGTGATAGTTTTAAGTTATGCTTGCTCTTAATGTTATTTTTGGCCTTCTGAGCGCCATCTTCTATTGATCATCTTAGGGTTGATTGAAGATTAACAATTTATCTTCCACCGGCAGTGATAACCTTTCTTGTTGCTAAAGAAGAAATTGGAAGAAATGACAAATGCTCTCCATAATTTCTTCTAATTGTTCGAACATAAAGAATTTTTTTTAGCAAAGTATTGCTAGATGGAAAGAAGAACTAAAAACAAAATACATTTGCAAGGACAAAAAAAGAGAAAAAAAAATAGGGGCCATATTATTCTAACTTGTACCCTAGTATATTTTGGAGAGTGATGGTAACTTTTCTTGTTATTTCTACCTCGTAGAGCATATAAATTTTGAAACTTCTTGTTCAAAATCAAGCTTCTCGGTGCAAGAAATGCCAACATCTGAGGCAACTGAGATTCTAGGTTACTCATATCCTTAACATCAAGGAGAGCATCAGAAGCTATAACCCCATAAGGGATAGGATCACTAATCATGTGAGAAGGAATGGGGGCTGGAAAATTAACCCAAGAAGGCACAAATTCCATTGTAGGATCTAAAGTTAATTCCAAGTTTTGAGTATATGCCTAGTTAGAAGTAGATGACATTGCTCCATTGCATTACAAATAAGGTTTTATCAGATGAAAGATCAATTTTCACTATCCTGATTGATAGGCTTCCACAGTTATAGGTGCAACTTGAAGCATTCTGAGAAGTTGTGATCAAATATTTTGTAAGAAGTGCATAAGGGGGAGTTCCTTTAGACTTAAACTTCTACCATTAACCATTAGATGCGAAGCAGTCCAATTTCTTTCTCAAGTGGGAAAGAAGCATCTAATTTTACTAGAATCCTATCCACTAAAGTCCTGGAAAGCTGAATACCAATGACATCCACTTGAAGTGGTTTGCCAAAAATTGAAAGCGGGCAAACTTGAGCCAAGTGCAAAATGTTTTGATTGAAAAATGAATCCGTTGATTTGGCAAATCAAACCAAACTTAAGTGATAGATAGTTTGAAAGAACAACTAATCTGATTTGTCTATTTCAATATACAAATTATGAAGCTATCCATGTAATATGTTATCTGAGAGAAAAATCTTAGATTAATCATATTCATGAGATAGCTTGATTTAGAATTTCAGGAGAATCAGTAATTCCCTCACCATGACCCTCAGCTAAATGTAGATTGGCCATGAATATGTGAAAAATGTCTGCACTTGGAAGACCCCAAGAAAACTTGCCAACCAGGGAGAGGGAGAAAGATGAAGCCAACTTAGAGATCTTAGGAGATAAAATGAGAGCATGTTTACCTTGAAAGAGGATGGTAGTTTGTGATCAGTAGCTGCGGGCCGTCGCTAAAAATGAGAGGGGAAATGAGGAGAATTATGTTGAACTTCATTTACCCTAACAACCTTAACAAAGTAATGTGGAGTTCAAATCCATGGGGAAATCAAATATGGAGAAGTTATAGGAGCAACCATAGGAGAAGCATCACAACTTGGACGAATCATAGTGGTGAAATGTGTGGAATTGATGCTAAGGGAAGATCAAGTATCAGTGGGAATGAGGAAGTATGATCTCTTAAAAAAAAATTGAAGAGATTTATTTTAGAACTTGCCTGAAAGAGCAAAAGAACTACAGTGGCCCCAGGGTCGGCAACGAAATATGTGCCTACGTTAAGGGGTAACACTCAAGCATAGATGCATAAGTACCGTGTGCAACAAACTGTTGCCTATAGACCAAATCAACAAGCACATGAAGGGGTGAACATCGAGTGTAGCAGGGGTGCACTGTGAGGCAACACTCACAAAGTCAGCGTGCTAACGAAGCATCAACCTACACAATGATTGGGGTCTAGTGGGGGAAAGCACAACATCACTTGCATGGTCGAGCATCACAGGAGGAGTGCAACATGAACAAAGCTTGGGAGAGTGCATTATGAATGAATTATCTATTGAAACTTAAAGAAAGTTTCTGATACATTTATAGAAATTGAACAATTAATTTGAACATTGAAGCCATGTCTCATATGTAGGGAAATCTTTTAAAATGGGATAGGATGGGCCTCAAATGTGACAAATGTGCAAGGTTGTGCATGAAGATAAATGGACTATACATGGGGCATTTACCAAGATGTGTGAATAAAATATTTTAGTATAATTCATATTAAATGCAAACACAAGAAACAAGTAGTATTCCCTTTTTTTGATATAAGAATAATCTGAAGAAATTTGTATGATGTAGATATGTATACAACACCAACAACAACAACATCAAGCCTTTACCCCACTACGTGGGGTCGGCTACATGAATCCTTTTTCTCCATTGTGTCCTATTAAAAGTCAAATTCTCGTTTAAATCTAATAAAGAAAGGTCATTCCTAATATTTTCTAACCAAGTCTTTTTAGGTCTACCCCTACCTTTCTTAACATAAGTCAAATCTAATACCTCTACTCTCCTAACCGGGTCATCGCAAGGCCGTCGTTTTATGTGACCAAACCATTTAAGGCGACTTTCTCTAATCTTATCTTCTACTGGAGCTACTCCAACCTTTTCACGTATATGCTCATTTCGTATCCTATCTCTAAGGGTAAAGCCACTCATCCACCTAAGCATCCTCATCTCTGCCACACTTAACTTAGTATTATGCTTCTCTTTTAAAGGCCAACATTCAGCACCATAAAGCATTGCAGGCCTCACTACCATCTTATAGAATTTTCCCTTAAGTTTGAGGGGTACATTTCTATCACATAACAAGCCCGATGCATTCCTCCACTTCAACCATCCAACTTGAATTCTGCTGATAATATCCCCATCTATTTCACCATCACTCTGAACAATAGATCCAAGATATCTAAAACGTGTACTCTTATTAATGACTTGATCGCCCAAAGTCACAATCCCCTCACTAGGTCTATTACTACTAAAATTACACTCCATATATTCCGTTTTAGATCTACTCAAGCGAAAACCTTTAGACTCTAAGGTTGACCTCCATAATTCAAGTTTACCTTCAACTCCCTCTCTAGTCTTATCAACAAGAAGAATATCATCAGCAAAAAGCATACACCAAGGTACATCCTCTTGCAAATGTCTAGTGAGAACGTCCATGACTAAAGCAAAAAGATATGGGCTTAAGGCTGATCCTTGATGTAACCCAACCGAAATAGGAAAATACTTGGTCAATCCATCTTGTGTTTTGAACACAAGTAATAGCTCCTGCATACATATCTTTAATGATTTGAATATAAGCATTATTGACTCCTTTCTTTTCAAGAACTCTCCATAGCACTTCTCTTGGAACTTTATCATATGCTTTTTCTAAATCAATAAATATCATATGTAGGTCCTCCTTATTTTCTCTATATTTCTCCATCAAACCTCTTAATAAATGTATGGCTTCCATAGTCGACCTACCCGGCATGAATCCAAATTGATTTTGAGAAACATTAGTATCACGCCGCAACCTATGCTCCATAACTCGCTCCCATAGTTTTAAAGTATGACACATTAACTTAATACCTCTATAATTCGCACAATCTTGTGCATCACCTTTATTCTTAAAAATAGGAATTAACACACTCATTCTCCACTTATCTGGCATCTTCTTAGTCTTCAAAATAGTATTAAAAAGTTTAGTAAGCCATGAAATTCCTTCATCTCCTAAGCATTTCCACACCTCTATTGGAATATCATCAGGTCCAACAGCTTTTCCACCCTTCATTTTCTTTAAAGCCTCTCTAACTTCAGTTTTACTAATACGCCGATAAAAACATAAATCTTTAGTTTCATCTAGGGTGCTAAGGTCATTATAGTCAATCTTATTTTCACAATCTTCATTAAAAAGTTTAGCAAAATATCTCATCCATCTTTGTTGAATATCATCTTCTAAGAAAAGTATTTTTTGATCTTCATCTTTAATACACTTCACATGAACTAAATCCTTACTACTCCTATCTCTTTGTTTGGCTAACTTATACATATACGTTTCTCTCTCTTTAGTATCTAATCTATTATATAAATCACTAAAAGCTAATGCCTTAGCATCGCATATTGTTTTCTTAGCATCCTTACGAGCCACTTTATATATTTCCCAATTATCAGAATTTTTAAAATTAAACCAATTTTTATAACAAAGCTTCTTATTTTTAATTTTTTCTTGCACATTAGGATTCCACCACCAACTATTTTTACTATTGGGAGCTTTTCCCTTTGAAACTCTAACGACATCTTTTGCAATATTCTTAATATCACTAGCCACTTTATCCCACATAATATTAGCATCCTCATGCACAGACAAAATCTTAAGATCTAAAATCTTATTTCCAAAAATATTTTTGTTAATATTCTTTAAATGCCCCCATTTAATCCTAGAAAATTGTTTTACTTTATTTTTTATTTTATGCCTCTTTATCTTAAAGTCCAAAACTAATAATCGATGTTGGGTACATAAATTTTCACTCGGAATAACTTTATAATCTTTGCAATCTAAACGATTTAATTTTCTAATAAGAAAATAATCAATCTGGGTTGTATTATATCCATTTTTATAAGTGATGAGATGCTCATTTCTTTTCTTAAATAAGGTATTAGCAATTAAAAAATCATAAGCTAAACAAAAATCCAATATGGTCTTGCCACCTTCATTCGTCGCTCCAAATCCATGGCCATCATGATTGCTTTTAAAATCATCTACCTCTCTACCAACATGTCCATTTAAATCTCCTCCAATAAAAACTCTTTCTTCAATAGGTATATTTTGTATTAATTCTTCTAAGTCATTCCAAAAATTTAATTTAGAACTCATATCCAAACCTACTTGAGGAGCATAAGCACTTATAATATTAACAATCTTATCATCAACAACAATCTTTAAAGCTATAATTCTATCTCCAATCCTATTAATTTTTATAACATTATCCTTTAAAACTCTTATCTATAATAACATTTACACCATTTCTAGTACGACTCCTACCCGAATACCAAAGTTTAAATCCTAAACTATCAATTTCCTTTGCCTTATCTCCAACCCATTTAGTTTCCTGAATGCACAAAATATTTAACTTCCTATGAATCATAATATCTATTAATTCCATTAATTTTCCTGTAAGGGAACCTATATTCCAAGTTCCTATCCTAATTTTAGTTTCATGGACTAGCTTCTTTGCCCACATCCGTCCTTGATGTGGTAACCCTTGCCTATTTAACACTGCACCCGGGCGCCGGTGCAGCGGCCCTTGCACACTTGTCACTGTATTCAGGCCATACAGCGCGTCGCTTCCAGGGGACGCCCTAGCATTAATACAATTTCTTAAAGGATTCATGTCATTATTGTTCGACAAGTTTTACGCTGGCTGTCGACTACCTAACGCAACCCTCCACTTTTCTCATCCAGGACTTGGGACCTGGCAACGGCAGTGTTATGATGTAGATATGTATGATGTTAAATAATTATTCAAGTGATTTATTTAAGTTAAATATTATCATTAGATTGCATTGGCGATCATTATCTAAATGCTACACATATAATGGAGATCATTTAGATGTGTATATCATAAGCATTATTTAGGTGATAAGTTGGCTATGCATCGCCTTTGTGTGAATATTTTGAAGCATGTTATGTATTTCTTTGAAACATTTTTTATGAATAAATCTTAAAATAGTTCCTTGGTTATTCTAATGTAGCCAATTTAGCATTAGAGTATCACAATTCTATAAGTTAGTCCATCGACTATACAAAATTGATTTTAAATGACCCCTCAGGTTGACATTGATGAAGTTAGGGCTTGAAATTGATCCCAATTTTGTTCCACGATCAAACAAAATTGATTCCAACTTAGTTCTTCATGGAACATTTGGAATCAATTTTGTTTTGTCAAGGAATTAAATTGGAGAAAATGTGATATTCTGTATCTAATTGACCACATGTGGATAGTTGCTGCCAAGAGGGGGTTGCTATTTTTATGATTTAATCCCAATTTATCATATTACTTTTTATCAAAGAAGTGCATAATATTTAGATGGGTCATATGAATTTTGACAACCATATTAATCATCAGCCAGGTATAATACAAGCCCATGATAGATCGTAGATGGCTTTGGTAAGAAAATTGGATAATTATTATACTCTGGGTCTAACCTGAATTTATCATATTACTTTTTTATGAAAGTGCAATATTTAAATGGGTCAACTGAATTTTGCCAGCCAATACTGATCATCTACTTTGTATAATACAAGCCCATGATAGATCTTAGAAGGCTTATGTAAGAAAATTGGAGTATTGTTATACTTTGGGTCTAAATTTGCCACATCACCAAGTTTTTATACTACTTTTTATCAAAAAAGTCCATTATATTTAAATGGGGCTGCCCATGCTGATCATGTGAAACTTCTCATGGATGCACTTGTTACTAAAGTAACTCATCTTGAATATATTTATAATGCCATGATTGACTTATGCTTCATTGAACGAACTTAAAACAAATTGTTAACAATACATAGGAAGGCATTTTTTACCCTATCAAAAAGAAGAACTCTGAATGTAACACTGAAGATGCGCATATGCTTGTTATATTGATAAAATTATATTATGGCTTCTAAGAAGTTCTCTGGTTTCATCTTGAGGCTTTCTAAGCCAATAGCCAATGCTACTTCCAAATTACTTTCAGTTTTTATGTCACCTGAATCATAGTTTAGTTATTATTATTATTATTTATTCTGTTCTAGATCATCAAAGCAGTTTTAATGCCTTTAATGAGAAACATCTTTTATTTGTCTCTGTGGCTAAGCTTTTCATTTAAAATTTCACTTTGTTTTTAATACTAGTAATATTAATCTCATCATTTCCTTATGAGAATAGACTATATTCACTGTAACGCCATTGATGTAAATAAGAAAATACATACTCTTTAGGTGCAAATCTTGTGCATTGATGATACTTTGTTATTATTTTGTATTTTTTTTATTTTACTTAGTAGCTATGAAAATAGAATGTGTTTGTTAGGCCGACTGAACCGGTCCAACCTGGACCGGTTCAGGTGTACTGTCGCCGGCCTAGAGGGAGGGCGGAACCAAGGGAGAGGGGGGCAGATGGCCTAGTGGGCCCAAGCAATTAAAGTAATGGGTGTTTAGGATGGAAATTTGAATTAGAGGACTGTTTAGGGATTTTGCATGTCTCCTTTTGCTTTAATTAGGGGCTAATGATAGAATTAGGGTTTCATCTTGAATTTGAAAGTAATTTGAGATCTAGGGTTGGTGTTCTTGGGCGCTTGGCTAGAGAATCGGAGAGTTTTTTCTTCCTCTCGAATTGAAGAAACGTGTATCTTTTGTTGTTTTCCTACATCTACTAGTGGAATCCTTCGTTTTCTCCTAGTTTCCTACTATTTTCCCCAAGAAATCTGCTGTTGGTTGCTGATTTTCTGCTGTAAACAGCAGTTTTGTTCCTTATTTTCACCAATTGTGGTTAGGTTTGCTTGCGAACTCAAGTATTTCCCTTAGGGTTACTTGCAAACTCAAGTATTTCTTACCAAATTGGTATCAGAGCGTTGTTTTAGGACCATCGGCGGCTGAAATCCAGAAATTTCAGCTAGGAATTTTCATCCGCAAGGAGTTCTTCTCATAAATCTTGGGAAGGAAAATGTCTGGAAGGAAAGTTGAAGTAGTGGAGGGAGAAATAGGTCAAGACTGATTTTGAGGAAAAAACCGTTGATATTCAGAATCAATTTGCTTCTATCCATGAAAAGATGGATGGAAGATTCGCTGCCTTGGAAGACATGATGAAGAAGATGCTTGAAGGAAAACAAAATCCAATGACATCGGAAGCAAGGGAGACCACCAGCGACAATGAGAGATGCGGAAATCCAAACCCATTTAGGGAGAAGGAGAATCCGGAAGTGGAGATCCTTGAGGGAAATGATGGAATGCTTCATCTAGAACCACTTTTTAGGGAGGAGATGAGTATGGGCTTTGAAAGGAGGGGTGCTGATTTTATTAAGAAAATGGATGAATTTTTCCACCGGGGTGCTGAATATGAAAGGAGAAGAGGGGAATATGAGGAACGGTTCGGGTATGATTGCTGGAGGGATGATCGTGACCACTGGGGAGCACCTCCTTTTCGAGGAATGGGAGGTTATGGAGGAGTTAGGGGAAACGGGGGTGACCCAAGGGTGAGGAAACTGAAGATGCTCATCTTTGAGTGCGAGGATGCACATGACTTGATCTATAAGGTGGAGCGGTACTTTGGAGTTAATGGGTTGACTAAGGAGGAGAAACTGACAGCGGCATGATTATGTTTGGAAGGGAAGGCACTAGCGTGGTACTAATGGTGGGACATGAGGTGGCCCATTTAAAGTCAGAGGGAGTTTAAGAACTGTCTACTAGAACGTTTTTGAACTAGCAGGGGTGGAGACTTCTACGAGCAGTTCTTTGCCCTGATGCAGAAGGGGACAGTGGCAGAGTTCCATGATCAGTTTGAGTACCAAGCTAGCAGGTTGGATCGTCTTTTTGAGACCGTGCTTGAGGGAAACTTAATGAAAGAGATCAAATCGGAGACCAGAGCAGTTGTCAGTGTAATGAGACCACATGACTTGAGGGAGGCCATGGGGTTGGCACAGCTGGTTGAGGACCAGAAGCATCTGAAGAGGTGGGCTCGAGGTAGTAGCTCCGAGGGATCCTATAGGATGAATACTACTTTTCTAGCTATCAAAGGAGCTGCACAAGGAGGTTCGTGCGAAGCTCCAAAGGAGAAGTCTGGAGGAGGGGGGTCTGGGGGAAATTTTAAGAAGCTCACTAAGAAGGAGATACATAAGAAGAGGACTAAGGGGTTGTGTTTCAGGTGAGATCAATGTTTAGTAATCGGGTATTGAGGCGTTTTTCATTCGTGAGGCGAGGCGTAAGCCTCAAGGCGTTTTGAGGCGTAAGCCTCAAAATCAAAAGATTGCGTAAACATAAAATGATAAATTTGTTATATACTAATGAGTGAATAATATAAAACATAAAAAAGCATAAGATATGAAGTGAAATCAAAATATCTCAATAATAAGACAACATGAAATATAATTCAACTCAAAATTCTATCTTTCTAAAATCCTAATATTCTTTTCATTAACATATAATTCCTATTTCCAAAAATACATAACAATGACATATCACATAAGAACTCATAAGTCATCAGCACTGTCATCACTAAGGGGTTCTTCATTTGAATCATCATTATGGTGAACTACTCTCTCCCATTCCTCCTCTCCTATAGAGTCCAATGCCGGGCATTTATTTCAAGATTTATGTAAGTTTTAATTTATATAGCTTGAGGCGTAAGCCTCATGCAAGTGAGGCGAGGCGGGCCTCAAGGCGGGCCTCAACCAAGTTGAGGTGCAAGCCTCATACAAAAAACTCGAGGCGTAAGTATCGAGGCATTTTTTACTGGAATTGCGCAAAGGCGGGCCTCAAGGCGAGCCTCATATTGCGCAATTTTAAACCATGGGTGAGATGAGAAGTACATGCCGGGGCATAGGTGTAAGGACCAAACTCTTTAGGTTCTCACCTTCTATGATGATGAGGAAACTGAAGAGGGATGTGAGAGCGGGATATTGGAGGAGGAAGAAAAGTTACATCTAGACGTCGCAGAAGTCTCTCTAAACTCTGTGGTGGGATTCTCCTTGAATCACACCATAAAAGTGAGGGGAAAAATAGCGGATCGAGAGGTAGTGGTGCTGATCGATAGTGAGGCCACCCACAATTTCATCTCTAATCCGATCGTAAATCTGTTGGGGGTGAAATTAGTGGACACGGGAGGATATGGAGTGATGATTGGTATGGGGAAGGTGGAGATGGGTAGAGGAGTTTGCAGGAGAGTGGTGTTGACTATTTAAGGGATACAGGTGAGGAAGGATTTTCTTTCCTTGGAGTTGGGAAGAACCGATGTCATCCTGGGGATTAAATGACTGCAGACCTTGGGGGAGAACAAGGTCAATTGGGGTGCTCTGAGAATAGAACTGATGGTGGGTGGAAAGAGGATGGTGATCCAGGGTGACGCAGGGTTGTCTAGGGCCAAAGTATCTTTCAAATCCATGATCAGATCCATACAGGAGGTGGGTATTTGGAGCTGCAATGCTTGGAGAGAGTCAGTGTGGGGGAAGAGGGAGACATTCCCATGGGGGTACAACCCCTCATATAGCTGTACAGTGAGATGTTCCAACTACCTCAGGGCTTACCATCACCGAGAGAGCGGGAGCATGCAATCATTCTGAAGGATGGGATGTCACCAATTAGTGTTCGGCCTTATCGCTACGCCCAAATTCAGAAAGATGAGATTGAGAAACTAATTTGGGAGATGCTGGATGCAGGGATCGTTATACCGAGTGTGAGTCCTTTTTCTAGTCCAGTCTTATTGGTCAAAAAGAAGGATGTGAGTTAGAGGTTTTGCGTGGATTACAGGGTCTTGAACAAGGAGATGATACCAGATAAATTCTCCATTCCTGTGATTGATGAGTTATTAGATGAGCTGCATGAAGCCGTATTGTTTTCTAAGATGGATTTGAAGTCGAGCTACCTTCAAATCTGGATGGAGGATGATATTCAGAAGACAGCCTTCAGGACGCACGAGGGGCACTACGATTTCTTGGTGATGCCATTTGGGCTCACTAACACCCTTGCTACTTTCCAGTCTTTGATGAATAGGGTGTTCTGACAGTATCTCAGGAAGTTTGTGCTGGTATTTTGTGATGTCATTCTGGTGTACAATAAAATAGAGGTGGAGCATTTGGAGCACTTGAAGGAGGTTCTTAAAATTCTACTAGCACATCAGCTGAGGGCCAACTTAAAGAAGTGCAGCTTCGCCTAGTCTAGTGTGGAGTATTTGGACATGTAGTCTCCCAGAAAGGAGTGACGGCCGATGAAACAAAAATTGAGGCAATGCATAAATGGCCTATGCCTACGAACATAAGGGAGTTGAGTGGTAATCCTCGGATTGACTAGGTACTACAGGAGATTTGTGAGGGAGTACAGTACCATAGCATGGCCCTTAACCGAGCAACTGAAGGACATCTTTTTGTGGAGAGAGGCAACAACCCAGGCTTTTGAGAGATTGAAGAAAGCCATGATGACAGTTCCAATTTTAGCTTTTTTGGACTTCAACCAGATCTTTGTAGTGGAGACTGATGCATTAGGATATGATTCGGGGGCAGTGCTGATATAGAATCACATGCCCATAGCATATTTCAGCCAAGTGCTATCAACCCGAGCGAGATTGAAATCAGTATATGAGAGGGAGTTGATGACCATTGTCTTAGCTATTCAGAAGTGGCGCCCTTACCTATTGGGTAGGCATTTCATTGTCTGGATGGATCAGAGGAGCTTGAAGTATCTTTTGGAGCAAAGGATAGTGACTGAGGAGCATCAGAGATGGTTGTCCAAACTTTTGGGCTACAATTTTGAGATTCAGTACAGGCCTGGGGTGGAAAATAAGGCGGCTGATGTCTTATTTAGATGCGTGGGGGAACTTAAGGAGCTATCTGTTTCAACGCCACTAATGGTAGGCTGGGGAGCCATCAAGGAAGAAAGTTTGCAGAACAAAGAGTTGATAAAGATCAGAGAGGATTTGATGAGAGATAATTGTAGCCATTCTAGTTACTATATGGAGGGAGGGAGGGAGGCTGTTGTATCAAGGGAGGTTTGTGATGCCACGATCGGCCATACATATTCGTCACTTGTTACAGGAGTTCCATGACAGTGCAGTGGGAGGACATTCAGGAGTACATAAGACCTATAGAAGGCTGACATATGAGCTTTACTGGAAGGGAATGCATAAAGATGTTGAGGAGATGGTGGCGAGGTATGAGAAACAAATATATGGCAATGGCTCCAGGGGGACTACTACAACCCTTGACACTTCCTAACAGAGTACGGGAGGAAGTGTCCATGGACTTCATAGACGGCCTACCATGATCAGAAGGATTCACAGTCATCATGGTGGTGGTGGATAGACTGTGTAAGTATACACATTTCATTCCCTTACTACATCTCTATACCGTAGTGATAGTGACAACAACTTTCATTAGGGAAGTGGTTCGACTGCATGGGATTCCTGAGTCGATAGTGTCTGATCGAGACAATGTTTTCCTCAGTCAGTTTTGGAGGGAGTTGTTTAGATTGCAGGGCACTGTTCTTAAGAGAAGCACTACCTATCATCCGCAGACAGACGGTCAAACAGAGGTGGTGAACCGCAGCTTAGAGACTTATTTGATGTGTTTTGTTTCTAAAAAGCCACGGCTGTGGCCTAAATGATTAGCATGGGCTGAGTATTGGTATAATACTTTGTACCATTTTGCATCTCAGATGACCCCTTTTAAAATATTGTATGGAAGAGGTCCCCCATACTTAGTGCATTTTGGGAGAGGGAACCACCAGTTTATTCAGCTGAGCAGTACCTAGAGGAAAGGGACAAGGTGTTGGTGGAATTGAAGAGACACCTGTTCAGGGCACAACAAATCATGAAGAAGCAGACAGATAGACATAGGAGGGACATACAATTTGAGGTGGGGGAGAAAGTATTCTTGAAACTAAGGCTGTACAGACAGAGATCAGTCGCCAACAGGAGAAATGAGAAACTGGCTCCGAGGTAATTTGGACCCTATAAGATTTTGAATAAGATTAGAGCGGTGGTGTATCGTTTGAAGTTACCCCCATCCGCCACCATACACCCAGTTTTCCATGTATCATAGTTGAGAAGAGCTTTAGGGGAGCATACAGTTTGTGTAGAGTTGCCAATCACACTAACAGAGGACTTGGAAGTGATTTTAGAACCATTGGAGTTGAGGGGAGTCTGATTGGACAAAAAGGGGAATAAAGAAGTGCTGATCAGATGGAGGGACCTTCCCGAATTTGATCCACTTGGGAGCCATATGAGAGAGTGATGCTCCAGTTTCCTTCTTTTCACCTTGAGGACAAGGTGAGTCTTTGGGAGGGGAGTAATGTTAGGCCGGCTGAATTGGTCCAACTTGGACCGGTTCAGGTCTACTGCCGCTGGCCTAGGGGGAGGGCAGAACTAAGAGAGAGGGGGGCGGATGGCCTAGTGGGCCCAAGCAATTAATGTTAATGGGTGTTTAGGAGGGAAATTTGAATTAGAGGGTTGTTTAGGGATTTTGTATGTCTCCTTTTACTTTAATTAGGGGCTAATAATAGAATTAATGTTTCATCTTGAATTTGAAAGGAATTTGAGATCTAGGGTTGGTGTTCTTGGGCTCTAGGCTTGGCTAGAGAATCGGAGAGTTGTTTCTTCCTTTGAAATTGAAGAAACTTATATCTTTTGCTATTTTACTGCATCTACTAGTGGAATCCTTCGTTTTCAGTTTTCTACTGTTTTCCCCAAGAAATCTGCTGTTCGTTTGCTGATTTTCTGCTGCAAACAACAGTTTTGTTCCCTGTTTTCACCAATTGTGGTTAGGTTTGCTTGCGAACTCAAGTATTTCCCCTAGGGTTACTTGTGATCTCAAGTATTTCCTATCAGTGTTCTATACTGTTTTTTATTATCTTGATGGGTTTGGTTATTCTTGCAAGTGTTTCAATTCAGCTATGTTTGGATTTCTAAGTTTAGTATTTTTGATCCACTGTTCCTATCCAACCACTGATTCTAGAAGTTTTCTGTTGTTGACTTTTTTTTTGTTGCTTATTAGTTTTAACTAGAGGAGTTGAAGGTAAACTTTTCATTAAAGATATGTATGCAGGAGCTATTACTTGTGTTCAAACACAAGGTGGATTGACCAAGTATTTCCCTCTTTCGGTTGGGTTACATCAAGGATCAGCCTTAAGCCCATATCTTTTTGCTTTAGTAATGGATGTTCTCACTAGACATTTGCAAGAGGATGTATCTTGGTGTATGCTTTTTGCTGATGATATTCTTCTTGTTGATAAGACTAGAGAGGGAGTTGAAGGTAAACTTGAATTATGGAGGTCAACTTTAGAGTCTAAAGGTTTTCGCTTGAGTAGATCTAAAACGGAATATATGGAGTGCAATTTTAGTAGTAATAGACCTAGTGAGGGGATTGTGACTTTGGGCGATCAAGTCATTAATAAGAGTACACGTTTTAGATATCTTGGATCTATTGTTCAGAGTGATGGTGAAATAGATGGGGATATTATCAGCAGAATTCAAGTTGGATGGTTGAAGTGGAGGAATGCATCGGGCTTGTTATGTGATAGAAATGTACCCCTCAAACTTAAGGGAAAATTCTATAAGATGGTAGTGAGGCCTGCAATGCTTTATGGTGCCGAATGTTGGCCTTTAAAAGAGAAGCATAATACTAAGTTAAGTGTGGCAGAGATGAGGATGCTCAGGTGGATGAGTGGCTTTACCCTTAGAGATAGGATACGAAATGAGCATATACGTGAAAAGGTTGGAGTAGCTCCAGTAGAAGATAAGATTAGAGAAAATCGCCTTAGATGGTTTGGTCACATAAAATGGCGGCCTTGCGATGACCCGGTTAGGAGAGTAGAGGTATTAGATTTGACTTATGTTAAGAAAGGTAGGGGTAGACCTAAAAAGACTTGGTTAGAAAATATTAGGAATGACCTTTCTTTATTAGATTTAAACGAGAATTTGACTTTTAATAGGACACAATGGAGAAAAAGGATTCATGTAGCCGACCCCACGTAGTGGGATAAAGGCTTGATGTTGTTGTTGTTGTTGTATTAGTTTTAACTAGAGTCGAGCCTTTGTTGGTGCAGTTCCTAGTTTTGGTCTCTGCACTATGGTGGAGATTGGGTCCTTGGATGAATGAACTGTCTTTTACAAGTGTTGTTGGAATTGTGGTATTGAGTTCCTTTCTGCTGCTATCTATTATCCCTTTTCTTTTTTAATTTTATATAGGAGACACTTCGAAATGTATAATTTAATCTATGGTTGAATAAAGTTTTTATTTTTCTCTTTGTAGTTGTGTGTGCTGTTGGATGTTGATTTTTTTAGCGTGTTGTAAATTTTGACAACTTTTGGAGGAGGATTCTCCTTGTAACGGCTTGGAGCATGGATTCACACTTCAGTGATGTCTTTCCGTTGTGTTGTTTTTGTCTTATTTGTTTGAGTGAGTTGACCGTTTCTTTTTTGTTATTTGTTTGTGTGTGATTGAGATTTGGTCAGTTACAGGCCCGTTTTTGTTTTATGGTTGTGTATCTTAATTGATATGGAATGATATTTTTTCCAAAAAATTTCTCTTAGAATTTCATATTTTATATTATCACTTAAAATGAATATCTGCATCGAAAGCAATTAATATTTACATGAATAAAAAATTGGAAAAATGTGAATTTTGATCTTTTATATGTTTCATTGGCATTTGTGAACCCTAAACCCTGTAAGTCTTGTGTCATCCACTCAGCTCTTGATGATATCATTAAACTCAGATCGCTAGTTGGGGCTATCTTGTGGGTAACGAAGTTGAATTGAATATTTTGTAATGATGAACAATACCAAAATGGCTAAAATGTTTAAATTTCGAAAAAATAAGAAAATAATTATAAATTTCTTTTAATATCTGGAAAATTATTGGTTGATTGCGTTTGTGGCCTTGGTTGATATGAATTTCATGTCCATAATTCAATATCATGTTTCAGTATGGTTACTGCAGCTTGTATTTTTAAGGTTTGTTTTTGTTAATGTTGTGTATTGTGTAAATATAGCTAAAACTAGTGATCCTAATACCGTTGTTCATTTGATTTTGTTTCCATATTTATATTTGACCAAAACACTTGGCTTCATAAGGGTACAATTTTTTTGTTGTATACAGTCATTTTCATCGTTTTCTTTTTTGGTTTAATTTGCCCCATTCTTTTATATTGCAGTAACTGGCCTGCATTTGTTCCGGTACATGATCCTTCTCGAAAGGCATATATCGGGATTCAGAATATGGGTACGACCTTTACTCGAAGGTTTGATTCTGACAGAATCGGCAGCCAAGTTCCGGTTAGGCTTTTGCACTTGGAGGGACTCTACGAGCTATTTGTCTCAAAATTTGTGAGTGCTTATTTTAAAAGTTATTTCGTGTCTTTTTGTCCACTCATTAGTGAAGGATGGAGGCTTTTCCTTTTGTTGAAACAGTTAAAAAAGTTTTTGTACAACGCTACTTTCTTGAGATATTTATGTGCATATTGACTTTTCTCTGGAATTATTATGTATTGATCAGCTTATAGATATTTGGATCCTTTTCATTCACACGAAAAGAAATAAAAATAATTAATATTCACCTCCTATCACTGTCAATCATATCACGAAAGAATTTCAACAAATGAAAAACTATTGTTTTTTATTATAAAACAATATATTATCATTGTTATTCTATTTCTTTCTCTTATATTATCTAAATTTTATTATTAAATTAAACTGCACCAAGTAGAGTCACAATTAAAGACGTGGCTTATAAATTTCCATAAGATTTAGAAAAAGCTAAAAAAATAATATGAGAATAAATGTGAAAATATATGAAAATTTTGAAGTAATTAATTTTTAACCTATTTTATTTATTTATAAATTATAACTAAGATACTATAATAAATTTTGTAACTTATTTTCATTGATGATGATTGAGCGTGTTGATTATAACTAACATAATATAATAAACTCTGTAACTTATTTTCATTGATGATGATTGAGTGTGTTGATTCCTATTTTTAAGAATAAATGTGATACACAAGATTGTGCAAATTATAGAGGAATTAAGTTATTGTGTTATACTTTAAAAATATGGGAGAGAGTTAAAGAGTATAGATTACGACGTGATACTAATATTTCTCAAAATCAATTTGGATTCATGCCGAGTAGGTCTGTTATGGAAGCTATACATTTATTGAGAGCTTTGACGGAGAAGTATAGAGAGAATAATGAGGATCTGCTTATGATATTTATTGATTTAGAGAAACCATATGATAAAGTTCCAAGAGAAGCGTTATGGAGAGTTCTAGAAAAAAAAGGGATTAATAATACTTATATTCTAGTTATTAAGGATATGTATGCAGGACCTGTTACTTGTGTTCAAACACATGGTAGTTTGACCAAGTATTATTCTATTTCTGTTGGATTGCATCAAGGATCAGCCTTAATCACATATCTTTTTTTGATTTAGTCATGGATGTTCTCACTAGACATTTGCAATAAGTTGTACCATGGTGTATAATTTTTTCTAATGATATTCTTCTAGTTGATAAGACTACGAAGGGAGTTGAAGTTAAACTTGAGTTATGGAGGTCAACCTTAGAGTTTAAAGATTTTCATTTGAGTAGATCTAAAACTTAATATATGGAGTGCAATTTTAGTAGTGATAGATCTAGTGGGGGGATTTTGACTTTGGGCAATCAAGTCATTAATAAGAGTACATATTTTAGATATATCATAGTTTAAAATTGCGCAATTAGAGGCGCGCTTTTGCGCAATTCAGCCCTCAAGCGCCTCAATGCCTATGCAATTTTGGCTCCAGGTGAGGCGTACGCCTCACGGGTTAAGAGGCGCACCTCTAAGGCCCTATTGCGCAATATCATGTGAGGCGCACGCCTCTGTAAACCGGGTCCCACCTACTTAAAATGACTTGTTTCTCCTGTTATACCATCTGGTTCTAGTGAACCGAATGAAAATCCTTCCTCAAAGCCATTTCCGTTCGCAAAACTTCCACTCGGCTCGGCTCGATTTGCTGTCTACCGCCTCTCCCGCCGGCGACACCTCACGCCGGTTAGCAAGAAGGGTTCGACCGCCCTCTACAAGCACTCCATTATAGGTTTTAGGTATTTTTTTTTAAGTTTAAGGAAAGTTTTTTCAAGTTATAGAAAATCTAGGATTTTCTATTTTTTGAGATTTTTTGTATGTTTTCGCATTTGTGCATTAGGAAACATGGTTAGGGAAAAGGAAAAGACAAATACGTCATTACGGGGCGACCCTTCTTGGAAATACAATGTACAAGTTGATGTTGGAGGCGGCGAGAAGACGTATGTGTATTTAAAATGCAATTTTTATGAGAAGGTGATGAAGGGAGGACTATCTCGCATGAAGGAACACTTATCCGGCTCACATAAGAATGTAGCACTTTGTGCGAATATTCCGGATAACGTGAAGGAGGAAATTACAGCTTATATGAAAAAGAGTACGATGGCCAAACATTTACAACAGGAGCAATTTGATGAAAAGGTCGAACATGGTGCTTACTTTGGGAGCGAGAGTGGAAAGGGCTCTTCCTCCACTATACATAGGTGTGCGGGGTCCTATGGACCAATATGCACAACAAGAGGTTGAGAGAAAGGAGGTTGAGAAATAAGGGGTTGAAGGATGATGAGGACCCTTTGGTGTATGATGATGTGACATCTGATAATGAGTGGTTCATAGATGATGAGACAGATTTGTCATTATCAGACTTGCAACTTGAGGATCTAAGTGTGGATGTCTTGAGGGGCGAAGCAGATCAAGTGGGCACATCCACTAGTACCACACCACACATCTACTAGCTCTGCAGCACAACATCCAAATAAAGGTATTCCACAACTTCTTATATGTTATTATATTACATTTATATCAAGTGAGCAAGTAACATAATAATGATCATTCTTATTGAACAGGGAAGAGAAAAGTGAGTCACATTGAAGATGATGAAGATATGACATTCATAGATACAATTGGAGATAAAGATTTCCTAGAAGAACCATTTAGTGATGGGACATGATTGAATTATATATGTTCCTTTTTATTTGTACTTTGGGAGTTTTGATAGACTATAATTTTGTGGTTTTGTACTTTGGAACATGATTTTATTGCATCTCTTTTCTTAATTTCCACTAATTCCACTTGTCATTTAGATGTTTTTATTGTATGATAGAATCTTGCTATTATTTACTCGCTAAAACCCTTAAATTCTCATTTACACAATTCTGCGTCCGTGAGTCTTACGCCTCACACCGCCTCGAGGCTTATGCCTCGCCTCACGGACGAAAAACGCCTCGAGGCTTATTTACGCAATTTTAAACCTTGAGATATATTGGGTCTATTGTCCAGAGTGATAGTGAAATAAATGAGGATATTATTAGTAGAATTCAAGTTGGATGGTTGAAGTTGAGGAATGCATCAGGTTTGTTGTGTGATGGAAAAGTCCCCCTCAAACTTAAGGGAAAATTTTATAAGATGGTGGTGAGATCTGCAATGCTTTATGGAGCAGAATGTTGGCCATTAAAAGAGAAGCATAATATTAAGTTAAGTGTTGCAGAGATGAGATGCTCAGGTGGATGAGTGGCTTTCTCTTAGAGTTATGATACGAAATGAGCATATTTGTGAATGTAGATAGCATGATGCTTCTTCACTTGAATTTGTTCAATATTAAGTATGGACAACACGCATTTATTCTGGAGCAAAAGAACTTTTCATCAGATAGTCCTAACGATACCATAGAATGTTCAGGCGAAGCTTTTATATGGGCTATTAGTAGAACTTTTGGCGTAGCTTACAAATTCTAAATGTTTTGGATTTTTGTTTCCTCAGGCCTTAACAGCCGTAGATTTCTCTACGAATTGTTTCAGTGTTCGTTCTACAATGAGACTAACCTACAGAACTCCATATGCTGATGATGATGCTGAGAGTCAGGATCACATTAACAGAGAAAGAAAAGGAGATGCAATTGAGTTTAATCATATTAAGAAACAATGGGATGATGATTTTCCTTGGGCAGAGTGGTATTCTTCTGAGGATCCTATTAAAGGTATTACATTTTTTTCTGCTTGAAACTCTTACTAGCAGCCTTTTTTTACTCTATGCATCTATCTGATTATTGTTCACCATGTGTCAACTACATGGCATCACTTTGACCCACTAAAAAGAAAATTGCATGCATCCTTGGATGTTTTATTGGTAGAACTCAAGATAACTGCTAGGTGTAAAAGTTTGAAAAAAGCCCTTGCAATTTAACACTTGGGTACAAGCAATCATATTAATTTTGTAAAGTCCTAACCTCCAAGTTTACGTTGTCGTAAACATATTTAAAATAAAAATGTTTGAATTGATTGGGGCTGCCATGAGAATGAGGTTTGTTTTAGTTTTGTGTAAAGAGGGAGTGGATGGACTAACAATGATGTGAGTAGTGTGTAAGTCATACTTTGGTTAATATAAAATTTTGGAGGCTTAAAATTAAGTTTTTTTACAAATTGTAATTACACCGACTATTTATATAGATTCAAATGTTAGGCTATAAAGAAATTATTGGCCTTCGCCATAAAATTGCACAAGCCAAAATTAGAGTGTTAATGAATGTGAGGACTTGGATGGCTTGTTCACGCACAACAAAGTGCAATGATACATAGGTAATAATGTGAAAGAATTAAAAAGACAAAAGGTAGTCTGACGAGTAATGGAAGAGAAGTTGTGCAAGAAGATTTATAAAAGATAGATTAACACCTCAAGCAACCTTAAATTATAAAGGAATGGAGAAAGATGATTTATAGGATTGACCTGATATAATTGGGACAAATTAATAATAATGATGTGTTGAATATTTGAAAGTCAAAGTTAGGAAATTTATTCTAGGAAAATATTTTTTTAGGAAAATATTTTTTTTGGAAAGATAGATTGTGATCTTATCCTATGATTATGTTTTCTAATTAGGGAATTTATTTTGGGAAAATATTTTTAGGAATAAAAGGAGAGATTGATTGTTATCTTATCCTATGATTATATTTCCTAATTTTTATGAAAAAAATATTCTCATATGATTCTGTTTCTTAAATGTTAGGAAATAATTAAGATAGGTAGTTATTTCCTTTATTAGACAGTTTTAGTATATATATGTAGATGTAGTACAAGTTTTTTTGCAAGAAGAATAATGAATTAAGAAATTCTTCATGTTATCAGAGCTAGTTCTTTGAATCCTAATCCTTTTCAGGCCCACTTCTAGCTGATTTTTTTTTGCCATATCTTCTATTTCTCAGACCGATTTTCTCTGGTCAATGTTTATCCCGGCTTTCTTCTTATATATATCCAACAACCTTATTCACTTTTCTCCCCCATCATCTTCTTCTCACTACGGAATGAACTCGTCACAAACATTCGGTATCAAGACACCAAAATTAGGAAGCAATTCAGAAATTCCAAACCTTGGTAGTAGTGATTTTTTTCCTATTCTCATCACATGACACAAATTAAATGTTCATAATTATTTGCAATGGTACAATCTTTGTTGTTGGTCATTTCGAGTATATCATGTGTGGACCAACCATGCTAGAGATTACATATCCGAGTTCGAGAAAGTGGAAGATTGAAATAGTATTTTCATGTCATGGCTAATCAATTCCATGAGCAATGACATGGGTGAAAACTTATTGCTATTTGGGACCATAAAAAAATATGGGATGCAACCAAAGAGGCTGACTCCAATTCTGAAAATACTTCAGACCTGTTTTGAGTTGAATTATTACTTCAAGACTTCCGCCAAGGAAAGGAGTCTATTACTCAGCATTACAACACACTTATATGGTATTGGCAACAACTTGACTTATTCAAAACTCACTTTTGGATATAGTAATGTACAAACAGATTGTAAAACAAAAAAGGCTATTCAAAATTTTTTTCTTTGGACTAAATATGGAGTTGGATGATGTTTGAGGTTGAATCATGGGCACTAAATCACTGTCCAATCTGAAAAAGACTTTCTCAGAGGTTAGACATGAATAAAGTAGAAAGAAGGTGATGATAAGACCTAAGGAACAAACCACATCAACGTTGGATGCATCTGCTCTTGTTATCCAATCATCTAACAAAAATGGTGGAGATCGTCACAAAAGGGAATGGCCTTTGTGTGATTATTGTAAGAAACCAGGTCATTACAAGGAGACTTGCTAGAAACTCCATGGCAAACCAGCTGATTGGAAACCAAAGCCATAGTTTGATAGAGACAACAAAGCATATATGGCTTCTAACTCTGAGAGTGCTCTTATTCCTGAGCCTAACCCATTTAGACAAAAAGCAGATGGATTTGCTGCAGAAACTATTTAGTTAAGTTGGCAGTGGTAGCATTACTGAAAATTTTGGTTGCTGAAACAAGAACACATACTTTCTTCACTACTAATAGAGGAGAAATGAGGCCGTGGATATTCTACCCAGGTGCTTCTAATCATAGGATAGAAGATGTTGCCTTTCTCCAAAATTACAAGCCAAGTAGTGGTCACTTGTCTGTCCGTATTGCTGATGATTCAAATTCTAAAATTGTTGGAACATGTTTCATCCAACTTACTAAAGAGTTGTATCTCAACTTTGTCCTCCATGTTTCAAACTTGGATTATAATCTTTCATCCATAAGCAAATTAGCTTGTGACCTTCAATGTGTTACTAAATTTTATTCAAACTTGTGTGCTTTTCAGGACTTGAAATTGGGGAAGGTGATTGGCATTGCCAAACTGTGCTCTGTCTCCTGCCATGTGATAGATACTCAAACTAAATTTCTCAAGCAAGTTGTGTCCATTATGTGTCCAAATCCAGTATTAATAAAGATAGTGAAAATATATTATTGCACAATCATCATGGTCATCCTTTTTTTTTTGGTATCCTGCAAAATTGTTTCTCAAATTATTTAGTAATAAAAGTCCAATATCTTCTCATTACGAAACTTGTCAGATTGCAAAACATACTCGAACAATATATTTTCAAATTCCATATAAACCTTCAACTACCTTTTCTTTGATTCATAGTGGTGTGTGGGGTCCCTCAAGGATAAAAAATATTTATGGCACTCGATGATTTATGACATTTGTTGATGATCATACAAGGGTAACTTGCATTTTTCTTATGAAAGAAAAGTCTGAGGTATGGTAAATTTTTCAAACTTTCAGTCTTATGATTTAAAATAAATTGAACTCTAGAATTTATATACTCAATTCAGACAAGGCTAGTGAATACTTCACTTGTAGTCTCAATACCTATCTTCAAAATCATTATATTATCTACATAAGTTCTTTTGTTGACACCCCTCAACAAAATGGAGTGATTGAATGTAAGAATATACATCTCTTGGAGGTTGTCCGGTATCTTATGTTTTCCTCTAATATTCCAAATTATTTTTGAGGGAAAATCATTCTCATAGCTACCTATTGGATCAAGTGTATGCCATCCAGTATCCTTAATTTTCAATATCCATGTTAGCTTCTTCTGTCAAATTTTCCTTACACCTATGTAGCTTCATCTGATTTACCACTCAAGGTATTTGGTTGCATGATACTTGTTCATTTGTATCCTCAACACCGTAGCAAATTTGATCCTAGAATCAATAAGTTTACTTTTTTAAGGACAAATGTTATTTTCTCCAACCAACAAAATATTTTACACCACTATGGATATCTCATTCTTTGAACATGTGTCATGCTATCCCAAGTCTTATGTTCAGGGGTAGAGCATGAATTAACATTAAGTTTCGGAGTTCTTTCTTGAGTCTGTTCCCTTTACCCACTTAGAGTTGCCAAGTTCTTCTCAACCCGTACTTTTGCCCAAAGACTATGCAAAACTTGTCCACTCCTGTACACGTTCAGTCCAGCCCACAAATATTTCTTCACCCATGCCTGCTCTTCTTGTGGCTTCATAACTTGCTAATGAGAATTTTCATGTTTACATAAGGAGGAAAAGATAGGAGTTAGAGCATGGATCACAGCCAACATGTGGCCAAGATGTTGACTCAATTTCAAGTCCAAATGAGGAAAACATAAAGTACGAATATGGCTAGAGATATGCCAATTTCCAATTGATGACTTTACAATGCCAATTGCATTAAGGAAGTATTATACCCCACATCAACCCCCCCCCCTCGTGACAACGTAGGATGCAATAGAGAAACAACAATCATGAAATTTGAAACTCATCATCATAATTCTATTTTTAGTCATTGTTTGATATATTCCTCATTGTATGGAAAGTATCCAAAATATATCATTTTATTCATATATGAACAAATACAAAGCACTATGAATTCCAAATTGTTACAGTAATAAACAGACTACATACCTCTACTGTAGACTTATATACAAGGTATACAACAAAATATAAAGTTTTATAATGACCTAAGGCTATTCAACTTCCTCTTTATCCTTGCCCCTTCCTGTAACAACAGACGATAAAATCTGGTGAGCTTTGAAGCTCATAAAGTTATGCAATTTAAATAAGAAATAAATGCAAGATTAATGGAATTAACATAATTGAAATCTTAACCGAATCAAATTTGAAATAATTTACAAAACATAAAAATCATATTTAGCATTATCTTTTGTATCATTTGAGGCCTGTACAAAATATCATAATTAGTCTTCTAAGGGCTTTGGCTATCATTTCTCATAAAGTTAACATTCATAAGAATGTTCAATGGAGTCCAGGTAAACTCGATATTATCACTATTGAATTTCCTGGAGGTCCCTTTTTCCTCGAATTTCATAGAGGTTCATTTTGCCTCGAATTTCATAGAGGTCCTTTTTAGCCCACATGCAAAGCACGTGTCATATCATTTCATAGTCAACTTTTCTTAATTTGATATTCATTGAGTTTTAATTTAAGATCCTATACTTGTTTTGTCATACTTCATGCTTCCATATAAATGTTCTATTGACTCTACTATTGCATAAAAATAATATGTACATAGTAGATAACAACATATTTTTCCTTTCAAAACATTGTTAATGAGGAAAACATTTATCTAATCATATAATAATGCCTGATAAGCTTAAAAATTTTCATGATGTCGTTCATACTTGACTATTTGACTGTAAATCCATTAACAGATAAAAGTTACTTTACTGTCTTTTTACCCTTCAGTTTTGATGACATGCAACTAGACAAGTCGAAAAATGATCACATTTATTTGATTAAATTAAATTGCATTTCTTGCCCCATTGCCAAGTTGTCTCCTCAACTTCAGCACCTCGAAGCCTTTTGCTAATTAAATATGAATTTAACTCATATTTTCACTATCCCTAATTAATCTGTACGGGACATTGGAGTAAGTATTTAATTAAATTATACTAAACTAAGTTACTAAACTAAGCAGTAATTAATTTAATTAGTTGTTACTAAACTAAACAGTAATTAATTCAATATACACTTATATTCAGATTTTACATATACTTCTATATGTCAAAATACTTGGAATTGAAAGTGGATTTTTTTAATGAAAATAATTTAACATTTATCAAAAGTTTATACTTAATTCATTTTGAAAATTTTGGATATTATAAGATCAATAAGGATGAGGAGGAGAAAATGGTGGAGTGAAGCTTGGGTGGTTTCATTGATTCATTCCATTTGAATTTATCTCTCCTCTAACCTCACTACCACTTTTTATTTTGATTAAAATTACAATTATGTAGTTGATGCCCTCCTTAATATATGTTTGTAAATTTATACTTCCAAGATTTATTTCTTAAGAGCTTCCTAGATCACAGCTCCTCCTTTATGTCATTTTCTCTTTTAAACAAGAGGTCCTTTTCTTCTATCTTTTGCACTTGTTTTATTTTTTATTTATTTCTCTTACTTGCAACCAATGGGTTCACTCGGATAATTTATTTTCGTTCCTTTGATGCATATTATGGCATTTGTTCTTTTTTTATTGAAAAAGAGTTCTTGATCCCGTATTAGAATCCTCTAGTTTGTTGTTCTTTTTTCATTTCTTTTGAAGGTGGAACAATAGACCTATTGACTATATATTTTTTAACCTCCCTTCACAAGCACCAATGTCTATTGTCTTAAAAAAATGGCATTCTTATCTTACAATTATAAACTGTCTTGCATCACATACTTCCAGTGATATAACTTCACATATTACTCCATTACTGAAATCTCTGGAGAAAGAAAACTTAAGATTATGTTGCCTTGTGACCAGATAGATATTAATATTTTGAAATTAACATAGAGAATAGGATTTTGGTTGCTTTTTAGTTGAATTGGCGAATGAGCTATTTCATTTAACTCATAATGATCTAAACTTAACTCTGAGGGTCTCAACTATAATTAAAATATTTAATCAATCATCTCGGCTCAATGATAGCTTTAGAGGTAAGGATTTTTTTTTCCGCTACTTGGATCCAAAAGAGCATTAATGATGGTAGATTTTACCTTAAGCTTGGGATAGAAATATTCCTCCTTTGCTTCCTCATTGGCATGTAACATCAAGTTCAATGTAAGATTTTGATAGGAAATACTTGAGTTCGCAAGCAAACCTATAATTAATTGGCGAAAACAGCGAGAATAACGTAAAATCTGGACAAAAATCAGCCACAAGCTGTATTGCAACAGGGAAATCAAAGCCAAATGAACACGAAGCAAGATATACAAGTGATCCTCAATTCGAAAGGAGGATCGTTCTCTCCCAATCTCTAGACAAAGCAATCTAGAGCCAAAACACCAAGGAACTCCAAGAGAAACTCAAACTAAGCATAACCTCACCCAATGTTTAAAATTGTGTAATCGGGTATTGAGGCGTTTTTCGTTTGTGAGGCGAGGCGTAAGCCTCAAGATGTTTTGAGGCGTAAGCCTCAAAATCAAAAAATTGCGTAAACATAAAATGATAAATTTTGTATATACTAATGAGTAAATAATATATAAAATATAAAAAAGCACAAGATATGAAGTGAAATCAAAATATCCCAATAATAAGACAACATGAAATATAGTTCAACTCAAACTCCATCTTTCCCAAATCACTGTATTCTTTTCATTAACATATAATTCCAAAAATAAATAGCAATGAGATATCACATAAGAACTCATAACTTTTGACCATCATTTATGAGAAGAATATATTAGTGCAATATATCAAATCACTAAATATAATGCTTCACTTATTCTACATTAAGAAAACTTATACAAAGCATGCACTCATGAATAAGCAGACTAACACTAACAACTATTACTAAAGATGATGAATACAACAATATACCGGTCTGTCGGGGGTCCAAGGGGGCGCTGCCCTGGCGGGGTTCGACCTGCCCGGTCAGGTAGCGGGGTCAAGAGGCAGCACCCCTGCGGGGGTTACAACAAATTTTTATTGTAAGAGTGAAAACGCAGTGAAATTGCATTAAAAGTGCAGCAAAAATGCACCAAAAGCGCAGCAAAAGCTCACCAAATGCGCAGTGAAAGCGCACAAAAAGTGTAGTGAAAGCCCACCAAAAGCGCAGTGAACAAAAAACGCAATGACAATGGTAGACAGACTGATTGTGGAATCTTACTCAACAGAATATGGAGGTCCTTATTGCAGAACCACAAAGAAGAAGATCTTTCAGTAGTTGGTCGAAGGAGACTCTAGCCCAACTCGCATTATAAGATAACTCCAAGCAATAGGTGAAGAGCAACTCACAATGAAGAAAGTTGACATCGAACGAAGAGGGAAAAAGGTCTCTCGAAGAAGAAGGGAGAAAAGTTGTTTTCAGAAAATGACGAATGACCTTGCGAGGG
Organism: Dendrobium officinale; assembly: GCA_019514585.1. Lineage (NCBI taxonomy): Eukaryota > Viridiplantae > Streptophyta > Magnoliopsida > Asparagales > Orchidaceae > Dendrobium > Dendrobium officinale. The sequence goes on along the minus strand of CM033700.1, from coordinate 18,951,584 downwards.
TTGGGGATTCTGAACCGAACAAATGTATATTAGGTTAGCTTTTTTTTTTATAATTTTTTAGAGGCAGACGCCTCTAAACCTTGAGGCGAGGCGCGCCTCAGTAAACTTGAGGCATACGCCTCAAATCCTGAACTCATTGCGTAGGCTTTGAGGCTTAAAGGGGCGAAATTGCGCTGAGGTGCGCCTCTTAATGCGCAATTTGAAACCATGACCTCACCCTAGAACATCTCATGCTCTTTAATACATAAACTTTCCTAATACAATTTCTCTCCCAAGCTCTAGCCGCCCCCTCCATTCAAATTTGAATTCAATTTGGCTAGTGGGGCCCACCAATGTGGGCGGCAATAGAGAGGGAGGTGGCACTTGTCCGCCTCCTATAAACCCAAGCCGGCCTTTGGGCCGGCCTATCAATACCGCCCTCCCAAGAATCACCTTATCCCCAAGGTGAAAACAAGGAAACTGATATTTCATCCTCTCGTATGGCTCCCATGTGGCATCGTAGTCAGGAAGGTTCTTCTACTTGATCAACACTTAATTTCATCTTCTTTCTGGCGAGCCCCCATCAGCTCTAAGGATTTTAGGATCACCTCTAACTCCCGAGTAAGTGTCACCGGTAACTCAGAGCTTGCTGTATAGTCACCAATGGCACTTCTCAACTGAGATACATGAAAAATCAGATGTATAGTCGCCGTTGGTGTTAATTTCAGCTGATATGCTGCTGCTCCGACCCTCCCCAATGCTTCATAAGGTCCAAAGTACCTTGGAGCAAGCTTCGTATTCCTTATGTTGGCGACTGTCTTCTGTCTGTATGGTCGGAGTTTTAAGAGCACCCTCTCTCCTACTTCGAACCGGATGTCTTCCTGGCGACATAGCCAGGTATTTGTTCCTTTGACAGATCTCACATCTATCCACTTTCTCCTCTACATCTTTATGCATCCCCTTCTAGTAAAGCTCCGAAGCTAGCCTCCTGTATATCTTCTGCACCCCTGAATGACCCTTGACAGCGCTACCATGAAACTAGTGGAGTAAGTTTGGGATGTGGATCAAGGTACGGGGCATCACAAACCTTCCCTGATATAGCAGTCTATTCTCCTCCAATGAGTATCCTGGGTGGCTACTCTTTTCCCTCAGTAAATCTATCATGATCTTTCCCAAATCCTCATCCTTAGCACTTTCCTCTCTGATGGCCTCCCAATCTAGCATCAAAGGGACAGATATTACCACTGTCTGCAACTCCCCCATATATCTGGACCAGGCATTTGCCGCCTTGTTCTCCACTATTGGCCTCTATTGAATCTTAAATCATACCCCAATAATTTGGATAGCCAACTCTGATGCTCCTCTGTTACCATCCGCTATTCCAGCATGTATATCAAGCTTTGCTGATCTGTCCTAATCGTGAAATGCATCCCAAGTAGATAGAGACGCCACTTCTGGATGGCCAAAATGATGGACATCAACTCTCTCTCATAGATTGACTTCAGCCTGGCTCTAGCAGTCATTACCTGGCTGAAATAGGCAATGGGCCTACGACTCTGCATAAACACTGCGCCCAACCCGTATCCGGACACAGCTGTCTCCACTATGAAGATTTGAGTGAAATCTATGAAAGCTAGGATCGGTATCATAATCACAGCCTTCTTCAAGCTCTCAAATGCTGATGTGGCCGCTTCCTCCACAGGAAACCATCCTTCTTTAACTGCTTAGTGAGTGGTCATGCTATGGTGCTGTATCTCCCTTTACAAACCTTATGTAGTAACCTGTCAATCCTAGAAATCCCCTCAGCTCCTTCAGATTTTTAGGCATTGGCCACGTTACCATTGCCTCATTTTTGAACTGATCTGCTGCCACTCCTTTTGATACAACATGGCCCATATACTCTATACTACTTGTGCGAAGCAGCACTTCAAGTTGGCTCTCAGCTGGTGCTCTTACATCACCTCTAACACCCTTTTTAAATGCTCCCAGTGCTCTTCTGTCCTGCTGTAGATTAGGATGTCATCAAAGAATACCAATACAAATCGTCTGAGGTAAGGTTTGAAAACTTTATTTATAAGTGCCTCGAAAGTGGCTGGAGCATTGGTGAGGCCAAAATGCATCACCAGGAACTCATAGTGTCCCTCATGAGTTCTAAAGGTCATTTTGGGTACATCCTCCATTCAGATCTGATGGTATGTTGATTTCAAGTCTATATTTCTGAAAATCACTGTTCCATTCAACTCATCTAACAGCTCGTCAATAACTGGTATAGGAAACTTTTCAGGTACAGTTTCCTTGTTGAGCACTCTGTAGTCCTCACAAAATTGCCATCTACCATCATTCTTCTTTACCAATAGAATTGGACTAGAGAGGGACCGATGCTGGGTCTGATGATTCTTGCTTTCAGCATCTCTCTAATCAACTTTTCAATTTCATCTTTTTGAAATTGAGGGTAGCGATAAGGCTGTAAGCTGATGGGTGACACACCCTCCCTCAAGATGATGGCGTGCTCTTTCTACTGCGGTGGCAATCCCTGAGGTGGCTGAAACACCTCTTGGAATTGCTAAATCAACAGTTGTATGAGAGGGGTATGTCCTCTCAATCTTCCAATCTAGTTCCCTCCAAACTCTGTAATTCCAAATATCCTCCACCTGCCAATTGTATATCCCTCACCATGGTTTTAAGAGAAACCCTAGATTTGGATAGCCCTGCATCTTACTTAATCATAACCTTCCTTCAATCTACCATCAATTCTATCGTGAGTGTTCCCCAATTCACTTTGGTGTCTCCCAAAGTCTGCAGCCATTTCATCCCCAGGATGACATCTGTACTCCCTAACTACAGTGGAAGGAATACTTCCCTCACTTGAATCCCCTGGATAGTTAGTAGCACTCCTCTACAGATCCCCTAGTTTTTCTCTACCTTCCCCGTACCCATCATCACCCCGTAACCATCATCACCCTGTAACAACCAGTATCCATCAATCTCAGTCCCAATTGGTCGACGACCTGAGTGAAAATGAAATTGTGAGTAGCCTCACTATCAATTAGCTCCACCACCTCCTTGTCCTCTATCTCTCCTTCACCTTCATGGTATGATTCATAGTGAATCATACCATTATGTTCAAGGAAATCTCAGCCATATCCAAATGTAGCTTTTCCTCCATCTTCTCCTCACCCCCTTCAGCTCCCTCATCATCACAGACGGTGAGAACCTGAAGTGTTCGGTCCTTGCACCGATGACCTAGTGTATACTTCTCATTGTTGGAGAATTTTTGTATCCTCAAACGGATTGCATACTTTATCATCGAGTACAGCATAAGAACATGATATATTACCCCGATGGGTAAAAATATCATTTCCTTATGGACTCAACTATAAAATTTACAATTTGATACAGAGATTTCCACACTCGATGTTTGTCAAGTGGGGTTTATTTATTTCTGGGGTACAGACGTCCCATAGGGCAAGCCCCTATGGTTAATTACATCCCAAGTTTTGATTTGGAAATTTTTTTGATTAAACTAGTGGTTTTACTTTCTTTTGAAGTCATTTAAACATTGGCTAAGATTTTTATTGTTTGAAATCCAAAAAAGTATTGTTTAAAGGTTTTGGTCCTTTAGGAATTTCAAGGAAGAGGTGATCAACTAGGAATTAGATTTTGGAATGAGAGCTAGAGGAGGTGATTCTGAGGGACACTCAGAGGTGCTCAAACTATCCTATGTTGGGCTTTACATTTTTGAATCTAAGTTTGATTTAAGTTGATATTTTAATTAGAAAGTTGGGGCTTACATTCCAACAACACATGTTGCAGGAACTGCCCGAAATGTGAGGACTTGTAGGGTGATTTGGAATTAACCCATGCTCGGACCCTAAGACTAAGGTGAGGACTACCGATAAGTAGTGCCTCGAACCTAAATCTAACGAGTGCAAAAAAAGGACTTGCAAATTACACCTCACATGAGGCATAATCTGCCCGACCTTTGGATTTACTATCCCGCCTGGAATGGACTACAAGCTAGACCCTCCTAATCGCTTTTAAAACATTGTCATCCGGTCTTTATGCAAATGTAGAGTGGGAAGGTTATTTTTATTTAAGAAGGTAGTGCTTATAGCTTGGCTTTGAAGCCAAGATGCCTAATTATGTGGGTATGCATATGCTGACTCAAGGAAAATAGATTTTTGTTATCTAATCCTTAAATGAAGGCTTTCTATATGCAACACATTTGAGCTATGCATGATTGTATTAATTTTTAGAAAACTTAGCTCCTTGAAGGGAGCCATGCAGGACTTTCTTATTTGTTAGAAAATCGTGAAGCCTAAATCAATTTTAGATTGATTATATTTTAATGGGTAGAAATCTTATTTTTGTCCTAAGAGCCTACTGCATCAAACAGTCCAAGTCACACCTAAGCAAAAGCAAGTAAAGAAACCTAGGAAAAAGATGCATTTCTATTGCACAACCAGGTAAACAATCAAAGCATGCTTGTATATATATCAAATGCAAGGAATGTAAATAGAGTCCAAGTTATTACAACCAGATTTGGCAGCTGAGTTGCCTGCCATTATACAACCCAGTCAAATTTACAGACTCTACTTGTGGGGTTCTTTAGGCTCTTGACTTTTGAATGGACATTAGGCTTCACCTTTGACAGGTACATCCTTCTAGTCCACTTCATTCTTTTGCTCCAAACCCCCACAAGTTTGATACAATTACAATTCTATCAAATACATGTTTGAAAAGAAAAGAGACTCAAACCTGCAGTGAATTAGAAGCAGTTTATATAATAAAGCATCACATTAAGAATTTTGTTTAGCACTTAGAGTGCCAAATGTATGCTTCTACCCTATTTGCCACATCTTTTGGGGAGTTTTAAGCGGCACCTGTCATGCAAGCTATTTATTATTTATGAGCGTCCTTCTTGTAGATATGACCACCTATAAGAAAGACATGTATATTTATACACTATCCACTTAAGGGCAAGTTCCCACAACGCAGATAATCCAATAGGCAATCACTCAACAACATCAAACACATGCGTAGAAAAAGAAAATCCCAATCCTAGCATGCCTAAGGGGCTGTGCACCTAAGTGTGTGAGGTTTGTGTAGCATTTCACACTAAAGGTGTTTGGTTTTATTTTGGAGTGAAGATATTTAATCTTTATCCAAGGGTGATTTCACTTTAAGTTGTTTGTGACTTAAAGATTTTATTTGATTTTTAAGTGTTTCATATTTAGGAGGGTTATGAAGAACCCATAAAGTAACCATTGCTTGCTTTTGGGCAAGCCTGTTACTTATAAATCTTAAGATACAATGATGTAGGCATCCCACCTTTTGAGGGAGATGATTAATCATTGCATCAAAAGGAACCTAAGTAATTTTTAGGTGTTTTTAGAGTTCTCTTAGTGTTTGGATAAGAGAAGTGTTTATCTAATATGATAAGATAGACTTGCCTAAGTGGTTTCACTTAGGATTTGGTGAAATCCATCTAATAGAGTAGGATAAACTTCAACAGATTGGATAATTCCTAAGGGACATCTATATGTTTAGCATTTTAAATGTCATAGGAAAATCATTCAATTTGGGTTGAATGCAAATGATTATTTAGATTTTGTATCTAAGAAAGGTGTCCAACATGTAGCTTTTGGGCTACATGTTGAGGAATTCTCCTTAGCTTTTGGAGCTACGAGGAGAAAGATAGGAATCCAACATTTAGCTTTTGGGCTAAATGTTGGATAACTCTCTCTAGCTTTTGGAGTTAAAGAGAGGAGATATCTCCTACAATTTTGGAGTTAGAGGAGAAAGGACCTATAGCTTTTGGGCTAAGGTATGACATTTTCTAAGGCCTTTGGAACCTATAGAAGTGAGTGAGATTAGTAGCTTTAAGGCTACGAATCAAAAGAGTGTTTCCTTGAATTTTTTTGTATTCAATGAATTGGATTTCATTTGCTTAATTTGAATTAAGCAAGCAAATGTGAGTCACTTATTGAATTTAGCTCAATAAGTGAGAAAGATTTGTAACTTTGGGGTTACAAATCAAAAGGGATTACCATTGAACTCTTATGTTCAATGATGGGTATTTAATTTGCTAGATTTAGATTAAGCAAACATGAGAGAATGATGTATAGTTTTTTCCTACACATCAAGGATTCTTTGGACTTTCTGGTGTCCAAAGAAAATAACTCATTCACCTAGTTTGGGTTAGGAGAATGGAAGAAATTAGGATTTGATTTATTTGCTTGATATGAGATTATTTGTTCAATTTGGTTCAACAAATAAGTGATTTTGGATTGAACTATTTGTTGATTTTGATCTAATGAATAGAAGATTTGGATGAAACTTTCATACAACTTTTGAGTTGTAGAAAGGAGAAGAGAAAAACAACCTTGGGTTGTAAGCTTCTAAAATCTCTTTGAACATTTGGAGTTCAAAGAGGGGAATTCATTCTCCCAATTTGGGTTTGAGAGCATGAAGACAGATTTGGAAGCTCTCCTACAATCTTGGCTTGTAGCAAAGGGAGAGGAAAATGCAACTCATGGGTTGCAAGTTCAAGAACATTCTTTGAACATTTGGTGTTCAAAGAGAGGAATAACCATTATTTAATTTTGGCTCGATGAATGGAGATATCTTCTACAATCTTTGAGATGTAAAAGGATGAACTTCTCTACAAATTTTGGTTTGTAGAGAGGTTGGGAGAAAATGCAATATATGGATTGCAAACTTATGAATGCCCTTCAACGTTTGATGTCCGAAGGGAGATAACCACTCTCCTAAATGCGGGCTTAGGAGAACGAGAGGGATGATGATTGTTTGTTGACTTTGTCACAACAAACAATTGATTGGTGACTTAGAATTTATTTCTAAGGTTTAGGACCATGTAATGATATCAGTTTGGAGCCTTTAGAGACTTCAAATTATCATACATGAAAGAAAGGGGTATCCATTTGTTGATTTTGTGACTCAACAAACAAAGGAGGGAGCTTAGGATTTGGCCATAAACTCCAAATGATTCATGCAATGATATGTTTGGAGACTTGAGAGGTCTCCAATGAGCATGCATGAAAAGGATGGGTAAATTATTATTTATTGACTTTGTCTCAACAAACAAAGGATGAAAGAAATTTAGGATTTGGTCCTAAAATTGAAGGACTCATGCAACGACATATTTAAAGGCTTCAGGAGCCTTAGGACATCTTGCATGAGTAGATCTTTGTTGGTTTTGAGTCCCAACAAAGGACGTAAGAGAACTTGGAATTTGGTTTCAAGTTTCAAATGAAAGCTGCTGTCCAAGACCACAATTTGCTGCCTCGGAATTCCAGAAAGGGCATGGGTGGCAATGCTTACACCTTCCATCGACTCCTCCAGCTCCGACTAGATTTCCCATGGACAGTATTGTAAGCTCCATCTTCTGCGTGGTGATCACATAAGTATTGTTAATATCTCTCTTCTGTTAACCGCAAGAGAGCTTGAGCGAGGGAAACTCAAGGTGACTTTTCTAAATATTAACCCGCGGATTATTGTTAAAGTGCATTCATCATTACTCGCATGTTTGTTATTGTTTTAAATTGTTGTGCCTAAGGAGTTTGTAACATTGCCTAAGTAATTTTGCAACTGAGATTTCATTAAATCATTAATTGTGACTTGTTAATCCTTATATTGACTTGCTTACTCAGTTGTCTTATTACGTCTCATTGCAATTCCGATGTTGTTTCACATCATATGGCATGCCTCTTTGGCTCTCACAAGAGAGCAAACAAATGGAAATCAACGGATTTTCGTTGTTTTGCGGAGAGGGCAGAGCACATAGGTTTAGGGAAAGCAAACTAATGAAGTTTCTAAGGGACCTATGGTTTGGGGACGTCAACCACACATCAACGGTCTTGGGGGACCCTAGGTTTCACTAAGTTTTAGGATTTTTCCTCACCGGGGTTGTCCTAGCGCTCCAAATTGTAATCCAAGCTGCTGTCCAAGCTCCTAGTTTGCTGTCCAAGCCTTTGCCAAGCTCCAATCCAAGTTCTATGTGCTGTCCAAGATGTTCCCAAGGAAGAAGACTGCTGTCCAAGCCTTTCCGGAGGTCGCCGTCGCTGTCCAAGCCTTTCCGGAGGATGGATTTTCTGTCCAAACTGCTCCGGACAGCAGTTTGCTGTCCAAGAACGCTCCAAACAGCAGTTTTCAATGTTTGGAAGGCTCCCGGATGTGATTGCTTGCTATGCAAACGTCCCAAACAGTAGGTTTTGATGTTTGAATGCTCCTGGGAGGTCGTCGTTTACTGTCCAAACTCTCCAAACAGCAGTTCTCACTGTTTAGAAGCCTTTGGAGGCCACGTGGTTACTGTCCAAGCATTTCTGGATGATGAACCGGCTGTCCAAGAAGTTCTGGACTGCTGTCTTGGCTGTTTGGAGGTCGCCGGAGTTGAAGGAAGGGGTGGAAAAGGTCTTCACAGCAAGTAGACAGCCTCCAAGTCTCTCCACTATCCTCCAACACTTCCCCTTTTGTTTGAGAAGAAGAAAAGAGCAGACTTATCCTCTTCCACTTGAAGAAATGGAGGAAAATGAAGAGAAGATTCCCTCTTTTAGTCCAAGGAGAAAGAAAACAGCAGCAAAGAACACCTCTCCTTAGACTTTTGTCTCTCTTGATTGCTTGGAGAGAGCGGCCTGGAGGGCCATCGCTTGAGGAGCCAGGGTGGCCTAGACAGGGTCGCGGGAAGGACCTCCCGCTCCGCCTCCTTCCACGCCTGGAGACGCACGTACAGGGGAGTTGATCTCCCCTCTTCGCTCTCCCTCCCTTTCTCTCCCTCGGGACGGGCCGAACACACCCTAGGAGAGTCGAATGGCTCTCCCTCTCATTTTCCTTCTCTTGAAGATCACGACAAGAGCAGGCCCACCGCCCAAATAGACCAATCAGGGCCTCTCACGCATGAAACGAGAGGTTTTAGGGCAGATTCTACAAGAAATCTGAACCGTCCATCATTTTGATTTCAGATTTAGGTATTTGATTTAGCCTAAATCAATCAATTGGGGCTGAAATTGAGTCTGAATTGGACTCAACCCGAACCGATTTGGGTCGGCTTGGGTCCGATTGGGTTCAATCAATTTAATTTCATGAAAATGAACTTGAATCGGTGTCGAATCACGTCGAATTGGGTTCGACGACGCTCGACGGGGTTTGATTTGATTGATTTGATTTTAATTAAATTAAATTGGGCTTAATTTAATTAAATTGAGGCTCAATTTGGATCAATTCTGCCTCGACGATGATCGATTGGGTTGATCGAGCGTGATCGAGCCTAATCGAGCTCGATCGGGGTCAAGTCGATGCGAAAATATTCGTCAACACTCATTGCAACTAAAGCACAACCTCTTAGCCCTCTTCTTCCGCATCTCTTTCTCTATCAGCCTCTTGAAATTTTTCCCATTTCCTCCTCCTATTCTCTCCTTGGCCACTTCCTTCATACTCCCTGGCGCTGGCCCCTTAGGGGCTAAGAAAATAGTGGTCATCCTGTACGGTCCCCCCTGAGTTGATCCGCCTAGCCCCTCTCTCCAAATGCTTCTGATCCTCCACCAACTAGGCTAGCTCCATGGCCTCCCCTAGGTCTCTTGGACTCATCACTCTAACTGCTACCGTATCTCCTGTTTAAGCCCTTTCATAATGTTCCCCTCCAGCACCATCTTCAAGAGTCGATCCAATCTGCTAGCCAAGTACTCGAACATGTCACGGTAATCTGCCACGGTCCCCTCCTAGGTCAAGGCAAAGAATTGCTCGTAGAAGTCTCCTCCCATACCGGTTCGGAAACGTTCCAGTAAGCACTCCTTGAACTCTTTCCAGCTCCTGATGGGTTGCTTCATGTCCCATCATTAGTACCAAGCCAATGCATTTCCCTCCAAGCATAGTCCTGCCGTTGTCAGCTTCTCTTCCTCCGTCAGCCTGTGGACTGAAAAATACCGTTCCACCTTATAGACCTACCATGGCCATCCTTGCCCTTGAAGATGGGCATCTTCAGCTTTCTCACATTCGGGTCACCCTAATTGTCCTTGGATCCTCCATATTCTTCCATGCCACGAACGGGAGGTGCTCCCCAGCTGTCACGATCTTCCCTCCGGCGATCATAACCGTATCCTTCATCAACTTCCCCTTTCCTTCTTTCAAATTTGGCACCTCGGTGGTGGAAATCCACCTTTCTTCCCACAAAATCAGCACCCTCTTTTCGTAGCCCATACTCATCTCATCTCTAGAAAGTGGTTCTAGAGGTGGCATGCCATCCTCTCCCTCAAGGATCTCCACTTCCGGATTTTTCCTCCCCCTAAACGGGTTCGGATTCCCTCCTATACCATAGCCGCCGGTAGTCTCCCTTGCTTTCGATGTTGTCGGATTGGTCTTCACCTCTAGTAATTTCTTCAACATCTCTTCCATCAAAGTGAACTTCCCTTCCAACCTTTCGTTGTTGGAGGAGATTTGATTTTGAAAATCAAAGAATTTTCCCTCTAAATTTGATTTTAATTGCCCAATTTCATCTTCCAACACTTCGACTTTCTTTCCGGCCATCCTTCTTCCCAAGATTTGTGAGAGGATCTTCTTCCGGATGAAATTCCTTTGCTGAAATTTCTGGATTTCAGCCGCCGACGGTCCCAAGATAATGCTCTAATACCAATTTGATAGGAAATACTTGAGTTCACAAGTAACCCTAAGGGAAATACTTGAGTTCGCAAGCTAACCTATCACTATTTGGCGAAAACAGCGAGAATATCGTAAAATCTGGACAAAAATCAGTCACAAGACGTTGTATTGCAACAAGGAAATCAAAGCCAAATGAACACGAAGCAAGATACAAGTGATCCTCAATTCGAGAGGATGATCGTTTTCCCAATCTCTACACAAAGCAATCTTGAGCCAAAACACTAAGGAACTTAAAGAGAAACTCAGACTAAGCATAACCTCACCCTAGAACATCTCAGGCTCTTTATTACATAAACTTTCCTAATACAATTTCCCTCCCAAGCCTAGCCGCCCCACTCCATTCAAATTTGAATTCAATTTGGCTAGTGGGGCCCACCAATGTGGTCGAAAAGAGAGAGAGGGAGGCGGCACTTGTCCGCTTCCTGTAGACCTAAGACGGCCTTTGGGCCGGTTTAGGTTGAATCGGCCTATCAGATTTACTTTTGTTACTCTTATTTCAATTACTTTGTCTGAAGTAATAGCGAAGGTCTTTTTTTTGTTTCTTCATTTGAGTTTCTTCTTCCTATATAAATTTAACGAATTCTTCAATTTATGTCTCGACTTTTTTTAGTCGTGTATTATTCTCCTATGTAGTTGAACCTTCTATCCCTCCCTTTATAGTTGTAGGATGGGCTCTTTGTCCAAGGGAAAAAGATATGTTTCTTTCCTCATGTGTAATGGCTTTGATGCTCTTTTTTTTCTTTGCTTTTTTCTTGTTTTATATTTTCTTATATTTTTTTTGCTTTTTTATAATAATAATAATAATAATTAAGAGAGATGGGTTAGTGGTTAGATAGGCTAGAGAGAGAAAGAGAGTGGGTTGTGATTGAGTGTGAGTAAAATGGGAAGAGGTAATGAGAAATGTAGAGGAAGACAGGGAGAGGATGGTAGAATAGTGGTTGGCTAGAAATGTTGGTGGCCACTAGTGGGGAAACAAATAGCAACTTTTGGCTGTTTTGAGCATAATTTAAGCATGAGTTAATTTAAATTCTGTCAAATAGCATAATTGACAACTTTAAACCCTTTAGAATCTTAAATCTTGTTTGTTTGCTTTTTTACCTCTTTTAGGTACTATTGGTTTAGTCGCTCTCGTCGCATCTCCTTGCTTCTATGTCACAATGGATTTGGGAATTTAGGTATAAGAGGAATAGGAGTAGGCTTATCTTGTCTTGTGCTTTGGAGGTTGATTGCCAATGGTTGAGCTAGGAAGATCTTGGTGGTTGTTGGAGTCTTGCAGATTTGTGCGTTAAGATCTGTGTTGATGGCGAGCTGAGAAGTGTGTATTTGATGAAAAGAAAGAGTTGCAAGTGGTCATGGCTTGAAGAGGAGTTCGTGCAAATGGGAGAAACTGAAAGCTGGTTGAGAGAGTAAGTATAGAAAGGGAGAGTTGCATTATGGTCTCCCTTTTTTTTGTAATTGTGAGCATTAGACCAGAGGTATGCGAGCGAGGACTACAATGAGGCTAGAGTGTGGGAACAGGACAATGGAGGCATATGATATGAGGTAGTCGTTTGACTTATTGAATTTAGTTAGTTAAAAAGATAATTATCGTGTGAATTAACTTTTTTTATATCATCTTTCTCATGAATTTTTGTTTCTTGCACACATTGGGTTTGTGTCGTTGCCTCATGTGCGGGTAGATTTTCATCTTTTTCTTGTGCACAATCGAGGTATTATAGGTGCCCTTTTAAGCTTTTTTCAATGTTTTGAACACGTTACACAATTTGTTTACCGAGGTGGGCAAGGATTAGATGATTTTGTTGCAGTCTAGTCTTTTCAAATTAGATTTGTGTGACATCACATTAGTTATTTGCCATTTTTGACAGTGTTTGATCGAATCACGAGGCTTTTTCTTCATTAATTCAATGCTTCAGATTCTTTGATGATGTTTGTTTTACAAAACAAGCTATTGTTGGGTTGTTTCAATTTGTGTGATATCTCATCTCGATTTGTTTGGCATGATGACTTTACCCTCTATGCTTATCACATTTGATCGAATTGAGATGTGGAATAGGTATGGACGTCAAGATCATCCCACCATAAAATGTTCTTTAAATTTGTATGTTACTATGCATGCTTTATGGCTATATAATGCATACATATTGATAGATAGATAGAAATAGATATAGAAATAAATAAACACGATTAAGCACATTTACAGTCGAATCATATATCTATTAAAAGCAAAAGCCAAAATGTTAGGAATTTTCACAATGATTTCGCCATGCATCTAGCATATAAAGTTGATGGTCTTGAGCTTATGATAAGTGATATATTGACTTTATGGTATGAGCTTATGATAAGTGATTTATTAACTTTATGGCGCATGGATGCTCAAATAAAATGAAAAATTTTAAGCACTTATTTACAGCGCTATGTGCTAACAATCAGGTTAGAATCCTTTTTTACTTTAAAATACTAGCTTTAGGTGGTGTAAATAGAGATCAACGATTAGTCAAACATCAAAAAAGTCATTCATTAATATTTCCATAAAATTTTCCACATATCAGAAAAGATGGCCATCATCCATCTCCGGAATTTAGCCAGGGCATTACACATCTCACATGGCATCCTCTTGAAGGCAAAAATTCCATATTGGCAGCTAAACGTAGTCTTTTCTGATCCTCAAGGTTGATGATGATCTAATTGTAAATGCAGTAGTGAGATCAATATAAGTCAGTTGGTATGATGTCGTAGTTCTTAATTATAGTAACTCAAATGAAAACAAAATGCTTGCTAGTAATCAACTTAAATAGTTTTTTTTTTAAATGAAAAGTGGATAATAACAGTATTTCTGGTTTCTGGTGTTGGCATTTTGCTGTCCACAACTACGTAGAAGTTTAGCTGGGGTCATTATATTTATATTTATTCAGATTTCTTGTTCAAGTAAATCTTATCTAATAGATCAAATTAATTTCTTGATCTTACACACTTGAATCTAATATCATCAGAACTAATTGGGCAGAGGTGAATGATAATCTTGTATATTGTATGATCTCTTTTTAAACTTACTATGGTGGATCTTGTTGGTGCTGATATTGCACACCAGAACATTTGCGCTGTGTAGTAACTATTTTCTAGTTTTTTGGTGTTTATTGCCTGTATGTTTCTGAAGGCTCTTCTCCAATTCAGCATACTGTGGAACTAGTTTGAGCTTATGATTTCCCAGTCCTTGGTGGTTCATTGAGACTATGAACTGCCCTTGAATAAATCTACACTAATATGACTTCAGCTTTAACTTTTGCATGCTTAGCTTTTTAGAAATTTCCCTTAAAATAAATTTTGATGCGTATAGCTTTGGAAATAAGATCAATAAAGACTCAATGGCTGGAATTTGATTCCTCAGTTCTAATTTGAGTTGCTCGTTTTGATTTTAGGGTTTGAATTGACTGCTATTTGGCCGAAGAAGATGTTTGAAGGCTCTGTTGAGATGGCAGAATTAGAAAATGAATCACCATTTGATGCTGAGAAATGGCTTCTTTTTCCTATTATATCTCAGAACATGTAAGGATCTTATTTCAAACTGATGTTATTAGATACGAGGATTTGTGCATTTTTTTCATCTCAAATTTTCTGATAGTTAATTGCTGATATGTTTTTGTATTTTACTCCTTCCAACCCACTTTTTGATAATAATTAGAAATGTAAGATTGAGTAGATCTCTCATTTTAGCAATTAAAGTGGGTTTTCTTAGTTTGTGCTTTCTGTAGAGCTATCACTTTTTTTTTTTTAATAATTCAATCATTTCATAGACCTTTTCATTATTATGCATTTTATGTTGATGGAAAACTAAAATTTTCATATTTTGATTTTGAAGTATTCTTTCCTCTTTATGTCAAAGAAATAGAGCCGCGTTACTGTAGTTCTTTTTTTTGGGTTAAGCTGAAAGGACCAATGTTTAAAATTGTGTATTTGATTATTGAGGCGTTTTTCATTCGTGAGGCGAGGCGTAAGCCTCAAGGCGTTTTGAGGCGTAAGCCTCAAAGTCAAAAGATTGCGTAAATATAAAATGATAAATTTTTTATATACTAATGAGTGAATAATATAAAACATAAAAAAACATAAGATATGAAGTGAAATCAAAATATCACAATAATAAGACAACATGAAATATAGTTCAACTCAATATTCTATCTTTTCCAAATCCCTATATTCTTTTCATTAACATATAATTCCAATTTCCAAAAATAAATAGCAATGGCATATCTCATAAGAACTCATAAGTCATTAGCACTGTCATCACTAAGGGGTTCTTCATTTGAATCATCATTATGATGAACTTCTCTCTCCCCTTCCTCCTCTCCTATAGAGTCCAATGTCGGCATTTACTTCAAAATTTATGTTAGTTTTAATATATATAGCGTGAGGCGTAAGCCTCATGCCATTGAGGCGAGGCGGGCCTCAACCAAGTTAAGGCGCAAGCCTCATAAAAAAAACTCGAGGCGTATGCATCGAGGCATTTTTTACTGGAATTGCGTAAAGGCGGGCCTCAAGGCGAGCCTCATATTGCGCAATTTTAAACCATGGAAAGGACTAGATATTTTTATAAGTATATGAACAAATCTTTTTTCTCTTTTGTTCCTTTATTGACCCTTCTTGTCTTTTGTTGTAATCTAGTGTTGTTTCTTTCCATAATACAATTTTGTTCCTTCTTTCCTCAAGGCAAGTCAATTAGGTAGAGAAATATTGTGACGAGGACATTATTAGAGATTTCGACACGTGTACCATCAGAGACACCGGAGATCGACGGCTACGATCAGAAGCTTATATATATATATATATATATATATATATATATATATATTGAGTCATTTATGTAGTAGTTTATTTTATTTTCAGTTTTTACGGTTTTACCCTTATGGGTGGTCATTTGTTGTTGTAGCCCCGAGGGCAATTTAGTCTTTGTTTCTTTTTTTTTTTGTGAGACCTATCTATAGGTCATTTTTATTGTATTTGGAATGATGAATATTGATATGCAATTTCAGCTTTAGTTTTGGATCTCTTTGTGAGTTCTAGAGTGAGGATTAGCTTAGGAGAGGCTCAAAGCAATATCCAACAACTCGTTGGTGGAGCTCTTGGTTTCTAGCAATTTTCTTCTTCTTTTACTCCTCCCCTAGCCGCCGGTTTTCCCCACACCACACACCACCTGACCGGCCAACCATCCCACCCCCTCCCCTTTTCCGTTAACCCCTAGACCCCGCCCCACCACCTTCCGCCGGCCCCTCTTCCCCCTCCTCCACCCGCCAAAGCCTCACCTGGACATGTCGGCCACCCAGGAAATCCCCCACCGGCCGACCACCCAAATCAGCCCTTGGATTTTGATTTTCTAATTCAATTCAACTTTCATTACTTTCCTAATTCGTTCCCTCGTCATTTAGGAAGTTTCATATTTGAAATTCAAATTGAAATTTGAATTTTAAATCCCTCTTTAAATGACAAAATCCAATTAGGAAACTCTTCATATCTCATCAAATATGAATTCAATTCATAATTTAATTTAATTATTGTATTCAATCACACGGGTCCCACTCTCATTTAATTTAAACACAAAATTAAACCCCCATAGGGCCGGCCCCTCTCTTCCCCCTCTCTATCTCTCCACTTTGCCACCTAAGCAAGGTTTAATCCCCCCCCCCCCCCCCTAAATCCCTCTAATAACCGCTAATTTGAATTTCAAATTGGCCCCTCCCATTTAATGGAAATCTGAGATTAAATTTCAGATTTTCCCTCCAATCTCCTTTGCCCCCAAGCTACTTGTTTCAACCCAAAGACTCCCAACCCTAGCCGCCCCCTCACCATCCCAAGTTCTCCCCCATCATCCCCTCTCCTCCTCCTCACCAAACTCAAGAGAGATTCTTCCAACCTTCACCACCATCATGCATGGCCGATCCGGAAGTCGACCATGGGTTCTTATTTGATGATCAAGGACGAACCAACATCCTTGAATCTCCTTTCTTCGACGTGAACCTTGACGTGGATTCTTCCGTGGAGGATTACTTAAATCACATTTTGTTTACGCTAGTACCTTCCATCGAGGAGCATATTCTTCCCGGACGTTGGATGCTCGCTAGTCATCCCGTGGACTACCCGCCGCCGGCTACTTCTCCAACAGACGACACTTTGGGCGCCATTTGTCTCCTAGTAGCATCGCTCGGTTTGCTCTCAATCTTCCTCCGTTAAAGCGCCACCAACAAGAGCGTGAGTGAGGGACCCCAAGGTGAAGAGTTCTATTTGTTAACCGTGGATCATTGTTTCTTCGCCATAACATTACACTCTTTATTTTATGTTGTTAACTTGATAGCATACCGTTAATCTAGTGGTAACTACATGCCTTGCATAGCCTAACTTGGGTAAGCATCAATTCTATAACTAGCAAAGTTTTAATAATCTTATATTAAAATCCCCAAGCAGTTCTTGTTCCTTTGTATCGTACCACATCATATTGTTTATATGCTGTTTGAAATATTTGAAGATTAGGATTTAGGATTTAAGGTGGTTAAACTTTTCTGAATGTTGGTAAAATATATTACTATCTAGTTATGTATATTATTATTTGTCAAGGAGAGTTGAAGATGCACTAATAAGATGAGTGGTTAAATTTAATATAAAAGGATTAAGAAAGAAAGCAGTTTGAGAAAAAAATACATGCGTTGAAATTATAAATGCATGCAAATATGGAGTTAACACCTTGTGTAGCACTTAACATGAGTTAGTTGGAAGAAGGATTCATAAAGATGAGCTCAGTATCAGGATCAGGCTACTTATGCTGTTGATGATGATGATTACTTACCATAATGGAGGCATATCAGGAGAGCTGGGAATGCAACTTCTCCAAATAGTTGTGCACACAATAGCATCTTACTTGAACACAAAAACACAAGCTTTGCAGTTCTCGAATTTGTAGTTTCGTGAATACTGAGTTAGGTATCGCATGAGTTGTTTGTGGTCTGGTTTATTTATTGTCATTCTTAAAATGGAGGCTGATACCCGATTAATTATTTGAGAATGTTAAGAGGATACTGCTGATGCGAAACTATTCCAACTGACAATTAAGACAAAACACGTTTATATGGAAAAAACCTGTAAAGAAGAAATCATAATGAAAACCATGTTTCCAGCTAAACTTACCGCACCCTAAGGTAATGGCAGAAAACAATAACACATAAGCCTTGCAATACGTGAGAATGTCCAATAAAGGAGCAAACTAAAATATCAGACTTTGCCCGATATTTGGAACTTGATTTATGGGAGACTTAGGAAAGAAATACTTGTTCCCCGACTTTGGCTAACCCAAAAGATCATTACACTAGAATGTAAAATGCAACATGAATTTTGAATAAAGACAACCTCGGTTACCAGTTCCAGAAATTGAACTTTTCTTGATTTTCACCTTACCGCAGTTATATTTGTTGTTTCCAGCCTAAAAAGCTAACTGAGGTGAATCCCGGTTCCTTTCTTGGCCTTGTGCCTTGATAGTAATTCTCCCCCTTTCAGGAAAACATACAACAATTCAGTATTGGAGGAAATTCCAGTCCCCTGTGGCAACAATTGAAAAGTGAAAAGGGCAGTTCAATTGTTCAAGAAATCACGAAAATAACTATTGACTATAGAATAGACAACAGAGACTGATTTGAGGTATTTAGGGATCAGGAAGAATGTTCTTGCTTCTTCCAAAGCTCCGAAGGCACTTATTTTAATTGATTTTTGCGGCAACCTGAGAATAGTGGCTGGTATACACAGTGTTTGGGGGCTCCTAGTCTTCAATATTTCTTCCTTTTACCTTTTCCAACCACCAGTACTTTAAGAATCCATCAGAAAAATTCCCAATTGATGTTCTTGTACCCTGTATTGGATGGTAAAGGCAAAAAAAAAAAAAAAAAAAAAACCAGAAGGAAGACTGTTAAAAAGCTGCTGCTGTAGATGGAGCTGCTTCAGGTACCTGTTGGTCAACCGCTGGAATTGCAGTGACAATGCCCGAGAATGTTGTGGGTAAGGTGTAGAAGCTCCGACAATCGACTGTATCAGATTCCCATACTCTACCATGATCTCCTTGCCCACCAACTTCCCCAAACTTGAGGTTCCACCGCAAAACATAGACCTCCTTTCCTAACTCAGTATAACCTGAAAAATAACTCGATCCAAAAATTGATTTCTCTAAAGGGAATGGTGTAAATAGGCTGCTTCTCCTCTTAACCTTTAGACCCTCTTAAATACGTGGCTGCCCTTATGAAGTTTGGAAATGAAAACAAGCCCTATAATAACCAATTAATTATGAAGAGGGCCTTTAAAGACTAAATGCAATTAATAATTATGCCAGAGACTAGCTTGAAGGAGTCCCCTTCCAACGATTACAATGCACCTAAGAAGTTCTGCATTTCTTTAACATCCAAGATGTGGATGAGATGAAAGCAGCCAACTCCGAGAGAAAAAAGTTTTCTGGTGGGGTTTATTTAATAATGCTTTGCCTGCAAAGTATTGGTTACTGTATAGGAGATTAATTGGGGAGAATGGGTTGTCCTAGAGGATGCAATGATATTGAAAACATTGAGCATTGTGAGGTGTGATAAGTTGTTGAATATCATTGCAAAAGTTAATCAATACGGGTTTCAATTCCTGTTTTCTCTTCTATTTCTGAATGTTTTGCTGAATTGGAAAGTAAGTCACGACATAATCCATTTTTAGCTAGAATTTATTGTAGTGTTGTGTACCAATCTGGTAGATCTACAAATCTACATAATCATGGTCTTATAGTTCCTACTGCTTTGTTATCTGCGGCCAATATATTGTCATCTTTATTAAACAATCTGATCAAGGAATCCTGGGATGCTAATCAACTTACACAACTGAATAATACCTATTGGCATCCTACTTCCCTTGGTAGGATTAAAATTAATGTGGATGCATCTCTTCTAAATAATAATCAAGGTGGTGTTGGTGGGTAATTCATGATCATAAAGTAAGATTTCTGCTTGCATATGTTAGGCAATTGCTGCATTGGGATATTGCTTAGTTGGAGTTGATGGCGGTGTTTCTTATTCGAGATGTGCTATAAGGTTGGAAATTTGATTTTCAGGGTATTATTATTGAAGGTGATAATGTGAATATAATGAGAGCTTGCCGCACATCTATGAAGAAAAACTTCGGTCAAGATCAGAATTTTTTGAAGAATAATATTTTGTTTCTTAAAGAGTTTAATTTTGTGGTTTTTCATTCTATTAATAGACTTTGTAATAAGTTGGCTGATTATTGTGCCTCCTTAGCTATTGGTGTGAATTTTATTTGGGATGTTTCTAGCTTTAATAATCTTTCTCCATCATTTGTTAGGTTGGTTTGTGAAGAGTGTGACGGGCTTTCTATCACTGTTCCCTTTTTTTTGTTTTAATGCAAATTACAATTTCTTCCCATTAAAAAAAAAGGCGTGGATGAAAAATATGCATTTCCAAGAAGAAAGTGTGATTAATTGATTTGATGGTTTTGGATATGTTTGTCTATTTGCTTTATTTAAATACTTTTTTTCATGTAAATTGCATCTTTCTATTCAATATTGGTAATTTATTGATTTTTTGGATTTATTTGCAAAACATTAGGGTGAACATTTGTTGAGAAAAAGGTCAAAATGGTTCTTAAAATTTTTACAGGAGGCTGTTTTAATCATAGACTATCGAATATGTCCAATTTAGCTCATTGAGTCCTCAAATTTTATATAAAAAGACCCATTGATTCTTAATTTTGATCCAAAATATTCCAATAGAGGGATTTTCTTGGATCATTTTTTATGAGTCAAGAGATTAAATTTGGCATTTTAGATAATTGGGACTAAAATGAACCCATAAAATAGTCAAAGGGATCTTTTATCTTTTTCTCAGGATTTTAATTAATGTTGGATGGCTTAAAAATCATGTAACTTCGTAAGAGTTTGGACAAATTCATTTTGATTTTTATAGAGTTACACTAAGGATGCAATTGATGTTTCTATGAAGCAAGGCAGCTTGTTGGAGATGTCAGATATCTGTCATTATTTTCCCCATTTGGATGCATCATCCTTGGTTACCTGCATCTGTTTCATGTTTTTTCTTATGTTGGATTTATTCTTATTTCATTTTAATTGTACAAGTACTATCATTTGAGGACCCCTTTACACTAGCTGAGAAGTCTACTTTTTTTTTTTTTCATAAGAAACCAGCTTTAGTGTCGTCACTCTTTAAATTTTTAGTCTATATTTGCAATGTAACTCAACAATTTTTTTTAACAATCTTGATGGATTATACACTTGGCATTCTATATTTGTATTGTTGTTTGGTAACTCATGTTTTGATAATTGAGAGTATGTTTTGGGTCCACTTAATGCTGCTGATTCAACCAAGCAGGCATAATTATTAATTGATAATGTTGCTCTGCGAGCATGTAGGAGATGCTCTATTGCTTATAGCAACATTGTCATTTCATGTAGAGAAATTTGCGTATGTCTCTCTTTTAACAGCTTGCAATTTGGTTCTTCCGAAGAAACATTTGTCACAAACTTTTGTAAACAAGATGTAATGTAGACTAACACGGAGAAGATGATTGTAGATAAATTTCATAGGATATAGACACACATGGAGATTCTTAGACTCTTTCCAAGGTAAAGTAAAGCTGTACACGATATGAAGATTTTTTTTATATTTATTTATCATCAAAACAGTACCTCATGAAGTATACATGTTATTTTTGTTTACACATATACTTCATTGCCATAGATTATTGTCGACTAAAAAATAGAAGTATTCTTTGCTTAACATAATATTCTATTCACCTTGTTATGGAGTGTATCTCTTGGAGTGTAGGATTGTAGTAATGGTCAAGTTGCCTCCAATGTGAATTGGAGTTCATGGGTTCGAGTCATGAAAATATCCTTTTTACAATGCGAGGTAGAGGATGTTCACATCAATTTATTCTTAGAACTTGAATTGTGGGGGATTCATGTGTTGGTTGCACTCTTTTATGTCGCAAATTCTTGAATTTTGAACCTTTCATTGTCTCCCTACATCAATCCTACTATACAATGGAACTTATCATATGTTATCTCTTGGAACTTTCGTGATGGGGAAAAGTGAAACTTTTGTAATGGTGAAAAGTGCAATATGTATGTTAAACTAATTATGAAAGTGGTTTTTATTTATCTAGAAGTGCTAGACGGAGTAGGAGTGGGAGCACAACTAGAAAATTAAGTCTACGTATAGAATATTTTAAGAATGCAAATGAACAAATACACTCGATATGCTACTCGTGGATCAGGTCGATTAGAATTTGTTCAATATTTTTTAATTAATTAAACGAGCTGAACACGTTTATAAATAGTCTATTGATAAATGAGCAAACTAGAATAGTTTGGTATTCGATTTATTTATGATCAAGAATAATATCATTTAAAGTTCGTGAATAAGCTCATTAAGAAAGTCTTTAGTGCTAGATAATTTTCTCATTTAATACTTGATTATAAATTTATTTATTAGCATAACCTTGCATAGCCTACAAATTTTGATGTGTAAACTAAAGTTTTAATATGTTTTCCGTAGTTTTGAGGCCCTAGAAATGTAATTTAATTTCATGATCAGAATGTTTCTTGAAAAATTGGAAGGGTTTAATTTCTATAACAAGAATAAGCTTAAGAAAGCATAAGAACAATGTGGGGACTATGAAATAGAGACAAAGGGAACTAGTTGCTATAAAAATCAAGAGTAAAAGCTCGTCCCTTGGCCATCAGTAAATGTCTTATTTAGTCTCAAACTTTCATAATCATCCAATTTTGTCCCCCGACTATTAAAAAAATATCCCAATGTAGTCCCAATGTCAAAAGTAACAGTTAAATTTAACCCAAATAGTTAAATGTGAGGGCATTTTAGGTATTATGATTTATATGAGATTATATTAATTTTTTGTATTATTTTTATTTATCATATTAAAATAAATACAAAAAATCATAATAGAAGTTAACCAATTAAATAACAATAGTGAATAATTAATAAATCAGTTTAACTTTCATTATAATTTTTGTTTTCATTTTAATATAATAAATAATAAAATATATAATAATAATAATAATATAATCTCACATACACGTTAATATCTAAAATGCTCTTAAATTTAAATGTTGGGGTTAGCATTTGGTCTTGGGATTAAATTGAGACATTTTCTAATAGTCATGGGACTAAATTGGGGCATTATGAGAGTATGGGACTAAATTAGATATTTACTATAGTCGGATGATTATTTTGAACTTTTACTCTAAAAATCAAATTGTCAAGAAACTTGAAATATGAATCCAAGTTTCAGTCAAGAAAGTACTTACGTCATTCAAATCCTTGCAAAAGTAAAATAAGACTAACTTGAATCAATATGTGCTCTACTTTGAATAAAATTTTGGTATATTTTGATCTTATTTTTGATGATATAAAATCTAGAGTTGTTTTGGTCGAGGATTGAGTTCACTTGGGTTTGCCAGGCGTAGGTGATATGCTATTGTTGTAATTGAGATATTCTTTTTATCACGACCCAGTCCGATAAGCTCGAATTAACAAGGCGATAACAGACGGTCGGACGGTAGATTAAATTTTCAATTGATCTAAAACTATCTTAATAAACTTTGAAAGAACTACTAAAACTTCAAATAAGAATATAAACTGATACAAAATCATTCAATTACCTTTCATTCGGCTTCTCATGTCTACGGTATATATTTTCGTCTCTTCTACTCATATTGATTATATTAAAGTAACTCAAGGCAATATAAATAATATGCAAAATATTCTGTCTTTATTCATTTCATATCATAAAATAATTACAGTTAATTATAACATTTTATTTGATACATTTTCATTTCATGACTTTCCATGTTATGCATAAATCATAACTATTATATATATCATATATGTATTCATATCTTTTGCATTTCTTATAAATAATACAACCGTCGCAGAAGCCACTGTAAAAACTAGTTCATTCGCCTCGTTCAATTGAACCGGCCGATCACCCTTTTAATCTCGCGAACAGGAGTGGGCGAACAAAAGGGGGGCATTCGTGAAACCGAAGGAGCGGCTAGACAGTTCTTATGCAAGAGCGTGCGGTGAGTCCTGTTTTTTCCAATTTTAGCAAATGATTGCCTTCAAGGATAAGAATCATCCACTCATTTTCATTCCTATCACTAAAGATACATAAATTGAATATAAAACGCAAGAAGGAAGTTCTGTCGAGAGGAATGGCTGAGAGGAAAGTGAGCAAAAGTTTGTTAATTCTTTCATTTCTTTTTTGTATAAATCCTTCCCTATTCTTCATCTAATCAGTAGGGAATACTTAATTGATGTGGGCTCCGAAAATTCGGCCCCAGCCTCCCCGCCGCGCGATTTCTTTTTTATTCTTCGGCGAGGGAGTTTTAACGGAATAAGTTCCGGGGTAAATTTTGGAAGGCAGATGGGTTTGTAGATAAGACACTACCCAGAGATTTCGCCCTCATTTTGTGAGGACTTTATGATCTGAGTTATGGTTTCCTATAGGCACAAGCCCCTATAGTTAATTACCCCTCCCACTAACGGGTGAGAACTTTCGATTAAGGCTAGTCGTCAATCAGATATGTATAAAATACGTGTTATCTGGCATATAGTAGCAGTAATGGATTTGGATTTGGATTTGGAAATTTAGAGAATTTGAGAATTCGGGGTATTGGAAGATTTGAAGGTTTTGATATTTAAAATAGAAATTTCATCATCTTTCACTTAGAGCGGATGACGGGGGAATGGATGATAGACCCGATCAAGATCCCATGGTTCCGTCGTCCCGGGCCATCATGGTCCCTGGTCTACTTAGTCAGAGGAGGTAGTCGACCCAACCTGACAGAAGGATCCTTGTCGGCAGCCATGGGTTGCTTCGTCCAAGGGGACCTTGTAGACCTGGGGTGAATGTTTGTTTAAGGGGACAAATATTAATCCACCTTAGCTTACAGAGGGCTTTGTGCCCTATCGATCATATCCTATTGTTCATATCTCAAGGATTTGATGTCAATAAAGAGCGTATTGGCGCTGGCCATAACCGGTATTTCGTGGTGCCATTTGGCGGCAAAACCACTCGGTTCAGAGGGCCCCGGGTCATAACCGTTTACCTGCAGTGCCATTTGGTGGCGAAACTGCAGGTTAGAGGACATGTACCACGTCCTTTCTGGCAAGAGATTGTTGGAGAATGGATCCTAGTGATATTTTCGACTAGGCATTTAGCTCTTTGTGAGCTGAAGTAAACTTTAATTTGTCCGCCCCGACAAACTATTGCGGATGGTGGATGTATTTTGCTTTAAGTTTTTGATGGATTTATTTCATTTGAAATATTTTTGGACTTTGGGAATTTTGGGTTTTTGGAGTATTTTGGTGGGTTTTGGATTTTGAATAGATATTTGGGTAGAATTTTGGAATTTTCGAAATGGACTTTGGATAGTTTAGATTTTCTGGCATTTGAATGGAATTTGAAAGTATTTGTGAACCCCTCCGGTTGAGATAACCAATCAATACGGCCATCATCGGGGTATTTGGGGAGCATTTCAATTTTCTGGATTGAACCTTGTCGACTCTATCTATTGGTCGATAGATGATCAGGTTTCATATGCTTCGTGCCTTTGTTAGTGAATTCATATTGTGGTAGGCATTGAAGGCCTAATATGAATGTATTAAGCCAAATATAACGGTCGCCACAACCGTATATTTGTTTAATGGTCCGAACCCTGTCGATTCCTATTGACCCGTATAGAAGGATCGGTTTCGAACCTGAATTCACTTGTCAACCCGCGCATCATCCCTAGACGTCACGTGTGTACCAACAACACGTTTGCCAGGGCCCATGCGGGTTTTATAATTGTTTTTTACCCCTTTTATTGTACCTATGTGTATACAATTTATAGTGCACGTGCAGGGGTACTTTGAAATAATTGTAGACGCCTTCTGTCTGCTTGTACGAATGTTGCAGATCCGGTGGCGTGGTGTAGCAGCTTCTGAATAGAGTTACTCGTTGCTTTGTACAGGTAGACTGTCGTGCACCACTCGTTGCTTTTCGTAGGTGGATCGTAGTGCACTAACTAATCTCCTGCCTTGGGTTGTAGAAGCTTGTAGGGACTCGTATTCTTTATGCATTATGCTGTGATTTTAGTCTTTGCAATACAACCATTACTGTTGGAGGTAGATATTCATCCTTAGACTGAAGTTGACTACAGGATACTGCATTTACTGTAGTCTTTATGCATCTACCCATGGATGGATGTTGTACATACATTCGTATTCATAGATGATTTGTATGGATTGCAGATCTTTATCTTTACCTACAGTGAATCAATATATTTCATAACCATTGATTGTTTATTGACTGCAAGTGTGTTGTAGCATTTGTTATTCGTTATTGATTGACATCGTTGCATACGTGTATGTTTGTTGTAATTGGTGTATTTGCTTGAACATCTTTCAATCATTCTAGCAATTGTTGCTTGTATCCTCAAGACACTACAAGTTTCTGTCAAGTTCATTATTGTTGATAGAAGATTTACACTTTTGTTGGAGTAGCTTTCATGGGTCTTTGATGGTTGATTGTATCTTGAGTGCTGATCTTTCTCATCGATGCTTGTATAATGATACTTTATGAATACCTCATTGGCTCATGAGAAATTCATGTTCAATGAGATTTAAATGTAAATCTTTTATTGCTTCGTTGTTCCTTGTTCTTTGCATGATCAAGATATTTAATTACTATAGAGATTAATTCTCTTATGATTATGAGCTTTGGCTTTTAATGAATTCTTTCATTTTAACCCAACCTCATAAATTCCTTCAGGTCGAATCAGAGTTCTTTACATTCATATTAACTATTTAAGTCCACTTGGCCTTGTTCAAATTCTTTAGAGCTCATGCTCATTCAAGTTTGAGCTTAATGCTTGCAGATTCAATGTCATATGAGTCCAAGATCAGACTCAAATCCAATATAGGTTCAAGCTCATGTAATGTTCAAATCAAGTTTGAGTGATCAACTAGCAAGCTTAAGTCCTTGCTCAAATTATTCAAATAAAATCCTTTGTAGTCTTTTGAGTTCAAAACATGTTCGAGTGTAGTCCTTGTTGTCTTGTAGAGTCCAAGTCTTAATTCAAAGAATAAGCTCAAGTCCCATATCCATAAATTTGAGTTCATGTTCACAGTTCTTTGTTCAACTCATGTGAGTTCAAATTCATTGTCCCCTGCTATCCTTTGAGTTCGTGTCCGAGCTCAACATGAGTTCAATCAAGTTCTCTTGTTTCAAGTCCAAGCTTATATTGCCTTTCAAGTTCACAATTGATGAAGTTTGAACCAAGTTCTCATTCCTTACAACATTACTTGATTAAGCTTGATTTTGTTTTAAATTATGCCAAGTTAAGTTCATTTGATTTGAGTTCTGAGCATAATCCCAAGTCCTTGGTTGTTCAAATGTGTCCAAACCTTTGTTTTCTTTGAGTTCAAAAAGGTCCGAGTGGAGTAACATTTTCACTCGAAATTTTGGCAGCCTTCCGGCGTCTCCCCCGTTTAGGGGAAAACTACGGAAAACTGGGCCTTTTCCACCACACTAAGAAATGCGAGCATGGGTGTTTTTGCAAAAAAGTATATATTTTTATTTTTTTTTAAAATATTTTGTAATCAAGGCAGTTGTTTCCCCGCAAGCGGGTACTTATGGGTATCCCCGCTTCGTCGTGCGCATCACACCGGGATCACTTCCCATCACGCTAAGAAAAGCGTGCATAGGCGGGGTTTCCAAGGCGATACGAACTTCGAAGAAGGAATTTAGGTGATTACCCGCTTCGTCGCAAGCGTCGTGACGCACTCCCTCCAACCACGCTAAGAAAAGCGTGTATAGGTGGTCGTTTTGTCTCGACGCATGCGTTGAAACGGGTTCTCGGAGTTTTAGGGTTTAGAATTTTTGTATACCTGCGCGAGGTCGACGGCGTTGACTCGAGGCAAGAGAGAGAAGCATTCTTTTTTTTAAAAAAAAAAATTATAATTAATCATGATTGATTATGACTAATTATAATTATCCTTAATTAATTATAATTAAATTAATTACAAATAACCTTAATTAATTACAAACAATATACTATTAATTAGTTTTAATAAATAAAAAATAATAATTAACCATAATTAATTAATGTTAACTTTAATTAAGATTAATTATAATTAATTAAAACTAATTATAATTAATTACTTAAAATTAATTATAATTAATTATAACAATTATAATTAATTTAATAATTATAGTTAATTATAATTCATTAAATATAATACTTTTTTTAAATTAAAACTAATTAAAATTAATTAATTTTAACTATCATTAATCATAATAATTATAATTGATTAGAGCAATCATAATTAATTATGATTAACTTTAATTAAAATTAATTTACTTTAATCCTCCCCCTCTCCTCTGTCTACAGTTCGGCGGCATTACTGGATTTGGCCGAACCAGCACACGAAGGGAGAGAGTTACCTTCACGGCAAGAGCTCCTTGCTTGCGATCAAAATGGGGTAACTTCCGATCCTAAAGGAAGGGAAAGTCGCTGAGGGAGGCGGAAGGAAGAGGAGGATCGGTCAAGGCTTTGGGTTGATGAGCTGAGATCGGCCAACAGAGGGAGTGGGGATTTCGGCTAGAGATCGGAACTTCAAAAGGAGGCTTCGGCTAGGTAAGTCTTCCTCTCTCGGCTTCTCTCTCTCTCTCTCTCTCTCTCTCTCTCTCTCTCTCTCTCTCTCTCTCTCTCTCGGCTTAGGGTCGGCACAGGAGGTGGCAACGGGATGAGTGGAAACGGGATCGGGAGATTTGCGAATGGGGGAGAGACGAGCGCCTTGCGTGTATGGAACGAGTAGAGCTTGGAGTCGAGAGCAGGAGAAGAGCCTTGGGTCGGTATTTAACGACTCGAATGGGAGTGGGATCAAGGGATCGAC
Source organism: Dendrobium officinale (assembly GCA_019514585.1). Taxonomy (NCBI): domain Eukaryota; kingdom Viridiplantae; phylum Streptophyta; class Magnoliopsida; order Asparagales; family Orchidaceae; genus Dendrobium; species Dendrobium officinale. The sequence continues at coordinate 18,922,929 of CM033700.1, read as the reverse complement.
GCAGGATTCGCGGAGACAGACGCGAACTGCTCCGCGTCTACAGTGATATGGCGAGATTTGAGGGATTTAGCAGAGATAGGCGGGATTTCAGCGGGATTTGAGCCAGATTTTGCGGATGATTTCATGGATCCGACGGGAATACCAGGTATTTCTTCTCTTTTCCTTGTGTTCCTTTGGTCATAAGATTAAGGTCAACAATTGAAGACAAAAGTTTGAAAACGGAAAGATATTTGTGAAAGAAGAGGAAAACATTCGAGATTTCTTTTATTCCGAAAGTGGAATAAAGAGTAAGTGAACTATTAATTTAATTTGATTTAGATAGTTCTTATGCAAGTGCGTGCGGTGATTTCCGTTTTTTCCAATTTTAGCAAATGATTGCCTTCAAGGATAAGAATCATCCACTCATTTTCATTTCTATCGCTAAAGAAACATAAATTGAATAGAAAACGCAAGAAGGAAGTTCTGTCGAGAGGAATGGCTGTGAGGAAAGTGAGCAAAGTTTGTTAATTCTTTAATTTCTTTTTTGTATAAATCCTTCCCTATTCTTCATCTAATCAGTAGGGAATACTTAATTGAAGACAATGTTTTGAAAACGGAATGATATTTGTGAAAGAACAGGAAAAAATTCGAGAATTCTTTTCTTCCGAAAGTGGAATAAAGAGTAAGTGAACTATTAATTTAATTTGATTTAGATATGATTTTATATTCTTATTTTCTAATTGAAGAAATCATTATTGTAGGAAGGATTCAATTAAAGTAAGCATCGGTTCAATGGTTCAATAGAGAAGGAAGGAAATTGCAAGGAAGAGAAAACTGTTGTGAGGTAATCTTATAGAAGGAATCAAATATTTGTTGAGGAATTCAAATTGGAATTTAATACTTATTAAATTATTATGTTATGGTGAACAGTTCTTAGTACAAGACAATGATTGAAAGAGGAAATAAAGTGGGTATTATATAATTTTATCTTTATTTTATTCTCTATTTTTATTTAGTAAGGAGCATAATATATAATTGTTTTAAGACTTATAAATTATGCTGAAAATTATTATGTATGAAACGAACAAATGTATATGCAAGTGTATGAAATGTGAAAGAAAATGTACGTTGAAAGTCTACCTATAAAAGAAAAGAGAGTATAAGTTAGAAAGCAATTATAGATATATATGATACTTATATGTATTTAGAAGGTAATGGATAAAAATAAATGGGAAAATGGTAAGCATCCAAAATTTACAGGAGTTCACCCCCGTATAGTACTGATTGGGGAAGCAACATACCCGTACAAGTAAAAAGTAAAAGAAAAAAAGGAAATTGAAAAGGATGTACCTTTGGTACATTTAGACGGTGCTCCTGTACTAATTAAATGAAAAATGAATATATATTAAAGTATTATAAATATTATAAAGGAATATGATATGATATGCATAAATGAATGAAATGAAGTAAAGAAAGGAAATGTATATCAAATGTTAAATGAATAGATGTATATTAAATGTTATATGTATTGTGCTTTTTATATATTAATTGTTATAGAAGTTACCTACTGAGTTTACATAGTAAACTCAACCATGAAATTAATGTTTCAAGTAAATCTCCAGAATTAGAAATGGCCGGAAGGGAATAGTTTGTTTATAGAAGACAACACAATAATGAAAACAGGTAAATCGTCTTATATAATTTTTAGGTTTTTTTTTTTCAAAGGTGAAATGAATAGATTTTTGGACCATTTGTATAATAGTGGCTATTTAGTTGAAATTAGAAAGTTGTATATTGTATTACACTATTACTTATGAATTATATTGATTTAATTCTATCGTCTGACTTTTAGTTCCCGCGTAGCTAAGTCGAGCATCCGGGCTGGGTCGTCTTAGCCACCATCTAACTTAGTACCAATGAAGATACTCCCTTATCATTTCCTTTACTGTAACCTTTTCCTTTTAATGTGCAAGGGTACATTGCGTTCCCAGGCAGTACCATAAGGGGGTGAGCTCTATCAGTCAATATGCACATACAAGCATACTATATCATATCATTTTATTTTACTTTTTTCACATCATTTCATATTGAATTTTATAATAAATATCATGATAATATATGATCTATGATATCTTTTAATTAAACAAGATCAATTGTGATGTAGACAATGGGGGGGGTCAACTCATGTCCAAAATAAATCAATTTTGGCTTCCCCCGAGTTTACAAGCTTAATCAATTTGAGTTGAAATTTTAGCTCATTTATGAGCTGGTCTTTAGTTCATTTATTGAACTAAGGGTTAGCTCATTATTAACTAACATTTTAGTTCATATTTATTTTTTATTAAATGTTATAGTTTTTATTATTATATGTTTTTAATTATGTTAGTCTCTTGGAATTCTAAAGCGGCTTTTGGAATTCCAAGATGTTGTTTCATTTTCCCATTCTGTGGCTCTTTGGATTCCTCCATGTGTTTTGTTTTTTGTGCCTTTGCCCATTGGGATTCCGACCGATTGCTGGTTTTCCGCGCCTGGGATGATTCCCGCAGCTGTGGCTCCTTGGTTCAGTGCGGCCTCCTTGTCTCCCGCGGCTGCTGCTTCGGTTCCTGGGCTTGGGCTGTTTTCCGTGATGCATGGGGGGATTTTCGTGCTCATGGTGCTTAGGTTCTTGTGCAAATTAATGTTATGTGTCTTTTGATATTCACTTTCATACCTATATATATGGGAGGTTTGTAATGTTTTAAAATAATTTAATGATATGTGATTTTTGGAAATGTAAACCTGCGGGTTTCATGGAAAAGCTTGCGAGCTTTGTCCGTCTCTTTCTCATCCCCTTCGGAAATCTTGCGAGATCTTTCCAACCTTTCGTCTCGGCTTCTAATCTCTTTCGTCTCTCCGCAAGTGCCACTCCATATGTATCTTTCATTTCTAAGTAAAACAACTTTAGGGTGTCTTTAATTTCAAGTCAAAAGTTGTAATCTGTCGTCGTTTGTAATGTTTTTTAAAATTTCTTCTTTTTAGTTTAATTTGAAATGTAAGAGTTTGTTCTTCCCCATCTTAGTCACATCTTTCGTGATTTAGTGGGTCGTCGTTCAGTACTATCATTCGTGCGGGCGAGGGGTATAGGCTCCCCTATATTTCTTGCCCCCACCAATTTGGTATCAGAGCAAGTTAGGAAGTCCTAGGGTTTGGTTGTCAAATTGAGTTGTTAAGTCTGAGCCTGTCAAGTTTTGTTTTAGTTTGTCAAGTTTTGTTTGTCAAGAAAAATCTTAGTGAATCATAACAGTTGTTGTGATTTTCGCGAGTCTTATTGTGAGTTTAAGTTTATGTTAAGTTTTTTGAGTCTTTTTTGAGTCAATTTAAAAAATGGAAAATAACAAAAAATTGGCTTCATTTATGGAGGAGATCAATCATGACAATCCAGATGTCCCACTCCCGTTGGACAGATGAATTCCTACAGAAGGTGATTCAACGGATCCGCTTCAAGATCGACTGTACAAGCTTCAGTATCACATGTTTCTATGTGATCAAAAATTCGAAAAGTGGAAGAGATTTCTGCAAAGGCAATTCGAGAAGGAACAGGAAGAAATTTTGAAGAAATTTAGTGAGAAACTTAAAGAGCTGGATGAACAGTATGCACCTCCTCAAGAGAAACCAGAACTGACTCATCGGGAGATGAGTTCTTCAAGAAGGGGAGAATCTGATGTAGACAAAGGGGGGGTCAACTCATGTCCAAAATAAATCAATTTTGGCTTCCCCTGAGTTTACAAGCTCAATCAATTTGAGCTGAAATTTTAGCTCATTTATGAGCTGGTCTTTAGTTCATTTATTGAACTAAGGGTTAGCTCATTATTAGCTAAAATTTTAGTTCATATTTATCTTTTATTAAATGTTATAGTTTTTATTATTATATGTTTTTAATTATGTTAGTCTCTTGGAATTCCAAAGCGGCTTTTGGAATTCCAAGATGTTGTTTCATTTTCCCATTCGGTGGCTCTTTGGATTCCACCATGGGTTTTGTTTTTCGTGCCTTTGCCCCTTGGGATTCGAGCCGGCTATTGGTTTTCTGCGCCTGGGATGATTCTCGCAGTTGTGGCTCCTTGGTTCCGTGCGGCCTCCTTATCTCCCGCAGCTGCTGCTTCGGTTCTTGGGCTTGGGCTGTTTTCCGTGATGCATGGGGGGATTTCCGTGCTCATGGTGCTTAGGTTCTTGTGCAAATTAATGTTATGTGCTTTTGATATTCCCTTTCATACCTATATATATGAGGGATTTGTAATGTTTTAAAATAGTTGAATGATATGTGATTTTTGGAAATGTAAACCTGCGGGTTTCATGGAAAAGCTTGCAAGCTTTGTCTGTCTTCTTTCTCATCCCCTCCGAAAATCTTGCGAACTCTTTCCAACCTTTCGTCTCGACTTCTAATCTCTTTCGTCTCTCTGCAAGTGCCACTCCATCTTTATCTTTCGTCTCTAAGTAAAGCAACTTTAGGGTGTCTTTAATTTCAAGTCAAAAGTTGTAATCCGTCGTCGTTTGTAATGTTTTTTTAAATTTCTTCTTTTTAGTTTAATTTGAAATGTAAGAGTTTGTTCTTCCTCATCTTAGTCGCATCTTTCGTGATTTAGTGGGTCGTCGGTTAAGGACCAATCATTCGTGTGGGCGAAGGGTATAGGCTCCCTATATTTCTTGCCCCCACCAAATTGCCTATCATAAAAAAATATAATATTAACAGTGAGAAAATAGATAATAATAATAATACTTGATGCATTATGTGTAGAGAAGGAAATATCATTATTGTAATTAAAAAGTCATGAGTACTCACATTGAATGTTTTCAAGATTTAATATTTTCCAAAACCTCAAGCATTGTTGTAGATTCAAATACTCGTATCAACTTAATTATAAAATCTTCCACTATCCAAATAACATTAATATGATCTTAAACCTTCAACTTAGAGTTCTCAATTATAAAGCAACAATTCTTATATGTGTGAAATACACCGTTTATGCTTGTGACGTCTAACTTCTCCTATTTCCAACACCTAAAATAATGCAAATCTTTATTACTTAATCATTAAACATAATTCATTTTCCTTTAATTAATATTTTAATGTTAATTATTTTCGTATTTAATTAAACCCTGATTTAAAAAAATCTAAAATATTATCTAAATTCATAATTTTCCAATTTTTACACTTTACCATTGCCTAAATTAAATTAAAATAATCTCTATTTTCGGTTTTGCTTTAAAATCATAAATTTGGAAATCAAAATTTCATTAATTTCATCATATTAGCATGTCAAAACGTCCCCATCACTTAATTAATAATTACGGCTTAAGTATTTTCGGATTATTTTAAATTAAAAATTAAGAAAATTAAAAATTTGTGAAAAACCCTAATTTTCACCATTAAAATTTTTTCTAAGACCAATTGGACCAATATTAGTTAGAGCACTTCCAAAGAAAATGAATTTTGGAAGATGCCCTAAATTTTACAATCTCAAAATTTTTGAAGGAAAACTAAAATTAGGGTTTTAGAAGGTACCATTAAACTTTCTTACAATGCTCTTTTAAAAAATTTCAAGATTTGGAGAACCCTAGATTTTCATCATCCTAAGAAAATCTAAGTGAGAAGAAGAAATTCTAGGTTTAAAGTCATACCTTCTTCTTCCCTAAGCCTTCCTCTTGATATTCCCCAAGATTCGCCGCCAGAAACCACCGGTCGCCGCTCGCCAAAACTCCAAACCGCCGCCCTCTTCCTCTCTCGTTCACTCTCTCCCTTGATCGGGCAATGAAATGAGGAAGGGACCGAATGTTTTGGTCCCTTAAGCTCTTTGGAGTGTTGGGAAATGCCAATGGCGCATGCGCCCTTACATGCATTTGTGCTCTTGTGAGTTAAGAGGGGTTATTTAGTCATTTGGCCTTAAATAATCTTTGACGATTTTTAATTTCCAATCCATGCGAAATTAACCCTAAGTCCTTTATATCAAATCGATCAAAATTTAATGTAAAATTTTATAAAAATTATTTCGTCGAATTCTGGCAACTTCGAAAATTTGCCTATTTTCATCTCGGTGTGTAGCAACGCGTCGCGAAGTTACGATTCGACATATTCGAATTTTACACTTTTCCCTTTGAAACTGACTATGTGAGTGTGTAGATCAACAAGGTGGCAGGATTGGGAGGTACAGCTAGTGGTAAATCAATAGAGGTTGATGCTGATGATGTCACAGCTGACTTTGAAACTGATTGATCTACTTTGTGCCAAATGATGCTAGAGATAGCCACTTAAAACTTGTGCAAAGATGAGATAGGCATCAACAGGCATCAACAAGTGGCAGATCTGGGGCAAGTTATAAATAAAACTGTTAACTTATAAGAAAATGTGGTGAAAGCCTCTTTAGATGAGCCACAGAACAAATGTGGTGGTCAGATGGTATTTGGTTTTAGACAAGGTGGCAATGATGGAAAAGGCTGACAGAAGCAAATCTTGGCTTTTAGACAAGGCGGCGACGATGGAAAAAGGCTGAGAGTAGCAAATTATAGAGGCGGCTTTAAATTGTTGAATGAAGTACGAAGGAAACATTGAATTGCAGTTGAGGTTGATATAGAAGAACAGGAATGGGAACAAATTTTATCTGATTTTATGATTCATTAGCTATAGACTATGCATGAGAATAGCAGCTTGAGGTTTTTATTTAATGCCAGTTGAAGTAGGACTATCAGAAAAGAGGGTTGTTTGATATATATAGGAAAGATTTTTTTTGGAGGGTCCCGTCGACATCATCCCTATGGTTCTAACAATCCAAAAACATTAGTTATTGTTCTTTACAGTAAGACTGATTCTTGTTCACCATCAAAATGTTGTATCACAATATATCAGATGCTTTTTATATTTTGGAGATTTGGCTTCATGCTAAAGAAATTTGCAACAAATACATCAACCATATTCTGTTAATGTAGCAAAATAAGGTCTAGGTCTTTATATGACAGATTCTTAATTCTTGAACCTTTAAATCTCTACATGAGATGATGAACCTGCAATAAATATCTAAAATGCTTTTACTTCTTGGTGATTATGAGCAGGTTTGATGATTCTATTGGCAAGTTTGGATTTGCCTCACAGCTGAGCCTTTTGGTATCTGCATTGGATATGTCATTTGAAGCCAAATATCTGGAAGATTTTGTTTCAGGTTCCATATATATTTGTAAGGTTTCTTATTTGCAAATTTTATGAAGATTCACTTCCTATTCATTGGTCTTTGTGGTAGACAGCTGAGAACTCAGGCTCTGATATTTCTAAGATCTCTGATTGTATACCTCCTCCAGCAGTTGTGGATCGCATCCTTAAAGAGATTTTCCAGAATGGTACCATGAAAATTTTCAGCTGGATCTAATTACTGTTGCTTCTTCTGTTTATGATTGTGATAACCGGCTATCATTGTATTACTCTTTATAACCGTGTGCATTAGCCTTTTAATTTAATGGAGATGGCATTAGTTTTGGAGCCCGCTAAAAAGTTTTGTCAATCAACTAATTTTTTGTACTTCTGTCAAGTTATTAACTTTTGACTTTCATGTTTATCTTCCATTTACTTTTGCTTTATTTTAAAATCAATTTTATCTCGCATGTATGTGCTAATTAAGGTTTATTGATTGGCGTGCAAAAAACAAAATCATATTAGTCTAACTTGTTTGACTGAAACATTAATGTTCCTTGCAATGAAATTAACAGTGGTCAAGAAATGACTTTTATGTTATGCTGATTGTTGGTTATTTGGCAAATTTCAGTTCTATTTCATGATCTTGGCATGCAAATGACCATAGAGCTGTTGAAAAGGCTCTGCTTTTTTTTTTTTTCCGTAGAAACTTGTACTCAATCATAAAAATGCAAGTGCTAAATTCTAAATTATTTGATTGAGAACTAATAATCATAAGTGGCAAGAGCCATGAGCTAAACTATGAAATGTTGAACCTCATTCGCAATATACAAAGGTAAAATGGGGTCATGATTCTCAAATGCATTAAATGATGCATGATGCGAACTATGAAGTATTCTTTTTTATGTATGTTGGTTAATCTTACTTTGAAGCCATTTTTTTTTTTCTGATCTGTATTCTGTTGTTGTTGACCATTAAAAGAGATGCAAAAATTTAAATTAATTGTAGAGATTTGGATGTTTAGGTGGATGAGTGGCTTCACTCTTAGAGACAGAATATGAAATGACTATATACGTGAATAAGTTGGAGTAGCTCCAATGGTGTATAAGATTAGAGAGAGTCGATTTAGATGGTTTGGTCATATAAGACGTTGGCCTACGGATGACCCGGTTAAGAAAGTATATGTTTTAGATTTGGCCTATGTTAAGAAAGGTAGAGATAGATTTATAAATAGACTTGGTTAGAAATATTAGAAATGATCTTTTTTTTTATTAGATTTAAGTGAGATTGTGACTCTTAATAGTACACAGTGGAGAAAAAGGATTCATGCAACTGATTCCATATTGTGGGATAAAGGCTTGATATTGTTGTTCTTGTTGTATATGTATTATGTTGTCAGAGGTTTTCTTTTCCCATTGCTTTGTTGCTATTCAGATTCCTGATTGAATGCAATTGTGTGTAGGAGTTGAAAGTTGGAAATCTGTAGACTTCGAGAAAAGAAACTCTCGTTTTATAAAAGGTGCTCCTCTAGGCTCTCTATTTGCTGAGTTCTGTCTGCATTTGTTGTGGCTTGGGAATTGCAACATCAGAGGTTTGCACGTAACTTCAAGTTTTTTTTTTCTTAAAGCACTCGCTTTTATAAGCTAATTGAAGTGGATTTATTCTGTCTGATCTTTTTTGAGAGTTTGATTAAATTTGAAATTTTGATTAGAAGTTCTATTTTAATCTTTTTACATCTGATTTTTTTTTTTTGTTTTTGTTTTATCGTGCAGCAATTTCCACTCTTTGGATTGAATTTGTGAGAGAAGTTCGTTGGTGCTGGGAGGAGTCTCAACCATTGCCAAAAATGTCAGCTTCCTCCAGTATTGACCTGGCCACATGTTTGGTGCATCAGAAACTGCAGATGGTACTGCCATATATGTTACACTTCTTTCCTATTATTAACAATTTTAATGGAAGGTGGGTCTGCGGGTATTTAGCAAGCATAGTCAAAAGTTTGATTTGTGCTAGGTTTTTAAATGCTTTGTTTTGGAATGGGTTAATCATGGTAACCTTTATTGTAATCCAATCTAATAATCAACCAGTTAGGAGGCTAACTGTAGTACTGTAGGAATAGGAAACACAGCCATAGAAATAGGATGAAGTAGATCTGCTAGAATAGGGTGAGACTTCCAAAGTCTACTAAAACAATGCTGCTGATATTAATCACGAGAACAAGCGGCAGGGCTAACCGTAGAAACAGGAATCCCACAAAAATAGAATCCAAGCCGTTAATCCAAATGTATAAGTTCATGATATGCATGTAAGAACGAACTCCACTGACCAAGTGCATTTCAAAAAATAGAACAAAAAAATTAAGCATTCAAAATTTGTTTTGAAAAGATCAATATAATGCAAACATGTTGTGTCTCTGCCAACTGGGGAGGTTGAGTTTCCCATCACAGATAGTGCTGGCTACAATTATATGCTGGGCATATTTTGGGTGGGCTCAGGTTTAAGACATCCCTGTGATTAGCGTAAGAAGGTCCTCGTGATGAAGCAAACTTAACCTAAAAATGCCGCATCAAAAAGTGTCAGGTTTGGTTAAGCCTTGAATACAAAGAATACAATTACTGCTTGTTGTTCTTTCAGTCCACTAAAAGATATGAAGAATACATTTCTTTCTGATTGTTTTTAGATTTTTTTAATATAAACTTAATTGATAATACTTTGAAGGCAATCGCTCTTTGAAGATTTCAAATCTTAAATCAATTTTTAATTCTAACTGATGGCATTTTGCATAGAAAATAGAAAATCAACTATAAAATGGTGCAACAGCATTCATTATGGTTTTACTTGGACTAGATTATGTGGAGTCTAGGCACATTGAATTGTCACGCAGAATATAAGAAAAGTAATCAAAGAAGTACAAATGCAAGTGATGGTGATGGTGTACATAAAGTGTTAACATAAGAGTGATTAAGAGTTAATAAGCTATGCTCATAATATATTTGATTTCATTAGCAACATTAAAATGCAAACTTGTGAAACAATTAATGCAACCCACAAGTACAACCATATACAGGAAATATTCTATGTTGTAGAGACTTAGTTAACAATAAGCTCCATTTATTGAGCAATAAGCCTAGAAACCACAATTGTAATGGATGAACTCAACCACACAAGCTATTATATTCAAATATACCAAAAACTATTCTACATGCGTGTTGAGGGAGAAAAGACTGTGATATGAAGATGTTTTGAAATTTTACAAGAAAAGATAATAGAATAGTTTTGATGTAGTATGACTAATAAATCTCATCTCAACTCGTATAAATTATTCCGAGAAATCGAAGTCAAATAAAATCAAGTAAAGAAATCTGGGTTATTTAGTCCTCACGAAGGGATTAGATTTCCTTTAAGTTAATCATACTTGAGGACATCACCAATAGACACTATTGATAAAGGAATTGTGCTCTTATTTTGATTTGCTCAGGTTAACATCGAGGGAAAAAATTATTCAAAGAATTTTATCCAGAAAGGGTGGTCTTTGCTTTGAGAAAGGTCAATCCATAAGGCAAAGGGTGAACCACTGTAACTAAGTCAGATGATTGACTCTTCACATAGAAAATCTACATGATAATAATTGTTGAATAATCAAAAGTTGAGAGGAGCATGAAAGGGCTCAAAAGGGTGATGGATTTTGGTAAGGAATCCAACAAAAAGTAAAATCAACTTAGTCAAGTTTTTATCAATCCTTCATCCACGTTATTAAGTTTGGGACCATTTAGTTGTTAAGGTAGTTGACCTGGCTCGACCATGAGATGCTTTGTCGCCAATTTTGAGTTGTGTCATCCAAACAGAGCCTCATGATATCTAACCAAACAAAAAAAATACTGATTTTTAAATAGGTGAAATTTATGTGTAAACAAAATATGTATTTTTTTGGATATTTTCTGGATTATAGACCTTGTAAATTCTAAGAAAAGTTGGACGCCAAGATCATAACATCTGGACTCTAAATGAAATGGCAGCAAGCAAATAAAAATCCCCAAGATCCCATCCTGGAATAATGTACTGCGCAGAAGTATATCTATTTTGTTGGAATTTTTTACTGAATTACTTTACCTTAATGGCATGCCTAATTGGAAATCTTTGTTGTCATTTTAAGCTGGCAATATGCATTGAAAAGAAGAATTTGCTTGTTCATGAGCCTCCGAGTGGTGTTGAAAGTGAAGCTTCTAGTGTTAATAAGGTGCTATTATTTTACTTGTTTCTGCTTATGATTATGCTTTTGAATTCTCATTCTAATTGTTTTTAAGTTATGTTTATGTGCAACCTTTGCATTTCATCATTTTCGCTAGGAGTATGAAATAGCAATATGAAGACTGATCCTATGATTTTACTGAACAGGTTGATTTGCATGATGCATGTGATCAGTCTCATGATATGCTTTCTAAAACCTCTCTGGGTACTAGCAGGTGAACTAAAAATATTTCTTATAATTATGTTATTACTTTTATTTTTTTTATGTTTAAATGAATTACAAGGCATTTTGATGGTGACTGTCATGCTAAGAGAAGGGGTGGTGAATGTGTTTTAAATTTTTTTACAAATTAAAGTGGAAGTATGAGTGAATGTTATGTGAGTAAATTAATAGATGCAATTACAATCTAAAACACAAGTGAAAAAAAATTAAATATGAGAAATAAGCACACAGTTTTTATATGATCTGGTACCGAACTGGGCCTACTTGCACGCCTTAGACTCCATTGGCTTAGGATTCAACTAATCATTCTCCCCTTCACTCCTCAAGCTGCCAAAGTAAATGCCACAATCATACCCTCCTATATGGGATCTTTCAACCCATCAATATCCATGCAAACTCAAGTATTCCAAGTATTTTTACAGATCGGATTGTAATTCAAATTATAAGAACTGAGTTGAAAACACAAGAACGATCTTGCAACTCAAACTTGTTCTAAGCAAGCTTGCAATCGTATTGAACATCATTGGCTCGTGATCTCCCAACATTTTGCACTTAAAGAACAAAATCATTTCATTGGAATTTGAAAGAGAAAAATGTTTTTTAAGAAAGGTTTTAGGCCTGAATTTCTATAAAGATTCTGGGTTAAATTTTGGTTTATGCTTATAGGCCCAATTCCCTCTCAAATTGCTTAGAAGAAGATCCTAATATTTAGCTGCAAATCCTGTATCAACGAATTTTCCCTTAATATGCTTGCCAACTATGCAATGTGATCTCATCTTAATTGGTGTGACGAGCTGCCCCATGACACTATCTCGTGTGAACATGGTAACGGCAAAGAGTGGAATTTTCGAAAATTGATTGAACTTTTTATTTTTATTGAAACTAAAGGATGTTATAACACAAGAATATGGTATTTTTAAAAAATTTATCAAAAGATATCATTGGATCATAGAATTATAAATTAGCTCTATTTATAAATTAATTACCTTTTTAATCCTTAAACAATCTTTATGAAAGTTGATTTATCAAAATTAGTAATTAAAATAGAAGAATTAAGAACAAGTAGTTTTGCCAAAAAAATGCAACTTAATTATGGAGCATTTAAGGAATTGGAAAATAAGTTCATATTGTCTAATTAACAAAATATTAAAATTTATAGTATTCAAAGATTATTAATTAATCTAATTTAAATGGGATTATTAAGGGCTTTAAGGTCAGTGCAAATATGCTTGAGCCATGTATCAACACAATATGTAATTAGAAGAAAATGAGAACACAGCTTGGTGACTTTAAAATAGCCTTTCGTGAGCTTGAGTCTTACTCCCAAATTTCATGTTGGTGTTGAAACTCAACCTCTAGTTCTGTGGGCTGCTGAAATTTGCCACATTGATCATCTTGAAGCTAGTAAAAGCCTTGTTGCTCAACATGAAACTGTTGAAAATCCTACTTGCTGAGATGTGAAGCTCAACAAATATGCAATGTAATGCTTCAATTGCTCTGTTGATCTCCCAACTGTGGCGGTTCCCATCCTTGCACGTAAGATTTCCAATTTGGCATGTTGCCGACCGATTCTTCTTGCAAACAGTCTCCTCCGGTTTCTTCAGCATGGTATTGCTCGTTGATCCGATCTTGACCTACATGAAATTGCCGAGCCTCACAGGTAAAGCTTCGGCTCATCTGTTACCTCTGTCGGATCTTAATCACAAGAATAGACACAGATATGTCTGACTGGCCCTAATATGCAAACTCCAACACCCTTATGATCGAAAGATTGGTTCGCTCGTCCGTTGGCATAATCCACTCCTGTACCAGTTGGCTAGTACTATGCCATTTTCTTATTACTTCCGCCTCTGCCTTCTACAGGGAAATTTTTGTTTATTCACTATAAGTGAACTACTTGATATATAGGCTTATTCTCTTAAAGCAATGTAATGCTTTGTCCTGCTCTTAGTTAATTGAATTCTCAAGTATTGTCGACACATGCAATCACTTTAATTGATAGAGGTTGAAGTAATTCAATAAATCGGTAATAATAATAATAATAATAATAATTTTTAAAGAAGCAAACAAGAATTCAATTTCGAAGACCCACGTCGTGATTTTTAATTCGGGCGGATGGTTTAAATTTGAAGACTCGTGTCGTGATTTTTAATATGGGCGGATGGTGTTAAATTCCGAAGACCTCACACAATCGATTTTTGATCCGGGCTGAAAGAAACTACGGCAAATACCGTCCCCATTTTTAAAATCTTCTAGTACCCTACCAATATGTAAATCTAAATCTTCTTTAATAAGAATGCTTTCTTCAAAAGTTATTATTTATATTAATTCTTCTATGCCATTTCAAAGTTTTGATTTGGATCACATATTCAAATCTACTTAAGGAGCATAAGCATTTATAATATTAATAATCTCAATATTAATAACAATATTTAAAGCTATATTTCTATCTCAAATTCTATTAATTTCTACATCATTATCCTTCAAAATCTTATCTATAATCACACATACATCATTTTTAGTATGACTCCTACCCTAATATCATAGTTTAAATCCTAAACTATCAATCTCTTTAATCTTCTCTCTAATACATTTTGTTTCCAAAATGCATAGAATGTTTATCTTTATATGAATTATAATATCTATTAATTTCATTAATTTATCTTTAAGGAAACCTATATTCCAAATTTTTATCCTAATTCTACTTTCATGCACTTGCTTCTTTGCCCACATCCATCCATAATGTGGGAACCCTTTGCTTATTTAACATTGCACTTGGGTGCCAGTGTTGTGACCCTTGTACACTTCTCATTGTACTTAGGCCATATAGTGTGTTGCTTCCAATGAACTCCTAGGATTAACACAATGTATTAAAATATTCATGTTATAATTGTTCGACAAGTTTTACAGTTGCTATCAACTACTTAATACAAGCCTCCACTTTTCTCATCTAGAGCTTGGGACCTATCAATGACAGTGTTAATTCAAGCTTCATCATTAAAGTTGTGTAGTTGCTATAATGTGAGGCACCAACTATGATGGAACAATATGATTTTGCCTGTATACGACTTCAAAAGGGTTGTGGCCTGTCAATTGATTCTGAAATCAATTGCAAGCGAACTTGACTTGACCTAAGATTTGATCCCATTTACGAATATTTTTCCCAATAAAACATTTCAAAAGACTTCCCAAACTCCTATTGATTGTCTCAGTTTGATTGTCGGTTTGTGGGTGAGCAACACAACTGAATCGGAGATTAGTGCAAAGTTTGGCCAATATAGTTCTCTAACAATGGCTATGAATTTGGCATTCCTATCAGAAGTGATTGTTTTTGGGATTTTATGTTGTTGAACAACCTCCTCGAAGTAGAGATTGGCAATATGAGATGCATCTAGTGTCTTTCTGCAAGTTATAAAGTGAACCATTTTCTAGAAAAGGTTAATTACCACCATGGCAAATCCAGGCTGATGTCTACCCAAGGTGTGTCGGGTACTTACAAGGGAAATATAATCCACTATTTTTGTTGTTTTGTTTTTGTTATTCTGCATTTTCGAAATTTCCTAACGTAATTGCTCCACATCTCTAATGAGAAGTGGCTAGTAGAAATTTTCCTAAATAATTGCCAGTCTTATTACAACGAAAATGGCTTTTTGAAATGATAGCCTCTTGCATAGAATAGCATAAAATGTATAGTTTATTACCTGAGAAGAGGTAGCTGTGTTGGTTGTGGAAAGTTTATATGCATGTTGTTGCAATGTTCCCATTTCTTTTGAAAGTCCGGATCTTGAGCATATAACCCTTGAATGACTTAAAACCTTCCTGTTTCAATTGGATAGTGTTGAGTAAGTTTAGGCAACAGCTAAGCACATGTACCATTTGGAGGGATGTGCAAGATTTGTATCATAGTGTATAATGGAAAGAGGATAAGTACTCTACCCATTTTAATTTTTTTTTGCACTTGAGTGCTTTTCATGTTCTAAAAATAGAATGAATTTTTGTGCCAACAAGTGACTCCAACGTTGTGAAGGCCTAGATAATAGCACAAAACTCTTTGTCATTAGTAGAATACCTTTGGTAGAATTCATTTAGTTTCTTGTTGAAGTAAGCCACCAGATGACCACCCTAATTTAGCACCTCCCCAATGTCTATGTTAGAAGTATCACAATCTACTTCAAAACCTAAGAAAATTCTGGGAGAGCTAGATTGAGCATTGGGGTCACAAGTAGTTTTAGCTGATCAAAACTATCTTGAGCCAAGGTTGTCCATGTGAACTGTGATTGCTAGAGTAGTTTACTTAATGGTGCAGTGATTGAACTAAATTTTTAATGAAATGGTAGTAGAAGGAGGCCAGCCCATGGAATCTTCTCACATCAGTCATGGAGAGAGCTGTAGACCATCCCTTAATGACAACCACCTCGGGCTCCATTTTAATGCATATTTGAGAGACCGCAAAACCCATAAATTTAATTGTGTTCACTAAATACTACATTTGGCGGAATCAAAAAATAGTCGTTGCTCTTGGAGAACTTCTAATACTTGACAATTATCTTATTTACAACAAAGTTCTCAATACACATTTACACATGCACCATGTGTCTTCCTTTTTGGACATGAGGAGGACATGTATGGCACAAAAACTAAAATTTGGCCACAAATCTGATAGTTATTAGGTCGTCAACTTGTCTTTATAACCCATCGTATTCTTTGGGAGATATCTTGTATTGTCGTCTTGGTGGAATGACCGACCCTGAAATGAAATCAATGGCATGCTAAATTTCCCTCATGGTAGGTAGTCTGGCGGGAGTGTCAGGAAAGATGGTACTAAAGGTTTGCAAGAGGTCTCAAATTGCGGTTGGAGGAATAGTTTGGGTGGGATTCCCTTCCATCAACATAAGGATCGCCCGATGTTATACTGACCATAGGGTTTGTAAGAATAGGGCTTGAAACTCTATTATTGGATTGGATGGTTCTGTTCCCAAAATCTCCTTTAACAGCATTGAGATAACCATTCAACCATCTTTGTGAAAGGAATAGGTGTTGTAATAACCATTATGGGTGGTCTTGTGGTCGAATTGCCACGACCTCCACATCCTTTGTTTGATAGAAGGTTTGTAGGAGGTCTCAGATTGCTGCTGGAGGATTAGTTTAGGCTGAATTTTCATTCATCAACATAAGGATTGCCCCATGCTATACTGATCATAGGGCTTCTGAGAATAGAGCGTGAGCCCTTTTACTGGATTTGGGGGGTTCTGTTCCTGAAATCTCCTGTAGTAGCATCAGGGTAAGCACCCGACCATCTTTGTGAAAGAGATAGGTGTTGTGATTACCATCATGGGTCGTCTTGCGATTGAATTGTAACGACCTCCCTAGTATGATATGGCATGCATCCTTGGGCTCTACATTGCATAGCACCTATTCTTAAAAACTTCCTCCAATGAAAAATTGAATCAAACATTGCTTGGTGGCATATATTTCATTAACTTTCTTGAGTCACGTTAATAGGTAAGGTTTGGGTGTGCTTTTGTTGCCAAATTTAGCTTATTTACCATGATAGTGGAACTCCAGATTTTCGTAATTTCCACCATCAAGAACAAGATTACAAACCTTGCCTTGCACTGTGCATCTTGTGCGAAAAAAGTTGTGTTGAAGCCACACTTATTTGTGGTTGTAGTGGATATTTAGAAGGCATTGGACCACTTGTAATTCTCCTTCTTCTGCTTGCAATACTTGCTCTTCTTCAGGATTTTCTGCTGTCATTTCCAAATAAGAGCCAATTTCTTGTGGCAATTCTTCAATTAGTGTGACCAATCAACAGTTTGAGCAATTGCATGTTGTGTCCAAATCCATGACATTTAAAGCATTTTCATGTGGGAAGGAATGTCGTCATTGCTAGAGTCGAAGCTGGACATCCCCTAAACTGTCCTGTAACACTTTCTGTAGTGGTGAAGAGGTGGGGCATCAGTTCACCCAAAGGGTGGACTAGCTAGCTACTTTGGTTGGCCCTTTCCCTACTACCATTCTTCTTTTTCCCTACCACTATTGCTTCTCTAGTTTGAGGGCCTGGTTGATCACATTGGCAAGAGTCTAATAAGGTTGCAATTGTTCCACGTTGGCAATAGTTGGGTTCATTCCTCCAAGAAAGCAAGTAATCATGTTTTCTTCTAATTCCACCAAGTGACACTTTAAGTTCAATTGCTTGAATTCAATGGCATACCTCTCAACGGACAGTTTTTCTTGTTGAAGATTGTGTAATCGGAGGAACATATCTTGGGCAAGAAATTTTGTTGCAATTTCTTTTTCATCTTAGAAGTGATCTTGGTTTGTCATTCTTGTTGATGAGAATTCTTCAAGTTCTCGCATGATAAGGATGCATTGCCTTTAATCTTGATGGACACCAATTTGATAATGACATCAAGAGGAACTTCTTGTATTGAAGAATTTGTTCCATGGTATGTATCCAATTGATGAATTCATCCAGGCTCAATTGATCTTCAAATTCCAAAATGTGTACCTTGACTTTGAAATCGGGAGGAAACCTTCTTGGCTCATGATTTAGTGAAGTAGAGGTTCATGCTTCTCACTAGATGCTTCTTGGTGGAACGGTTTTCCAACATTTTTTCATGGGGTTCTTTCTCCAATCCATTCCAACAATCTATAGGATGCCAGAGCTCCATCACGACAAGCCTTTCTTGTGGTTGTCGAATCTTCCTTTGCATGCGAATCTCCCTTTACAGGCCTTTAATCATAGTTTTTTGGATAGGCTGTGAGTTTGCTCTTCTTGGTGGCATGATATGATTTGGAGGCTCTAATATTAAACGACACCAAAATAGAAAGTCCCAAAGAAAGAAAACAGATGAGAAAACTAAAAATATGGAATGAAAGACTGAAAATTCTGTCAAGAATACAAAACCATCACCTAGGAGTTTCTAGGATTCAGAAATTTAATCTTGGATGAAAAGAAAACTAAAATCTCTTGGGAGGATGAAGAGTAAACACCAAAATGACGAAATAAGCAAGAAAGTAAAAGCAGTGGAAATAAAGGACATGAGTATTTAACGTGAAAAACCCAAAGAGAAAAAATCATGGAGCTACACAACACCAAGTACTCCACTATGAAAATTGAGAGAAATAGGTACAGATCTCTCTTCCTTCTCACTCTCTCCATCTCTTCTCACATATATCATTCTCAATGTCTAACCTAATAAAAAATACAAGAGAAAGTAAGTTATATCTACCAAGGGATGCAACCCTTGAGAAAAATGAGAAAAATAATTGTTCAGTCAGTCTCGCAACGCTGCGATGCCGATTTGGGATGCTACGAGTCTCAATCATTTGTCTTGCACTGATGCGGCGCCATCTCTAAATTGTTGTGGTGTTTTGCTCTTTGTCGTTCAGCGTTGGGGTGATCGAGAACACAGCATCAGGGTGCTCGGGTAAACACTGAGGCGATGTACAAAAAAACTTATTGGTTTGCACCTGGACCCAAGCAGGTGGTAAACCCCCCGCACCCTCCAGAGAACACGACAAGCTTTGAAGTCCGAGACAACAGAATAACCAGATTGATCAACAAGATCAGATTCCACACATAACAAAATCTTATCTTTTTTCTCTACCCAAATTAGATCAACAACTATGTATTTACTACCTAATCAAAACTTAAATAAAGAAACCCAAAAATAAGCTGAATTGAATCCAATGGGATGGCCTAGTGGCAGATTCAATTCTGGATTGGACTGAACCGAACCAGGTCAACATAGGGGAGGTGGATGGCTTAATAGCTACTGGTTCAGCCTCTGGCTGATCCAAAAATTACACTAGAACTGAACCACAAATTCAGTCCAGCAGAAGCTCCTCCGTTAAAAGGACTGAGGAAATATTGCAAATATTATTGTTCAAGGTAGAAGCAAAATGAAAATGGGTGTAATATTATAAAAGATGAGAGTGAGAGTAGGATTAAAATGGCTTTTAGTTGCTAGTTTTGGAAAAAAAAAAAGTGCGGCTAATGGTGCACTAGATAGTGTTGAAGTAGCTGACATCAATGAGGGATGGTGGGCGTCATTTGATGGTGTAGCGAAGGGCAACATTGCGTATTGGGAGTTGTTTATCAGGGGATGTCAATCTATGTTTGTCAATAAGCATCCGATCTTGTGGGTCAAAAATGTGCATTGAGCATTGGACATTAGTTGATGTTAGGAGTTGAACTTCATTCAATTGTGAATGTTGTTATATTGTTGTCATCATGCAACATTACTCAGTATACATCTAGTGCTGTGGTTTGATAGGGTCAACAGTTGAATTTCTATTTTCATAATTTGTTGATGGACACAGGGAAGAATAGTCTTCAACATAGTGAGAATCGTGATTGAATTGCAATGTTGGAAACAAACTAATGGAGCTGAAAGTTATATAAAATTTGACTTTTTCTTAATACTCATAATTCCCATTTATTGAGACTTAGTAGAGAAAGCTTATAGAACATTGATGCCTGGTGGGCACAGCCTTGGAGAGGAATCTGAGCCAATGTCTTCTTGCTCTAGTGGAAGAAGAGGTTTGACAATTAGGGATAGCAGGATTATCTTTGGCATGTGCTACCTTGTCTTATGCCTTTTTTTGGTTGACAATGCATAGCTTCTTAGGGAGAGGACCCCTTAAAGATAACCTGCGCTTTGACTAGTGTGCTACCAAATTATATAATCAGACTCATCATTGACTGAATAATAAATTATTGGGGAGTTATTAGGGACTTTTCGCCATCAACCTTGAAAGCAAACTTAATTTTCTCTCTTAAATTTCACATTTCAAACTTGGTATAGTAGCTAATTTCACATAAGATTATATCAAATTTCACCTAGGTATCTCTACTTTATTATATTTAATTAAAAACTTGAAACACGACTCATGCTTAATTTTTATGATAAATTTTGTTTCACAAGGATAGCATGTACTTACATCTTTAGTTTTAAATGCATGGTGTTTCAAACTTTTAATATTTTTTTAAAGATCATCTTTCCTTATTTTAGTGCAAATTTATAAATTTTACCTCCATATTATAATTTGAACCAACTTTATTTTAAAAGAGAAAATTATCACAATGGTCCCAATATTATACGTGGGGGGTACTTTTAGTCCAGACTATTTGAAGTGTTCAATGTAGTTCTTTTACTTTTGTAATAAGATCCACAATAGTCCCAAAGAGAATCAATGTTTAATTTCATGCAAATTTTATTCAAAATTCACAAATAATGCGGGGAATAAGGTTAGTTTTTGAAATGGAGTTTTAAACATTTCAATTTACACAAAATCCTCATTGTCGACCTCGTTCATTTGCATAATATTTGATCAAATTAAACAATAATTTTAACTATGAGATTATTTTTGGATCATATTTAAGGAGTTAAGGGATTTAATTGGGCACCTTAAAAAGTATGGAAATACCCAAAAAATTGTTCACGAGCCATTTTGGCCATCTTGTCTTATTTAAAAACCTGATCAAGAATCTATAGGATGAGTCTCTCATTAGTAAGGAGAATGCTAGAGGCTAAATATCAATCTCTATTGAGAAAAACCTAGTCTTTGCCCATTGCTTTTTGAAATATCACTAAACTTATCAAGGATTTATTCTTGAATTCACATGGTGTTTCATCTATCACCAATGAAAATAATGATAGCCTTTAGATTTCCCTCAAATAACTTTAGATCTGCAATTTATCTTTGTTGAATTTTGGTGGATTTTCACCAGAAATTTAATCTATGAAATCTCCATGCATTCAATTTTTTGCAGAGGTAATATGATAGATTTGTTTGATGGATCACATCCTATCCAATTCATTTTTTATGTATTCTATTGCTTTTTTAATATTGAAAATACAATTTTTAATTGATTTATGGTCGTTGGAAAGCATCTTTGGTGAGAGTTTATCAGCAGACTAGTTCCCTTAGAAATGTTCATTTCCTAAACTTGAGTTTTACGCAGGGCTCCTCTCATGAGGAAACACATGAATTCAACATGTAGTGTTATACCATGAGATTTAGTCACCTCTCAATAAGGGATTAGTTATTGTTGATAACCCATCAATTCGAATGCTTGTTATAGACTATAGCTTAACATTTAAGTGTTCCCTTAATTATTAGACCAAATCCTATATGCCTAAGGCATCACTCTAAAGGCATAAACTAAGACTTACTCTAAATAGACTAATTCACTCATGCCATATATTTGAGCTCATTCGTTGTTATATAGTAATTTTGAGTCACCATTGGTCATGCTTTGTGTCTTTGTCAGCCTATTGGGTACGATAAACCTTCTACCAATGAAGTAAATTGAAGTTCCATGTTAAGAGGATTTACCATTTGATATATTGGACTAATTTCCTCACTTGCTAGTTAAAGTTATGACTCATTGTGTAAAAATCAAACCAACCAAAATCTTATGTATCTTGGACATGATTCTTCGAGTCAAGCTAAAGCTCGTGGAAATTGATGGTCATGCCTTGCCTTGGTGCTCTTATGAGTCATGTCTAACTCTTATAAATTGCAAGCAACCATATTGCTTGCCTATGGCGCACTGGCATTTCATGTTGAGGGGGCATGCAGTATCCAACATGTGTTGGGTATGGACATGTGCCGAACATGTGCCCGAAACGTGTCGGGCACTGTTGTCACATGTCCAATTAAAAAAAAATAAAAATTTGAATGCACTTATCATAAAAGCTTAATTTAAATTTTTTATCAAAATACTCACTTTTTCTATTTTTCATTTCCCTCTCTAGCACTTCTCTCGCAATTCCTCTTGCTTAACCCTTTCCTTTCTCGCATGCTCGGCTAGGGTTTGGCTCGATATTACTGGATATATGAATATAGCCACTGGCATCCGAAGCTCAACTCTTGCATGCTTTTCTACCAACTTCTTCTTCCTTCTTGATGCCAAAGCTCAGCTCCAAAGTCCAATGATTGATACTTAATTCATATTTTTATGTTTATTATGCAACATGCAATAAAACATAATTAACACTATTATAACTCTATAAATTTATTATATTGATTTATTTTAATTTATATACCTTAATTTAAATTAAAATATATAAAAATTGTGATATTGTGTCCAATGCGTATCCATGTCCTATATTTTAATAATAGATGTGTCTTATGTTTTTGTTGTATCATGTTCATCCCCAGTCAATATTCGTGCTGTAAAACCCGGAATTCGTCATTTGAGTGCGTCACACGCATTTCGATGCGCCACAACGAACTTAAGTGAAATTTCGATGTCGTCGGAATTCGACGAAATAAATTTTATTAAATTCGTCACGAAATTTCGATCGAAACGATATAAAGAACTTATATCTAATTTCGCACGGTTTTGAAATTAAAATTCGCCGAAGATCGTGTAATTTTTTGCTAGATCTTCCATTTTTACCCCTAAGAGCTCTTAAGAGAAATGATTCTAGTGAGGGGTACATGCGTCATTTGGATATCCCTCTCCCTCTTAAGCCAAAACAACGTAAACAACGTTTAAGGACCGAAATATTTCGGTCCCTTGTGTTTCTCTTCGGGACGGTTGTATATGATAAATAAGTAAGCATTTTGAGATGACATTGATTTCATATACATATCTAATGACACATGCATGTGGCTCCTAAATTATCTCTCAATCATAAGACATAAATAAGATAGCATGTGTATGAAAAGAAAACCATGTCCCCTTTAGTTTAAAAATATAATTTTCATTTAATAAGTCATGTGAGCATGTTTAGTATTAGAAATTCCTATTGAGCGTTAGCTCATTCTCTAGTGTGGGATACTTTTCAGGAGAACCTGCAACAAAAGATGGCTGACAACCCGAGATTTACATACAGTCGTCGTACCCCGGGTGACAAGTTCTTTTATTGTATTTGCTAGTTATAGTTACCTTACTTTTGGGTGGCTTTGTTATAGCATGAATAGTTAGAAGTTTTAGCCACCTTGTGTATATTGTGAACTCTCTTTTGAAATGAAATGAAAAGGTTTAGAGGCGCTTTATGTTATTGAAGCCTTTTTAGAAATTTTTATTAACATGTAAAATGATTATTGATTGTTCTGAACGTCCGATTTCGTTCCCGCCTCGTATATACGAGCTAACCGGGCCGGATCGTGATAAGAGTGGTATCAGAGCAGCAAGTTTAAGATCTGAATCCGTATAAAGCGCCATTAGGCTGATTGATGAGTCTTAGACATTTTAGGACTGTATGATGATGTGATGATGATTGAATTTGTTTTGTTTTAATTGGCTTAGGGCTATGGATCAGGAACCCGATGCCACTGATGGCAAAATTGACGGGAATAATGATCCGGTTGGTAGAGAAGTTCCAACAGTACCCTCTGTCGTTCAACCTGCTGGTGGTAGTAGCACTACCATAGATACTTTCAACCAGATGATGGCGGCTGTAACGCACTTTATTCAGCATTCATAGGAACAGCCCCAGTCTAGTTCCAGGAGAGAGCCATTGGTAGACAAGCATTTGAAGATCTTCCAAGACATGCGACCACCTCTTTTTACAGGAGGAGAACCAGTAGATGCTGAAAACTGGCTTATGAGGATTGAAAAGATACTGGAGGGTATGCAATATCCTGTTGATCGGAGGGTGACCTTAACCACCTTTGCTCTGGATGGGGAGGCTGAGAGATGGTGGAGAGGACAGTCATTAGAGAAGTTTGGTGGTAGAGCAGCTTCTCAGATCTTATGGGAAGACTTTGTGATAGTCTTCAGAGACTGGTTCGTGCCTCCTTCTGCGAGGAGACAGATGTAGGAGAGATTTATGCGACTGGCGCAAGGGGATCGGACAGTCATGCAATATGAAGCTGAGTTTACTACGCTGTCCCGTTATGCCTCTCAGCTTATTTCAAGTACTGAGAACAAGTGTCATCAATTTCTGTCAGGGTTTCGTGATGCGGTTCGTCAGCCATTGATTCCCTTTAGGTTTGATGATTATACAGTGTTGGTGGAAAAAGCAAGGAGGATAGAGATTGATTTATTGGCTATCCAGAAGAGGAGAGATTTCCAACAGAAGAGGAAGGGCTTTGAGAAGACCAGGAGCTTCCGGGCTCATTCTGGAGGTTCTAGTATGAAGAAGACCAGAACTGATAGTGGTGGGAGTTCTTCCAGTGCCAGAACTTGTGATAAGTGTGGCAAGATGCATAGAGGCGAATGTTTGTCTGGCTCCAATGTTTGCTTTTAGTGCCATCAGCCAGGGCATATGGCTAGAAATTTCCCCCAAGGGGTCCAAGGGAGGGGAGGTCTAGTGCTCCACCTCAGTAGAGTACTAGGAGACATCTTACTGTTGGTAGACCGAGAGCTCAAGAGTCTACTGCTTCTGTTTCAGTGCCTAGTCATCTGGTTGCGAGACCTGTTGTGCAACCAAGGGTTTATGCCATTACATAGCAAGAAGCCAAAGAATCTTCTGATGTGATTACAGGTATTATTCATGTCCAATGTTTCCCTAGAGTACTTTTTGATACTGGAGCATCGCATTCATTCATTAGTCAGGAGTTTATTAAGAAGCATGCATTGGATGTCTGCACTATGCCTACTACATTAACAGTTATGTTACCTGATGGGTCCAATATGACTGCTACGAATATGTGTTCAACTTTTTTTACTATTTGTGAGGAGTTTGATGTTGTGTTGATAGTATTACCTCTGTTGGAGTTTGATGTAATTTTAGGGATGGATTGGATGTCTAATCAATTCATCTCCTTAGACTGCAATAAGAAGGTGGTGAAGATCAAGTTTCTTAGAGGAGAGAAACTTATCTTCCAGGGCGATCGAGGTGTATCTTCTATGATTATCTCTTCTATGAAGGCTTGTAGTTTAATTTTGAAGGGGTACCCAAGCTTTCTAGCTCATGTAAGGGACACTTCAAAGCAAGTGCCAGAGTTGAAGGAGATTGTTGTGGCAAGAGACTTTCCTGATGTGTTTCCTGAAGTTTTACCTGGAATGCCTCATGTTAAAGAGATTGATTTCTCAATCGATCTTGTACCTGATGCTAAGCCTATTTCAAAAGCACCCTATCGTATGACGGTTAAGGAACTTCAGGAGTTGAAGTCTCAATTGCAAGAACTGCTGGAGAAGGGATTTATTCGCCCTAGCACTTCACCTTGGGGAGCACCAGTTCTCTTTGTAAAGAAGAAGGATGGTAGTATGCGACTCTGTATCGATTACAGGGAGTTGAACAAGCTTACAATTAAGAATAAGTATCCTTTGCCGAGGATTGATGACTTGTTTGATCAGTTAGTGGGAGCCACAATCTTTTCCAAGATTGACCTGAGGTCTGGTTATTATCAGTTGAGAATTAAGGGGGAAGACATCCCGAAAACAGCATTTAGCTCAAGGTATGGACATTGCGAGTTCACTGTATTACCTTTTGGGCTAACAAATGCCCCAGCTGCTTTTATGGATCTTATGAATCGGGTCTTCAAGCCAATGTTAGATAGTTTTGTCATTGTCTTCATAGATGACATTCTTATATATTCCTGTAATAAAGAGCATCATGCAAATCATCTCCAGGCAGTATTGCAAACTCTATGAGGCAATGAATTGTTTGCCAAGTTCTCTAAATGTGAGTTTTGGCTGAAGAATGCGACTTTTCTAGGTCATGTCATTAGTGGAGATGGTATTTCTGTGGACCAACATAAGGTACAAGCTATAGCTGAATGGCCAAGACCTATGACAGTGATTGAGATACGGAGTTTCCTTGGGTTAGCTGGTTACTACAGAAGGTTTGTAAAGGGGTTTTCCAAGATTGTTGCACCTTTGAGTAGATTGACTCAGAAGGCAGTTAAATTTGAGTGGAGCAGTCAGTGTGAGGAAGTCTTTCAAGAGTTAAAGACTCGTTTGATGACGACACCGATTCTTACGATTCTTTCAGGTACTGAGGGATTTCAGATTTTCAACGATGCGTCGTTGAAAGGTTTGGATTGTGTCTTGATGCAACATGGGAGAGTAGTTGCCTATGCTTCTAGGCAATTGAAGATTCATGAGAAGAACTACCCAACCCATGATTTGGAGCTTGCTGCTGTAGTCTTTGCCTTGAAGATTTGGAGACACTACTTATATGGCATACATTGTGAAGTGTTCATTGATCACCAGAATCCGAGGTATATCTTTTCTCAAAAAGAGCTGAACTTGAGGCAGAGGAGATTGATGGAATTGCTTAATGACTATGATTTGAACATTCAGTATCATCCGGGAAGAGCCAATACTGTTGTTGATGCTTTTAGTAAAAATTGCCAGTGAAGTCAAATAGTTTACTAATTCAACAAGAGAAGCTAATTGAAGAGATAGATAGATTGAAGTTATCAGTGGTACTTCCTACAACTGGAAATGTAGGATGGTTGAGTTAGTTTACTGTGCAAGCTGATTTGAAAATTAAGATAGCTGAAGCTTTATGGAAGGATCCAGATTTTGTGAAAATCATTCAGTTAGTAAAG
Source organism: Dendrobium officinale (assembly GCA_019514585.1). NCBI lineage: Eukaryota > Viridiplantae > Streptophyta > Magnoliopsida > Asparagales > Orchidaceae > Dendrobium > Dendrobium officinale. The sequence goes on along the minus strand of CM033700.1, from coordinate 18,895,864 downwards.
GCTGGGCATGAAGAGGATTTCATTCTTGATGAGGACAATCTCCTTTGGTATAAGGGCAAGGTTTGTGTAGCTAATGTTGATGACTTGAGGAAGGATGTTTTTTATGAAGCTCATCACTCTGCTTACACTATCCATCCTGATAGTAGTAAGATGTATCAAGATCTTAAGAGTTTGTTTTGGTGGCCCGGAATGAAGAGGAGTGTAGCTGATTTTGTTGCTAAGTGCACTGCATGTCAGTTGGTGATGGCTGAGCATCAAAGGCCAAGTGGATTACTTCAACCCTTAGCGATTCCAGAGTGGAAGTGGGATGGCATTGTTATGGATTTTGTGTCAGGTTTACCCCGATCACGACAGGGTCATGATGATATTTGGGTTATCATTGATAGGCTTACAAAGTATGCTCACTTTTTGCCTATCCGATTGACTGATTCAGTTGAGAAGCTAGCAATGTTATATGTGGCTGAGATTGTTCGTTTGCACGGTGTGCCTAAGTCCATAGTATCTGATCGAGATGGTAGATTTACTTCTAGACTTTGGAGGAAAGTATAAGAGGCTATGGGCGCTAGATTGACATTCAGTACAGCCTTCCATCCTCAGACTGATGGACAAACAGAGAGGACTATTCAAACTCTTGAAGATTTATTGAGATTGTGTATTCTTGATTTTGGTGGATGTTGGGAATCTCATATTCCTTTGATAGAGTTTGCCTACAATAACAATTTTTAAGCCAGCATAGGAATTGCTCCTTATGAAGCCCTATGCAGAACACCTCTTTGTTGGGCAGAGGCAGGTGAGAGGAAGGTAATTGGATCAGATCTTGTTGATGATGTCACAAGCAAAATCAGATTGATCAGGGATAGGTTGCTAGCAGTTCAAGATAGGCAGAAAAAGTATTATGATGCTAAGCACCGGTTTGTGGAATTCAATGTGAGAGACTTTGTTTTTATAAAGATTAGGCCTATGAAGGGTGTACTTTGTTTTGGCAAGTTTGGTAAACTTAGTCCCTGCTACATTGGTCCTTTTGAGATAGTGGAAAGGATTGGGAAGGTGGCCTACAGATTAGCTTTACCCACTACATATGCTGTCCACAATGTGTTCCATGTTTCTTCACTAAGTATATATCGGATGATCCTTCTAAGATCATATCGAAAAATGTGGACTTACAGCCAGATGTTACATATGTTGAAGAACCGGATCGTATTCTGGAGTTCAGTGTGAAGCAACTAAGAAGCAGGGAGATACCGTTCGTGAAAGTCCTATGGAAGCATGGATTGGAAAATAATGCCACGTGGGAGGAGTCAGAAATGAGGAAGTGCTATCCTTATCTCTTTGAGTAAGGTGATTGCTTTTCCTCTCTTTTAAATTTCGTGGAAGAAATTTTTATTAGGAGGGGAGGATTGTAAAACCCGGAATTCGTCATTTGAATGCGTCGCACGCATTTCGATGCGCCGCAACGAACTTAAGTGAAATTTCGATGTCGTCGGAATTCGACGAAATAAATTTTATTAAATTCTTCACGAAATTTCGATCAAAACGATATAAAGAACTTATATCTAATCTCGCACGGTTTTGAAATTAAAATTCGCCGAAAATCGTTTAAGTAATTTTTGGCTGATCTTCCATTTTTACCCCTAAGAGCTCTTAAGGGAAATGATTCTGGTGAGGGGTACATGCGTCATTTGGATATCCCTCTCCCTCTTAAGCCAAAACAACGTTTATGGACCGAAATAGTTCGGTCCCTTGTGTTTCTCTCGATCGAACGAAGGAGGGCGGGCGGCATAGAGGAGGGAGCGTCGGGTGCTTGCGTTTTCCGGTGACCGGCGACGGTTTCCGGCACGCGTTTTGTAGGGAAGTGGATGAGAAAGCTAAGGGAAGAAGAAAGGTAAGATTTAAACTTGAAAATCTTGTTCTTTTCCCTTAAATTTTCATGAACCAATGTTTAGGGTTTTGCTTTTGATGGACTCTTCTTTATAATAGTGTTAGAGCTTGTTTATGCCCATGTTTCTAAGTCATAAGCAAGAAGTTTTCTTAAGGAAAAAAAAACTTAAGTTTCAAATTAGGGTTTTGGCATATTTGATGGGGCTTCCATAGAAAAATGTTAGAGAGTGTTTGTGTGCACACTCTTGAGTAAGAAAATGAATTTTTATGAAGAAAATTGTAGGTTCAAATATTTAGGGTTTGGTGGAAAATTTCTTTTGTTCTAGGATTGATGTTTAGAGAGATTTAGAAGCATATTTTGCTTGAAATCCAAAGATTTCCCTAAGAGATTTTGGGGTTTCCACATTAAGGCTTTACCAAAAATTAAAATAGTTATCACGAGTTAAACCAAATTATAAAATATGAGCTAACCGGGCCGGATCGTGACAGGAGTGTCACGATTCGGCCCGGTTAACTTGTATATACGAGACGGGAACGAAATCGGACGTTCAGAACAATCAATAATCATCTTACATGTTAATAAAAATTTTTAAAAAGACTTCAATAACATAAAGCGCCTCTAAACCTTTTCATTTCATTTCAAAAGAGAGTTCACAATATACACAAGGTGGCTAAAATTTCTAACTATTCATGCTATGACAAAGCCACTTAAAAGTAAGGTAACTACAACTAGTAAAAACAGTAAAAGAACCTGTCACCCGGGGTACGACGACTGTATGTAAACCTCGGGTTGTCAGCCATCTCTTGTTGCAGGTTCTCCTAAAAAGTATTCCACACTAGGGAATGAGCTAACGCTCAATAGGAATTTCTAATCCTAAACATGCTCACATGACTTATTAAATGAAAATTACATTTTTAAACTAAAGGGGACATGCTTTTCTTTTCTTACACATGCTATCTTATTTATGTCTTATGAATGAGAGATAATTTAGGAGCCATATGCATGTGTCATTAGATATGTATATGAAATGAATGTCATCTCAAAATGCTTACTTATTTATCATATACAATCATCCCGGAGTACCAGGGATGTACTGATCAGGTACACAAACCTCTTTTTGTCATTTATTCCTTTTCCTGATTTGCCCCAAGGGCCATAATATTCCTGTATTGTTCATATGTGCTTTTGCACCGTACTTGGTACTCCGCAATCAATCATGCACAATCAATTCTATATTCTTTTCATATGAACATACATTCCTTCCTTTTTATATAATGTCATATATTTCCATGAATTAATGTTTGACATGAAATCTCTAAACATGAAATAAATAACATGTAATGACTACACTTAAGCACTTAAGCATGAAAGAAACAATGAAGTAAATATATTGCATGTGTAACAAATATTCCATTTCTATAAATCATGTCATAATGGCTTAACATATAAAATGATATAAACATGAAATATCAAATGGACATGTAAGGAAAAGATTTCATACCTCCAAAAACTATGAAATCCTCCTCTTCTCCTCTTTATTTATTCTTCTTCTTGCCACCACCTAAAGAAAAATAACTCAACTTCAACTTCTTGCCAAAATAAAAAATTATGTTTCACTAAATCTTTTATAAGCTTCCTATAATCTTCCTACACCTATCCTTAAGGTAAAATATCATCAACCTCACACAAAAATTTTGATTTTTGCATTAATTAATTTCTGATTTAAAATTTGTAGAAATTAGAAAAATATTTTTCTTTCAATTTCCTCAAATTTTCTTCATTAAAGACTTCCCAAATCTCTTATAAATAATTTGGTTTAACTCTAAGCTTACAATCTTAATTTTTGGAAAAGCCTTAATGTGGAAACCCCAAAATCTCTTAGGGAAATCTTTGGATTTCAAGCTAAATATGCTTCTAAATCTCTCTAAACATCAATCCTAGTACAAAAGAAATTTTCCACCAAACCCTAAATTTTTTAACCTACAATTTTCTTCATAAAAATTCATTTTCTTGCTCAAGAGTGTGCACACAAACACTATCTAACAATTTTCTATGGAAGCCCCATCAAATATGCCAAAACCTTAATTTGAAACTTAAGTTTTTTTTTTCTTAAGAAAACTTCTTGCTTATAACTTAGAAACATGGGCATAAACAAGCTCTAACACTATTCTAAAGAAAACTCCATCAAAAGCAAAACCCTAAATATTTGATTCATGAAAATTTAAGGAAAAAGAACAAGGTTTTCAAGTTTAAATCTTACCTTTCTTCTTCCCTTAACTTTCTCTTCCACTTCCCTACAAAAGCGTGCCGGAAACCGTCGTCGGTCACCGGAAAACGCAAGCACCCGACGCTCCCTCCTCTATGCCAAATTCGACGACATCAAAATTTCACTTAAGTTCGTCGCGGCGCATTGAAATGCGTGCGACGCACTCATATGACGAATTCCGGGTTTTACAATCTTCCCCTCCTAATAAAAATTTTGTCAACGAAATTTAAAAGAGAGGAAAAACAATCACCTTACTCAAAGAGATGAGGATAGCACTTCCTCATTTTTGACTCGTGCGTCCTAGTTGCGTATCTATGAACCACTCAACCTAACTAGTACAATAAGCCCTTTACCATTGAATTAGTTGAGCACGATCTCATGAGCGTATCTTTGCACAATTTTTCACCCGATGTGCTTGAGATATCTAAAAGAAAACTCATTTTTGCTAATCAGACTTTCTAAATATTATAGTTCAAAAACTAGTGATGTTGGTAAATTGGATTCACTAGGAGTCCTTGGATGATGAAACCTTAGGATTTTGATCAAGTTTTACCTCCATCCTTCCAACCATTCCCCATTCAATCAAATTCAAAATTTTATTAACTAAGTTGATGTTTAAAATTGAGCCTAAGTAACCTCTTTAATCGAAGGTGTTCTCCAATGATTAGGAGGGTTAATTTTATGGATTTGCCAACATTGTCCTGAATGTAGATCTAAATAAACATTGGGCTAATAGCAAGAAAAAATTGTTAAAATAAATTCAATATATCTCAAGAAAATTACTCTCAAATTCTCTCTTTTTTTTAGGATCTGGAAGGGGTGCTTTCCTTGAGCGATGATAGTGCAAACTAATTAGAAATTAACAATGACATTCTTTTAGTTTTGTCAGCCACTAGAGATGCATGACCAATTTGGCACTCTTTGTTGGTTCTTGTTGTACACTGCCAGCATGATAGTTCAAAAATAGAAGACTAACCTGTTATTACTTACGGAAGATATGCTAGGAAGTTTTAGAATTAAATACCTTGCTATCAAAAAGTTGAAATATTTCCTTTCTCACGCATTAACTTTGCGAACTTGTTTGTGTTTTACCAGTTTAATATGTAACATCTTTTTGAACTTATGATACATTCATCTGTGAATGCAACCCTATATGCATTTTGTAAAACGTTCATACCCATTTTATTTTTGAACACGTAAAAGATTATGAACAATGTTTATGCCAGTCCTCAAAGGCTGGTTATTCCGCATGATGCAGAAGAAAGCTTAAATTGCTCTCAACGTCATGGTACCGGATATAGGGATCTACTTGCAACAGATGTTAGTAGAAAGGGTTCTGCAGGTGTTGTTGACTCTATGATGCTATTGCATTCATATCAGAATATGCATTCTCCAATCATCCAGGTTTAGCGGCAACATCTTTTTCATGTTCTTTCTTCGGCTTGTTTTTATAGCATTTTATTTATCAGCGATTTGAATAGTTCTTATTTGATTCATGTTTAGGATGCACCACCTATGACAGAAGATATGCATGAAGAGAGGCTCCGGGTAGCTGAAGCCTTTGGAAATTTATTAGTAAGTTTTATTTTCTTCCTATTTTGCTTGGCTGGAATTGACATGAGTTCATGCAATTATCTTATGGTCAGACGATTTTACTGTCCAGAGATTTATGGCTTGAAATGGAGTTTCTTTCACAAGAAAATTTGTTATATTAAATAAATTTAACCTCCTGCATTCAGTTATTTTTTTGCTTGTCTTCTAATAAGTTTGGTAAATTGAAAATTCGGGTCAGGTCTTTAGGATTTACCTGAAGTAACAACACATTACATTTGCATTGAAAATGTTCAAATTGGTTTTATATATTCCTACCATGTAGCTTGACCTTCTGAATATCTTTTTGTTTGCTAATATTTTCATTATTTTTTAAGCTTAGTTTTCCTTTTGATTTTTTCTTTAAATGTAATAGAATGTTTGCTGAAAATTGATTATTCATTCATGTAGAGCTTCTCGGGTCAGCTAGAAAGAGATATATTATCTTCAGGTACAATACATTAGCACCATCTTTGGTTTTAGTTTCCAAGCTTACTATTCATTGATATGTTTTACTTGCTGACTAGGTGAAGATGATAGCTGGTTTGCTAATGCTGTAATAATATAAATGTTTCTTTAATGCTAGTGACAGATCTTCTCTTATTTTTGTTAGCAATTTGCATCCTTACGGTTATTTTCATTTTGAATATAATAAATTCTAGATGATTGAATTTTTTATTTATTTTGATCATTAATAAATTTTAACATTTTTTATAGTGCTAAGAAATTCCCCTATATATTTTTCATGTTAATTTTTTCCATGGATTTGCTTTTTTAGGGGGTTTAAAAGACCTATCAACTGTGTTGGTTTCTTATGCCATTCCCTTGTTTTGTTATTTTATGGGAAATTCAGACCTTCCAAGGTTGTTATATCATCATTACTTTGGTTCTGTATGCTTGTGATTTTTTAGACATTTCTGATGTATGATTTCGTCTTCCCTTAAACTATTACTAACCTGTGAGGCCTTTGCATCATTGCTTGAACTCATAGAAACTTCTTTCTCGGTCTTGCGAATAGCCATCACTCACAATAAGCTATACAACTCTATGCATCTAGTAATGTTTTGTATATAATGAGTGTCCATGTCATGCACAGTAGGTTATTCAACAAAATTTTAGCTTTCTACTTGGAAATGAATATTGTTCTCTATGGATCAGTCGTGTCAGCCATTTAAATTTTCAGTATTCGTTATTTCTTAATTATTTTTGGATTTTTACTTGTTTGTACTTTATCCTTCTTTTTCCTTGAATGCTTTTGACGCATTTTTTATATTTATTTTATTATAGCAAATCTTTATTTTTCTTAAAATTTCTTAGATATGTCTGCTTTCAAAGCTGCAAACCCAGATGCTGTCTTTGAAGATTTTATTCGCTGGCATTCACCTAGTGACTGGGAGAGTGATGGGGTTGAGGATAAGTCTATACACGATATAGTCAACTCCCCAAAGCCCAACTGGCCTCCAAAAGGAAGACTCTCTCAACGCATGGCTGAACATGGAAGTTTATGGCGACAGATTTGGAATACTTCACCTGCAATACCTTCTTCAAAACAGAGGCCTCTTTTGGACCCTATCCGTGAAGGGGAGAAGGTATCTTTCATGTTAAATGTTTTGTTACATCAACTTTTTCTTTCTTGTCTTCCAGGCTTAAAATCATTAATAAAAAAGTCATGAAAACAAGGTTTAAGCCATAATTTCCGGACAATTAGTTTTGTTTGCAAAGATAAATCAATTGGAAGCTTTAATCTCAATATTTTTCAAATACCAAGTGATGGATGTTAATGTCGTGCCTATTGTCAAATTTCTTTATTATATTTTAGTTCAATATTTCCATTGTTTTAATGCTTGACATTTGTCATGATACTGAATAATGTAACTTTCATTCTTGCAAATAAAAAAAAAACAAAATAAAAAACAAAACAAAACAATGAAGTTCTCTTGTATGTATATTTATTTAAAAAAAAAAAAAAGAATGGTAACCTATTTGTTGTTCCTGCACTATTTCCAAATTATTACTTTTACTTTTTTGTTATAGGATAGGGCAGTAAAGAGTGCTGATGATTTGGGTTATTTGACTAAATATCATGGATCTGAGAATGAGGTTGGGTAGGAAAGTGTATTATTTAACTAAAAAGAAAAAGTGACGAATCATTCATTTCATTCCATGGGTGTTCATTTTTGTAAATCCATGACTTTGCATTCTACTATGCTCTTAGGAGTTACGTTTTTGCAAGTTATTTTGAATTTTCATCTCTATGCAGATACTTCATTACCTTGAAACTTTGAAGCCCTCTCAGTTACTTGAGCAAATGGTTTGCACCTCGTTTAGAGCAGCAGCTGATATTTTGAATCAGACCAAATTTGGTGATTTTAGACTATTGAAAGCAAAAATTGACCAACTCTACTGTACAATAGCATCTACATTGAAGTCATTGATAGGTATTACGTTGATTTTATATGCTCAAAGAGAATATGATAGAAATTTTATATTATCTTGCTTTAATAGTTTCCATATATGATTTCTATCAACTCTACTAAATCTTGTATTACTAAAAATTGGTTTAGTTGTTCTCATTTCTTCATCTTTATATTTGTTCAATATAAATGTAAATATTTTCAGAGCACTTAGAGTATTTCTTCATTCTACATTAAGGTAGTTATTAAAAAATTACAGTGAACGTGAAAATAATTACCTTTATATCTTTATTTTCTTTTATTCATGACCACAGTGTATCTTTCTTTTTGGGTTTTTGAACATATCATAATTATAAATGATTGTAATAATGTTATATATCCATTTGATTAAACATTATAAAATCTTTTTCATACAAAAATCTCATTCTGACCTAATAGGACTTTTTGCTTTGATACAGCAAATCATGTGCCTGATAGGTTTGAGTTGATTGGCGATTTGAAGCAACTCTGTGTTGTTTTTGATCACATTGAGAAGTTGGTTATTCTGGCTGCTTCAATTCATCGTAAACTTTTTGACGCTCCTCGTCTTTCTCAAGCAGTTTTTCAAGATTACTTTGACTTCTATCTGCCAAAAATGGGAACTGGTTTAGCAAGCTTATGCTATGACAAGGTACATGCAGATGGTTTGTACAATAAGATACTTTAATTATTTGTATAATCTTTCAAAGAAGCAATAATCTATCTAATAGGACCTTATAAAATGATTTGTATTGTTATCTTTTACTTTTAAGAAAATGTAAAGCTCACTTCCTAAAGAAATCTGCACAAAAAAAATTAAAATGGGGTTCACTTCGCTTAGATGGCCTAATCATACACTTCCAGAGCATTTGTGCTCTCTCTCTCTTTTGGGCCACCTAAACAAAGTGGTTCACAATTTAATTGTATGGTTTTGGTAGTGTAGTAGCGCTCTTTAAGAAATCAAGGCATAATAGGGTCTGAATAGAAATATGTTTTGTTGGCTAACATATTTTCTGTTAAGATTTGCTCCCATTATTAATTGAGTTTTTGAAAAATTGGTCTGCTAGCTAAACAAGTATATGTTTGATCCTATCACTGCACTAACCAGGATTTCGATCTCAGGTCAAGTTAGCAATAATATTAGCTTTAATCTGTGCCACTGTTATCTTATTCTTGTGATATTTTTTTCATGTTAGCTATGATGTGTAAGAAGATAGCTTAATCGTCAAGATGAACCCATCGTATAAAACTCACGGTTTATGCAGCTATTTGCTATGAGAGCAAAAACCTCAGCAGTAGCCCTTTGGGACCTGTTTTGTTTTTTTTAATTTGGACATGCTAGAGTTATCCTTCGTTTATTCTAGAGATTGTGTGATTTGTATCATTTTGTTCTTCTTTTGAAAATGTTCATCTATGCATGTATAGGTCGGTTTTTGTTTCTAGCTTTGGGCTCTATAGTCTAGTATATTTTTTATTTTTCCCCCCAATAATAAACCTTGTTTGTCCACTGGATTTCATGGAAAAACTATTTTTACATGGTATTCGTTTTTAATCGGTAAATTTTACAAACTTTCCAACTGATTCAACAGTCGTCTGCCCATAGCCCCACATAAAGCTCTCGCCTCAATCATTCAGAAAACTAATGCTTCTTTACTTAAACTTTATGCAGGCCACTTTTCCTTCTAAACTTGCATGTTAATATAATGATGTTTTCTAACTATATTGTTACATTTGAAACTAAATTTGACATGTGTGCCACTGATCAATCTTTTGTTCAGTTTTAATTTTTTTTCCTGGAATATATACATTAGTTACTGATTGAAATAACCAAAATTTTTTATCCACCGTAAAATGAAAACTATGTGCATAAATTTTTTTCCCCATATCATACAGGTTTTTAATGTGAAACAAGGGGTAAAGGTGCATGAGAGAGACGTAGTTGCAAGTTTATTCCCTCCTCCTACCGCAAGTCAGTCATGGAGAAAAGTTCTGAGCATGGGTAATCTATTGTTTGGCCATGAACCGATTTTAAGGGAGATCATTTTCTCAGTCTATGACAATGTCAGTAATGGCCAATATTCAGGCAGTAATCTTGTAGCCTCAATGGGAGACATTGAAACACATCGTATGTATATATGTGGAACTTCTAATGATCTGCGTGTTGCGCTATCAGTGACATCTTGGGATTAACAAGCTTATAAAGATATAATTTCACTGATAAAGGGCAAGGTGGTTTCTCTTTGATGATTGTTCTGCTCACTATATTATAGGCAGGCCATTGACCAATGTAATGGTGGTTAGCATATTAGATATGAAGCCAGAAATAATTCTTAGCTGAAGGATGCTCAAATGGTGATTTACTGTGCTGGATTGCAGAATTCATTCTGACAGTTATCCTAACATCTCTTGAAGTCTTCGTCTCATGATGCTTATACCAATCCGTTCCATTTAGTTCAAAAAGCCTAGAAATAAGTATAGTTTTAAAAGAGATCAAGTCATAAGGCATAACACTGATTGCTGCTACACTGCTTTTACGACGAGTTGAAGCTATTTAGCTATAACCCTGCTGTGGTAAAGCTTGGTAATTTACTTTTAATGGTCATTTAAATTACAATTCTGTGGTTTATTGTATTTTGCTTTATATCATGAACATTGTTTCTTTTTTTTTTTAATTCAAAGTTCCTCGAGGAGATTAATCTTGTAGTTATATATACATGGGATTTGGCTATTCTCTATTTAGCTATAACCTCTTTCTATTAAATGTCATGTTGATTCACGAGTATGTTTCATAAGATGATGTTGTCTTGTTAGAACTAGTTTTGGGAGATCAGCGCATTGGGATTTTAAAACATTGCCTTCTTTTGACGTGTTTTTTTTTTTCTTGAATATTTAAATATATGAATAATAAAAATTATATATTCGTTTTCAATGACTAGATTGATCAAAGCAATTGTTTGGGTTTATTTTGTAGTTTGATTTAAAATTTGTTTGAGATAATTTTTATTATTATTTTATGTTTCATATCATAATTTTGTTTTATTATTATTTTATTATTGCTTTCAATAAAAATTATTCTAGAAAGCTATTTCTTACGGCAACTTAATAAAATATTTTTTTCTAGTAATATTTTACCAATATTTTTATGAAAAAAAAATATAATTGTCTCAAACAAACTCTTTGGGCCTATTTGGAATTGTTGTAGGATTTTATAAAATTAGTCTTAAAGTCGTACATAATGCAATTTCATTATTATAGTTGTAGAAAATATATTTTCACTACAAATATTTTTTAAAAATAATAAGAAAGCTGTGTGATATTAGTACTCAAATGAAATTTTAGTTTCTATTTAAAACACAAAGCAGGCAGAAACGTGTCGCAAGTAAACAGTTAATTAAAATAGAAATCAAATTGTGGTCGAGCTCTTGAATGCTGTATGCATGCATTCATGAAGGACCTTTAGAATATTCGGAAGTGGGAATGTGCAGGTGAACGTGTGCGAGGACCTTGCGTGATGGCCTGCATGCCTACCATTTTTTTTTTTCCGGGGAAATTAGGGGCACACATGTTTAATTTTATTCTAAAAATAAATGTTACAATCAAGGTTGTGAAAATCGGACCGGACAATGAACCGGTAGAGAGAGCGGTTCATGGTTCGCCGGTCGAACCGGATGACGTAATAAATATAATTTAGATGTCATAAAAATCATATAATAATATAATTTTTTTATTAAAAAAAATAAATTGAATTCACACATTAATAATATCTTATATAATATTAAATTTGAACATATTCAATCTTTAAACTTAATTTAAATTTAATAAAAAATTAATTTACAAATGAATTAATAAGTTTAATATAAATAATTCTTAATTTATGTTATATATTTATATATAATTTATATTTATAATATTATTTTACATTTATAAATTGTTGAGGTTAAATTAAATCATTTATTATAAATAATAAATAAATTAATTAATATTTATAGTACATAAAAAAATAAATGAAGAATATAATTTATTTAATATTATTAATTAAAATAAAGATTATTTCATCATAAAAAGCTTATTTAAAAAATATATTTTAAAATGATTAGTATATGTTGTAAACTTAAAAGTTAAGAAAAAAGACATAGGAGCTTTAGTTTTTTTAGTCCCACATCACTTGGAGAGTTTCTCTTGGTCAGGCTTTTACTTTATATTGACTTTTGAGCTTGGAAGAAGTAGCACATCATGTGAAAAGATGAATCTTCATGAAATGCTTGTTTGGAATTTTATAATTTAAAATTAAGCATCTTAAATATGAAATTAAATTACAAATATTTTTTAATATTACAAATAAGTTATTTCAAATTTAAATTTTAAAAAAAAATGCAAAAATTGAACCGGCCGGTTCAAGAGAACCGTGACCGTCCCGGTTCACCGGTTGAACCGGCGGTTTTTGACAAAACCCAGCCGGTTTGATGTTAAGGCGGTTCTTAGATTTAACATGAACTAGACTTCAGACTGGTTCATGTTTGAACCAGTCGGATCGGCCGGTCCGGTTCAATTTTTAAAACATTGGTTACAATACAATTACTTAGAATTGCAAGAAAATAAAGAAAATTTTTAAACACTAAAAAAAACAACAATCTCACTCCTTTAAAAAGGAGAAAAAGAACAAAAATAAACAACCTATCCTACAAAAGGAACAGGAAAGATCAACACAATAATAGCACAATATCCAACTATAAAGACATAAAAAGCTCCCAAACATCCACTTCAAACAGTAGATGCATGAACTAGAAGAACCTCCAAGCCATTAAAGCTTCAATGATCAAGTATCAGTCAAGCCAAACAATCGAAAACAATCAAAGGTAACTCCAGCCTCCAAACCAGTCACATCTTGAATTATCCAAAGGGAAAGAAAAAACCTCCAAGTAACTCTTCAAATCAGCCATAACTCGGTTCACCCAATTAGCAAACAAAGCCTCCTGCATAGAAAAAATCATCCAACAAAAACTGAGGCAAAGAAAAAGTTGAAAAGCCCCCAAAACAAGGGCTCGGCTAAAGGGTAAACCTTCATCAAATTCTTAGAACTCGAAAAATCTTTGATTGCTATACCCAACCTTCTAGAATAATATGGTTGCCAATCCAACCATCCAAAGTAAGAAAAAATTAGAAGGTGCCCAAACATCATTGTTCAAAAAATCCAAAACTAGCCACATTATATAATAATATGTTGAATTTTTAGGAAATAAGCCTAATTGAAAATTTTAGCTTGAACTGCAAACCGGATAAGTTTACAAATAAAATCTTGACTGCTAAAATTGTTTTGTTAGAACTAGTTTTGGGAGATCAGCGCATTGGGATTTTAAAGCATTGCCTTCTTTTGACGTGTTTTTTTTTTTTTTTTTTCCTTGAATATTTAAATGTATGAATAATAAAAATATATATATTCATTATTGAATGGCTAGATTGATTAAAATAATTGTTTGGCTTTATTTTTTATTTTGATTTAGAATTTGTTTGAGATAATTTTTTTATTGTTTTATTATCATTTTCTTGTTGCTCTTAAAAAAATATTCTAAAAAGTTGTTTTTACATAAGCTTAAAAAAATATTTGTTTCTCATAATATTTAAAAAAAAAATTATTAAAAAATATATAATTGCCTAAAATAGACCCTTAGGGTCTATTAGAAATTGCTTTAACATTTTAAGAAGTTAGTTGTAAAGTTGTAATAAAGAAAATAACTTAATTATTATAATTGCAGAAAATATTTTTTCACTACAAAAATTTTTAAAAAATAATAAGAAAGTTACATGAAAGTAGTACTCAAATGAAATTGTAATTGCTATTTAAAAAATAAAGTAGCTAGAAATGTGTTCCAAAAAAACCCTTAATTAAAATAGCAATCAAATTGTGATCGAGCTTGATTGTTGGATGTAAGTTTTTTTTTTTTAGAAAAATAGGGGTAATTATGCCCAATTTTATTAAAAAAAACAAAAGGTTACAAGAAATTACAAATGAATTGTAAGAAAAAACTTACAAATGAATACAAGAACAATCCTAAGATACGAAATATTCAATAAATGAGAAACAACAAAGAAAGAAGAAATGCAAAGTTTCAAAGGAACCTGCAGAAACTAAAACACAAAATAAAAGTCGATAAAGAAGACTCAATCAACCAAAGCAGCAAACTGCCAACAAAATGGAGAACTAGTTGTCGAAACAGTCAAAACAATCCTCCAAAACCAAAAATTGCAACTAAACCCAGAAGCCAAAAAACTCGAACCAACCAACATAACCAAAACCTGCAAAAAAAAATCATCAATACTAAAAATTCCCCAACCAGCAAAACACCAGACCCCCAAACACCAACTAGAAACCCCAAAGACAACCACCAGCTAACCCTAGAAGCAACCAAGACACTCTCGCCCAAAAACTAACACAGCCAACATAAACCACAGCCCCCCGAAAACCAAACAACAACGCCAACAATAACAATTAGCCAAAAAAAGAACCAATAGCTGCCGAACCAACAAAACCAAAACAACTAAATCACCTCACAAGACTCAAAAATGGGGGGAAAAACCTTCTTAAAAACAAAAACAAAAAATCTATCCTTGGTTGCATAAATTGACCCTCCAAAGTTAAAAACTATTGTCAATATAAAACCTTTCAAGAAGAGACTGAAAGCCCCAAACATCGTAGTCCAAACACCCCCAAACACACTATCTAAGTAAAAAACCTTTAATGTTGTGAAATGAATTCCAAGTAGAAATTTTTGCTAGTAAAGCCTTTTTTTTAAGAACAGCCCACAAAATTAACGCTAGAAAAATAATTATGAATTCCTTTCTTTCCAAATGAAATATATAGAGCAACAGATAAAAAGAAAAAAATAAAATTTTCACATTAGAATCTAAATGAAGAGTATAAATATAATCCAGTAACTGCACCGAATTAGGCCGCAACATGACAAATTTAGTATCCGACAGAAAGTTTGAAATATGACTGAAATAAAAATCACGTTCAAAAAATAAATGATTATGACTTTTTTTACCATTTAAACAAGTGATACAAGTAGTAGAAGTTTCAGATTTCTCTGAGCAAGTATATCAGATATTTTAAGATTGTTCAAAATAGCCATCGAAACATAGTAAGAGAATCTCAAAGCATAACTTTTATGCCAAATGAAATGACACTTCACTTTAATGAAGTTATCATAAAAAGCCTTATGAAACATTTTGAAAGAACACAACATAACACCATTCCAAGAAATATCATATGCTTGCTTATCAGAAATAGCAAAAGAGGACAAAATTGAATTGATATCTGGAGACTAAGCAATCTCATGTATAGAATTCCCCAAACACCAAGGATCCCAAAAAAGAAAAAGATAACTATTAAAGAAAATATTGAAAACAATTTTACTCTTAATGTCTCTAGCAATAGTTGTGATATTTTTCCAAAAAATAGAAACTGGTTCAGGCCAAGGCTTCCAAAAAGAGAGATACTTGAACTTAATCTAAATATCCAAAGGGCCAAAGTTATTAATGATTTTCTAAATAAGAGAACAACTGTAGGGAAATTGTAAAGCTTCCGGGTCAAAATATCAAGACCCCCATGCAATAATATGCATCTTTCTACTAGAAGAAACTCCATTAAAAAGAAAATTAGAACAAACCTTTCTAATAAACTTAAAACAAATTTTAGGAAGAGAAGTACCCTTAATCCAATAGGAGATAACATTTATAATAATAAAATTAAGAAATTGAACCCTGTTAGCAAACGAAAGCAATTTAGCTTTCCAACCTGCTAAAAGAAAAGTAATACGACTCACCAATGGCTGAATATCAGAATTTTTAAGCCTTTTACCAGATAGAGGCAAGCCCAAATACTTTAAAGGGGAAAAGAAACACTAATGCCAAGAATATGACTAATATCATCCTCGAATTGACAATATTTATAAAGAATAAGAGAAATTTTAGTTGAATTAATGAACAAAGAAGTAGTAGAGAAATGAACCAAAATATCATTGAGCTTTCTAGCATTCTCAATTGTGCCTTTACCAAATATGAGAAGATCATCCGCATATAATAGATGAGAAAGAGAATCATCACCTACCATTATCCTCTCAAAATTAGCACTAGCAAAATTATCATCTAGAAGATTGGGGAGAGCATCAATAACAGTACAAAAAGATACGGAGAAAGAGAGTAACCTTGTCGAATAGCCGAAGAAAAAACTAAAAAACCCATGTAGAGAATCATTAAGAATAATGGAAAAATAAACATCTTCAATGCATCCTTTAATCCAGGAAATAAAAATAGGACGAAACCCCTTTTGCACCATTCTTGCAATTAAAAAATCTCTGGAAATCATATCAAAAGCCTTATGTATATCTAAGTTTGCACAAAAAAATTTATCACTAGAAGAAGAATTGAAATTTCTAAGAAGTTTAGAGGCAAGAATGATATTATTCGTAGAAATTCTATTTTTAATAAACTCATCTTGACTTCTATGAAGAATAAAAGGCATACCTCCTTGCATCATGCTAGCCAAAATCTTATAAAAATATTGCATAAATAAATAGGCATGTAATCTAGAACACTAGAAGCATTATTCTTCTTGGGAATAAGAGAAATAATAGAAGTTTTAGCAGTCCTTGGCATAAAACAAGTATTATAGTAGTAAAGAATAGCTTTACAAAGAAAATGTCCAACAATATCCCAAGTATTCTTAAAAAACTAAAATGCAAAGTCATCAGGACCCGGAGTAGATGAATTAGGACTATTAAAAATAACATTTTTAATCTCTTCAACCGAAATAGGAAGAACCAGAGAAGATCTAAAGTAGTTAGGAATTACATTTCCAGCAGGAATATTGAAAGAAGAGGCTAAAGCTAGAGTATGAGAATTAAAAACATACTTGAAATGATTCTCAAAGACGTCAGCAATGCATTTAGAGTCCCAGATAGCCCCTTAAGTAAAAGAAATACTATGAATCTTATTAGAATTTTGCTTGCATATGATTTTAGAGTAAAGAAAACCTAAATCATCTTCTCCACAAGACATCCATTTCAATTTAGCTCTTTGGATAATCTAAGAAGGCCAATTAGACAATTGATCTTTAAGAAGAGAATTAATATTTAATAGAGCTGAATTAAGTTCATAATTTTGAGGATCCTTCTGAATTTGGCAACACAAAACATTTTGATGGTCCTTAAGAGAATCAATAGAAAATGAGAGATGCTTAGAAGAGGCCCAAACTTGCTTCTTGATTAATCCTTTCAGCATACGTAATTTAAC
Source organism: Dendrobium officinale (assembly GCA_019514585.1). NCBI lineage: Eukaryota > Viridiplantae > Streptophyta > Magnoliopsida > Asparagales > Orchidaceae > Dendrobium > Dendrobium officinale. The sequence continues at coordinate 18,878,406 of CM033700.1, read as the reverse complement.
ATAAAGGTTATTAACAGGATTACCCACCATAGGCTTAGCAAACACCTCAATAAGCAAATCCCAAAATTCTACTTTCTTGCACTAATAATTCTTGAAAATAAATCTATTACTAGAAGCAATCCTATTATTATTGTTGTAAATAATAAGAGAAGAGTGATCATAGCAAATCATATTATCAACAATATAATAAGAAGAAGGAAAAATATTCATCCAAAAATTATTAACAAACACCATATCCAAGTTAATATGAATATGATTATCTTTCTGCTGATTGAACCAAGTAAAAAAATGACCAATAGAAGAAACGTTCAATAAGACCAGAATTAAAGATATAGCTATTAAATTCCCACAATTTGCTACAAGAAAGAGGGTTGCCATCCGATTTTTCATTAGCAATTCTACAACAATTGAAATCACCAAGAAAAATCCAAGGCGGAGAGATATTAGAGAAAACATTAAGAATATCATTCCAAAGATTAGCTCTATCATCAGCCTAAATGGAAGCATAAATAACAGTAATAAAAAATTCAGTAGATCCAAACTTAAGAATACCATAATAAGCTAACTAGTAATAAGGGTAGAATTAAAAAAAAATACACAAATCATTCCATTTTAGCCATATCCTTCCAATAGAGGAAAAATGAAAATTATGGCAATATTCCTCATTTTGAAAACTCATGTGCTTAGCAACAAACCAAAGATTCACAACAAGATCAATCTTAACTTTAGCTTTAAGAATGCAACAAAAATCAACATTAAACTTCTTAACATGATCATTGCAGACCTTACCTTTATCTAAACAATTAAAGCCCCTCACATTCTAGGAAATTAAATTTGGAAAATTCATTAATGCTTTATATTCAAAGAAGATGCTTTCATGGTAATTTTAGATCTAGTAGATTTACTAGCAACAATAGGGATTTTTAAACCAGAATGATCGATATCAGACAAAGCAGAAGAAGAAATTTCTTGATTAGTTATCACATCACTAGCACTAGCATCACCTTCCTTAAAACCTGGATGTTCCCCATCCAACAAATCCAATACCTGAAACTTATTAAAAGAATTAGAATTGTGAACATAAGTTTTCTAATTCAAGTGAGAATTAGAAACAACAAAAACATTATTTAAAATGAGATTAAAAGCCATCTCTCCTGAAAGAGAATTTAAATTAAAAACAACCACTTTAGAACTCGAAGAGGGGGCAGCCAGAATCTTAGTAGAAACATCTCTCAAAATATTGGTATCAAGAAACACATTATCTTAAGATTCATTAGCAACTTGAGACAAATGAGAAATTCATGAAGAGGGTATACTAATAGAAGTTAAAAGAGGATTCAGATTTTGATTCTGAGTATCCACCGGATTAGAAAAAATCTGTTGAGTAGGATTAATAGAAAAGAAAGTTCTTACATAACATGAAGCCTCCTTCCTAACCTTTCTTCTTATGCTTCTTCCCCTAATCGGTTCTAGTTTTTTAATGTTAACCTGTAGCTTAGTAGGGCATAACAAAGAGGGATGAACAATGGAACCACACCATTGGTAGGGTGTAGGCTTCCAATCATATATAACTTTTAACAAAAAAATATTACCAGCAATCGAGATCTTTACTTCATTAAGAAGGCAAGAATCTTTTGAAACTAAAACACAAACCTAAGCAAAAGTAAGCTGAGCTTGCTCAGCAGTTAAAGAATCCACAGCAATAGGAATTCCAATCAAACTTGCAATTTTATAAATGCCCTCAGGCATCCAACATATAAGAGGAAGATCAAGAAATTTGATCTAATGATGGAACTTTAGAATATTGGGAAGGTGTAACCATCGACGTTCATGTTTATACATGTTGGAATGCGCATGTACATGTGTGTGAGGACTTTGCGTGATGGCCTATATGCCTACAATTGTAGATATGAAGGCATTTTATTTGATGGTCATGGCTCAGAGCCATCCATTTAACTCTTTTATTTGTTGATTGGGGTTTTTTCTATTGATATTCACTTTCTGACTTCTAATATTTGCCCTCCATTGGCCCTATGCCCAAGCAAGTTGCTTAGGCTAACCTTTACTTAGGGTTGTGATTGCTTCATTATTTTTAGATTAGGAGAGGGAGTAATTTGATCTATATATAATAACAACAACAATAACAACATCAAACCTTTATCCCATTACATGGGGTCGGCTATATGAATCCTTCTTCTCCATTCTATTATGTTAAGAATCATTTTTTTTATTTAAATCTAACAAAAAAATGCAATTTTTAATATTTTATAACAAAGTTTTTTTTAGGTCTACATCTATCTTTCCTAACATAAATCAAATCTATTACATCAACTCTCATAATCAAGTAAAACAAACAAACAAACTCTCCTAATCAGGTTATCAGAAGGTTGATATTTTCGTGTCAAAACCATTTAAGGCGACTCTCTCAAATCTTATGAGGCTACTCCAACCTTTTCACGTATATACTCGTTTCACATAAGAGTGAAGTCACGCATCCACTTGAGCATCCTCATTTTTGCAACACTTAACTTGATTTTATGTTTCTCTTTTTATGGCCAAAATTCTATGTCATAAAGCATTACAGGTCTCACCCTTATAAAATTTTCCCTTAGAGGGGTACATCTCTATCACACAATAGGCCCAATGCATTTCTTCACTTCAACCATGCAACTTCAATTTTACTAATAACATCCCCATCTATATTATCACCATTTTGGACAATAAACCTGAGATATCTAAAATGTGTACTCTTATTAACAACTTGATCACCTAAAGTCAATATTCTCCACTAGATCTATTAGTATTAATACTAAATTTTATTTTTTAGTTTTACACCTACTCAAACTAAAATCTTTAGACTCTAAGGTTGAACTCCATAATTCAAGTCTTCTTAAGCTCTCACTCTAATCTTATCAACAAGAAGAACTAATCTCATTTCCAAAACACATACACGTGCAAGGTTGTGAAAATTGAGCTGGATAACAAATCGAATGAATGAGAGGTTCATGGTTTGACCGATTTAAAGGATCAAATCGGATGATGTAATAAATAATAATATTATTCAAAATTAATAAAATTAACATAATATAATATAAATATATGAGCATTTAATAATATTTATAAAATTTTAAAAATATATAATAAAATTTAATAAATATAAAATTATTTGAGAATAATAAATTTCTGTATTTATAATTAAATATATTTATAATAATAATATAAATTTATCCAATTTTTTCTTAGCCGAACTCGCCCAACTAAGCCAAAATTCACATTCTAAATTATTCATGCAACTTTTTTAGTCTCAAATCATAGGAGTTTAAGGTAGTTCTCTTAAACCCTTTATATAGTATAAAGTACACTCTCTTTACTAAACACATTAAGTGAGATATTTGAAATAACATGTATATATTATGATGTTTAATTAATCATCATATTCAATAAAAATATTTAAAAAAGTTAAAAAAAATTTCATTAAAAAAAAAATTGTTTAAAATTTAATTAAAAATAATAATTTATTTTTATAAAATTGGCTGGTTCTTTCCAACTCAGACCGGGTCACTGGTTCTATCGGTTTGATTCAAAGCCGATTTTGTAAGCATGATCAGATGAGCCACCTAACTCGTCCATGGTTGAACCGGCCGGTCCAATCGGGTTTTCAAAACATTGTACACGAGGGTACATCCTCTAACAAAATGTCTAATAAGAACATCCAAGACTAAACAAAAAAGACATGGGCTTAAAGCTTATCCTTGATGTAATCCAACTGAAATAGGAAAATACATGGTTGAACAACCTTGTGTTTGAACACAAGTAATAACTCTTGCATACATAGCCTTAATAACCGGAATATAAGCATTATCAACTTCTTTCTTTTATAGAACTCTTCATAGCACTTCTCTAGGAACTTTATCATATGCTTTCTCTAAGTCAATAAATATCATATGTTGATCCTCCTGCAATTTGATATATCCATTGTAAACAAAAATAAAAAATATTAAGGCATAATTGTAGATGAGGGTTAAAATATTACCCTTAAAATTTATAAATATATCTCAATTGTGTTATCTTGAGTGCCCTAGATCGCCTCCCTAAAAGTATTGACGGGTTATTGTGCCACTACCTTCCAATTGCTCCATCTGGATCTTTAGGATGATCATCTGAGTGTTCTTATTCAATTTCATAACCTTCCTATGCTGCCTTCTCCCCTAGGAGGTAGGTTTCATTTACCTTCCAATATCATTTCTTCCATTGCCCAAAAGTCAAGCTGCAATCTATCAATTCTTGGAGAATGATCTCTTCAGTAGTCGCCCAAACCTTCTAATGTTACTCTTTTTTTTCATAAATTGCATTGCTTTTACCTAATAAAAATCTATATAAAAATACATCAATGAGATAAAATTCTAATTTTAGAAGAAATTCCTTGAGTATAATCTTAAATGCTAAGTATGAAATAAATTTTTAAAATATAGTTCAAAGTTTTAATGAACTAGAATAATATTGTATCAGTTGAAGTTTTATTTTCTTCATTGATCATAATTTTCAATATGCATAGTTTATGTTTCAAAAATAAAAATTTTAGTTTTTTTATTGTTTTAGCAATTTTCAAGCTTCCATAGATACATTGTACATTGTTATTATTTAACCCTTTTTCTCCTTTCCAAAATGAAAAGGAAACTAGTCTCTCGTGATAGCAAGTTGTCGTCTTTTATGTTGTTCTTCTTCAATTGGAAATAGCATCTCTTAGTAAGGATCTGCCGCCTACCATGATATATATGTATATCATAAAGGGATTGATTAGATTGAGGGATTTTGGGTCTAAATGCGTATTTCAAATTTCTAGATATAAGTGTTTAATTTGATAAATAAATTTAAAGTAACATTATGAAGAGTTTAGAACTAATCATTTAGATGATTTTTGAAATTTTTCAAAATCGATTAATTTGATTGATTTTTTAAAATATTGCAAGCAAAGTTATTATCACCAAGTGTCGGTCGTTGTTATCACCAGCAGTTGTCTGCTACTGTCAACCATCATTAATAGCCACAAACCAACAACACCACCATAAATCACTTAGGTACACCATCATTGCCACTCATTTTATTAAATTTTACTTTATTTCAAAGCAAACATAAAGGAATAATCTATTTTTTTTATTTTACACTCGGCCAAATAGCACGTTAATATTTTAAATACACTAGATATGTCACTAAAATTTGCATGAATCTTGAGGCATATCCAAGTTGAAAACTTCTGAAATTAAATTTGGGATCACTAAAACTCTTATTTCAACAAACTTATAGTCAAATTGAACATCTCAAGAAGGCAAACCCAATGACACCAAAATTGGTCTGATCTGAGTTCAAATGAGTCCAAACCAAGGGACCAAAAGCGTATTTGGATGGTTCGAAGTATTAATTGGATGACCAAATGATCTCCATATATGGCATGCTTATAATCGAATCGAGCAGCTAGATGAGAAGAATACAACGAGCCTAAGATCACTTAAGTTTAGCATCATTAAGTTGCTTAAAAGATTTAAAATGTTCCATGATCAAGGGAATCAGTATGGGTCATCAGATGGAGCACTCTGAACCTACCATTGATCTTCAGCATATTTACAAGCATGCCACTCACAAAAAATTATAAATAGACCCTTACTCCCTACATGAAGGGTTCCTTTGGATAGAGATTGGATAGAGCTTTGAGGCCTCAAGGATCTTAGAGCTCTGCCTATACACCACCAAAAGCAAGCTTCTACCAACCACCATCAGACAATTGCCCTGCCGCTGACCCCACTAATCGCAGTCAAACCACCGTTGGGCTGCCAACCATCACTAAAACACCTCCCCTCCGTCGGACTTCTGCTTGATCATAATCGGACCACCGCCAGCATCTGACCACTGCCGGACCAATGCCCGACCTTTAACCTCTACTAGACCTTCTCCTAGTAGTTTCTACCATACTTCTGACCAAGGTTATTATAAACTCTCGAGTACCCATAATTGTAATTTAACTGCCTCCAAGTTAATGGACGGGTCAACGTCTGTAACTCACTCAAATATAGTGGAATATTTTCACCTGAGTGAGGCCCCATCATTTTTCCCTTTTTATTATTCACATAAAAATTTCTAGCATTTTAATGCTCTCACTCTCTTTCCAACTATCTAATTGTATGTTGGATAATTTTACATCACTTAGACAAAAAAATCACTCGTTATTCCGCCGTGAATATCCCAGCCCGCAACAGTTTGACATCATCTGTGGGAATCAATCCCACCCTTTTAAGCACAACTGAAACCCCTTTAATACCCAACTGGCATAACAATCACAACAATGGAGCCTCCTACTTAAACTCATATCAATCTATGAATCAGGGATGCCAGACATCAACCTCTATTTTCCTTGATAGGCAAAATCCTATTAGGGAAGAGACATCAAGATTCTCCATAAAAGATTGCATCCAAAAAATGGAGGAATCTCATAATGAAATTATTCAACTTCTGTAGGGGAATGGGCAACCAATGATAGCATAATAATAAGATCTACCACTGGTCAGGGATGTTCAACCTGTGCATATTAATGTAGAACCCCCTTAGTCAATGGTTACCCCCATATCATAATAAAACATCAACCTCATTAACACAACTAGCTCTACCCATCCATCTAGCACTGGTCTGCAAACTCGCATTCCTTTGGTCTTCATCGAGGACTTGGTCTAACCTCACATTGTTGAAATCTCTCATGTTATTTAATGTGATAAACTATAATGATTAATCTAAGACGAGCTCCCTTTAAGAGGTGGTTGGTAATCTATTCATCATCAAAACTTTCAGGAGTCATCGCCCCTAACTAAAGCCATCCTTAAACACCCCATTCTTACAGGCTTCTAATTGATATAAACTTTTACAATGGGTTGTTATACCCTTACAAGCATATTGATCACTATAGAACTATTATGCATATCCAATAAGCCTTGGATCATTTCCAAGTATTTTCAATTACCCTCAAAGGGAATGTTCGCACATGGTTCTAGTCACTTTTGGCCAGAACTATTCCCACATTTGCTAAGTTGCCCAGACTATTTGTCGAACAATTTATTACCAATCAAAGAATTGGTAAAGATTGTTCCCACCTCTCAGAGATTTGCTAGAATGAAGGAGCATCACTCAAAGAATACTTCCAAATGTTCTCCACCTAGGCTTCGTAAATTTTAGGTGTAGATCCCAAGTTACTAAGATGAGTTTTTCTTAGAGGGCTCCATCTTGATCCCTTTTACTCGACACTCATACAGGACGTAGTTCATTCATATGCTAACCTAATTTATCATGTGGAGGCATATGTCTCGATAGATGCTCACCGGAAGTAATTTGAGAAACCCACTTGAAAGCGTAAAAATGTAGATAGGACAAATAGTTCATTGTTACAATAGAAGAAGAAAATAGATAATAACTTGCCCCATTGACCTTCACATTCACGACATGAGCCTCGACTAGAGAAGGATTATACACCTCTCAGCACATCACCAGCGAATATCGTAATGTCTATTTGAGATGAAGAAAATATTAAGTTGTTAAATCCATTAAAATCAAACACATAAAATCATGTGCAATATTGTCACTTATATTATAGTTGTTGACACACAACTGAATCTTACAAATAACTCAAGGAGAAAATCAGGAGGTGGGTCTAACAAGCTTATCTTTGTTGGTTCACATAAACTCTATTTAGTCATAAGGGCACTCCCCTACTAGGGGATAACCAATGAAAAAATAATCACAAAATAACCGCTAAATGGTTGGCAAGATCAAAACCATCACTAAGGTCCCATTATTATCCAACTAAGTCTTACTAGTGGTGAACAAGGGGGTAGCACAAAAAAGTCTTATGATGACCACTCTATTTGATGATAACAAACATTATTATGTCTTATACTACTTCTACTATTTCTATGATATTGTATTTTGTTCTGTGTGTACTAATGTTTTAGGAACTCAATCCACAGTTCACTTCAATTCTCATCAGCTCAAGATTGAGTAGACTAGGATGTCAGTCTATTATTTACTCTATAATTTTTCCTTTCTTGAGTCATATTTTTTATTTGGGTAGATAACTTTTCTAAGTAACCTTGCACACATACAAGGGGAGACATAAATTTTTTATCATAGAGTTTGTTTTTTAAGTAATTCGTAATGCACGATTCCACTTTGTACTATATGATACGTGTATCATACTATACGCTTTAATCTCATACTGTATGATCTATTCTGTTCTATTAAACCCTAATTTCCAATGTGAAGGAAGTTATTAATTATGTATTGATCGTACATTACGATCTGGTTTGTACTGTACGCCATAATTAATATCTTTCTTAATTAATCTCATGATATCAAACAATCAAATTATGGATAATTATTATGATTGATCGTATTATAAGAACTTGTTCATACCTCACAACATGTATATTAAATTGGTCAAACTCAAAGCATACCAAACAAAATCCATATTTTTATACTAAACGTACCGTATGATATCTATAGTGCTGGACAATCAACCGTGTATGAAGTTGTCCATCCCAAGGATCATCCCAAACGAACAGAAGGATTTTATGCATATCGTACGATATGATTGAGGATCATATTATATGATTTATTATAAAATTTGAATAATTTTTCTAAACAATCTTGCTGGGAAATTCTGAATTAAATTGATTGTATCGTACGATACTCTTATCATATTGTACGAATATAAGATAGATGGCTAGAAAATTAGGGTTTTTTTAAACCCTCTATTTAAGGATCTCTAACACTCTTATTACACATCTTTGGCTACTTAGTCCTCTTGAGAAGGAGCTTTAGGGAGAGAAGAAGGAGAGCTAAGTGAGAAAAGAGAGGACGATTTTGTGAGGGAGAATTTGTGAGGGGATTTATAAGGTTGTTCCAAGCAAGAATCTTGCCTAGTACCTACAAGCGTCTACCTAGAATCTTTGTGACTTTGGAGAAAAAGTTCTTCAGCAAAGATCGCGGTTCTCTGACCATCACCTAGAGGGTGAAAATAGATTTGTAGTTCTATGACCATCACTAGAGGGTGAAAATATAATTAAGGTTCCCTGCCTATAAAAGAGTCATGGTTCTCTACCGTAATAGGGAGGTGAAATATCATTTGTACAAGCTTCTCCGCCTTATTATGGGAGCAAAAGGAGTGTCACTTCTGCTTAGTGCAATACTTGGAAAAGGAGTCTCCAAGGAGTGGACTTAGGTAAAGATTTACCAAACCACTATAAATTTTGGTGTTCTCTTTCTTATTACTTTTACCATATTTTAATTTATGTACTATTTTGTGATTTAATATGTGGTCGAAATATTTATTTTTTTATTATTGTAAAATTAGTTCTATTTTCACATCAAGAAGTTTAAATTTTTTGTTTGATTAAGATTTTTTTAAACTATCAATTCACCCCCTTCTTGATTAGTCTTGGGACTAGTTCTTCAGGGTTTAACCACCCTCATAAACTTTCAAGTGGTATTAGAGTTAGATTCATAAGATCAAGTTTTAAAAAACTTTTAAATTAAGATCCATGACTAACTTTGGTAATCAAAAATACTACGGAAGGCTATTCAACTACTAGATCACCTTTATTTAAAAATATAGCTTTTGATTTTTTTTTTTACTCTCATGTCCACCTTTTTATATTCAATTGATTATCGCATGTGGATGCTTGTTCAGTATGGTTATTTTGCACCTTCATGATTAGTAAATAACGTTAAATTTGATATTCCTTTTTTTTGATGGACTACTAATGGTAAGGATTTAGCCCAACTAAATGCTAAATACCTAAACTATTTCTTTTGTGTTTTGAAATCTGAAGATTACATGCATGTATCTATATGTACTACTGGTAAAAAATTTTGGGAAAGATTATGCATTACTTATGAAGGAACCAGTGAAGTGAAATAATCTATGTTAAATTTTTTACTGCATGAATATGAACTTTTTCGCTTGAAACCAAGTGAATCTATATATAAAATACATACTAAATTTAAACAAATCATCACATCCATGCATGCTTTAGGCAAGGAATTATCAAACTTTGAAAAAGTAAATAAGATTTTGTGTTGTTTGCCTTATTCCTATGATGCAAAAATTATTAATATTATTGAATCCAAGGATTTGAATGTTTATTCTATTGATAATTTACTTGGATCACTCATTGCTTATGAGCAAGGAGTGTATCAAAGATAGGTTGATGCAGGAGAAAGAAAGAAAGAGATAATTATAGCCTTTATGTCTAATGATTCAGACAGTTCTTCTAATGGAGGAGATGAAGAAATTGCACAGATAACTCAATAGTTCATAAGCTTTCTAAGAAATAAGCAAAAGCGTCATCAGTAGTGGAGCAAAGGTAAAAATTATAAAAATTCTAAAGCTTTTGATGATATTGTCTGTTATGAATGCTGGAAATCATGGCACGTTAAAATTGATTACCCAACTCTTAAAGGCTACCAAAGTAAGGAGAATGCTAAAGAAAAATCCATGTTCCATAAGGACAAGCAGAAATCTCAGAAAGCTTTTTAGCAGACTCTGTTTCAGATTCATTCTGAATAAAAGCCGAAGAGGAAGTGAAAATTTTATGCTTAATGGTAAACAGTTATCTTGATCAGTCTGATCAAGATGAGGTATGTAAACTTTCATACGATTAATTACTCACGGTTTCAGAAGAAATTCATTATTCTTATAGGAAGCTGAAAAAAGAAGCACACTAGCTTGAAAACTAAATGCTCAATTCTGCAAAAAGAAAATGAAATAATTAGAAAATATGATTCTGATGTTGATAAGGATCATATGGCTTTGTTGGATGAGTTTGATGAATTGAATAAGAAATATTCTTATTTATCTAAAACACATGAGTCTTTGAAAGCATTAAATCTTGATTTAGAAAAATCATTTAAAGAGTAAGAAGCATGTGTTAATATTTTAGATCTTAGTGAGAACTCATTAAAAATTGAAATTTCTGCTCTTGAAAGTACAAATAAAATGTTTTTAGAAAAAGTAAATACTTTTTAGAATAAACTTGTTTGTAATCACTCATCATATCATGCATCTCATAAAGCTAGGAATAGGAATCATAACTATCATAGGTTAGTTAACCCTTTTCCTAATTGTTTAATGTTATTCATGTGTCATGTTAGGTCACACTAACCACACTTACATTATTCATCATAGAACACATTGGGTATGGAGACCAAAGCTACGTCAAACACAACATTACATACATTATGATGATTTATCCAAATTTAAGAAGGGACCCAAACTAACTTGGGCTCCCAAAACTATTTTTTCATGATCATTGGATTTGAGAGCTCTTACAAAAGACCTAGTGGGAGCATATGGTTTTTGGGCTCGATATTGATATCATATCACTTGAAATCAACCATTTATGAGCTTATAAATATATGTGTTTTATCCTGTGATTGTTCATGATTTTTATTATTTTAGTGTTATTTTTTCTTTGTATTTTATTATTATCTTTATTTTTATTGTGTCCTAATCATCACACAAACCACCTTACTGAATTTCACTATCTATTCCGTAAAAAAAAAAATTCATCCACAAATATAATGTACTGTCCACATTCATAACGTACGATATGCACACCACTGCTAATCACAACCCTTGGCTTGGTGAACAATCTAGATTGTATCTATTATTGATCATCATATGATATGAACAGCTTTTTGTATTGTACGATCTAAAAAGCACTACTGATCACAACCCTTAGCTTGATGAACAATCCATATTGTGTCTATAAGAACACCTCCTCGTTTGGCATGATCTACATATCAACTCCATTTTGGATTTATTGAATTCAGTTTGGAATGACATTTATTGCTTATCATACTGTATGAACATCTGTTCGTAATGTACGAATCTTTTTGTCAGCAGTCGTACAACTTGACTCCTCTGAATGAGGTCCATGTCTCTAATTGTCCCGCATGATGTATGACTATATTGTACTATCAAATGCAACTTTTGATGAATCGTATGGCAAAAATAATTGTATATGATCATACCTTATAATCCCATGATCATATGGTACGATCCTTCATTTTCTGTTTAAACAACCAATCTCTTCATTTCATTTCACAACTCTACTCAAATCCTCTCTCCTTACATTTCAAATCCTTACAATGGCCAGTGGGAAACATAGTCGTCAAACCCAGGGGGTAGTCCTCCTCTCAGACCACTATAGATGAGTATTTTCTGATAGCTTCTGATGAAGCTGCCTACAAAAAATATAAGGAAGTCAAGATCACGCCCTCTAGACTTCTGAATTAACAGACTCTTAGCTTCCCTGTAATGAAACTTTTCAATTCAACTGCACTTCAATTTCTGCTAACCTTGGCCCATCCCTTCCATTCTAAACTCATATATAAATTTCTCGTAATTCTTGGAATTAGTGGGGATGCCACAGTTATGACCTCTCGAGTGTGCTGCCAAAATGTAGAAATAACCAAGGAAGACATATGAATCCACCTTCAACTAAACACCCAAGGGAATAAACCTCTAGCCATGTCCTCTAGATCCAATTTTGACTAGAGTGTTGTGAACCTTATGCTAAGAAATGTTGCCTATAATCTTCATTAACCTTTGGTTTAGACCCATAACCAGAAAGCTAGGGTTGTTCAACATATTCTAAGAACTTCAGTCATATTTAAAGCTGGAGACTAAATAAATATGACTCCTCTACTATCAATTGTTACCTATTTCATCATGTCAAATACCTAAATGGATGAAGCTCAAATTTTAATTGACTACATCCAAAACCTCACTTGCATTCGACTCCCGGCCACTAAGAGAAAGCAGAACATTGCCTTAGGACATGTGATAGGATATATCTTATTTAGAAAATACAACATCACATATATTGTACCTCCTGATCACATTCCAATCTACTTTTTGAATGCCTCTTTCCAAATGCTATTTCATAGGGATCAGGAGCATGAAGATCCTCTTTTGATCATGAAGGAGAAGTTACCCCTATAGCTAATCCTGCACCTGCACCATCTCCTCACCACTACCAATATGAGGAGTTGATTCAAAGATTTGATAGACTGGAAACTCTCCTGGATCAATAGCATATCCAACACGTCAATGATATGGGTTGGTTCAGAGAGCAGTTTGGAAACATTCAACATTAGTTCACCACAATCCAGCAAAAGTATGACAATTTTAGCCAGTTCTTTCAACCACCTTCACCTCCACCTTCTGATCAGGATCCATCAACATACTAGTTTCTTTTCTTCCTGTTGTGACTATACTATTTACTTTTAAGTCTATACATGTACGTTTATATGTTATTTTGAAATGATTTTTTTCTTTCAAGTCCTTAATGTGTAATTAAAAAAAATGTTTTTTCTTTCAAATGGTATTTTTCCACTTGTTATTTATGCTCATAGATCTCGTTTCAGTGCTCTTTGTTTGAAAGTTTTTTTTTATTATACCAAATTAATGTTTTCTATTGATCGTATCATATGAACAAACTCGTATTGTATAAATAAAATCATACTGTATGATTTGACTTGGCCTGGACTGTGCTTTTTTCTAAATGGAAAAACATACCTCTACTCTTACTTAAAAAGATTTAAATAAGTAATTGCTAACAATTTTAAACTAACAGGATCGAAATTCATGAATTTACATATCTCGTTTTAGTTTATTTGCCTGATAACTCCTTGTGAATGCTTAAAAATCTAAAGCGAATTAGAATTAATATGGTTAAAATGAAATCTTTTTCACTCTACTGCATGTTTTTATATCATGGATATATTCTGCAAATTTGACGAATGAAATTCATTATTTTTTTATATCAGGCTTTTATTCATATTAGAAAAGTTTGAGTTTGCTTTGTAGATTATTCCTCCCTATATAAGAGAATGCTTTATTCTTCTCTTATACTTGGAATATAAACTTACAACTAAGATTTTTAAAGATTTAGGAAGGAAGCAATTTGCAAAAAATTCAAAAGAGGCATAAAATGAGTTCAAAATCAAAAGATGCGCAATGATGCTAAAAGTAAAAGATGCACTAAGTTTATAAAAAATAAAAGATGCACAATGTTCGTATAAATTGTTAAAAGAGGCATAAAATAAGCACAACCTAAATTAGCTTCCCTTTCTGGTAAATCTTTAAGTCTTACAAAATTTTGATGTTTCATAATATGTTTAATACTTGATTCTGGGAAATCTTGATTTTTCATTCATCATTTTTATAGTATTATTCTATTTGATATATTTCATGCTAGAAATTTAAAAAGACTAAGTTTTCCCGTCTAATTGTAATTCTTGAATTAGATTTTTTAATTTAAACAAAGGATTTTAGCCCGTGAAGTTGGTAAGTTGGGTGAAAACTCTAGAATCCAAATCCTTTAGTTGCAAGATGGTAAATGATTCTCTGATTTATCTTTTTGTGAGTAGGCTAAGTTTATTATTTTCTAAAAATGCCCTTGCAAGTTAATAGAGATGTGATACTTTGAGTTGTTAATATGTTTGTTTCCTAGTTCTGTTTCTATTTTTGTTACTATGTTTGTTTCTATTTTTTTCTTTTTTCCTATTATTTCCCTGTTTTTGTGATGTCAAAAGGGGGAGTAATATTTTATTATTTCTATTTAAGTTTATTATTATTATTCCTTTTTACACTTTTTTTACACTCGTTTTACTTAAAATTGATTTTCATTTGTGTTTGTTGATTGTCTCCTTATTTCGTATTATTATCTTTTATACGCGGGAATTTTTTTTAGAAGAAAGCTTTTTTTAAAAAAAAACCTAATCAACAATGTTTACCATCATCAAAAAGGGGAAGATTATTGTAGATCTAATCTAAGCACTATGTTTGTGTTTTGATGATAACAACATTATTATGTTTGATACTACTTTCTACTATTTCTGTGATATTATGTTTTATTCTGTGTCAGGAATTCAGTCTATCGTTCACTTGCAATTTTGATCATCTCAAGATTGGGTAGATTAGGATGTCAGCCTATTATTTATTCTATAATTTTTCCTTTGTTGAGTCATATCTCATATTTGGTTGGATATCTTTATTAAGCAACCTTGCACACACACAGGGGGAGATAGAAATTTTTTTAGAGAATATGTTTTTTTTAATTAATTCCTGCTATATGATTCCACTTCGTACTATATAATATGTGTATCGTACTGTACATTTTAATCTTGTATCGTACGATCTATTCTTCTCTACCAAACCCTAGCCACCAATGTGAAGAAATATAGTAACTATATACTAATCGTATATTATGTTCTAGACCGTACTGTACGCCCTAATTAATATCTTTCATAATTAATATTTTGATAACATGCAATCAAATCATTGACATTTTTTATGATTGATCATACTATATGAACTTGTTTGTACTGTACAATTACCCATGTACAAAATTGGTCATTCCTCGGAGCGTACCAAACGAAATCCATGATTTTTGTACTGATCATACCATACAAAATTTACAATGTTAGACGATCACCCATCTACAAAGTTGGCCATCCTAAGGATCATCCCAAACAAACAAAAGGATTTTATGTATCTTGTGACATACGATTGAGGATCGTACTGTACGATTTATCAAAAAATTTGAACAGTTTGTCTAAACAATCTTGCTTGACAATTTTGAATTGAATTGATCATACTGTATAATATGTCTATCATACTATACAAATATAAGGTGGATGGTTTTGAAATTAAGATTTTTTTGAAGCCCTATATTTAAGGATATCTAACACTCTTGTTAGACATCTTTAGTTGCTTAGTCTTCTTAAGAGGGAGTTTGAGGGAGAGAAGAAGGAGAGCTTGGTGAGAGAAGAGAGGGAGATTTTGCAAGGGAGAAATTGTGAAGGGATTCACAAGGTTGCTCCAAGCAAGAATCTTGCCTAGTACATAAAACTTCTGCTTGAAATCTTTGTGGCTCCGAAGAAGAAGTTCTTCAGCAAAGATAGTGGTTCTCTAACCATTACCTGGAGGGTGAAAATATATTTGTAGTTCTTTGACCATCACCAGGTGGGTGAAAATAGAGTTAAGGTTCTCTACCTATAAAAGAGTCACGGTTCAATGCCTCATCGGGGAGGTGAAACAGCATTTGCACTGGCTTCTCTACCTTGCTATGGGAGCAAAAGGAGAGTCACTTCTATTTAGTGTAATACTTGGCGAGGGAGTCTCCAAGGAGTGGGCATAGGTCAGGATTGACTAAACCACTATAAATTTTGGTGTGCTCTTTCTTAGTACTTTTACCACATTATAATTTCTGAACTTTTTTATGATTTGATCTGTGGTCAATTTTTTTTTTTTTTTTGTTATTATAAAATTAGTTCTATTTTTGCATCAAGAGGTTTAAAATTCTTGTTTGATTAAGAAAATTTTTAAACTACCAATTTACCAAATCACTTTGGATCAAGAGGCTAAGTTTGATGTCTTTGATTGAATGAAATGAAGTCTTAACTTATTTTTCTTGTTGGCAGGCATCACATAGGTGATCCTTAGTGAAGTCTAACTTAGGTATGCCTCTAACTATTTCTTTTTGGATAATCTTCCTAAAAATTTTCACGCTTACATGACATAGTCTCATATGCCATATCCATGAATCATCAATAATAATTTTCAAACATAGGGGATCAAAGTATTCAACACAGTTCAAATCAAGCTTATAAATGTTATTCACCCTTTTCCCTTCTAATACTAATTTATCATTCAAGCCAATCATGCATTTATAGATAAAAATTTAATATTAAAGCCCTTATCACACAATCCAAATGATGCATGCTATGGTGACGGATTATAAAATTGTGTTAAGGTAGGTGGTGGTTTGTTATTCTTAAGTGTAGATAGTTTTGCTTGTAAAAATTTATTTGCACTTTCAAGAATGGATATTTCTATTTTTAATATATGATCCCTACCATCTATTTCATCTGTGTGTGCTTCTAATCCTTTATCTGCTTTCTTTAATTCAATATGTGATATTTTCAAGAAGTTATAAGCATTAGATAGGTAAGTATGCTTATTATTTAATGCATCAAATTCATCTAGTAAAGTCATATAATCACTATCTCAAGTAGAATGCTCGCTTACCAAACTACATGCTCTTTTTGTAAGGTATAAAAATCAGTATTGAGACTAGCATACATCTTTTTAACTTCATATATGAATCATGAACTTTCTCAAAAATAATAAACAATTCATCATAAAAAAGTTGGCATACCTCATCTTGATATGATTTATTAAGATTATCATTAGCCATGAGACATAAATTTGTTACCTCCTCCTCTGCTTCCGATTCTAATGATTTTGAGGCAGAGTCAGCCTAAAAAGCTTTATGTGTCTTTGTTAGGCCCTTTTGAACTTTAGCTTTTCTTTACCCTTCTCCTTATTCGGGTGAGTTTTTTGATTGGGGCAATCCATTCTTAAGTGTCCCGGCTTCATATATTTAAAACAAATAATAATATATGATATTTAGAATTTTTATTTATTTTTTACCTTTATACCACTGCTGATGACACCTTTATTTTCTCTTTAGGAAGCTCTTAAATTATCATGTCATCAGCATGATGTCTTCCTCTCTTTCATCTATAGATCTATCACATGCTAACTCATTTACTTTAAGTAATATAATTTTTTTTTTTTTTTTTTACATGCATCACTTTGCCTTTGGCTCACTTCTTGCTTGTAGGCAATGAATGACCCAAGCAAGTTGTTAATGGAATAGATATTAAAATTCTTAGATTTAGTGATTGCATTAATTTTAGCATCATATACACTAGGTAGGCAATGTAAGATTTATTTACTTTATATGAATTAGAAAGTTCTCTATCCAATATATACAGGGATGTCACTATCTATGTAAACATAGTATACATTTATGAAATCAACTAACTAGGTTTCATACAAAATAATTTGTAGTTATGAAGTAGGATGTTTAAATTAAACTATTTTACTTCACTAGTTCCATCGTATGTTATGCATAGTTTATCCCACATCTCCTTTCCTGTAGTACAGGTTGATACGCGCATACAATCTTCAGATATTAAATGATAGAAAAAAATAGTTTAAGCATTTAGTATTTAATTGAGATAAGTCTCTATCCTTGTTGGTCCATTCATAAAATGGTAATTTAGTTGAAATGCCATTAATCAAACGAGATGGTGCAGAATAACCTTCTTGTACTAAAAATTGCATGCGATAATCAATATATTGTAAAAATGTAGACATGAAAATTTTCAAGAAATCAAACGATATATTATCAAATAGTGGTTGATAGGTTATTGAATAACCCTCCATAGTATTTTGATTACCAAAATGCGTCATTAATCTTTTCTTGAAGATTTTAAAATCTAAATTTTAAGATACACTATAATACCACTTGAAATTTTGAGAAGGTTGTTAAACCTCATAAAACTTACCCTAGGCACACTAAGAGGAGGGTGAATTGGTAATTTAAAAAACCCCTACATATGTATACTATTTTTTTTATTTTAGCCACAAAATAACTTGAACAACTTAATTCAAATAGATTACTCAAAATAACATTTAGAAGCAATTTATAATAAAAAATTATAAGATAAAAGTTTTTTTAAATTTTTAACACATATAATTATTCTTGTAGCAAAAAGGGCTAAACTCAGTGCAGTTGATTGATAAGATTGCAACTAATAAACTCAACTTTTAAGAAAAGAAAATCAGAAGAAAATAAAAATACAAAAATGAAAAAAACATATTATAAAGTTAGTGGTTCGGTCAACCTTGAACTACATCCACTCTCAGAAGTCCTTCACTTCGGGTATTGCACTAACACTATGTGACTCTCATTTTGCTCTCATAGCAAGCCGGAGAAGCCCTTACAGACTCACTTTCACCAAACCTAATGCAACGGAGTGCCAGAAGCTATGTCACCATCCTAGTGGCGGCAACAGACCTTGTATCATTTTTCTCCGTATTGGATGAGGTAGAGAACCCAAAGCTTTTTCTCCCTCTTAGAGAAGACAAAGTACCTCCAATCTTTTTATCCCTCATATAGAATGTAAAGTACCTCGAGGACTTAACTTGAAGTCTCTCTCTCAAGTTAGCCTTCAAGGACTCACCAAGGCCTTAAAAGGATCAAGAGTGTAGCCAACCCTGAGCAACCGTGTGGTCCCCTCACACTCCTTCTCCCTCATGACCAACCTAACATTCTCCTTCCTCTAAAACCCTAATTTTCTCTCAAAGTTCCTTTAGCAATCAAACAATCATTTATATTTTTTAAGATATTCTTTAAACATTATTTAAGTATTAAGTTTCATGAAACTTTAAAAATTTAAGTTGGTCGTCTTTGTTCGTACAATATGATTAGAATTGGCACAATATGATGGGTTCAAAAAACTAAACCCATCTAGTACAATAAAAATAGTCGTTCATATGAACTGTTTAACTTTTCAAACACATTGTATAGTACGATCCAAAGATCATCTAGTATGATCTGATTACTTTCTCTCTATTAGTATAGGACTATTCATGGGATGATTAGAAATTATCTCTATCAATCATCCCATACTACTTTCATCGTACAATACGATTAGTTCATTATTATTGATTTGTCATGTATGATGTGAACATCATATAATATAATTAGTTTAAAATGCATGGTTTCATTTGATATGATCTTTGAGACAACCAAACTTCATCTCTGTCAATCATATGGCATGATCGACATTGTACAATATGATTCGCTATTATTAATTAAACTATGATTTGATTTACTAATTATGGGGGTTAATTTAATCAAGATTTCAAATTTTTGTACAATATGAATAACTTTGTTTAGTACGATTAGTTCAAAATTCAAATTTTGAATATCTTTTTTAAGTTTTCTGGTGGCTAGAATTTTAAGATCATAATGAATTATATAGTACGAACTTAATTGTACTGTGTGATTAGTTCATAGAAATTAATCATTCAATTAGATGTTAAACCCATTCTCTATATAACTAATCATATATTACAATTGTAAGTCATACAGTATGATTAATATAAAAAGTTTAACTTTAATTTTTTTTTTCACTCCTATGTGTGTGTGTACGGTCACCCAATTGCATACACCCTTATGTATCCAAGCTTAAGAAATAGAAAATAAAAAAATTATAGAATTGACATTCTAAACCAACTTTTGTATCCAAGCTTAAGAAATAGAAAATAAAAGTGCAAACTATTTTACTTGACATTCTATTCCATCCAATCTTGAGTTTCTAATAGCCTTGAGTAGTATATATTTTAACTACAATGTTAGTGCTCACTAACAAAAAGAATATCCAAAATATCAATTAAGAAAATTAATAATTTGATCAATAATATTTGTCATCATCAAAATCACAGACTAGTGATTTTAGATTGTAACACATAGTTCTATGTAGTATTGGATATTCATTTCTACTTATTTTATGTGCATTTATGTTTAGTTATGGGTCATCTAGGTGATTATCTGATGGATGATAGGCATAGTGTAGTTAGGTAGCACCAGTGCATAGTACTATTTGTCACGCCCTATAATCTAAATTTAGAAGAATTATAACTCTATCCTTTTAAATAGTTAACTTGGGCTCACAGTTCTATATATACAATAGAAAACATAAATGTGTTTATATTCATTTAATATCTACAGCTAATACAAACCCAAAATGTCATGTGTTGCAACTTAGTTTTTATAACTATATTTTCATATTATGTATTTTTAATGATTCCAAATATTATTATTTTTTATTATTGTTTCTCCTAACACATATTGGATATATTTCTTTTGTTATTTGTGTATACTAACATTTTAGGAAAATTCTACACCAGACTTTTGGAGACTTCAAGTCAGTTAGATTAGGGTTTATTATAAATGGAGTCAATATTTTACAGTTTTATTGTGTCTGAGATAATGTGATTGTAATTGGATAACCGTGCACACACACACTGGGGAGAGTTAAAACTTGTAAATTTTTAAACTAATCGTACTGTATGATTTCTAATCATACGAGATGATTTGTCCAGTTAGTTCTTCTAGGAAGTAGTTAATTAAATCATGGACGAAAAAATTTCTAAGTATTGTTCGAAGTTGCCTTTGTATAGATAGCGTCCGAAGTATGAAATATTGCTAACATTTTTGTCCATACGAACAAGAAAATTTTTTGAACTGTTTGACCGGGACGATCTTATCTTTGTACATATGATATCTAGAGTACAAAAATATTGTGAACATTTTTGTCCATATAAATAGGAAAAATTTTTGACTTGTTCGTATGGACAAAAATGATGAATGCATAAAAAGTGAATAAAATACTTCATTGTTTGCCTACTACTTATGATGCTAAAATAACTATCATTATAGAGTCTAAAGATTTAAATGTTTATTCTATTGACAATCTTCTTGGATTACTAATTACTTACGAGCAATGAGTGACTCAAATATAGCTTGATGCAGGGGAGAAGAGAAAGGAGAAGAAAATAGTATTGAAAGTGGATGACTCGGAGAGTGATCAGTCATAGTCTGAGGATGAGGATGACAATGCCCTGATGACAAAGCAATTCAGAAGTTTTCTAAAGATGAAGAAAAGGAGATACCAGTAGTGGTATAAAGATAAGTTCCACAAAAATATTAAGGTTTCTAACGATGTTATTTGCTACGAATGCAGGAAACTTGATTATATTAAATCGGATTACCCTAATCTTAAAGCCAATCTTAGCAAGAAGAAGGTTGAGGAGAAAACAAATGTGAGGAAGGACAAGAAGAGGTTATAAAGAGCTTTTTGGGCAAATTCAATTTCATATTCATCAGAAACAGAAGTAAAGGAAGAAGTCACCAACCTGTGTTTGATGGCTGACAAGCTTGATCTATCATATCAAGAAGAGGTATGTGACTTAACTTATGAAGAGTTATTTGATGTTTCTGAAAAGAATCATACAGCACATAGAAAACTTAAGAAAATATATGCTATGTTGAATTTAGATTTCCTTGAATTACAAAAAGAGCATGAAATCCTTAAAAAAAATTATGCATAAATTGACAACAACCAGATGAAACTTTTGGATGAGTTTGATGAATTGAACAAACATCATGAACTATTGAAATCATCCCACACTGAACTGGAAATTTTTTTTAAAATATTTATGGAAGAATCTAAAATTACATATCACTATTTGAAAGGTTACAATGGTGTATTAGAAAGTGTACACACATTTTTTAAAGCACAATTGAACGCACTTGAGAAAAATAGGATTCCACCTACACCTAAACAATTTTTTAATCTTGACAAAAAGATAAAAATTTTAAAACCTAGGAAAAGATAAGTTTATACACATAAATTGAAAAATCATTTTCCTTGAGTTAAATATTTTTCTTGTGGTGTGATTGAGCGTATGTCTCACACTTGCACTAGTCATAAAAAATCATATCTAATGTGAAGACCAATGTTGCATAAAATAAATCATATTATATATGCATCTAGATTAATTTTGCCAAGAGAAGAACCTAAACTTATTTGGGTTTCCAAGACTAACGTTAGATTATCTTATAGAAATGCTCTCATACAAGATCTCGTGAGAGTATTTAGTACCTGGATAGTGGATTTTCAAAGCATATAACTAGATATACGACATAATTCATATAGCTAGAAGTCAAGAATGGAGGCAATGTTATACTGGGAGATAATACCACTAGGAAAGTGGTAGGCACAAATATGATTGGAAACTTGAACAAATTTTTTATTTAGAATATTTTACTTGTAGGAGGCTTAAAGAATAATTTGTTGAGTATTAGTCAGCTATATGTTAAGGGTTATAGTATTAAATTTTTTTTTACTAGCTACATATTAAGCCAAAATGAAAATAGTGTACTGCATGGAACTAGGGTAAACAATGTGTATATACTTGATTTGAATTGTATTAAACCTCCTAATGTTTTTTGTTTGAAAATAATTTTTGATGAATCATGGTTATGAAATATGAGACTTTGTCACACTAACATGAAAAACCTTAGAAAAATTACCCAAAAAAGAACTTGTTAGAGGTATACCAAAACTAGATTTTACTAAAGATCACATGTGTGATGTATGTCAACTAGCAAAATAGATGAAGTCCTCCTTTCATTCCATTAAGGATCTTAGAACTAGCAAACCATTGGAAATTATTCATATGGATCTTTTTGGATCGGTTAGCACTGTAAGTTTAGGAGGTAAATTTTATTGATTTGTGATTGTTAATGATTTTTTGAGATTTACTTTAGTTAAATTTTTATTTCATAAGAGTGAATCATTTGAGAAATTTAAAAAAAATTTGACTTGAATTTAAAGAAACCTAGGATGTAAAAACTTATCAATTCAAAGTGATCATGGAGATGAATTTGAAAATGAATATTTTGAGGAGTTTATAAAGAGAAAAGAGTTGATCAAAATTTTTCAGCACTACCTATGATCCCTCAGCAGAATGGGATAGTCAAAAGAAAGAATAGAACATTAATTGAAGCTGCCATAGCCATCTTAGTAGAATATCCACTTCCAAAATATTTTTGGACTAAAGAAGTTAGTACTGCTTATTATGTTCTAAATAGAATGAACATTATATCCAAAATGAATAAAATATCCTATGAGCTTCTTGAAGGTAGAACACCAAATTTTTCATATTTGTATGTTTTTTGATGTAATGTGTTCATTTATAATAATAAAAAATCTCCTTTAGAAAAATTTGATCAAAAATCTGATGAAGAAAATTTTCTTGGATGTTGTAGTGTTAGAAAATTATATAAAGTTTTTTAACAAAAGAACTTTGGTAGTTTAGAAGACCACACATGTTGTATTTGATGAATCTGACATTTTGAAACAGCTAAGTTTGGAAGAGGATCATATTGAAAATAACCCCCAAATAATAGAATAGATTGATTTGGAAGAGAATATGTAAATAGAAAACTCTTTGCCTAGAGAATTGAAATTTTTTAAGAATCATCCTAAGGAATTAATTTTAGGCGAACCTAGCAAGGGTATTAGGACTAGGCATGAAATTAGCAAAGAGGTGAATCATTCTACTTTTATTTTAATGGTTGAACCCATAAATATAAATCAAGCACTTTATGATGAATTTTGGATTTTAGTCATGCAAGAAGAATTGAATCAATTTGTTAGAAATGATGTTTGGATATTAACTAAAAGACCAAAGGATCAAAGTATTGTTGGAACTAAGTGGGTATTAAAAAATAAAATGAATGATTTAGGAGTTGTGATCAGAAATAAGGCTAGATTAATAGTTAAGGGGTATAATCAAATAGCATGGATTAATTTTGAAGAGACTTTTGCCCCCATAGTAAGACTTAAAGCAATTAGGATTTTATTAACCTTTGTCTGTTTTAAAGATTTTAAATTATTTCAAATAGATATCAAAAGTGTTTTTTTGAATGGAGTGATATAAGAGGATGTTTATATTGAGCAACCTCCAGGTTTTGAAAATTCTAAATTCTCTAATCATGTGTTTAGATTGAAAAAATCATTGTATAGATTGAAATAGACGCATTGGGCTTGGTATGAGAGGATAAGCACTTTCTTATTAGATAGATTATTTGTATAAGAAAGTGTGGATACCACTCTCTTTTTAAAGAAATTAAAAGATGACATACTCATTATTTAGATATATATTGATGATATTATTTTTGGATATACAAATAAAAATATTTGTAATGATTTTTAAAAAAATAATGAGTAATGAATTTGAAATGAGTTTAATGGGAGATATGAGTTATTTTCTTAGTTTTCGTATTAAGTAAAATGAGGAGGGAACTTTTTTAATCAGTCAAAGTATATTAAGGACATTCTCAAGAAATATGAAATGGACAGTGCTAAACTAGTAACTACACCAATAAGTTCCTCAGTGTAGTTGGATAAGGACCCAAAGGGAAAATTTATTGATAAAAAAAAAATTAGAGGTTTAATTGGATCATTGCTTTATTTGATTACTAGCAGACCATATATAATATTTTGTGTTTATTTTTGTGCTAGATTTCAATCTGATCCAAAAGAATAACATTTGACAGCAATAAAAAGAATTTTAAGATATCTTTTGGGAACTTAAAACTTAGGGATTTGGTATCTTAAGTACAGCTCTTCATTTGAACTTTTTAGATATTTTAATTCAGACTTTACAGGTTGTATGGTTGATCGAAAGAGTATATCTAGAACTTGCCAATTTATAGGAAATTCTTTAGTTTCTTGGTCTAGTAGAAAATAAAATTTTTGTAGCCTATTTACTACTGAAGTTGAATATATTGCCTTAGAAAGTATGTAACACAAGTACTTTGATTGAAACAATAATTGATTGACTTAGGATTTATAATTTGCATAATTCTTCTTTTTTATGATAATACTAGTGTCATTTGCATTTCAAAAAATCTTATTCAACATTCTATAATCAAGCATATAGATATAAGACATCACTTCATTAGAGATCATGTATCCAATGGAGAAATTGAATTGACTCACATTTCTACAGAAAATTAACTTGCATATATTTTTATAAAATCAGTAACCTTTGAAACTTTTAGCACCTTAAGAACAAGGTAAGATTTGATTGATCTTAATGCTTAAATTAAATATTCTACAAACTATATATGTTCTATGTTTTGTGTTTGTTTAGTTTGTTTTTGTTTGTTTGTTTTATTTGTTTATGTGTGTTTGTTTTTATTTTGTTTTCATTTTTATGTGTGTTAAAACTAGAAGCATGTCACTTGGTTGAAATAATTGTTTTTGAGAAGTTTTTTTGAGATTCAGGTATTATTCTTTAAGTGTGTTATTCGTGTTGTACGAATATTTTTTTTTGTTATGTACAAATTCTATAGCGTAAATATGATAGTTTTGGGAGTTGAGCATGAGAAACTTAGATTTTTATAGGCTTCATACTGTACGATGACATCATCGTCCGGTATAATTTGTACTAATTTGTTTATATGTATGGGGATGGTTTTACTAGTTAGGTTTAATTATTTATTACTGATCGTACATATGAAATCATTTTCGTCTATACAATCTAGGTGTGAGTTTCTATAGGGCCTAACCACTTTAAAAATGATCTTTAATATTCTGTCGTTCTGTATGAACACCTGTTCATCTGTACGATCGAGTGGTAAAAAATCCTGTATGAAAGGACACCTTAGAAATGTTGTTTTATGAAAAATCATTTCATCTCTAGCCGTTTCTGTTTGTACATACAAAAAATGTTTCATCATGTACAATTCCAAAATCGTATTTGCGAAGAAAATTTTATACAATATGATTGATCATTTTTCTTTATATAGAAAGGTTTTGAGATCATTTTTAATTCACATTCTATTTCTTTCAAAACTCTCTAGATCCCTTGTCTAGGAAATGGCTAGTTCTAACAAACGTCCACGTGGTTCTAAGGGTTTATCTTCTGGAAGTGGTGTGGATTCAAACTTCCTATCTAAGAAGTATGAGGATGCATATTTTAGGTTCATTGCTGCCAAGATCACTCCATCTAGACTTCTAATCCAAGATGATCTTCACTTCTCAGTAATGCCTTTATTTGCCTCTACTCAACTATACTTCATTCTTACTCTTATTTATGCCTATCACAAAGAAACCTTTTATTATTTCTTGGCTAACATGAGAGTGAGTGAGGACCACTCTAGGATAAGTTCCTTTATCCAAAAACAACATGTAGAGATAACCAAAGAAGATTTAGGCAACTATCTTCATCTGAGAACCCAGGGGATTCGAGCCCACACCTTAACCTCTAGAGCTGATTACGACTTGTCTAAAAATAATAAAGTTCTTAGAGGTGTTTTCCAAGTTAATCATTTAGCTCGAGTCTACACCTTGAACCAAAATTCCTGGATCATCCAACATGTCTTAAGAACTTTGATTATTCATAAGGCTGGTGATCGAGTAAATATGACTCCACTCCTATCTACTGTCACATATCTTATTATGGCTGAAAATTTATTTGATGAAACCCAACTCATTATGGATTACCTGTATAACTTTTCTAAAATTAGACTTCCACGCCATAAGTGGAAAAAGAATGTGGCCTTAGGATATCTTGTTGCTTATATCCTTTACAAGAAGTACAACCTTATTCATCCTGATCCTCCCACTGAACTCCCGATCTATTTTACTGATACTTCTTTTCGATCACTATTTGGGAGAGATCAGAGTTCTAGTGATGATACTAAGGGAGAAGGGGGAGCACCTGCCCCTTGACCTAACTAAAATCAATTTCAGGAAATGGTTCAGCATTTTGATCATTTGGAGATTCACTTTGATCAACGTTTTGATCAAATTGAGACTCATTTAAATCAGCAGGATATGAGATACCAGGATATGGGCTAGATTCGTGGTCAAGTCAACACGATCAATACCAATATAGTTATGATGAATAATTATTTTTTTATGTTCAATCAGCCTCCACCTCCAGATTAGGGCCCCTCCGAGTTCTAAGTGTACTTCATTGTTGTTATGTCTACCAAGCTTTTGAGAGTGATGTTATGATGTTTTTCTTTCATGTTTGTAGTGTTTATTATACGTTGTAAAGTTTTTTAAGTGATGATATTGGGTGTTGTTGTTTGTGGTATCGTTGGGAGTGAATGTATGCAAAACTTTTTGCTTCAAAAAAAAAAATGCCTTGTTATGGTGATGTGTTCTTGTTTCTTGCTACTTAAAATGTTGGTATGTTTAATAAGAAAAACCTTTTGAAATTGATCATTGAAATGAGTTATACATTATTTTGCTTTGCAAATTAATTTTCTTACAAAAATCTATTCTTTCATAATTTTAAATTAGATTTTAACTGGATTTAGATAAGGAGATCAATTTCATATTCTTTTAGTCAAACATAACTAGAATATCATTATTGCAATATTGATGTCTTATTATTTTTATTTTTTAATATGCTTATTTTTGTTATTAGTGAGATTTGAATTTAGATTACTGATTTTGGAAAGACCTGGTATCAAAAGAAAATGCACAATATATGCAAAAATCGAAAGAATGCACAATGGTTCACAAAGTGAAAAGAGGTACAAAATTAGTCCAAATAGAAAAGATGCACAAAGTGTGCTGCAAATATTTGAAAAGATGCACAATGTCGTCAAATTGAAATTTATTATTATGTTCTTTCCTCTATCATTCAATCTCTAATCCAAATCTTTCTAATTAATAATTATATTCTATATTGAATTTGAAGCTAACTAATCTTTATTTCGTCTTTTTTGTAATAATCATCTTTTATTTAAATTGTCTAACATGAATCATGACTTTGATTGACTTTTCTTATCTTATTTGTTCTTTGATTTAAAATTTAAATTTTTTTCTTTTTTAGTATTATGAAATTAATATTATACATGCAATTGGTTTAAAACCATTTTCTAGGTCAATTCTTTTGGTTTATCTAACCTTACATTTCAAGTAATACTTACCTTTCTATTGTTGTCAAAAGGAGAAGTAATAATATTATTTGATTGATTAATATTTGTTGGAATGTTTGTTGTTTGATGTGTATTGTTTGATGTGTGTAATTTTTTTGTGTATGTGGT
This sequence comes from Dendrobium officinale, assembly GCA_019514585.1. NCBI lineage: Eukaryota > Viridiplantae > Streptophyta > Magnoliopsida > Asparagales > Orchidaceae > Dendrobium > Dendrobium officinale. The sequence continues at coordinate 18,849,799 of CM033700.1, read as the reverse complement.
ATATGTATGTTTTGAATGCATGTGTTAAATATTGGAATCATGTTTTTGTGTTCGTATTTTGTTCAATTTTTTTTTTTTTTTTTAGATATTTTGATCTTCATGGGAATCCCTAGATTTACATTGCTCATTTATTTAGGGGGAGCTAAGGAGAATTTTTTTTTGCTTTAAATGTTTATTCAAACAATAATTATTTTTCCATCATCAAAAAGAAGGAGATTGTTGCAACTTAATTTTCATAATTATATTTTCATATTATGTGTTTTTGATGATTCAAAATATTATTATTTTTTATTACTATTTCTCCTAACACATATTAGATATATTATTTTTAATGTTTGTGTATATTAACATTTGAGAGAAATCCTACTCCAGACTATTGAAGACTTCAAGTTAGATTAGATTAGAGTTTATTGTAAATGGAGTCTGTGTTTTACACTTTTATTGAGTGTGAGAGAGTGTGATGTAATTGGATAACCGTGCACACACACACTAAGGGAGAGTTAAAATTTGTAAATTTTTAAACTAATTGTATTGTACGATTACTAATCGTATGGGATAATTTATTCAGTTAATTCCTCCAACAAGCAGTTAATCAAATCATGAACGAAAAAATTTTGGAGTTTTGTTCGTACTATACGAAGTTTCCTTCGTATAAGCGACGTCCATAATACGAAAATGTTGCGAATATTTTCGTCTATACGAACAGGGAAATTTTTTGAACTGATCGTTCGAGGCGTCTTGCCTTCGTACAGACGACGTCCAAAGTACGAAAATGTTGCAAGCCTTTTCGTCCATACGAACATGAAAATTTTTTTGAACCGTTCATCCGAGACGATCTTACCTTTGTACAAACGACATCCATAGTATGAAAATGTTGTGAACATTTTCATCCATACGAACAAGAATTTTTTTTTTTTTTTTGAACTATTTGTTCGGGATGATATAGCTTCGTATTGTACGATGTTATTAAACAAAAATATTTTATACAGGATCGTACGAGCAAATTTTGAACTATTTGTACGTATAATTTTTGAATGGATTGTTTGATCAGGGACAGTCAAAATTGAAATTATTAGTTTTTTAGATGATTTTTTGTGTCTTTCATATATAAGGTCCTTAAAATTGTCTAAGGACGTATCCATCTTCATTTTTTTTTTAGAGAAAAAGTGTGAGAGTGATTGGGAGAGTGTTTTGAGAGTGTGGAGAGATTTTCAAGTGGAAATTGTGAAGGGTTCACAAGGTTTCCCAAAAGGAGAGAATTTCTTTGTAAGTCTTGTCCATCCTCTTCCCTGCTTCTTCGGAGTTGCTCGTGAAAAGATCTTTGAAGAAGATCTGGTTCTCTGCCGACATTAGTTGGATGTAAAAGAATAACAATTCTCTGTCAACACTTGGAGAAATGTGAATGGATGCCGGTTCTCTGCCAACACTTGGAGAATTGTGAAAGGACGACGGTTCTCTGCCAACACTTGGAGAAGTGTGAAAGGATGACAGTTCTCTACCAGCACTTGGAGAAATATGAAAGGATAACGATAGCCGAAACTTGGAGGGTGTGAAATGACGACGGTACTCTGCCGCATCGGGGATTATTGAAAGACAGGGTAATTATAAAGGCTTCTTCACCTTGTTGTGGCAGCAAAAGGAGAGTCACTTTGGTAATAGTGTAATACCTTAAGAGGAAGACTTCAGGGAGTGGATGTAGGTCTAGTTGGACCGAATCACTATAAATCTTTATGCTCTTTTTATTTTTCAGTATTTTTTTTATGCAAATTTTGTGGTTGAAAGAGTTTTATTTTGGAAAAACATAAATTGTGCAAATAATTTTATAATCGGTTTTTTATTCAAGAGGATTTAAAATACCAATTCGCCTCCCTTTTGATTAGCCTTGGGACAATTGCGTTAGGTCTAACAACTTATATAGATTTTTTGTTATGTACAATAACAATTATATAAAATAAACTAGTACATCATTATAATTACATCATGACTATTAAAAAAACATCTAGTAGATATAAAAAGAAAAGATTAGCTTGTGACCTAAATCACTCTAGTATGCATAGCCCATCAAATAATCAATATCTACAGTTGAAATCAATAAAAAATATATACAATATCACTGAAATTTTATTTAATCATTTTTTTAACAAATTTAATTATCTAATAATTAAATTAAAAAATATTTAGTAAAACGGTTTTCTTAGCAGCCTTTTAGCTGTGCCAAAAAGGCCTAAATCGAATTTGCATTTCCACTCCTTCGGTCGGAGCAATTCCACGAATGGGCTTCCGGAGAGCTGATTTCACACGGGCGCCGGTGTGTGCGGGCCACGCCGGCGACTGGGTGAAGCATCGCGGCCGGCGTGTACTGAAAGAGCATTCCCGCAATCGCATTTAAGACTTGCCAAATGTCGAATGACCTATTCAGAAAACACTTTTCTTCGCACTCTCCGCCCAAAGCATTTTTTTGATACTCGTCCCAAATAGAACTCGCCAATCGACAACCAGGGCAAGAAAATAGGAGGAGGAGGAGGAGTGAGTGTTGTCTCTGATAGATCGATTTGAAAAAGGAACCATGAATCAGATACTTGGCAAGTTGTGCGGCTATTGGTTCTCAAAGAGAGCCAGCAAAGAGCTGTTCTCCGTCGGCGATGATATCAATGTGAGTAGTTTTGATTCGAGAGCTTGAGAGTTATTTTTTATGAGTTCTGGATGTAATCCTTCCTTGTTATTGATGTGATCTTCTTTTTTAATTTTGCGGTGTTTGTTTGTGGGTGGTTTATAAGTTGTAATGCTCGAACTCAAATCCGACTCTGAGTATTCTCGCTTAGAAAAAATCTGTCTAAATAAATGACAATAGCAGAATTGTAGATAACTTTGTGTATGTTTCTAGGAATAACACAATGTAATAGTCCCTTTGGCATCAATTCTAGGGTTCCTTCTGTATCAAGGAAAATAAAGCTTCGTGTTTTAGGTGAAATTCATTGTTATCCATCATCAAGAATAATTTGTCTCATGAAATACATTAGGTACCTCTAATAGTCATTAGATTACTTTCAAATGAAGAAAATTTTTCTAACAAGCAAAATAAATAAAATTATTCTCTTTTTAAATAATCATATATGATAATTATCTTAATATGACAGGGATACACAGAAATTTCAAATATCTTCCTACAAGAATAACATGTTTTATGAATTACAGTTGATGCGTTTGATAGGCATAAAGTTACATTTAGATGCAAAAAATTACCTAATAATTAAAATAACTAAAAGTATTCTCTTTTTAAATAATCAGATGTGATAATTATCTTGATATGACTGGAATAATTAGGAGTATCAAATATATTCCTACAATTTAGTTAACTCAAATCATATACGCATCCATCCCACAATCAAGCCACTTAAAAAGATATCATCCTCGGGTTGTGTTTTGAAACTTTCATAAAGTTGAAAATGTATTACATCTCTTAGCAATCAAAAATATCTTGTCTTCAATGAACTTTGATTAGAAACAAAAGCGCTAGATGGGGAAAATGTAAAATCTGAGATAAGAAAGTAGTAGATCCACTGCCAGAACATTGCAATTACAGTAGGTGGAGAAAAATACTCAAATAGATTTTTTTTTTAATTCACATCAAAAACTAGATAGAATCCAATTTTCATTAACAGACTACGTATGCATGCATCAGGTTTGAAATAAGAGAAGATGTAATGGCAGTGGATGAAATAATAATGGCATGCTTTTCTAGTGAAAATTTTAATTGTGCAACACTTCAACTTGGCAAGAAGAATATTGACTACATCCATAGGCAATATAAATTTAATGGGAATGGGATATCCTAGAAATCCCAACAAATTGGTCATGCTTGGAGTCTCCATAATTGGTTTAGAGTCCTATCTTATTTTCAATAATTTGGGTGAACCTCATCTTGTTAATCTTCAATTTAAATTTAAATTTCTTTATGTTCTTCATATATCTTGGATATGATGCCAACACATTCCAAAATATAAATGAGAAATCTAAAGACTAAGTGATATAGAACGGATGGGGGGAAAATTTGAAAATTGAAATTAAAAGTAAATGAGAAAAAAGGGGGTGGTTAATTAAATCACATAATTGGATATCCAATTAAGGAATTAAATAACTATAAAGGGGATGGGCCGGCAACATTAAGAGGGGCTTGGGAGTTTATGGAGAGAGATTTAAATGCTTGCCAAGTGGGGAATCTTAAATTAGGAAGAAATATTTAAATCAAATCTTATTTGAATTTGAAATAGGTTTGATTTGAATACTTTCCTAAAATAAGATAACTAAATTAGGGAAATGATTTGAAATTTAAATACATTTGAATTTAAATTCAAATGCTTTTCATATTAAAATACACCCACAATAGGAAAGAATGTTATCAAGCAAGATTGATTCCAATCAAGAGCAAAAGGGGAGGGACGGCGGGTAGAGAGAGAAGGGGCCAATTATGGGAGGAAAGGAAAAGGAAATTAATCAAGTCTTCAATTAAGGGAGAAAGGATTTAATCAAATACAATTCCAATTTGATTGGAATTTGATTTGAAGAACTTTCCAAAAATATAATCTAGTAATTTAGGTAAGGTGTTGAATTACATTTTAATTGGATTTGAATTCAAAATTCTTTTCAAATTATCTTCAACCTAATTTAGGAAGACGAAGGAGAATGAAGGAGGGAAGAGGCTATGGGTGAGGTGGTCGGCTGGCTAGTGGAGGAGGCTTGTGGCTTTGGAGGGGTTTGTGGGAGAATCGGCTAGTGGCGAGTAGGGGATTTTGGCCGACGGTCAAGGGAGGAGGAGAAAAGGATTTAGGAAAAGAAAGATACAACCATGAGCCCGGACACATCCTGCAGCTGACGGGTAATACGTTGTCCTTCTCCAAGGGACTTCAAGCCATGAGCCCGGACCCATCTTGCGGCTGGTGGAAGCTCTGATTCCCTCCCATAGAAATCTCACACAAGTTCTCTCCAAAAGTGCAAACCTTTTTTTTTTAATTAATAATCCATCATTTGATACATGAGCAAGGGCCTCTATATATATAGGCCTCAAAACAAAAGAAATTAAAAAAGACAACTTTGCCCCTTGGGCTTACATAAGACAACTCTTAAATAAGGGTAAAAACAAGAAATGCAAAATTAAATCAAAATACAATTAATAAACTAAGATAAAAAAAGAGTGATCTCGGCCGTTGATCTTCGTCTCTTCCATTGAATAACCACTCACCGTTGGATGCCCGCATCACTAAGTTTCCATTTGAAATTTTTTGTTTGGAAGAAGGAACATACTTTGGCTTTGATGGATGCACCCTAATTTTTTGTTGGGAAGAAGGAACATACTTTGGCACCAAAGGAATATTATTTTTTTGTTAAAAATTAATTTCAATTTTGTATCTTTGAACTTTTATTAAGCATATAACATCTGAGAAATCATTCTTCTCCTTTGGTTATATGAACCTTAACTTCAACTATAATACTATCACTCATGTAAATTTTTAAATCCATGGAACTCCTATTATGTCATTAGGAATGGGACTTTTTTTCTCTTGTTGCGGAGGCAAACTTTATGTGGTGATGAGAATGATAATTTAAAAAGTTTATATTTCTTATATATGTGCAATCTTATGACAAATGTTCTCATTTGATTAAATGAGTTACAAAGCTTTTTAATGTTATATTCGAATAAAACCTTGTACATATAATTTGGTAAAACAGGATGATTTGTAGTGACAGATGAATGGGGTAGAGCAGATAGTATATGTTGACAAGAATAATAATTTAATAAGTTCGCAATTCTTGTAGATATGCAATCTCACATCTACATAGCAAAGACGCTTCAATGCAAAGCTAGGGTGACAAAAAGAGATGAATGATTGTGTACAAAAGAGGGACCAAAGAGGGGAGAGACAGGAGAAAATTTTGAGTGCACCAATTTGGAGAGAGGAGGGAGACCACAAGAGAACTTAAATTTCAATTCATTCAGTCAAAATCAAAATACCAGCTACGAACCCCTACGTATAGAAATAGAGTTACAAAATTATGATTGAATAGTTTGTAATCAAATTTAATTCTATCCAAAATTAAATCTAATCTCACTCATAATTCAAATTTGAAATAAATATTATCAAAAAGAATAATTCATCATAATTTCAAAATAATAATTATAATCTAATAACTCCATATATTCTAATTAAATTAAATAAATCATAAAATAATCTAGTTGTATTTTCTTGAGTTTCATCAGGCTATTTTCAAAATTCAATTATATGACCATCAGGTCATAATAGAGGTAATTTAAGTATTGCACTAGTCATGGGATTCAATCATGCCCTTAACGGTTTTATCTATGTTTTACTAAGGGGTTGTTTGGTTGGCTAAAAAAGGAATGCAGTATAAAAAAAAATATAATGTAAAAAAATACATTATAAAATGAATATTTTGGAGCTGTTTGGATGAGTGTAAAATAAATGGAGGTGAATTTTTTTTTTTTAATAATATAAAATGAACATAGTGTAAAGTCCAAAGATGATGGTGGATGGCGAGTTGTGGTGGTGGTGGCGGTGGCGGTGGTGTCTGGTGGCAGCAGTGACGGCCAAAGTCGGTGGCGGCTGGCAAAGGCGGCCGACTACGGTGGGCGATGGGGGCCATCAATGGTGGGTGGAGGCGCTCAATGGACTTTGCTTGCGGTGTAAACGGTTCTTGCTCAAAACTGGGCAAGTTTTGTTTACCTCAAATCTAAAATGGTTTACACAACATTTACTTTACTTTGCATTCTTTTTTCATCTAACCAAACACCAATGTTTTCAAAATCCTTTATTTAGAATACTTTACACCCACTTTACTCCCAACCAAAAAGCCCCTAAAAAGAACATGTGACAAGAAATGAATGAGTTAAAAACCAACAAAATCACAAATCATGTTTGAGACTAACTCTAGTATGGAAAATGCAATGAAGTAAAAAAAGTGCAAGACATATCTGCAGTCATCCTATAAATAAGAAATATTAGCAAATTTGGTTCCTTTGTTAGAAGCTGGCAAAAGAATAGACTTAAACCAAATCCATAATATTTAAAAAAGAGGCATATTAGTCATGTTTCAAAGAGAGAAAAAAGATTAACCAAAATTGGTTAAAATAAATCATTCTTTGAATGAAAGCCTTGAAAGATTAACGATGATTAAAACTCAAAATTTCTTGATCACAATTCAGAATCCAATAAAAAAACGTTAATACATCTACAATCATCAAGAAGACAACATTAAGAATACCTGATTCCCTTGTTAAAGAAAAATAAATCCTTAAACCAAGCCATAAGCCCATAACATAGTAAAATGCAGCACATATTTGTTCCATTGTTAGAAGCTAGTTAGAAGAAAGAAAATCCTTAAATCAAGGCTATTCTATGAAAAAAGGGGCATATTATTCTTCATTCTCAAAGACAGAAAAAAAATGGTTAAAAAACAAATCATTCTTAGAACAAAAGCCTTAAAAGATTAACCATGATTAAAACACATAATTTCTAGGTCACAATAGAGATAATCTACCTATTGCACAAGCCTATCGAACTTAATTCTATAATTTTGTTTACTTTCTTCTTAGCATAGAAAGATATAAATTAGGCTATAAGAACAAGGAAGATCACATATTTTGTAAATAACGTATTCGGCTTGAGAATAACTCTAATGTGCTAGCTGCAATAAGAAAATGTTAGACATCTATAATCATCCTATAAGTAGACAACGTTAAGAGTATTTGATTCCTTTGCCAGAGTAAAATAAAACCTTTCAATCAAGCTAAAACCTAGCAAAATGCAGCCTACAAATCATTCTTTTATTTTCACATGAAGCAAAAGGATTAACCAAAAAGGTTATAGAACAAATAGTTCTTATGATGTGATAGCTTTTATGAGTTTTTTAACAGCATCCTCAACAACAAATTTTCTATCCTTCGAAAACCAATGGATCATGTCTTCATCATCTATTCCATTTTTTCTAACCGACACACATGAATGTTCTTTCTCAAGCTTATCTTTAAATTCCAACACAAGCTGCAAATACAAAATTGAATCTAATTAGATAATTTTAAGAGGAGCTATGGATTCTTGTAAAAAAATATAGAGTTTGACAAATTTAAATAAACATAATTGGAAAGGATGATATCTTGCCGAGGCTCAACCGCGAACATTTTTTATCTGCATTTGAGTGACATTACTATAAAGCCTTAAATGGCGGCATAGTAATAAAGCAACTCAATGCACTAACAAGATCATAAATAGGTTTTAACAGATTTTGTACTGGTAATCTTTTGTCAATCTTTTGCATTGTATTTCTCAACAACTTCATATGAACCTTGAGTAATTTTTTTTCAAAAAGACAAAAAATTCAAAATAAACATTCCATGAACGGGACTTCAAAGGGTTTCAAAATATTTAGAAGGGATGAATCCCTCATGGAACCTCTGTATAGAGCGTATAATACTGCTTTTGTTATTCCTTGGCATTCAAACTCTTTAATCTGTATAATGAGTGGATAAGAAAAATAGAGGTATTTATATAGTGTCATACATAGAAAAGGAGCAAAAACACACCATTGATTATTGAAATAATTGCATATCAATAGTCAATGAAATTTATAGCTGGAATCCTTTCCGATTATCAGCTTCCACCTTAAGTTCAACTATTTAGGTCGACTTTATGAATCCTTCTCTATCACTCATTTCTTAAGCTATGTCTGAAATTAATTTTAGTTTAATCCCTTGATAGTTTCATACCATGAACTTTCACCTTAGCCATTTTTCCTTTCTCTTCCTTACGTGGTAATTCCACTTAATCACAACCACAGGCCATAGTAAACTGATTCTCCAAGTCAATTACAGAATCAAAAAGAGAGTTCACATCAAGAATAATAGCTATTTTTTTTCTGTAGAAAGAGCAACTAAATTGGTTTCTTTTGAATGTCAAGGTTACCATGCCAGTATCAAGGGTGCAAGACTATACCATCTCGAGTTTTTTTCTACCTCCTACCCTCCATGGATCTTAATCATGCATTTTTTGTTTCTAATTCAGACCTCATCATTCTTAGTTTTACTTGAGTATAAAAGCCTTCAATATGTATTATAGGCTAGACTTTTTACCTATGTTGTGCTGATGCAAAGCAAATTTGCAGTAGTCAAAATTTAATATAAAATACAACCAATTTTAGAAAATTATTTAAGAAAAAGAAGTAGAGGAGGAATAAGAAGATGAGGAAAATTGATTTAGGTGTAAATCTATATAAATTTAAATGAAAATAATTTTATAAAATTTTGAAAAGATTTGGAAGTACAACAATGTTATAATCATCTTTTAAATTTCAAATTTTGATGAAAATATAAAACAATAATAATAATTACAAAAATAAAAAAATTATTAAGTTCAATTTTGTATGATTATGAAACTAATTTAGAAATATTTTATAAGTTATATTATGAGATTATAATTGAATAAATATGAAAGATAAGAGATAATGTGGTGTATTAAATTTTAAACTTCAATTAAAATTTTCAATGAAATGGGAAATTTGGATATTAATTTTACAATTATATTATGAAAATGATTGAAAAAATATCAAATTTAACTTTACATTTTATGATTAAGAAATGAACTGACATATGGAATATTCTAAATAAGCATACACAGATTATAAAAGTTATAAATAAGGTTGTGAAAACCGGATCGAACAATGAACCGGAAGAAGAAAAGGTTTACGGTTCAATGGTTCAACCGGAATCGAACCAGGGTTTAACCAAATGATGTAATAAATACTAAAATTATTTAATATAATATAAATTACTTAATAATTAAAATTTTAACAAAGAATGCATAACTACTTTGATTAAAGTTCATGTTCAATCGCAAATAAAATTATATGCATAATGAATAGGTCTTAAACTTAAAAAAAAATTAATAATATGATTGTATAAATATAAATATAAATTTTAATAAAAATAGTAATATAATATATAAAATTTATAATATAAAAAATTATGTCTCTAACTTTAATAAATTATATGCATTTTCAACCCAAATTTATATCTCAAGCAATATGATAGTTTAAGCTCATACAAAATTCTTACAGGTTTTTAGTCCCACATCATAGAGGAATTTTAAGTTGTTCTCTTTATATAGAATAAAGCATATACTACAAACAAAAAGAAAAGTTGTATGATGTGGCAAGCTAGCAGCTTTATATTCTGCTTAAATTTATTTACATAAGCATATGATTTTAAAAATGTGTTTACAATTAATTAAATGAAATTTAATATTAAAAATATTATTTAAATAAAAAATATTATTTATTGAACCTGCCAGTTCTACCTAATTAGAGACGCTTCAACGGTTTACCGATTGAACCGACGGTTCAAATCGGTTGTCACCGATTCAATACAGCTTCAACGGTTTACCGATTGAACCAACGGTTCAAATCGGTTCTCACCGATTCAATACAAATTCGGGTTTTGAACATCTCCGGATTGGCAACTGAACCGGTTCATGATCGAACTGTTTGAACTGGCTGGTCCAGTTTAGTTTTAAAACACTAGTTATAAATATTAACGATCAATTTTTAAAATTTATCAAGAAGAAAATCTGAAATAATTAATAAAGAACAAAGTTATGATAAAGGGAGTTCAAGGATGAAAATAATCTTTATATTATATATGTCTCACCGAGGGAATCAACTTTCAAGTGGAACATAAATTCTTAAAATTAAGGTTGGTAATTATGTTTTCCATCTTGTAGAAATTATTCCCTTTTAAAATCAAACGCATTGATGCTTATGATTATATAAATGCATTGAAAAATATCTTGAATTATCCCTAATTGTTATTACAATATGTCTAGATGATTCTCTTTTGGTTATGAAATCCACATATTAAAATAAGAGCCGACGGTATGTAGTGACGACAATAATAATTTAACAAGTTTACAATTCCTGTACATATGCAATCTTATAATAAACTATTCTCAATTGATTATGACTTCCAAAGCTTTTTAATGTTAACTTCTAATAAAACCTTTGTTTGTTCTTAAACACAATTATCTTGGTTAGTTAGAAATTATACTGCTCTTTAACCTTAACTTTTTAATCTCTGTGATTTCTTAAAAAAGAGCAAGTACTCTTGAAGCTTATATTTCTAACTGTGCATACTTGTTGGAATTAGTCTCTTTCAAATGACATTGAGGGAGGAGCAAAATGGCTGGTCAATAAACTTAAAGGTATCATTCCCAAATAATTTGATTTCAGTATTTGCCTCCTTTTATGCGTGACATTTTTATTTTTATTTCTTAGTCGTGCAACAATTATGTTTAACTCTCTAAATTACGTTGAACTCTTACTGTGCTTGAAAGATCTTAGCTGTGAAATCATAAGTTGAAGTCACTCTCATCATATAATCACATGGTTTATATATGAACTGTGGCATTCGGGTTTGTTAACAAGTTGTATGAATTAACATATTTTGCATTCTTGTTTGAGCCATTCATTTTAGCTTATATATGGCCTTTGTGAAGCTCACTTCTAAGCTTCAGCAACAAATCCACAAGGATTCATCATTGCATACTTGCAACTTTTCTGATTCAATTCTTTCCCGGGAGAAAATCTTTTATGTTGATAAAAGACGTTTGTTTGTCTTTCAATTTTTTTGTTTATCATCAACAAATATGATTTTCGGAAATAATATTCCCTGAACATGAATCAAATAATATTTATCTTACCAAGGCTTAGGAGATCATTTTCATAGACGATGGTTTTTCTTGTTTGGTGTATGACATGTAGAAAACCATGCGGTAATGCATTTAAGTTTCCATCCCGATGTATAAATGGATAAATTCAGCCATGGATATTAGTTGATAGAAAATAATTCGAACCCTTGAACTTCTGCATCATCTTAAAAGAATATCCATAAACTAAAATTTATTCGATAGGATTAAATTTGAACATACGTTATTATAGTGTTAATGTGTTTTATGGGCTTTGGGTGAGATGCAAAGCTTTTTTCTTAGAAATACTAATTGGACTAATTAGTCCTAACAGAAGAGTAAGTATAATATTTTTCAAACTTCTACACATCATATGTTGTTTTTGGAGTGTTTCAGCTTGATTGATTCTAATGCCTAAGACCTTCAATGAAAAAAAATTATAATATAATAATTTTTTACAACTGATTTTTGTAAATCTTTAAACCTAAAAAAATACTTAAACCACCCATTGTTGTCTCCTTGTTTATCTTCAAGTGATATTTATAACTAAAAAATGGTAAATATTATCGTTTAAATTTATGTTTCATATTTAGCTCATGTTAGTCTTGTTTTAGAATTAACACTTTACCAAATATTTGAGCATATCTTGTTAGTTTTGTTTTGTTAAAATATATCCTTTGAAATCAAGTTTAATATACCTTCTAAACAATTCCTTGAGATTATATATCCAACTTGAAAACAACATAGGATTGTTACCCATTAAATGAAAAAAATTAATTCTTAATTTCATAATAATAACTCTAAAATTATCTTAATACTTAGTTAAATTGTTTGATTAAAACTACATTCTTTATTATGTTGGCTAACCCTGATATTATGTCTCATTTTTAAGGCTGTAAATCGGTCGATCTTGGCCTATGTTTAAACTCGACACTTTAGATTTTTGGTCTTTTTGAGTTTGACTGTGTTTGATTATTTTTGAAAACTTTAATTTCATGTTTGATTCACTTTTGGAACATCTTTGGATAAAATTATATTAAATTTCAACTATTAAGTTTTTATCAATATATAGTGCCTAGATCTCATCTATTGGGTTAAAAAATAATGGTTAAAATATAAAAATGATAAATAAAAGGTGGATTTACATGCATACCACTTTATTTCATGCTATTTACATATCTAACAGTAAAAACTTTAATATTACATGTCTATCACTTATTTAAAAAATTATTATCAAATATATCACTCTTATATTTCATTGTTACCACCCATGCCACCCTATAAACTTTAATATTTCATTCCATGCACCCATATTTGTTCTATGCATGGTAGACATGTAATATTAAAATTTTAGGTGTTAGATATATAAATATCTTGAAATAATATGGTGTGTATGTAAATCCCCCAAATATAATTTGTAGCAAACCTGATTAAGTACAACCATTCTTGTATGCTTTAAAGGATGTATGCTGGAATGCAGTGGAATAATGATCATCATCAATCAATACATTCTATAGACCCATTTAATCAATGAAAGGCATATGGTTACTAGAGATTTTTTTTTTGAATAACAAGAACAAGGTTTACTCAAATTCAGGGATCAAGATATCTCACAAGTGCAAACTTATATGATTAATTACATCTCGAAAATATGAATTTAATACTACTCTTATATTATAAATTCAAGAGGATGGATTTATTAATATATTTTAAATTTCAATTTTTTCTTAATGGTTGTTTAGTTTAAAGTTAAAAAAAAAAAAAAACCTTCAAACTATCACTTGTGTTCAAATCATTAAAGATATGTATGCATGAGCTATTACTTGTATTCAAACATAAGGTGATTTGACCAAGTATTTTCCTATCGGTTGGATTACATCAAGGATCAGCCTTAAGCCCATATCTTTTTGCTTTAGTCATGGAGGTTCTCACTAGACATTTGCAAGAGGATGTACCTTGGTGTATGCTTTTTGCTGATAATATTTTTCTTTTTGATAAGACTAGAGAGGGAGTTGAAGGTAAACTTGAATTATGGAGGTCAACCTCGGAGTCTAAAGGTTTTCGCTTTAGTAGATCTAAACTAAAAATATGGAGTGTAGTTTTTGTAGTAATAGACCTAGTGAGGGGATTGTGACTTTGGGCGATCAAGTTGTTAATAAGAGTACACGTTTTAGATATCTTGGATCTATTGTTCAGAATGATGGTGAAATAGATCGGGATATTAACAACAGAATTCAAGTTTGATGGTTGAAGTGGAGGAATGCATCGGGCTTGTTGTGTAATAGAAAAGTCCCCCTCGAACTTAAGGAAAAAATCTATAAGATGGTGGTGAGACTTGCAATGCTTTATGGTGCTGAATGTTGGACATAAGTTAAGTATTGCAGAGATGAGGATGCTCAGGTGGATGAGTGGTTTTACCCCTAGAGATAGGATACGAAATGAGCATATACATGAAAAGGTTGGAGTAGTGTCAGTGAGAGAGTCGCCTTAGATGGTTTGGTAACATAAAATGGTGGCCTTTCGATGACCCGGTTAGGAAAGTAGAAGTATTAGATTTGACTTATGTTAAGAAAGGTACATGTAGACCTACAAAAACTTGGTTAGAAAATATTAGAAATGATCTTTCTTTATTAGATTTAAACGAGAATTTGACTTTTAACATGACACAATAGAGAAAAATGATTCTTATAGCCGACCCCACATAGTGAGACAAAGGCTTATTGTTATTGTTGTTGTTGTTGTTTAGTTTGAAATAAAGTGGGTGAAAAGTATTCTTTTTCTAGGGATTTTAAAAATATCGATGTTTGGTTAGATGAGAATTGAATATAGTGTATAGTATTTCAAATGTAGTGTATAATAATTTAGTACATTTTTGAGATAAAGTAAACTCACCTAATAATGAATGAAAACATTTTTCACCATAATCAAGCTTAGCTTGTTGCCACCCCCCACCCACCTCCGGCTGCAGCCGTCGGCCACCCTCAGTTGTCGGTCGCTGCTTGCCACCATCACGGCAGAGCACCCTTCGTCACCAGCCCTTGCCATTCATCAGAGCCAGCGCTGGCCACCACCATCACTATTTTTGAAGTTTGAACTTATATTTATTTTACTTCAAGTCTAACAAATAAAAAAAATCTCATGTATTCTTTTTACACTCATCCAAACAACTTCAAACATTTCAAATTCACTATATTCATTTTACACTTCATTCTTTAAACTCTACATGATAATTGATTTCGAAAAAAAATTACCATAAATATTTATGGGGTGATGGAATATTTGTCCTAATTTTTAGGAATATTCTTAGAATTATTTCTAATTTTCAAAACCTTTAAATTTAGTTGTAAAATCTTTGTTTTAAGAAAATTTTTTGAAATATATTTGATACATCCCAATAATAACACATGACATTTTTAGAAAATAAACATTAATATCCTTTAATATTAGAAATTTATTCTGAATTTTTCGTTATTTATTCTATGTTAAATTGCTTATTAAATCAACTAATCCTCTATTCTCTTTAAAAGCAATCAGGCAGTTGCTTTGATGTTGACACAACTTCAAGAAAGCCCAATCCTTTTCAAATGGCTGAGATTACATGGCAAAGCGAGTGTAACTTAACTATTGATATTTGATCAGACTGCAGAAGATTTTTGTCTTGAAACTAAGCAAACTTAGAGGGTATATGATGTAGGACTGCAATCAGAATGGCTAAATCCTATTATTAGGTTTCATATAGACCAGAACTAAAAAAAATTGTAAAATATCCTAATGCACAACACATTAGCATGAACTTTAAAGCTTTTAGATTTACACTAAAAATAGTACAACATATGACATGTGATATTTTTTTTTAAATTATATTAATCTCAATGTAAATCTAAAAATTATGAAGGATATTCAAATGTAAGATTATAACAATACCATGAGATTAAGGTCATCATCTTTTTTCAACTCACATTGTGGAAAAAAGAGTTTACATCCCTTCAAAGAATTATTTATAATTCTTGGCCAATCTCACATCAAACATGAAGATCTAGCAGGTCCTAGCTTTTAAGATGGTGAGTTTTGAGAATCCACTAATCAATCAAGTAGTTGGATTAGGGTTTTGAGGGTTTTTCTCAAAATAAGATCTCATTGGTTTGAATATTGTATATCTTCTATTAGGTCTGCTGACATTAAATAATTTAGCAGATCTAGGGTCTCCTATGAGATTAATACAAGAATAATGCAAGATGAGTTAAAAGAGATAAGATGATCAAGAAGAATAGATTATCATATAATTGATAAAAGATTTAAACTGTAATTAGGGTTTTTTTTTTTAATTCAATCATTCCATTCTTTCCTCAAACTCTAGATAAAGATAAGAAATTTAAACTTCCAAATCAAAAAAGAGAGTGGGAGGAGAGAGAATGTGAAGATTTCATCATTGGAAAATGTGCCCTTAACTTTGGAATTAAACCACTTGCTTTGGGATTAATGCTAGTAACTTTAAGGCATCATGATCTGGTGTGAGAATTCAAAAGGTTTTGTGGAACTATTTCTTTGTCCTAATGTTTTGTGGAACTATTTCTTCCACCAAATATGATTATATCTTTAAAATTCAAGCATGAAACTGTCTTACTGATTATTTTGAACTCATTTAGCATAAATTAAAGCCCCATTGTAACATTAGATCCCCTAGCTAGTTTTATGATTGTTTGGACACCCTTAACTTAGTTGTACATGTTTAAAACCAGAAATTTCCATCCTGATTAAATTAGTTCCAGTTGGGCTAAATTGGGATTTGGAGAGCCTCGTAGATCAAAATGCATAAGATATTATAAGAAAAAAATAAAGTATCTGTAGATGGGTGAAAGATAAAAAATCCCTTGATCGCAAGCACCTAAAAATAGAGGATCAACTACCTTTAGTCAGTTGAGCGATGGTTGAAAGTTTGTTGAAAAAATATAAACTAACTTTCAACTAATAATTTTTCTCTCAAATGATAATCTTTCACTGAAGTTATCTCTACGAAAGCTCTTGGACGCTATTAAGTATAATGACCAAGTGCCCCACTCAATCATATAGATCGTGCATGGGAGTCACTCGCTTTCAAATTTTCCTCAACTATAATAGGAGATAAACCGACACATAAGTTTCTCAAATTGCATGGAACACTTGATGCTGATCAAACATGTCATTTGTTAGGAGATTGAACGTTAGGGATTCGGGTTGAACATAATATACAAGTAGCTGAAAATCCATCTTCCCAAAAAATTTAAGCTAATGGTTTGTCATTACTGGAATATTAAAACCCAACTCTTATTTCACTTTTTAAATAAGACTATTATCCATTCTCATTTGATCTATAACACAAGAATGATACTTTGTTTCTTAGGCTAGTCAATTGAAACAAGAAATTGGCTCCAAATTCATTAGAATCGACCTATTTTCAGTTATTTTACCTTATACTGGAAATTTTTTTATTTTCTAGATTTCATTGTTATTAATTAGGAATGATCTACTATCACAAAATGATCCATTCTGGCAAATACTAATCTCATGATATTGTTTCAGTTTGATAATCAATGCTTTTACAAGGTAGTTTGACAACGGTCCATTTTTCAAATTAATTACCTATAAAATATCTGCGACTAGAACATGAATTTTTGCAGGGAAAATGCAGAAACCTTTGGCAGAACTACTGCGAGAGTATGACTTACCAGTGGGCATATTTCCAGGGGATTCCACCAACTATGAATTCAATGAAGATACAAAGAGGCTAACTGTGTTGATTCCCTCAGTTTGTGAGGTAGGTTACAAAGATTCATCTGTTCTGAGATTTCTCACCTGTGTCAGTGGCTATCTGGAGAAGGGGAAACTGTCGCATATTGAAGGTATGAAGACTAAAGTTTTGATTTGGATGAAGGTCACATCCATCTCAACTGACAGATCTAAGGTTTATTTCAATACTGGTGTGAAGAGAACTAGGAGTAGAGATGCTTATGAGGTACTCAGAGTTGGTATCAGGGCAGAAAAATTTTAAGAATTTTAAAGCTTGCTGTAAAGTCACAATATACTATAAACTTCAGACAGTATAAGAGACCTGTAAAAGAAATGTTTAAATCATTGATTTCAATGAACTATCAGTTAGGTGTAGAGTGGCAATGGAAAATATGCACATTTATAAGCTTGCTGACCACTCTCTACGATCTGAAAGTCAACTAACAGCTCTCAAGCTGTAAGATTGTGTGATTGTTGATATATGTTGCTAACCATATAAATATAAACAAAATCAAACTGAAAAAAGAGAAGATTTTGATGCCGTATATGAACTGTAGATTCATCCATATGTGTTATTGCACTCTATACTGTTATTCTTTTTCTTTTTTTTTTCAGCTCATCGATTGTGTTATTTAACACTCATTTATAGTCCTGGTTTCATTTATTATTGTTGGCTATGCTAATTGAATGAAAAAAAAAAATGTTTTTGTTTGAGAAAAGCTTTTTGGAATCTACCAAAATGTGGTTATTTTTTTTTAATATTTAGATCAATTAAGATAAATTTATACACACATTACATACCAAAATGACAAATCCAAAAACTCTAGGTTAATAGGCAAAGCTTAACCAATGGATCAAGCAAAGCTACTTAGCTACCTTAGTTATTTGACTAAAAAAACAACCATATTTTTGGAAAAAATAATTGGGTTATTATATTCTAACAATATTTGGTTCAAGATGAATTTTAAAATTGTTAGGTTAATTTTAACATTGGAGTATAATATTTTAATAATTAATTCACATTTCTAGTATATTTATTTCTTAATAAAATTTAATTCTAACAATTTTTTTATCTACATCCAAATCAAAATTTTCTCATAGAAGTTTTGACGTTAGTTTTGTTGGAGCAAATTGGGTTACGATATCAAAATCAAATTTTGTTCATAAAGATTTTAATACTATTGAATTTATTTTGAAATGAATAAAATATATAAATATTCAATCAAAAATTGATATTGTACTTTAATATAAATTTAATAATTGAAAAGCTCACTTAAAATTTGTTAAGATTTTTCTTTTCTTCTCTTGTTTTATACTCATTGAAGGCGTCATAATCCTACCGGTTATGTTTTAATTGAGAGTTGCACATTATATTGAAATGTCGTATACTCATTGATCATTGGGCATTCCATTGATATAAATAATACCGTGAATTATGCTTTAAATGCTGGAGAAGACTCTCTTGGCCCAAGGCAAACTTTTCTGGGAAGACCTTGTCTCCAGATCAAGATGTTGATACATGACATGTAAGAGCAGAAGAGATATGATCATGCTGGTGAGAAAATTTCAAGCAAAATGCCTATAGTACATGTACCTTTGTCTTTTTAGGTATACATCCACCTTTCTTAGCATAGGTCAAATATAGTACATCTACTCTTCTAACTTGGTCATCAAACGGACCTGATTTTATGTGACCAAACCATCTAAAGTGACGCTCTGTAATCCTCGTCCAACATTTTCACGTATATACTCGTTTCACATTCTATCTCTAAGAGTAAAGCCACTCATCCACCTGAGCATCCTCATCTCTGTAACACTTAACTTAATTTATGCTACACTTTTAATAGCCGACATGTTGTGCAATAAAGCATACAGGTCTCAGCACCATCTTTTAGAATTTTTCTTTAAGTTTGATGGGTACTTTTCTTATCACACAACAGGCCCGATGCATTCCTTCACTTCAACCATCCAACTTGAATCTTACTATTAATATCCCCATCTATTTCTCCATCACTTTGAATAATAGACCCGAGAAATCTAAAATGTGTAGTCTTTTTAATGACATGATCAACTAAATTTTTCATTTATAATTTAAGTTTTCCTTCAACTCCGTCTCTAGTCTCATCAACAAGAAGAATATTGTAAGCAAAAAGCATACAGCAGGGTACATCCTCTTGCAAATGTCTAATAAGAACATCCATGACTAAAACAAAAAGATATGGGCTTATTGTTGAACCTTGATGTAATCCAACTGAAATAGGAAATACTTGGTCAAACCATGTAGTGTTTGAACACAAGTTACAACATATGATATATATCCTTAACGACTTGAGCATGAGCATTATTAACTCATTTCTTTTCTAGAACCGTCCAAAGCACTTCCCTTGGAACTTTATCATATATTTTCTCTAAATCAATAAATATTAGGGCTATCAAAATCGGGTCACGGGTCGGGTTCGAGTCGAACCCGAAACTGCACGGCAGTGTTTGACCCGACCCGAACCAGATCCGTTTTTGCAAACAAGTCAGTTTCCTGGACCCAAACCCGACCCGCTTCGGGTTCAGGTTGACCCGAACCCGACCCATTAAGTTGTTGTTCGACTTTGCTCTTTCCCGTCATATCGGAAGCAACAACGGGAGTTCGCTCGGTGTGAAGGTAACTTTCTCCCTTTCGTGTCACTTGGTTGGCTCTTTGTTAATGTTCGACTTTGCTCCTTGGACGATGTTCCCTTGCGATCGGATCGGAAGCAACGACGGGAGTTCGCTCGGTGTGAAGATAACTTTCTTCCTTTTGTGTCACTTGGTCGGCTCCTTCATTGCTATTCAACTTCGCACCATAGATGATGTTCCCTTGCGATCAGATCGGAAGTTACAACATTTTGATCAGAAGCATCGACAGGAGTTCGCTCGGTGTGAAGGTAACTTTCTCCCTTTCATCTCACTTGGTCGGCTCCTTCGTTGTTGTTTGACTTCGCTCCTTGGACGACGTTCCCTTGCGATCAGATCACAAGTTACACCATTTTTATCGGAAGCAACGACGGGAGTTTGATCGGTGTGAAGGTAACTTTCTCCCTTTCGTGCGCTTCTTTGGCCAAATCCCATAAATAGACCGAGCTACAGGATTCCGGGTCAAAACAAGGTCATTCTAGGGTTTCCAGGGCAACCCGAACCCAACCCGGAATTCCAAACAGGTAGAAAATCAGGACCCCTGGTTGACCCGAACCCAAAATTTTCGTGTTGGGTTTTCGGGTCGTGTCCAATATTGACATCCCTAATAAATATCATATGAGATCTACCTTTTTCTCTCTATATTTCTTCATCAAACTTCTCAATAAATATATAACTTTCATAGTAGACCTATCCGACATGAATCCAAATTGATTTTAAACATTAGTATCACATACTAACCAATGCTCAATAACTCTCTCCCATAATTTTAATATATGACACATTAACTTAATTCATATATAATTCACGAAATCTTGTGCATCACCTTTATTCTTAAAAATATGAACCAACATATTTTTTGTCCAGTTATCTCGCATCTCTTTTTAGTTTTTTTTAAATAAGACTAAAAAGTTTTATAAGCCAACAAATTCATTTATCTCCTAAACATTTCCACGCATCTATTGGAATATCATCAGGTCCAACAGTTTTTCCACACTTCATTCTTTAAAAGTCTCTTTAATTTCAATTTTATTGATATGATGATAAAAACAAAAAAAAATTATTTTCATTTAGGGTGCAAAGGTTACTAAAATCAATCGTATTTTCACAATCTTTATTGAAAAGCTAATTAAAATATCCCATCCACCTATATTGATTGTCCTATTCTAATAAAAATATTTTTTTATCTTAATCTTTAATGCACTTCACTAGAATTAAACAATTACTTCTCACATCTCTTTGCTTGACTAACTTATACATACATATTTTGTCTTCTTTAGCATTTAATACAACAGCAACAATAGCATCAAGCCTTTATCCCACTATGTGTGGTCGGCTACATGAATTCTTTTTATACATTGTGTCCTGTTAAAAGTCAAATTCTCATTTAAATCTAATAAAAAAAGTTGTTTCTAATATTTTCTAACCAAGTCTTTTTAGATCTACCTCTACCTTTCTTAACATAAGTCAAATCTAATACATCCACTCTCTTAACCAGGTCATCAGAAGGTCACCATCTTATGTGACCAAACCATCTAAAGAGGCTCTCTCTAATCTTATCTTCCACTAGGGTTACTCAACCTTCTCATATATATGCTCGTTTCGTATTTTGTCTATAAGAGTAAAGCCACTCATTCACCCTAGCATCCTCATCTCTACAATAATTAACTTAAAATAAAGAAACAAAACCTCATGAATCCTGGTCAATCTCACACTCTTGATCATCTGCCTTGACCTGAAAATATTTAACAACATATAACGAGCTAAACAATCCAATAAGAAACCAAATCTTAAAATTGATCTCAACACACAGTAGAGATCCAATATGCATGCCAACAATCAAATCATAACAATAGCATGCACATGATCGTAAGGCAATATAATAAAGAAATTAGTAAACCAATACATGTGTCAAATCACTAAAGCAATCGTTATATCAATACTACAATTAGTAGAGAAATCATATAAAGCATCAAATCAAAACATCAATAAAGGATGTCAAAATCATATGAAAATAATTGTATCCGCATATCACATGCTTAGAAATATCATGTCAATGTCCAATACACATGCTCAATATATATCACATGATCAACATATTAATAATAGTAGAACAATAGCAACATCAACATTATGGGTGGAAGTAACAGTAAAGCCGTACAATGACAATGATTCAGTAGCATGTATTCTAATAATCATATTAAGCAAGTAAATGTCCTACTTACAACAGTGTTTTTCCAATATCAATGTCAGTATTAGTGACCTGTCAGCACAGTAATAACTCCATATAACTTGCAATCAGTGTCACGTGAATTAGTCGAGGATAACACCAAATCATAATATTTAAAGGAAAGTGCGTCAGTCCACCATCCTATACAGGTTAATCAGTCTCCAGCTAATGTTAATGAATAACCAGTCTTTACTTGTTTTTCCCCACACATATATTATTATATACACTTATTTTCAATGTATTGTAGCAAATAAAGTATAATTAGGTTTAATTCAGAAAATACAAAGATATCCTAATGGTAGGCAACAAAATGTTATTAAGTAAAAATTCAAACTTTCAAAAATTAACAAAATTAGCAGAGATTATGCAAAACATCATTTTGAAGCATTAATTAAACAGAAGCTCAATTTTCAAATGTCAAAATAAATTCAGAGTAGGCAAAAACCAATGCTTTTACAAAATCACCAGTGAAAAAATTTCAGAATATGCTCAAAATATTCATAATCTCGATCTCTATAATATATAAAAAGTTACGTAATAAAATTTTATCAATACAAAATTATATTTATTTTTTATAATAGAAATACAAATTTGATCGAAAAAATATCAAAAACACAATTTATTGAAATAAAAAATAAGATATAGATTCCTTACAGCGAGATGAACAAATTTCCCGATAAGTCTGACTACCAAAAATTATTCCACAGCCTCCAAATCCAAACTTTTATTTTCTCTTCTCATATTTCCTCTCAAATTCTATTATTCAATTCTCTATTTGGCCAAAAGATTAGAATAAAATAGCTTTTAATGAATTAGTGAGTGTTTTAAGATATTTTAAATAAAATAATAAAATAATATTAATATAATTAATCTAATTTAACCAATTTTAATGTAAAATTTATATAAATTATTTTGAGATTTCAAAAATTATTAAAAAATATTCATAATATAAATCATTTTATTTAGAAAATATTTATGAAATCAGTTTATAAAATGAACAACTAACAGTCCCAAAATCCACACTTGGGCCGACAAGTGTCAATTTCTTAAAGATTTTCATCAATGTCAAAAAATTATGAAAAAATTCATTTGATTAAAATACTATAATATCAATGGTATGGCGAAGATGATTTTTAAATATAACTTATAATGATTTCTGAAAATTTTATTTATTTGGGTTATTATAATTAACCACTTTTATTTCATAGAACTCTCCATAACACTTCTCTTTGAACTTTATCATATGATTTCTCTAAATTAATAAATATCATATGTAGATCCACCTTGTTATCTTTATACTTCCATCAAACCTCTCAATAAATGTATAGCTTCCATAGTGGACCTACTTGGCATAAATCCAAATTAATTTTGAGAAATATTAGTATAACGTCATAAACTATGCTCCATAACTCTTTCCCATAGTTTTAAAGTATGACACATTAACTTAATTTCTCTAGAATTCGTACAATCTTGTGCATCACATTTATTCTTAAAAATAAGAATCAATACACTCATTAGACATCATTTTAGTCTTCAAAATAATATTAAAAAGTTTAGTAAGCCAAAAAATTCCTTCATCTCCTAAGTATTTCCAAACCTCTATTGAAATATCATCAGATCTAGTAGTTTTTTCACAATTAATTTTTTTTAAGCCTCTCTAACTTTAGTTTTAACAATACAACTATAAAAATAAAATCTTTATTTTTATTTAAGGTGCTAAGATCACTAAAGTCAATCGTATTATCACAATCTTTATTGAAAAGTTTAACACAATATATCATCCACATTTGTTGAATATCATCTTCTAATAAAAATATTTTTTATCTTCATCCTAAATCCACTCCATTTGAACTAAATCCTTACTACTCTTATCTCTTTGTTTGGCTAACTTATACATATATCTTTTGCCCTCCTTACTCCTTAGTATTTAATTTATTATATAAATCATAAAAATCTAAAAATCTTTATATCGCATAGTGCTTTCTTAGACTCTTTACAAGCCTCGATATCTTTCCCAATTTTTCAAACTTTGACATCTAAACTATTTTTTATAATAAAATTTCTTATTTTTTAATCTTTTCTTGTATATTTTGATTTAAACACCAACTATTTATACTATTATGAATTTTTCCTTTTGATACTCCAAACACATATTTTACAACATTCTTAATATTCATAGCTAACTTTTCCCTTATAACATTTCCTCATGCACAGTCAAAATTTTAAGGTCGTAAATCTTACTCTGAAAAATAATTTTACTAGTATTTTTTTAAATACCCACATCTAATCCTAGGACAATATTTTACTTTATTTTTCATATTTTTCCCTTTCATTTTAAATTTCAAAAATCTTAAGCGATGCTGGGTACATAGATATTCACTTGGAATAACTTTAAAATCTTTAAAAAAATATTACTATATAAATTCTTATAATTGATGAAATATTCATCTCTCTTCTTAAAATAAGGTATTAACAATTTAAAAATTATAAGTTAAAGGGAAATCTAATATAGTTCTACCACATTCATTAGTCGCTCCAAATTTATAGCCATCATGAATGTTTTTAAAATCTTCTACTACTCTATCAAAGCGTACCTTGGTGTATGCTTTTTGCTGATGATATTCTTCTTGTTGATAAGACTAGAGAGGGAGTTGAAGGTAAACTTGAATTATGGAGGTCAACCTTAGAGTCTAAAGGTTTTCGCTTGAGTAGATCTAAAACGGAATATATGGAGTGTAATTTTAGTAGTAATAGACCTACTGAAGGGATTGTGACTTTGGGCGATCAAGTCATTAATAAGAGTACACGTTTTAGATATCTTGGATCAATTGTTCAAAGTGATGGTGAAATAGATGGGGATATTATCAGCAGAATTCAAGTTGGATGGTTGAAGTGGAGGAATGCATCGGGCTTGTTATGTGATAGAAATGTACCCCTCAAACTTAAAGGAAAATTCTATAAGATGGTAGTGAGGCCTGCAATGCTTTATGGTGCCGAATGTTGGCCATTAAAAGAGAAGCATAATACTAAGTTAAGTGTGGCAGAGATGAGAATGCTCAGGTGGATGAGTGTGGCTTTACCCTTAGAGATAGGATACGAAATGAGCATATACGTGAAAAGGTTGGAGTAGCTCCAGTAGAAGATAAAATTAGAGAGAGTCGCCTTAGATGGTTTGGCCACATAAAACGACGGCCTTTCGATGACCCGGTTAGGAGAGTAGAGGTATTAGATTTGACTTATGTTAAGAAAGGTAGGGGTAGACCTAAAAAGACTTGGTTAGAAAATATTAGGAATGACCTTTCTTTATTAGGTTTAAATGAGAATTTGACTTTTAATAGAACACAATGGAGAAAAAGGATTCATGTAGCCGACCCCACGTAGTGGGATAAAGGCTTGATGTTGTTGTTGTTGTTGTTGTTGTACTATTTGTAGTAATTCTTCCAAGTCATTTCAAAATTTTAATTATCTAAACATAATTATAGAACATAAACACTTATAATATTATTAATCTTAGCATCAACAATAATATTTAAAACTATAATTATATCTTAAATTGTATTAATTTTATAATATTATCATTCAAACTCTTATCTATAATTACACCTACATCCAATCTAATATGACTCTTACCTAAATACTATAGTTTAAATTATAAAATATTAATCTCCTTAGACTCTCTCTAACCCATTTAGTTTTTTAAATGCAAAGAATATTTATCTTTCTATGAATCATAATATCTCTTAATTTCATTAATTGACTTGTAAGAGAACCTATATTCTAGTTTTAGTTTCATAGACTAAATTCTTTACCCACATTCATCCATGATTTGAGAACCCTTGCTTATTTAACACCACACTGAAACGTCGGTGCAGCAGCCCTTGTACACTTCTCCTTGCATTCAGTCCATATAGCTCGTTGCTTCTAAGGAATGCTCTAGCATTAATACAATGTATTAAATCATTCATGTTATGATTATTCGACAAGTTTTATGCTGGTTGTCGACAACTTAACGCAACCCTCTATTTTTCTTATATAAGGATTGGGACCTGGCAATGACAGTGTTGACCATTTCCCTTGACATAGGAAAAAAAAACATTTGAAGAAGAAATTGTTGTTGACAAAGAATCTTAACAATTATTAGACGTAGCTAGCAAAATTGATAAGCAAAAGGGTCCTTCTATGGATGCTAAGACTGGGCGAATCCTTCTCCATAGAAATCCCATCTCTAACTCATGTTCCTCCTACTTAAAGAGATCTATCTATCTATCTATTTCAAAGGTACACGTACACTTCCCCTTATTTTAAGGGTTCTTTCTTTCAAAGTTTGTTTGTCCTACTATATAGATGCCGCGGGTCATAAAATTGAATATTTCATGACTAGAATGGAGAAGTTGCTTAAGACTATGGTGAGGAAACCTAAAAAATTTACTGAGTTGAAAACTTCTTGGGATATTTATAGTGTTTGAATCATATTCTTTAACCACTCTGGGAACTACAGTGATAGAGCTTGAAAGAGAGATCTTACTGAGCGCTGACATTGATGATTGATGAGATGAAGTAATATAAGGAGAAGGTGGACAAGATAACAGCCAAGATATTGGCTAAATGGAAGAGTTGGGGATGCTTGACTGAACTACGTAAGCAATTTTTAAATTGGAATAATGAATATGTTGAACAACATAGAGTGCAAGTTGGGGATGCTTGATGAGCTAGACTATTTTAGCATAATGACAACTGAATACGTATAACAGCGTATTTGGTTCTTATCTTGAGTAGGTCATCCAGATGATCTTGAGTAGGTCATCCAGATGATTGTGTACTGAACCAGGGGTGAAACTGATGATCCCCAATTGTCGAAATGACAATAGAGTTTGAATTTCTCATTTCTAATATGCTCCTAATCATGAAGTCCCACAGATGAAAGCGCCTCCTAAAAGTTAACAATGACAATCTTATTTTAAGCATCCAATGGGTCAACTACTTACCAATGTTGAGCCTCTCAACCAAGAGAATTCAATAAAGATTACCTCCACCATATCGTGTCTTGCATTCTGAAGTGACAAGAGAGGACATACAGACAAGCACAAGGGATTTTTGTGGACAAAGTAGACTCCACTGTCATTAGAATAGTTATAAAAAAAGTCTAAGCATCTTTGTTATGTGAGTTGAAAATCATTACATGGATGTAATGATCTCAACGCGTATTGTTTTATATCATGAGTGAAAATCATTGTTAAAATTTTATATTTAAAGTTTAAACCTTAAATTTAATATTATAATAGTGCATTGCTATGAACAACATATATGTCGGATCTATTATTCAAAATGATAGTGAAATAGATCAGGATATTATTAGTAGAATTCAAGTTGGATGATAGAAGTGGAGGAAAGCATCAGACATGTGCGAAAGAAAAGTATCCCTCAAACTTAAAGAAAAATTATATAAGATGGTGATGAGACTTGCAATATTTTATAGCGCAAAATACTGGTCATTAAAAGAGAAACATAAAATTAAGTTAAATGCTACAAAAATGAGGATGCTTAGGTGGATGAGTGGCATCACTCTTAGAGACAGAATCCAAAACAAGTATATACGTGAAAAGGTTGGAGTAGCTCCAGTGGCAGATAATATTAGAGAGAGTTGCCTTAAATGGTTTGGTCATATAAAATGTTAGTCTTCTGATGACCCGGTTAGGAGTAAATTTATTAGATTGGCCTACGTTAAAAAAGGTAGAAGTAGACCTAAAAAGACTTAGTTAGAAAGTATTAGAAAAGACATTTTTTATCAGATTTAAATGAGAATTTGACTCTTAACAAGATACAATGGAGAGAATAAAAACATGTAATCAACCCCACCTAGTGGGATAAAAGCTTGACGATGTTGTTGTTTTAGTACATTTCTATGAATTTTTTAAAAATACTATTAGTATATAAATGAGATGGAGATGCCACATAATCTCATAGAGACTAATATTAATATCATAAATAAAAGAAATTTTCAAATACAAAATCAAGAGGTTCCCTAAGTATGAAATTAGAAAGAAATCAGGACCCAAGATGATTTAACATTGTTAATAATAGATAAACATTAAAACTTATTAAAAAAATAAATTGAAACAATGATATTGATCTAAATAGCTATCTTGCTTTAATCAAACAAAGGTGAACAATTAAATTTTTTAAATAAGTAATGATTATGATGCCAAATTCAAAACATCGCTTCATTTTTTAAATACTCTTGCATATTTCTTGGAATCCTTTGACACTATTAATAAAAAAATCCTATTATTATTTGAATTTCTTGTTTTCTCCAAGTTAATTTAAGCTCCTTGTCAACGGTGTCGACCATTGAAGTTGCCAAAGAGAACAACATTCAATTCTTCTACATATTGAGTTTTCCTCACAACAAAGTGACAATAACTTACTAGAGAGGCTAAAGAAGGACATTTTGATATTAGAGGTGTCAAAATCATGTTACAGGTCGAGTTCGGGTTGAACCTAAAACTGACCTACTAATGTTTGACATAACTTGAACCCGACCCGTTTTCGCAAACGGGTCAGAAATTTCAACCCGAACCCGACTCGTCGGTTTTCCAGGTTAACCCGACCCAACACAAAACCAAATCAATGCATAAGTCAAATCCACGACAGGCCATTTCCTCGAGAAAATATTTTGCCCCGAGGAGCTTGCCAGCGGTGCACCATGCATTGATGAGGATGGAGAAGGTGCTGCAGTTATCGGAGGAATGTAACATCAAATTTCTCATTTGAATTAGCATATGCTGACCCATATCTTTTTATTCTTCTCAAAATCCCATGAGCTTATCCGCCAATCTTGTATTTATCTTGAAGAAATCCCGCTCTTTTTATGTCGCAGCTACTGCAGCTGCAGCCACCATGGTAGCCTACATTTCCTCTACATATGCCGCCCCTCTTCCATCAAGCTCCTCATCTTATGCCATGGGTGAGATGCCTTGATAGCATTTGTTACACCATGGCTCAACCTAACTCCTATATCAACATGACACAACTCAGATCTTCTAACAAGGGTTGGAAAACTAAGTATATGGTTCGCCAGGATTGCATAAGGATCGAAAGTTTCTAATAACTCCCAAGGTCACTAACTTAAAACAATCTAAATGAGCCATCAATGTTTGGAGATAATGATTAGTAGCTAGGGTAGTGAAGAAAAAGTGACATTAACTTTGAAGGACATCAATAACCCTGATCTTTGAATTGAATGATTCGAAACTATTGACCCAGGATGCTCTAATTGAGGGAAAACTTGGGGTATAAAAATACTGAAGAAAGTTTTGGAATAGAGCTAGTAAGTTTTTATTAATCTTGTTAAGATACCCAATAAAGTAATAAAGAAAGGATTAAGATCATTAACCGGAGGGGTTGGGAGTGTGGGGGGGGGGGGGGGGTTCTCAGTGATTGAAGTGTATAATAAAATATTCCTTGCAATTCCTGTATGACTGAGAGACCGAGGGTTGTGGCACTTATACTCAGCCTCAAAAGAAGATAAAGATTAAATTGAAGCCAAAAATGAACCAAAATAATAGTATCTAAAATCTATTATAAATTCTAATATTATGAATTACTAATAGCATATCTGTTTTTTACAATATAATATGATATTTGGGAGGTTCTCTCTCTCCCAGCAATTAAAAATTTAGGATAAAATGATACCTCAATGATTGATCTCAATCCTTGGCAAGATCCCAATTAAGTTGGGGCATCATGTGAAGATCATCTTGAGATTGTGGTTCATGTTAGCCTGAGGATAAGTATTATGGAGGGCACTGGGGTGGAATTTCCTTATATAGGACCTTTTTCCCCGCTATTATTAAGCCAAAAGAGTCCAATGCAAAAGGCTTGTTGTATTATTTAATTCAAAACATGTTTACAAGTAGCAAGTATTTGCTTGATTATTTTTTATTGTAAGAGAAGGAAATCTCCTTGAGCTTCACAAAGAAAGACAGACTGAAAATTGTGACTTAGGAATTTGCGCTAAGCTCTTAGAAGAGCCCATAGCATTACACATTAATAAGTTGACTCTCCCTAAGAAAACACCATTAACTCCACAATTAATCCACTCACAAATTAATTAGCAATTTAGCATAAGAAAATATTCCCATCATCATTTGATTTATAATAATCCATAAAAAATAATTCTCTTAGTTGACTATTTCATGTCTAACTACTTGATTAATTACCAGGTATTATAATTAAAAACTAATTAATCATATACCATTCAAGGGATGTAGCATGTACAAACTGTACATATCAGCGTTCAGCTTGAAACCAAGACCCAAAGGGGCAAAAGCAACACACGAAAGATTATCGTATCATTGACAATTAATGGTGCTCTGAGAACACAATACAGAGCAAAGTAGAAAAATAAATATGTGTAGAATTTCATGGGTTCAGCACTTACTAATAAAGAATTGTTCCAATAAACCAATTTCTTCTATTCTGAGATATGTTGGAAGGAAAGTTTATGACTTTCAAAATAAATTAAGGTTTCAATTGCATTTTTAATATGATGAAGACAAGCAAACAATACTTGGGGTATTGTACGTCAAGCTTACTCTTTTCAGCTCTGTGAAGTTGACTCTCCTCTCAATCTCCTCAACTGATCCAGCCATTGATCCTCTGGCACTCGATTCACCCAATCTGGAGTGTAATCCGGAAATGAGACCTCCCTCATCACGCTCACGATCCTCGCAGAATTTTCCGGCGGTAAGGGGGCGTTCCTCCGGCTTTCGTCTTCACGGAAAGCCCTCAGGATCGATGCCTCCCTCTCCCTCGCCGTTGCTTCCTCCTCTTCCTCGGATGCCAAAATCCTACTATAACCATTCAGATCTAAAGCAGCGATGCCGTTCTCAGCAAGGATATGTAAGCCGGTAAGGTTAGGGATTAGTTCGTGTTCGAGATTCCCACCGTTAATAAGGATATCCGGCGTGCGTGTGTCTCCGAGTTCTTCATTGTCATCAAGGTCGTAAGAGGAGATTGGATGGTAGAATTGAGAATCGTCGGTGGAGTTTGATTCGACGTCGGAGTCGTTGTCATCTGCGAAATAGAGATTTAAGAGGACGGAATTTAGGAGAAGCTAGGGTTTGAATTGGGAATTGGGAATTGGCAGAGTAAATATACCGATAACAGGGTGGTTGCTCATGGCCGTCATGAGCTTCCGGAGGACGATCGGATTCCACTCCCGACTGCAAGGCTCATGCCCAGTTGTATGTATTGTACACGGGATGAAAGCAAGTGAATCATAACTAAATATATAACATAAACTAATATATAACATAAACTGTGATTTTGAACTTCTTAACTCATTTTTATTTTGGATGGTTAATAGGATAGTTTCGTGTTTAAGGATAGATTGTCATCACTCATATTAATATGTTAATTTTATTATTTTTTAATAATATTATTATTTATTAAGTCATTCAGTTCGACCGATCAAATCGTGAAACTCTTCTTCTAGTTCGTTGTCTGATCCGATTTTCACAACCTTGTGTAAAATAGAGATATTAGATTTTTCGTATTTAGTTTGGAATAAAATGAATTCAATATAGGGCTCAAATCATGGTACATGGCGATTGTGTTAGTGGTGGTTGGGGGCAATGGTAGTGGGTGGTAGCAATATTGGTGACAATAACAAAGGCGATGGATAGCAATAAGTTAATGCAATGAGTGGCGGAGAATTTATGATGTATTTAAATATCAATCAAATTGGCGTATTTCTAAATACATTTAAAAAAGGCCAATACAAAATTCATCAATAAATTATGATGCATTTAAAGTATAGTCTACCAAATAATCAAATTTTCAAAATGTATGCATTTTATTTACTTTACATTAATAATGCAACAACCAAAAATAACCTCAGAAATATTTTAAATGCACTATATTTATTTTATGACATATTTTTTTAAATATGGTATTTCCATTTTATCAAACCAAATAACCCCTTGGGTGCATGTAGGATTTAATAATTCTTAAATTTTTAATTTAATAAATTTTATATGGGTTAAATTTTAAAATTTATTCGATATTATAGGTATTAAATTCAAGTAAATTATTCAGCCACTTATTTAAAGATTTAAGAATTTATATGCTTGAGGCATCTTATTAAATTTATTTTAATATTGTTTAAATCATAAATAATCTACTTAAATATTTCAACTAACAATTAATTAGTAACTTACTAAGCTAGTCAAATAATAAATAATTTATATTAGAAATACTAAATAAAAAAATATATTAATATCTTAGTTTTGTACAAAGATAATATATATATATAGAAATTATAAGAGACATTAGAATTTTTTAAATGAAAAAAAAAAAAGACAAAAACCCTCAGGACCTAAACCAATTAAAATAGTTTAATATATAATTAAAGATGCAAGAGTTGACTATTTCCTTAATTGAAAATAGACAAGATTACATAGTTGAGAATAATTGTTTGATGCTCATTATAGGCATTATATAAGAAATAATAGGAGGTACATATGATTATATGGTATTGGTTGAGCAACAACAATATAGCATATGGTATGTATCTACGATCAGATTGTGGAAGTCATATGATAGAATCAAATGTTAGCAGTCAGACAAAATGAGTTACATTAATGAAGTTAGGCAATGGTGGCGGTGGTTCCTAATAGGATTGTTGGCAGGCGAAGCACTAGAGTTCTTCATATCTATCAACTTCAAAACCACCTAATTCAATAAATATGTTCCTATTTATTGTTTTTTGATAGGTGCATTTTGCTATATTTGGATAGAACAAAATACATTTCATTGAATAGCTCGTATTTATCCCCTTAATCTTATATCATTTATTCAGCATTTTGAGTGCTTTAATGACCTAATCATTTATTCAAGATTTGAGTGCTTTAATGATATTTTAATTAAATTATCTTGGGCTTTTTGAATTTGACTCATTGAGACGCTTGATTTTATTATAAGCATGATTCAGAAACCATTTGGTTTATTTATATAAAAATTGAGGTGTGAAGTTGATTTATATATGGCGCTCAAGGTCGCATCACTTGTTGGAGTAAATGGTTGGACCTTCTTATGAGAGATCATTGAAGAAATGGTCTTATGATTTTTTTTTAGCGAAAAATGATTGGGGCATTTTTAAAAAATGGGGAATTACAAAAGAGTTGCATCTGCATGTCTCACTTGATATTAAAGAAGAAGACATATTGAGAATTTTCAATATTTTAAACCTTGAAAATCTTCAATATGAGGTTCATTGCCTAAATAGATATGTCAACAAAGATTGTTTATTTAAGGGTAGTTCTTTGATTCATGTTGAAAGATCTCATGCATTGATGCTAAAAAAGTTGGATAAAATCAAGAGGAAATCACCAAGTTTCAAAAGCTTTATCCAAATGACTTTTATAGACAATCAGCGATAAAGGTCATAAGGATTCTTCTTTATCAAATCTTGTAAATATATGTTCTATGAAATTACATATTTTTTAGGTGTTAAATGATGCATATAGTGGATGTTAATGAGCTAATGAATTAGTGGTTTTTTTTTCTATCTCTTATTTCTTAGTTTTAATAACTTTCGCTCACGCCTAATATATACTTATTTTAGATGCTAAAAAGAATGTATATTAAAATTGAATTGGACATCTCATTCAAGGAATGGAATATAGAATTTGGGAAACATAAATAATGATATAATGTTATGGCTAAAGATGTGATAGCCTTGGAAGATCAGATGATTGAATGTAAGCCCAAGATATCAACTATGGCAACTTCCCTTTCTTTGAAATGCAAAGAGATCTATCTAGCTTGAGATGAATTGATGGATATAGATGTATAAATTAGTCAAAATGCAAATATTTTATCAACATTCTTCAATCAAAATGACATGACCCTATAACAAAAAAAAAAAAAAAAAAAAAACAATTTGAAAGAAGTTGTCTCATTATTGAGAAGATTCATTTTTATTTATTTGTATCATAAATAAACATCCATAAAATTAAACATATGATGTTTAGAAGTGGCATTTATAATTGATCTTTGTGGGAAAAGGTGAAATGATTCTTTTTGGCAAACTTTGTTTAATTAAACATATTTTACACACTTCCTTAAGCTCTGCTAGCTTGTTTTTTTTTGTCATAATTACATTCTCGAGCCATATGGCATGAAAAACTTATTAAATTTGAACCAAACATTTAAAAGCTTATCATCTTTTTGCTTGATGACTTGCATGAAATCCAGAGCATCCTTTTCTTTTGAATAATTGGCTTGAATGTTGGATTTATTTAAAGGGAGTATGTGATCACTTTAATATCAATCACAACCTTTTGTATCAGTTTCTAAGAAAAGATGTCCTAATTTCATCATAAGTGTTGCGGGCTAGAATATACACAGCGATAGAGTTTTAACTATACGTCTTAGCTTTGCATGGATATCCAGCTCACTCACAGAGAACACAAGATTTTTTACGTGGAAAACCCTTGAAAGGGGAATAAC
The DNA here is from genome assembly GCA_019514585.1 of Dendrobium officinale. NCBI lineage: Eukaryota > Viridiplantae > Streptophyta > Magnoliopsida > Asparagales > Orchidaceae > Dendrobium > Dendrobium officinale. The sequence goes on along the minus strand of CM033700.1, from coordinate 18,814,876 downwards.
CACGAGGCCTAGCCAAGTTGAAAATGATTCCACTAGAATATAAGTCGGTTACAATGGATTGATTCGCCTCCGAGGGCGATCAAATTACAAATAACAACTGTACGATTGAAGTATGGGTGTCAGGTGATGGTCTGGCAGAACTTCGGACCTCAGGTGATAGTCTGATGAAGGTGAGGGCCTCTAGCAAAGTTGAGGGCCTCTGGCGAAGGTGAGGTCCTTTGACGAAGGTGAGGGCCTCTAACGAAGGTGAGGGCCTCTGGCGAAGGTGAGGGCCTTTGGCGAAGGTGAGGGCCTCTGGAAAAGGTGAGGGCCTCAGGTGGTTGTCCGACGAAGCTCTTGCGGTGGTCCGGCGAGGCTCCGGCGGTGGTCCGGCGAGGCTCCGACGGTAGTCCGGCGAGGCTCCAGCGGTGGTCCGGCGAGGGTGAGGGCCTCATGTGGTGGTCCGACGAGGCTCCGGCGGTGGTCCGACGAGGACGGTGGTCTGGTGAGGCTCCTGCGGTGGTCCGGCGAGGCTCCTGCGTTGGTCCGGCGAGGCTTCGACGGTGGTCGAGGAGGAGCTTCTTCCTTCTCTTCCTTCTCTTCTTGCTTGGGGTCCATATTCAAGAGAAATGAGGGGTCTATTTATAGATTTATGGAGTGGCATGGCCTGTAAATAGGTGATAGATCAAGGGTAAATGGGGAGTGGTTGGATGGACGGCCGAGATTGAATCCCTTGATCATGGACCGTTCGTTAGGCATTTGGAGGCCTTCATGATTTTGGAATTTAGTGATCTTGGGCTCGTTGGATTCGTCTCGTCGAGCCGCTCAATTCGACTATAGGATCTTCATATTTGGAAACCGTTTGGTAACTCAAATAGTGGTACGAAGCTTCCAACAGCGCTTCGGGTCCTTGATTTGGGCTCATTTGGGCTCGGATTGAGTCGAATTTGGTGTCGTTGGGTTCGTATTTCCGAGACGCTCAGTTTGATTATAAGTTTACTGAAATCAGAGTTCAGGTGATCACGGATTTAATTTTTGAAGTTTTCGGCTTATTTTTTCATCGAGATTAGTGCCCGGTCAAGATAATTTTTTGAGGATATATATATATATATATATATATATATATATATATATATATATATATATATATATATTCCTTAGAGAGTATAAGATCCAACTTGCCTTTTATATGACGCTCATCTAATAGTGAAACCTGAACTAATTCCTCTATAGAGGTGAACACCCTATGCATCATATCTTCATATTCAAGATCGGAGTTCTCAATGCTCAAGCTTACTGATAGTAGTGGCTTAGCTTGTCTAAGATAATATGTTTGTACTACTTGTTAATTTTTGCATACTTCACCAACCTTCGTATATGTTAAGAACTTTATTTTTAAACATGACATAGAATTGACAATGCCAAAATTGATTATAAGGTCTCCCAAATATAGCATATAAGCTAACTCTTACTTAATTATGATAAAGTAATCAACTGAGTAAATTCTTCTAGAGTGAAAAGAATAGTGTTTTTTACATCTACTCTTATTAGACAATTATTAAATCTATATAATGGTGTAGTATATGGCTGGAGCTTTTATAGAAAAAAAATCCAAGCTAAGTAATGTGAAATAAAATAACAAATTAACAAAGCTTCCATTATTAATTAGGATTTTATTAATATTGTAGTAAGGATCACCAACCTTGGAGTTAATGATAAGTAGATCCATATGTAAAATATGGATATCTTCCAAATTTGAATGATCAAATGTAATAAAATAATCAATATGAGAATTCTATAGCTATACGATTGATTTCTCAGTATATTTCTATGTTGGCTTACTGCTTTCTTTATGGATTACACCGTTAAACACCCCCCCCCCCCCACACCTTCTTTTTGGTCGTGCTATGAGAATCATTTTTAGTTTGAGTAGATTAATTTCAAATAAATGGTCAAAGATAATTTTGTTGGGCTGACCTCTCAATTTTTCCCTTCCATTATTTGCATGCCTTAATTGTGTGTCCCTTACTTCAATGAAAATGATAATATTTATCCTAATTTTTTGAATTTAATTTTAATGGATGGGGTCGCTTAACATTTTCCTCTTCTCGAATGTCTATTATAACATTGACTTAAGATGCATTTAATTTCATGTATTCCCTCAAATGTATATATTATCTTTATTTTTGAGGGGGTGGTTAGTGCTTTGTTGTTATTGTTGGGTTGGCTGAAGAAATGTTAGATTTCTTACTTGCGTATGTTTTCTTCATGGAGATTTTTTTATAAACATCTTATGTACTTTATTTTGATTATTAAATGGTTACTCAATAAATTTTTTATGTACATTGATAGCATCATCAACAATAATTTACGCTTCCACTCTGTTAATAAGGTCACTATAAGAGTAAATATTTTTCTCATAACAATAAGTAAAAAGATGCAAGGCCAATACCTCCAAGAAAGATGCCCTGTAATAACTTGGGATCTACTTCTAGTGTTTGATAAGTTTTGAAGAAAATATTTGAAAGCATTCTTTTAAATATTACCCTTTACTTTGATAGATCCTAGATTCTTGACTAGTGATTAAATATTCAAATAAAAGTCAAGCATGGTGGGAAGTGTTGTGGATAGTATTATCAGAGAGCAAATAGAACTAAGTATGTAATTGACTTTTTAGAGTAGTAGAGAAGAATTGATAGAAAAGGGTACCAAAAGCTCGTTAGATATGCATCATGGTCCTATAATGTTAAATATATGTTCATAAAGATCAAAGGACCTAGCGCACAAATCAAGAGTGGGTAGCTTGAACTCCACTAGAATGGGATGTAGGAGAATTTCATCTCTTAAGGTTGAAGTCTCATAAAAAAATGCATTGAAGAATAAGTTGATTCATATTCCTTATAGAAAATTCTTCTTAAACAAGACATCATGATTTATTATGTATAATGTTATGAGTAGAATCCATAATCCAAAACCAAGTTAAGTCCACTAAGGTTGGTAGAGGATTTTATGATAAAGTGACACAAGAAAAATGAATCGAACTAGTAGTGTTAAAAAGTTCTAGGTTGGGTTATAATGGATGATGGACTTTAACATTAAGATGAGGGTGTAATTAACAAGCATTTTCATAATATTTATCCATATTATAGTGTTGATTTTATGTTTGATGACTTTCATCATACAATGATGGTATTCTTTATTGGCCAGCCTCCTCCATTAGTTGAAGGTTTCAGCTTGTTGCTTCTTTACCTTGCATATATGATCCTCTGAGGATGTAATCTGCTCCACCAATGGATGATTACGACGTTAATGGCCACTAGATAAATATCTAATTTAATGAGTAAAAGAATGTGAAAATCCGCTTTCACTAGTATTACACCTACCAACCATTGAAATGATATTGCTAAGATATTGAGATATACTTCCCACATATGGTACCAAACTATTCTGTTTTAAAAATTTTGTAGCAATAGACAAACTTTTTAATATCTTAGCTTTGTATAAGAATTTAACACACTTACACACACAAATATAAGATATACAATAATTTCGTGAGTGAATAATCTAAAAAGATGAAAAATTATTGGCCTTGGCCAAGTTGAAATAGTTCAATATATAATTAAAGATGTAAGAGTATGTTATTCCCCTCAATTGAAGAAGACAAGGTTTAATTATTCATAAAGATTATTTGATATCCATTGTAGAGATTATTAAAGAAGTTATGGCAGATGGAGATAATCATACAATGTCCATCAAGCAGCAACAACATAACAAAGGTTAGGTATCTATGGCCAGACAGTGGAAGCCATATGATAGGGTTAGATGTTAGTAGTTACATAATGGGAGTAGGACAACAAAAGTTAGGCGATATTGGTAGTGCTACATTGCTGATGCTGGTTGTCGATGGTGATTATTAAGCAAAGCACTGAATTTCATCTCTCATCTTTATAACCCTCCTATATATTTTTGAGAGAGATATTTGATATATCTAAATAGAATTTAAAAAAAAAAAAACTCAATTAAACCACTCATTATTTATCCCATTGACTATATATTATTTATTCAATAGTTCAATGTCTTAATGGCCTCATAATTGATTGATCTTGGCCTAGTTAGATTAATCTCATCAAGATGCTCAATTTGACTATAAGCATTAAAGGTTCAAAGACTATTATGTTCTTTAAAAATAATTAGAACCTTTTCAAGATGCTTTAAATTCTTAATTTGAGCTCAATTGGACATGAATCACATCAATGTTTGTGTCATTGGTTTCAGTTTGTTGGGAAGTTGTTTGAATATGAAGTTTGTTGAAATTGAAATTTGGATGGTTTTGAATTTAAGGGGCGTCCCCCTAGGAACCCCTTAAATCTGCCCATGCACACACACACATACATACATACATACATATATATATAAGACTTTTTATTTATAAGTAATTTTAATTAATAAGACTTTTTATTTATTCCTATTTTATTAATAAATTTATAATTTGAAGAGATTAATATCCTAATTAATGTTTTATTTGTATATTACACAATTAATTAATAATAAAGCATAATTAATCAATTAAATTGAAAATAATATTAATTTGTTGAAATTAATATATTTGAATTAATTAATATTAATTATTAAGATCAATTTCAAATTAAACCAATATACTTTATTTAATTAATATACATAATATTAATATTGTTAAAATCAGAAACCATTGTATTGGTCCCCCAAATCCTTATCCTTCAAATTCTCAAAATCCTCAACAACAAAGATGCCAAGAAGTCATGACTCTGAGCTTACTATACTAGGCATCGATGGTACAACATCATGTGAAAAATAAAATAGTTTGTGAGACTTGAGAATTTTAGTTAAATCCTGAATATAAGGCAAAACAAATGAGAAATGAGATTTCAAGTCTCTTTGTACGTAGAGGGGTTGTTTGCCTGCAAAGTGGAAATTAACTAAAGACATTTATTAAATCCTATAATTTTAAATTTACGAAATCTTGAAAATTATTTGGCAAGACAATGATTAAATCCTATAAAACCCTAACGAACAATTTGAGAACTTATTTTAAGATTTAAACCTATTAATGCAAGTTGGATTTAAATAATAATATTTGATGGATAATTTCAAAACATGTTGAGACTTTAAATTAGTAATTTAAGATAATTTGTTAACTAATCTAATTAATTAGTAATTTATTAAGCTTATTAGATAATATTTTTTGTATAGATAAATTAATTCTCAAATAAAAAAAGAATATCAAATATATTAGGACAATAAAAATTTAATTAACAAATATTAATTTTAAAGTTTAAATTAATTAATTTATATTTATTTATTTTATTATGTTATAAAATATTTCAACAATTTTAATTCTATTAATTATGTTATTGTTAGCTAGAATTAAAATTATAATCAATCATTAATTGATAATTTATCAAATTAATTAAATATTATAAATTCTATTTAATTAAAAAAATCAAATATAATATAAATTTATTTATATTGCCTACTGAAAAATTCATGAAAGTAGAGCTAGAGGGTTTAATATTTTAGTATTGTGTGAAAAACAAATATAAAAACATTCAAAAGAGAAGTTGCAAGAGATATTAAAGTTTTTAAATGAATATAAATTATATAGAGATATCAATGTTTAACCACGAGGCTTGGATAAGTAAAAATGATTTCAATAATGTTTATCATCATTTATAAATAATGCCCATCGCCGGTGAAGAGCCATAGTGTAGTAAATATATATAGTATAGATTATAATATGCAATGGAATTTAGATGAGTCATGTGACATAAGAGCTATCTTTAAAAGATCATTGTGCATTTGTTTGATCATATTCCATTGAGGAGAGTGTTTAAAGACTACGAAATCATGGTATTGATGTTAGGAGTTACAGATAGTGTAAACAACTTACATCAATCTTATGAGAACTAGCATGTGTTTTCATTGTTGGTGATAGTAAGTAGGTGATGAAGTTGGTGGGTGTCATTGTAGCTGTAACACCCTAGGACTTAAGGGAGAAATTTAATATAAACACAGTGTTAATACAAGCATTATGAATAAATACAGGCATGTGATTGAGTAATTATTGGGTATTATTATTATTGTAATAATATATATAAAAATAAGTAAAGGTTGGTTACTCTCGAAGGGGCAAACCCAACGACACAAAATTCGGTCCAATCTGATCCCAAATGGGTTCAATTCAAGGCCACAAAACATGTTTAGAAAATTCAAAGCATAAATTGGATGATTGAATGAGTTCCAAATGTGACATGCTTATACTTGAATCGAACAGCTTGATGAGAAGAATCCAATGAACCTAAGATCATTGAATTCTAACATTATTAAAGCTATTAAATGATCGATAAGTGATATATGATTAAGGAAATCAATATCAGCTATCCATCAAAAGCACTTATAAGATGCTCTTGATCTTCTCCCTATTTACTAGTCAAGCTAAATATATATATATATAGACCCCCTCATTCTTCACAAAAGGGATAAGAAAAAAATGAGAGGAAGAATGAATATAAATATGAGATCTCTCATGCCACCAAGCTCCTCCTTGACCACTACCAGCAACCAGCCATTGCTGGACTTTCACCAATCCACCGATCGATGTTGGACATCCTCTTGACCACCAACTATTGACGGACTTCCGCCTGGCCATTAACCGATTCCAAATTTCCACTCGACCATCGAACGACATTAGTCTTCTGCCCGGCCACCGACCCAGGCCGAATTTTTGCACCGGCCACCAGCCGACGCCGGACTTTCGCTTGGCCACTAACCATCACGGGAGTATCACCTGACCATGGATTGACACCAGACTTCTGCCTAGTTGCCGACTGTTGCCAGACCTCTACGCGACCACTGTTCATCGCTAGTTTTCTACCCGATTATCAATTTTTTTGTAATTCCACTATCTCCAACTTAACAGACAAACTAAACTTTATAATATATTAAAATACTAGTTAATCATTTCAACTGTGCTAGGCCCTGTGGGTTTTCCCTTTAATTGGATTTTCCATATAAAAACTTTGGTGTTTTTTAGTTATTTATTTGTGTGTTGCATATCCGTGCACCGCTAAGACGAAAAATCCTCACTCTACTGCTACGTATGTTCTAGCTAGTAATAATAATATTAAGATATAAAATACATATTATATTTACTAAAAAAATTTAGCATGTAATAAATACCATCCCAAGTTACTCAATTCGAAATTACTCAATTGGAATTTTCAAGATTTACTATACCATGTTAATTTACTATTCTAGTAGCCCATTTAGGGGCTATTTGGCAACAAGTGAGAATTAGTAAAACCTGTAAATTCAATTTAGTAAATCCCGAGGGTGTCCCTGAAAACTATTTTGTATACCAACTCTTAAATCCTATAAAATCCCAAGAATTTATTTGGTAGCTTATTTCGTGATTTATGACAATTAGAGATTTAAATCTGAAATAGATAATTATAAATTAAAAAAATAAATGTATAATTAAAAAAATAAATGTATAATTAAAAAATAATGCATTATGAATTTAATAACATATTAAGTACCAAGTTACTCATTAATTATTATTTACAATATTAATTATATTTTTAATAATATATATTTTAAGTTATATTAATTAAGTTAATTATATTAATATTTAAATACTAATTATATTACTAATTATTAAATTAAATTAAGTTAGATAATTAATTTATGCACTAATTATATTATTAATTATTTAATTAATTTACTTAATTAGTAATATTTTAAATTATATTAATTAAGTTAATCAATAATAACTTAGAGGCTCTAGGGTTTGCCTTTCAGCTTCCCTTTTCGTCGTTACTTCGCAGGAGGTTGATGCACGCGTTGCTTCGTCAGCTACTTTGTGGTCGTCGCTGTTCGACTTCGCTCCTTCGACGATTTTCCCTTACTGTCGGATCAGAAAATACGACATTTTTATCGGAAGCAACAACGGTAGCTCGCTAGGAGCTCGCTGACTGTGAAGGTAACTTTCTACCTTTCGCGTGCTTCTTCGGCCAAATCCCCATAAATCCGCCGAACCGAGGGATTTGAGCCGTAAATCCTTAAATCCAAGAGGAATCCAGACCCAAAAAGCATAGAGAGCGCAGCGCGATGGCAGCGGCGGATGCCGAGGCGGCGAAGCGAGCACTGACCTCGACTCGCTTCTCTGACCTGAACCCTCCTCTTTCTGAACCCGTACTGGAAACCCTAACCGATGGTGGCTTCGAGTTTTGCACGCCAGTCCAGGCAGCCACTATCCCTTTGCTCTGCAACCATAAGGACGTCGCCGTCGACGCTGCTACCGGCTCTGGAAAAACGCTGGCGTTTGTCGTGCCCTTCATTGAGATACTTCGGCGCTCCTACTCGCACCCAAAACCCCACCAGGTCGCCATCTTTCTCTCTCGTGTCTTTGCCTTTTTTCCTTTATTTTTTCCCATTCGGAGCAATTCAGGGTTTTAAGGAAATTGATATCATGGAGTAGTCATTGTGTATGAGATATCGCTGATGAGCTTTTGGTTTGGTTTTTTTTCCTAATTATAAGTATCTGGTACTGAAAATATATAGTTAGCTCATTGATAATCTCCCAGTTTCTTACTAGCTTCCTTTGCCGAATCATCTTTGGATACTCATACAAATAGAATCATAGATCATTAAGAGAGAAAGAGACCATTGTGCTTGCTCATTAAGTCCATTGTCCATTTTCAACACTTTAAATGAAAAGGTTCTTTGCCTTTGTTTGATCCATTGAACTCAGCGCAAGTTTTTTCTTTAGTAACACTGGGTTGTCTCAACTCTGTTGATACAGATGCAAGAGATCTGTAGTTAGAAAGTGCTGAAACCAAGGGGTAAAATAGAATAAGAAATGAAGAACCAATTATGTTGCGTAGGCTTTCCTTTGACTTCTGCTTTAATTTTTGAAAAATTGAATCATTGTTAGAGGAATTTTTGGCTCTTATACTGTTACCCCTCTGAAACTTATGTTTGGAATTTGCAGGTCCTTGGAATCATCGTTTCTCCTACAAGGGAATTATCAACACAAATATACCATGTTGCAGAACCATTCTTCTTAACAATCATTGGTGCTAAGGCAGTGCTTCTTGTTGGTGGAGTGGACATTAAAACTGATATAAAAAAGATAAAGGAAGAAGGTGCAAACATACTTGTAGGTACTCCTGGAAAGATGCATGATATAATGGAAAGGCTTGACATCCTTGATTATCGCAACTTTGAGGTATTTGCTTGAAACCTATATACTTCAGAATAATCTATGACTTGGTATGCTATGCTTTAATTATGAGAAGTGCATCCTTTCGTGTTTATTTATTTACAAAAGCTAAATTTAATGTGCATAATTATCTAGCTACTATATCAAGTATTTTTTAATAAGCACAACTTGCTAACTAATTAATTGAGTATCAAGGAACAAAGCCATCAAGCAACTCATTAGATAGTTGAACAAGCCTTAACAAGCTTATTAATGGGAAACTTATTGAGCTTAGCAAATGAAACTTTATCAGTTCAGCTTCTAAATGAACAATTAAACAAGCAATCCAACGAACATAGTCAAATATCTTGTGTTCATGAAGGAAATCAATTTAGATGAAGAAATAGTAAAGTTCATCATTTTTTAGCACAACAAAAAATCTAGAAATAATAATTTAGAAATGAAAAGAAATTAAATATATAAATGAAATGAAAAGAAGCTTGCGAATGCAAACTTATAAACTGCTTTGTGGTTGAAATTGGCAAGTAAAATATTAACTCTATATTGTATTCATTAAAAAATGATTAACTAGATAACATAAGTTTTTTAATATTGAAACAATTACACTCTAAAACACTTATAGATAATTGTTATCGCCATTCATGGATATGCCATGATTTCTTAACAAAATAATATAGACACAAAACATCAATATAGATTATCAACTACTTCTATTTGCTAGATTTAATTAGGCCACATCAAAGATCAATTATAAAATCAAGATGAGCAGGCTGTAAAAATAGCAATTTTCAGAAACATTAAATCTCTTATAAAGTAAAAAGATAAGTGCAACATTCAAAGCTTCGTACACTGGATTTATGCCTCTTTGTTTTTTTAACTCAAATAAATAAAAACAAACTTAAATGTGGAGATTAGTTTCTGGTAGCCCAAAATTATGGTAGTAAAATTAATCCTAGAGGTTCAAGAGCAGCATGAACTCTAGAAACATGATACAAGTTGTGTGGAAATGTTTATGATACCCTCAAGAGTAGTTTTTAGGGGTATGCATTACTTGGTATAAAGGGATAAATCAAACTAATAATATTAGGTTTGCTTGGTTTGGAGGTGTGAATTATTTGAATTTCAGTTATTGGTTTGATCTAATTTTTTTTATTAAACCCAAATCGAAATGTCATATGTAATTGAGTGTGCTATTTTAATCATATACGAGCAGTAGCGTTAGCACAAAGTCCAAATAGTGCGCGCAATTTATTTTAACATATTATAAAGTTAAAATTATATATTTTTCTAAAAATTTATTCAATTTATCATTTATTTTATAAATTAATATACCTAATATGTTATTATACTAAGCCCTAATATACTGAGCCACAACCTAATATCAAATTCCATGCATACAACAGAGGAGGTCGTGTGGCTTTTGGTGTTTGTAGGTTTAAGATTAAGTTGCGTGGTGTCTGTCTAGCGATCGGTGGTTCCTACAATTTCAATAGGTTCTTAAAGTTTTTACAACTCCTACAAGCATGTGGCTTTAACCTTTTTTTTTTGAATAGATCTTTGAAATAAGTAATGATGTTTTCATAAGAGTGGTAAGGGCTGAGCTTTGTTTGCATTATTAATTTTAATTTTGTCAATGGAGGTAAGGGCGTCGAGTGATTAGTTGCAGCTTCGATTGAACTACAGGCACATTGAGTGATTAGTTGTAGCTTCTCTTTGAGCAGATCTTCCCATGTTTTTGAACAAATGAATGACGACATCTTCATAGGAGAGGTAACGACTGAGCTTTGTTTGCATTATTTATTTTTGATTTTGTTAATGAAGGGGTTAATGAAAAAATCAAAGTTGACCATTAATTTCTTCTTTAGTTTCGGTCACTATAATTTCTTTTAGTTTTTTATTCTAGTTGACATAGTATTGGTGTAGCTCTGATGTCGATCTAGCATCTTTTTGTTATCTAAGAGCAAATAGTTTGTCATCAATTTTATTTGATTGAAAATTATTTTTTATAATTATTTTATATTATGCACTATATTTAAAATGACATGTGTCGTGTTATGTGCTATGCGCTATAACTTAACGTGGAGTTTTGAGGGGTGATGTTTTTTGTGGGTGGGCAGAGGGTAGTGGGGATGAGGGCTTGGGTCCTTTTGGATATTATATTTATGGGGATTCGGGCAATTGGGTAGCTTTAGGTTAGGAGTGAGGGGGATGGGTGGAATAATACTAATTAATTAAAAAAAATTATTATTAACAAAATCAACATCATTTGTTATTTAATTTAATTAATAAATGTTATTATGTTTAATTAGTTTTTAAGATACTATTTAATGATTAATTTGATTATTATGGAGAACTAAAATTAGTTTTATCGAATCAATTTATTTATTTAATATCTATTTAATTTTTATAAAAAAAATAAAATAAAAAAATAATTAAATATTTAAATTATTAAAAAAAATCTATTATTAATTTTAAAATTAGTATATTATATAGTCTTAAGTGTGTATATTATTAAATCTTAAATGAGCTTTATAGAGCTTCGTAGAGAGTATGGGCTCCAAAAATTCTCGCCCCGGTCTCTTTGCGGCCCTGTTTCTTTCTTTTCGAGTCGTCGAGGAGAGTTTTAACAAGTAGGATTCGAGGCAAATTTTCAGAAGACTAAGTGAGTTTTTTTAAATATGACATTACTCAGAGGTTTCGTCCTCATTTTGCAAGGACTTTATGATTTGAGTTCTGGTTTCCTATAAGCACATGCCCCTATAATTAATTACCCTCTTGATAATGAGAGAGAACTTTCAATTAAGGCTAGTCGACAAACCGATACGAAGCATCTGGCGTGTAGTACCAACATGGTTTAAGTATTTGAGAAATTGATATTTAAAATTAAAAATTTCACCATCTTTTACTTAAAACGGATGGTGGGGGGAATGATGATGAGCCCGATTAAGATCCTGTGGTTTTGTCGTTCCAGGTTATCATGATCTCTAGTCTACTTAGTCTGAGGAGGCAGTTGATCTAACCTAACAGAAGGATCTTTATCGACATCCATGAGTTGCTTCTTCTAAGGGTACTTTATAGGCTTGGGTGAATATTTGTCTAAAGGGACAAATCTGAATCTACCTTAGCTAATAGAGGGCTTTATGCCCTATTGATTATATTCTATTGATTCATATCTCAAGGATTTGAAACCATTGGAAAGCATACGAGCTCTAACCATGACCGTAATTTCGTGGTGTTATTTGACAACAAAATCACCTGGTTCAGAGGGCCCCGGTCATAACTGTTTACCTGTGGTGCCATTTGGAGATGAAACCACTAGTTAGAGGACATGTGCCATGTCCTTACTGTCAAGAGACATTGCGAATGAATCTAGTAATATTTTCGACCAGACATTAGCTCTATGTGAGCTGAAGTGATTTTTAGTTTTTTCACTCCCGATAAATTATTGCGGAGGGTGGATGGATATTTTTCTTTAAGTGTTTGATGATTTATTTTATTTTAAATATATTGATTTTGAGGTGACTCTTGGAAATTTGGATTTTTATTGGCATTTGAGATTTTTGGAAGGCATTTTTGGATCTTTGAGGTCCCCGCTGGTTTGAGATTTCCTTTCAACGTGTCCCTCATCGGGATTTTCATGGATAGTTTCATTTTTTGTTGATTGAACCTTGTCGACTTTATTTATTTGCTGGCAAAAGACCTCAATTTATTTCTTAACTTGCGCATCATCCTCATGCGTCACATGTGTAACTACAACATGCTCACCGAAGCCCATGCGGGTATATGCTTTTACTCGAGATATATTTATACGATAATTGTATGTATGCATTAGGGGTGTATGATGTATATGCGTGCGCGCGCGCGTGCGTGTGTGTGTGTGTGTGTATATATATATATATATATATATATATATATATATATATATATATATATATATATATATATATATATATATATATATATATATATATATATATATATATATATATATATATATATATCGACATTAATACTTGCATTCTTGCGCAAAGTGTTCTACATATTGTAATGCATGTACCTGCCATATTTTTGCATGAAAATACTATATTGAAAGATGTGCTTAAGTGAAACCCTCTATTTATTGCAAATGCATGCATGGAGGTGTATTTTTGCATGCAAATACAATATTGAATGATATACATGAGTGAAACTCTCTGCTAATTACAAATGCATGTGAGAGGGTAATTTTGAATGTAATTGCAATGTCAAGTGATATGCTGGAATGAAATCCTCTGCATATCGCAGATGCGTGCATATTATGGAATGCATATCAATGTGCATTTTAATGCATGAGGGGGGGGGGGGATGTTCTGCATTTTCGGAGGTAGCTAGTTATGCAGGTAGTTATTGCTTACAAGCATGCAATAATTTATTTTGCGCTTTGTTTACTTCTTCTGTCCACTTGTATTGTCGCGAATCTGGTGGCTTGGCGCATTAAGATAACACACAATACATTTACGTGACATACATTCATAATGTATATATATGCCGTCAATTTGCCTGCATGATAATTCAACGCTTCCATGTAGTGCATAATGTATCTGCATGCTAACGGGGCATGTTTCTATATCGCAATTCATTTCATATGCTGAATAGCGTGACTGCATAAGCGTAATGCATTTTGTATGTTGTGATGCGTATGCGCACAATACATCCTACATATTGAATGACACATTTGTTATGATGCATTCTGCATGTTGCGACTGTATGCAAGTGCAATATGTTGGCATATAAATGTTATGCATTGTTATTGATGACAGTGATGTTGGTGATGACAGCACGATAATCGAGGATGGTGAAAATATGAAAATTCCTTTTTTTGTTTTCCCCCTTTTTTGTTTCCAATTTTTTTCTATTTTTTATTTTTTATGATTTTTCTTCTTTTCTTTTTTTTTTTCATTTCCTTTTCATTCATTCATTTTTTCTTTATTTCTTTTCTATAATAATAATAATAATAATAATAATAATAATAATAATAATAGTAATAATAATTTAATGATGATATATGATAAAAATTAACTATTATTATTATTATCATCATCATCATAATTAATAATATCTATGATAAAAGTTAAACTAATAATTAATCAACAAAAATAAAGAGCAATAAAATAATTTTACCTGTTGTTTTGATCGAGTTGAGATTGGGTTTGAACGGGCAGAGCTGAGGTGGTCGGCTTGCTGAATTCAATCAGAGGTGGTAGGAGGAAAAGGGCTTTTGCTGTTAGAGTTGAAGCTTTAGATTGGGTAGGGTTGATTTGTCTGTGACTTGTAGTGGTGAGTGAGGATTTCAATCGGCAAGGGCTGGGGTCGATAGCTGAAGGGATTGGAAACGGAGGAGATTGGCTGTGTGATTGAGGCTGGCGGCAGGTCTGAGATTGGAAGGGCTGTAGGTTGTGGAGCTGGGCACGGTAGGGTTTCAGTGGGTGTTGGTGTTCGAACAGGGATGGGAGGCTGAGAGTTGGCGAAAGGTGAATGCCTGGAGTTCGGTGAGCTCGGAGCTGGGAGATGTAGGGCTCAGCTGCAGGCGGAAGCGGGGCTGGGTATTTGGGATTGAGGTGGAAGCCGGTGGCTGCGGGTTCCCTTCGAACAGGAAATTGATGTCGTCGAAGGAGGCCGGTCGCTTGGGGGAGATGGGCGGCTTCGACGTGGAGGATCGGGCATCACAGCTTGAGGAAGAGGTGCTCGGCTAGATTCGGTTGCTATAAGGGGGAAGATGGGAAATATTCGGGTGGATCGTTGCTTTCGTGTGGGAAAACATGATAGTGGCAGAAGCGGAGGCTAGTTCTTGTTCGGCTTCAATAGACGGGATCGGGATACATGAGGTGTGGAAGTCAGACGGAATCGGCGGCTTTGCCTGGAGCTCGATCTGATTGTTTCGGTTGAGGGAGGAGATTCGATCTGCTAGAGGTGTTGTGCTTCGGCTTCTTGGGTGGTAGAGCAGATTGAAGCTAGTTACATGGTCTTTAATTGAGAGTGGGAGGTGGATTCGGCTGAAGCAGAGATGTCTATGTGGGAGAATTAACAAACAAAGAGAAGTCTTCATTTTTTTTCCTTTTGACAACGAGGCCGTGTAGATTGTGAAGATAATACGAATATAGCACGGGGCACGTCATTGACGTGCGAAGAATGTCGCTCAGACATCTGGGCTGCAGGCAAGGTGAGGCTTCGATCTGATTTTTTTTTTAATTTTTTTTTGATGATTTTTTTTCTTTTTTCAAAATACTTTTAATAATAGTAATCACTATTATTTAATAATAATAGTTATTGTTAAAATAATAGAAATGAAAATAGAGGTTCTCGCCTTGTTTGTGCAGCTTCCTCGAAATTCGTGCATTGTTGCCTTGCCAATGTCTTCGCACTATTTTTTGTTGAGTGGAATTATATTTATTTTTAGATGACTCGGACGTTCTGAGTGCAACGGCAAAATCCGTTTTGTGATCGGACATCATTTGGGTAACTTCAGGCGTTAGTTGCCGATTTTGACCATTTTCGCCCGATTCGTCTGCGAGATGGTCCCACTTAGGAAAATTCGTCGTCCTGATCGCAATGGCTCAATCCGTTTGACAATCGAATGCCGTTTGACCCTTCAAGTGATTCGCTGCGCTGACGTGCACGCCGCTAAAGTCTCTGATTTTGCCTCTTTTTCGCGCTTATTTCAATGTAAGGGTCAACAAAGAGCTTGTGTACAAGCTTTATATTATATTGTTCATGATCATAAATGAATAGAGTACTAAGTTATTCAATTTTGTTCATTAATTAGTCGGATTGTTCAAGCTTTTCTATTAGTTAATTAAATAATCATGAATGAACTCTCATCGAGCTAAAGCATGAGTTGCTTATCAAATATTTAGTTCATTTGCAACTCTAATATGTTATCATAATATACACAATTTCTACTTGCTGGTATCTAAGAGCTCAAATTGGATCATCGGAGACCCATTAGGAAATGGGAAATATTTTATTTGGTAACTTGGGAATAATTTTTGTTGAGTATACGGGAGTTTTAGATTTGTAAATTAGGTAAGATTTAGGATTTGGCAATTTAAGGAGATTATTTTGATATGGCATTATTATTTAGATAGATTCATGTGATTTAGTTTTGGAAAGCTATGATCAATCAAGTGTTTGGAAAATTGCGGTTGTGTGATTTGGAAATAATTGGGTTCTAGGTTTAGAAATGATTAGTTTGTAGATTATTTTTTTTTAAAGGGAGTGGAAGTGATGCAGATCTGAGAGGAAGTTTTCTTGAAGGGGCTGAATCTTGACGCAAGTGGAGTAAAAGATGACCCAGTAGCATTGTTTACAACAGGAACTTGTTACTGTTTGCTGCAGTTTCCAGCAGCATAGGATTGAATTTTTGTTGCACTTGGTGCAAAATTTTGTACTAGTGAATACAAATGTCAATAGCATGAATTCAGATTTCAACAGCAACAAAAACAAGATGTTTTCTTTCAACAATTATTGGGCTGGAAGGGAAGGATAGTGGCTTGCATCTAGGAACTTAAGCTATCGACATAGAGGGCTTTGGAAGGGTTTTTGGCATCGATCATTTGAGGTAGAAAAATGAACAGAGAGACTTGCACTATTTGAGTTATCTGATTCCTCTATGATTGACGTTTGTTTTGTTATCATTCAATGTGAAAGTAGAAGCATTTGACTCTTCATAATGCAATGCTGCAGTTTCCAGCAGCATAGGATTGGATTTTTGTTGCAGTTAGTGCAAAATTTTGGAACAGTGAATACAAATGTCAATAGCATGAATGGAGATTTCAACAGAAACAAAAATAAGATGTTTTCTATCAAGAATTAATGGTCTGGAAGGGATGGATGGTGGCTTGCATCTAGGAACTTAAGCTATGGACATAAAGGGCTTTGAAAGGGTTTTTGGCATCTCGATCATTTGAGGGAGAAAAATGAACAGAGAGACTTGCACTATTTGAGTTATCTGATTCCTCTATGATTGACGTGTGTTTTGATACCATTCAATGTGAAAGTAGAAGCATTTGTCTCTTCATAATGCAAGAAAATGATATCTTTGATGGCGTGCGACTTGTGATTCCTGCTTGTTAAAGATTTCTTGATGGGGTGGGGGGAGGCTTTAGGTTGAGAATAGTAGAGATGATGGTGTTTCTTGGCCTTGGGGAGGGGAATCTTTCTTGGATGCTGAAGGGTTAGATCTATATGGACCCTTGGATATAGAGAAAAGAGGATTATAGAGGGGAAGCATGTGAGTGAGACATAGGAAAAGCACTCGACAAGAGAGCGGTGATAGACTAGAGCGAGTAGAGAGAAGAATTGATATGCTTTTTCAGTAATTAGATTTCTATTGGATTTATGTGCATCATTTTTCCAGTAATTAGATTCTATTGAAGTGTAGCACTCGATCAACCACACATCTTTTATCAGCGTTTTTTCAGTAATCATATTTCCATTGGATTCATGTGCATCACTTTTCTATGAATTGCCTTTCTTTTCAAAATATTTGTAGTGGTTTACATTTTGATGTAAGGTTGCTTGTTATGTGTTTGTGCCATGAGAAAACCAACAACAACATCAAGCCATAGTTGTATCAGTTCTTGTTCTTATGAAAAATCTTTCTTGTAAATATGTTCTCCATGCACTTTTCATTTTAGCAATTCATCTAAATCTCTTTTTAAATTTTTATTGTTTGTTAACTAAGTTCTCGATCTCCTTCACCATCAGAATGAACTTTTTGTTCAACCTCTTATTCTACTACAGCCAAGCCAATCCACTTATTTTGAACAACATTTCTTATTTTGAAGAAATTTGAGTAAATCAAATGTCATGCTGGTTGTTATGCCAAGCCATCTTTGTCTCGCAGGCTCGGTGTGCATCTGGCACAAGTCCCATTCCAAGCGATGCATGTTTGAGGAAGATGCTAAAGAAGTGACTTTGTCTTTATTCAACGCTCCATGGAATTGTTAACACTAGTTAAAACAATAAAGCTGATTTTTTGGTCGATAGGTATTTCACTTGCCTACTTCAACTAGATATCACCATAGGTGTATCTCTTACATGCTTTAGCCTTGGACACTATGCATTTATCAATGGACTGACTCCACTAGTGCACACGTTCATCCTTCAATTTGTTGTCCTAATATCATTTAAGCTTGCCAGGCAGTTAGTTGCTGTCATATTAGCGCCCACCTTTCATTTTGTACTATGCTTTTAGGCAAAACTTGGAGTCGGCATAATTATCTAAATGTCTTTAGGATGAACAACATGATGATTTTTTTTTCTGACTTCTTGGATACTCTTGTTCCTTATGATAACTTTGCTTATGGTGATTCATTTTTGGTTAAATAGATTTTGATTCTAGATGAGGCGGATAGACTGCTTGAAATGGGATTTCAAAAACAAATCACTTCTATTATATCTTGCCTACCAAAGCTCCGACGGACAGGTCTTTTTTCAGCTACTCAAACTGAGGCTATTGAAGAACTTTCCAGGGCTGGTTTAAGAAATCCTGTTAGGATTGAGGTTCGAACAGAGTCTAAGCCAATGGCAAATCTGGCATCCTCAGAAGAATTAACCTCAACAAGAACACCTTTTGGCCTTCATATGGAGGTATATCAATTTATAATTATTAACTGTTCCTTTGGTTTCCAAAGTAATATTTTGGTTTCTTGGCTCTTTATATTCTGTTTATTTTGATATTCATTTGCCATTGCCCATTTATGCATCTTTCATGACCAATTTATATTCAAATCTTGGTCAAGTTTTTACGTTATATATTTACCATGCACCATTTTTTGTGGATGGTGATGCTCAACTAAACAAATATAATCATTGGTGGGACACAATATTCACATTATTAATATCATTTTGAAATTTTAATTTTATAATATTAAAGTGAATTCAAATTATGAATTTGAATTTTAAAATTTAGTTGGAATCTATTAGTCAGTTGGAGCTATTGTTTGCATGCCTATTTCATCATCTTATTCATAAGCCGAGCTGTTTCCATTTTTGCTTTCTTTTTATTTGATTGGTTGAGCTGGTTTGATTGCATTATTTTTTGTTGATCTTGTGTTCTTGGCTCATTTGTTTTATAGGTCTTTGCATCCTCTTTGCCTAGCTATATTTTGGCTTGCCATTCTTCTTTCAGGTTGTTAGACTTGATTTGTGGTATTGTAGGTAGTGATACTTTGTCGGGATTGTGTAGAATTGTTAGGTGGATCCTTGGGTATTCATTAGGGCATCTCCAACCGAAAAACTCATTTTTCACTCCAAAATGCAGTAATACACCAAAATGCAGTAACTTGTCTTCAACCGAACTCCATTTTCTAACACCAAAAAAAGAATATTCCTAGTATATTCTTTCTCATATTTCATTTTATATATTTTTAATCATTAATATTATTTATTGATTTTTTGAATTAAATCTATTATAATTAAAAAAATATTTTTTGTTATATAAAATAATTTGGAATATAAATATGTCATAAATAAATAAATATTTAGTTAATAAATTTTTATCTTAATGTTAACTTACATTAATTAATTTTGTAAAAAAAAATTTAGATTTCTAAAAAATAAGATATTTCTAATTTATTATTTTAATTAATAATAAAAAAATTCTAAACTCTAATCTTTAAAATTAATAATTAAGTTTCCAAATTTTTTTTTTTAAAAAAAAAAACAAATGCCGTATGAACAGTGCGACGCCAATATTGGCGTCGCACTGTTCATTTCCCTTCAAATGCCGGCAGATATGAAGATCGGTTGGAGGGAAGGAGGAACGGCAAACCAGTGTTTGCGGTTCGGGTGGAGATGATCTTAGGATTATCCATAGTGATTTAAGCATTCAAAGCAAAAAATTATTTATCTCACTTATTATATGTATTCTTTTTTTAGGTATTATAGTCAAGCTTGGCTTGGTGAAACTCCAAATTGTGTTGTCTCATATAAAGTTGCAAAGATATCAAATGAGAAGACAAATGCTTGAAGAGAATTTTTCTAAAAATTGAAGATAAATCAATGATTAATTTATAGTTTGCGAACTTCTTTGGATTTAGTGGTATTTTTGCTGATCACGACTCTATAGCTTTCAAATGCCCTATGAAGAATGGAAAGGCGTTGTGGATAATTTATGATGCTAGTTCCCCACAGCTATGAAATTTAGCTTTTAAATCGTTTACTCAACTATATTTCTCTTTTTATTGTAGAATAAATTGGAGTATATGCTTTGTTGCCATTACAACGAGGAACAACACCACTCAACATGATGAATATTTAATGTTTTACATATTAATCGTTGCCTTTTTTCTTGGATAATCTTAGAATATACTTAAGAGAGACTATGTTATGGGACATTGGTGAGGTACAGTAAGTGCAATATATGATATTTTAATAATTCAAGTTGCTAATCTCTCTCTTGATGAGCCATCTTTGAAAACTATATATTTTTTTAGATGAAGGCGAATGTGTGAGTGAAGAGGGCATGGGTGCTAGTGCTAATAATGAACATAATTATGAGTGCGTTAACTCCAATTAGGTTTACTTATATAGTTGCATTTTGTTTGGTTATTTTGAAGGAGGCATTGATATTTTCATTTACTTTTTTAGAGGGTTTTTCTGGCATTTTGTAAGAAATTGTTAGACCGGTCAAGCCGGCCCACATAGGACTGGCCTAGGCAGAATAGAGGCGAAAGTTCCGCCTCTCTTGCATATGCCGATCGGACCGCAGAATTTAAGGGAGCTTTTTGGGAAATATTTTTGAGGGATTTGGGAGGGGAATTTGAATGTAGGGACTGTTCATAGGGCATCTTGAATTTGGCTGAAATTTGAGATACCTTAGATTTTTTGAGCTCTAGCAGCGTCTAGAGATTTGGGAGATATAGATCCTCCTCTTGAATAGAGGATCAATTGTATCTTGGTATTTTTCGTTTCTATTTCATCAATTAAGACAAATTATATGCTGTTTTCTTGGTTTTGTGTGGATTCTTGCGGAGAATGTTTGCTATTTTCCAAAAATTGGTAGGAAATTTTTGAGATCTTCAAGTGTTTTCTATCAAATCGGTATCATAGTGCTTTCTTGGGTGGAAAAATAAGATAACTTCATTGTTTTTGCAATTGGAACCTAGATCTAATTAATGATAGCAAAGAAGATGAAGGCGCTGGAAGGCGAGATGGAGCAATTCAAAACCGGCGTGGATAAGTTCTCTACCATGGAAGAAAGATTTTTACATATGAAAAACCAATTTAGAAGGGTGGAGGAGATATTAAGAAGGTTCTTGGAAATGCAAACAAAAATTTCATTGGTGGTTCCGATGGCTAAGCCTAACCAAGATTTGACCTGGATTCCCTTGGTCGAATCGAATGTAAAGGAAACTAGACAAGAGGAGTTTGATGAGGGAAGTTTCTTTCATCAAAAGCCACCTCCTAGGGCTCCGATAAGGGGTGGATCAAGGTTTGTGGATGAGGGGACAACATAGAGGAAATCTTTTGGTGGAGGAGGTATGGTGGCCGACTACTATGAGAGGTAGTTTGGGTAAGGGGAGTGGGCCATCGAGGAAGGATGGGGTCAAGAGCCATCTCCTAGGTCTCTGATAAGGGACAAAACAGGGTTATCAAATGGGGGGGGGGACAACAAGAAGGGAGTTTCGTGGTGTCAGTGGTGGGGTGGCTGACCACTATGGGAGGTCTTTTGGGTAAGGGGAGTGGACGACCAAAAGAGGGGGACGGGCCGAACCATGGGGATCGGGTTATGTGAGGCGAAGGGAAGGAAGGCGGGATTCCCACCCATGATACATAGGAGAAATATGGAGGGATCACGACAATCGCTACACTGGAAGAGTAAGCAGCTATTGGGGTGGTAGTAATCCTAGGGTGATAAAATTTGGGGTGGTAGTATTTTGAAAGGGAGGATCCTTATGGGTGGGTGTACCGGGAGGAGATGTATCTCATGGTGAATGGGATGATAGAGGAGGAGAGACTGACAATAGTGGCCTTATGTTTGGAAGGGAAAGCTTTAGCTTGGTTCCAGTGGACAATAACATGACCACTAATAGATCAGCTGAAGAAAGCTATCAACAGCGTCCCATCCTTCAACCTTGAGGACAAGAGTGGGTCTTTGTGAGAGGAGTATTGTTAGACCGGCCCATTGGATTGGTCCATCCGGCCCACATGGAACCAGCCCAGGCGGAACAGAGTCGGAAGTTCCGCCTTTCCTGCATATGCCGATCTGATCGCAGAATTCAAGGGAGCTTTTTGAGGGATTTGGGAGTGAAATTTGAATGTAGGGACTGTTTAGAGATTTCTTTTTGAATTGTATGCATTAAATAGTTTGTTTTCCTATGGTTAGGACATCTTGAAATTGGCTAAAATTTGAGATCTCTTAGCTTTTTCGTGCTCTAGCGGCATCTAAAGATTTGGGATAGATAGATCATCTTCTTGAATAGAGGATCAATTCAATTGTATCTTGGTATTTTTCATTTCTATTTCATCAAATAAGACAAATTATCTATTGTTTTCCTAGTTTTGTGTTGATTCTTGTGGAGAATTTTTGATGTTTTCCAAAGATTGATGGGAAATTCTTGAGATCTTCAAGTGTTTCCTATTAGAAATACTTAACAAAAAAAGTGATAGCTGATAATGATTAATAAAGGCTTATGTGATTCTGTTATTATTAATAATGTTTGTTTTTTTCTTTAATCTTTAGAAAATTTCTTTTGTGAAATATATGCATATGATATTATACTTTGCCTGTGATGCCTTTAGTAGAAAATTCTAAAAATATGTATTTTATATTAATAATTTATAAAATATAATATTATTTTAATTATGTGTCGTGTCTTACTTTTTGTAGTTATGTCGTGTCGTTATGTTTGTGTACTATTATTTTCGTGGTTTGTGGAGTGTGAGGCTTCTTTTTCATCGTCTTCTTCCCTTTTTTCCTCTCTAAATCCTTTTTGTCAAAATTTTATTTATTAAAATATGATTGAATTTGGTTAGATTTATTTCAATCTAATTTTTGTTTTTTTCTTTTTTTGTGAAATTTCATTCATGGGAATGGTTTTTGTGATCCTTAATTGTCTTTCCATTATTTGCTAGTATAAGACAAAAACTCTTTCTTCGTACAAATTGGAGTTTACTATTCCTGGTTTCATAGCAAACTATTGTTTTATGATTAATAATTTGTTTGGCATGGAATTGTCATGCTTATTGCATTGGTTGGCTGCATTAAATCCATATTGCATTCTAGCTATCCTAGATGCTAGAACATTACATCAAATTTAGTATAATAGCTTCAAGTTATATCATAATACCAACTATAAATGGGCCTCAATATCGGTCATTTAATAGTTCAACAAATGGATTCAATTTAAAAAAAAGCTATAAAATTACTGAAATGCTATATAAATATGATCAAATGTGGGAGGCCGTGAATTAGGATATAGGAAGAATTGAAAAATTGAAAGCTACTAATTCTAAAAATAATAAGCCCCTTGATGAATAAGAATTTGAGTTCGATTCTAAAGATTGACTGGTCTTTTCAAAGTGCAAAGCACACTATAAAATCCGGGGTTCTTTTTTTATTCATGCTTAATGTGTATACTGTTGACGAATATTTTCGCATCGACTTGACCCCGATCGAGCCCGACAAAGCTCGATCGCGCTCGATCAACTCAATTGATCATCGTCGAGGTGAAATTAATCCGAATTAAGCCTCAATTTAATTAAATTAAACCCAATTTAATTTAATTAAAATCAAATCAATCCAATTCAAATCCAATCGAACCCCGTCGAGCTCAATTCGACGCGATTCGGCATCGATTCAAGCTTAATTTCGCAAAATTAGCTTGATCGGACCCAAACCGACTCCAATCGGTTCGAGTCGAGTCCAAATTGGGCTCAATTTCAGCCCTAATTTATCAATTGGGGCTAAATTAAATTTTCAAATCCAATTTCCAAATCAAGGGTTGAGATTTTACATGAAATCCACCCCAAATCCCTCATTCCACGTGTGTGAGGGCTGATTGGTTCACTTGGGCGGCAGAATTTGGCTGGACGTGCTCCTCTTAGGGCACGAAAAGGAGAGAGGGAGGGAGCATTCGACGCCCTTTTGTGTTTTCCGCCCCGACCAGAGCGAAGAAAAAGAGAGGGAGAGATCGGGAGAGGGGGAGCATTCGGCTCCCCCATTTGTTCCGTCCCAGACAGAGCACGCAAGGGAGAGAGGGGGAGCATTCGGCTCCCCCGTGTTGGTTCCGTCCCAGACAGAGCACGGGAGAGAGGGAGAGGGGATTCTGCCCCCCTTCTGCGTCCATCCCCAAGCACGGAAGGAGGAAAGGTCGGAGGGAGCTTTTCCATCCATCCGATCAAGACCGAGAGAAGGAGGGAGTCTTGCGGCCTCATGCGTGCGTCTTGACCAAGAGGGAATGCCGGCCAACTGCTGTTTTCCCTTTCTTTAGACTGAAAAGGGTTCTCTCTTGCTGCCATTGTTTTCTCCTATCAATTGGAGAGCAAAAATTCCCTCTTGCTGCTGTTGGTAAGCTTCTCCTCCAAAATCTAGGGCAAGGGCATGCTGAAATCAACCCTTGCTGCAGCCAAGAGAGGGTAGGAAGCCTCTACTTCCTTCCAAATCATCTCCTGCAACCTCAAAACAGTGCAAACTGCTGTTTGGGGCGTTCTTGGACAGCAAACTGCTGTCCGAAGCTGTTTGGACAGCAAATCCACCATCCGGAAAGGCTTGGACAGCAGCGACAACGTTGGAAAAGCTTGGACAGCAGCCACGCAACTTCCGGGAACACTCAAACTGCTGTTTGGAGCCGTTTGGACAGCAAATCCATTAATCCGGAAGCCTTGGACAGCAACCATGCAGCCTCCGAAGGCTTCCAAACAGTGAAAACTGCTGTTGGGAAGCTTTGGACAGCAAACGACGACCTCCGGGAGCCCTCAAACAGTAAAATTCTCTGTTTGGAATGTTGGGGCAGCAGTCTCCACCCTTGGGAACGGCTTGGCCAGCAGCGACGCCATCCGGAAAGGCTTGGACAGCGGTCTTCCTCCTTGGGAAAACTTGGGACAGCAACTTGGAGCCTTTAAAAGACCTTGGACAGCAACCTAGGAGCTTGGACAGCGATCCGGAGCTTGGATTGGAGCGCTAGGACAAACCGGGGAAGGTATACCTTTGAAACTTAGTGAAACCTAGGGTCCCCCCATGGCCAATTGATGTGTGGATGACGTCCCCAAGCCATAGGTCCCTTAGAAACTTAAATTTATGCTTCCCCGAAATCCTATGATCGCTGTCCTCTTTGTAAACTTGGGAAAATCCGGTGATTTTTGCCAAGTTGCTCTCTTGTGAGAGCCAAAGAGGCATGCCAATACGCGTAGGAGTGTTGGATTGGTATCCAACACCCCCCCAAATGCATGTAATAACATTCATGTTGTGCCCAATCCGTCGCCTACAATCATGCCCTAGGGTAGATGCTATCATTTGACCTCAAAGTCAATGATGATGCATAGGTTTGGATTGTAACTAGTTGCATGCATTTCTCATTTAGATGCATTGTCATGAAAACAAATAGACACTCAAATCTAGGAGAACTTTTGCATGCATAATTTTAGTTACCTCTAGAGTTTTGTTTAATACATGTGTTGAGTTTAATTGATTTGGGCTTCCTAGTCGTTGTGAGGCATAGACTTTCAAATGTCTATGTAACAAATCCCACAACATAAAGAATCAATTAAGCTTGTATCTTGTATCATACAAAACTTAGAGTAGCAATCTTGAAACTCTTCCATAAATTGCACGCACCCTTCTTTCAAGAACGAGTCATGGCAAAAGTGACTTACAAGTTATGAGAGATGTGCATGTGGTGAAATTTGTGGACTCCAATGAAATTTTGTGAGTGCTTGAATGTGGATTTAATCAATCACTGAAAATCAAATCATTGTGAGGTTTCCCATAGATTTTCCAAAGTCTATGTTGTAAGTCTCACAAAATATGTTGTTGATTAAGTTCATGTACGACATTGTGCAAAATCAAATACTTGTTTGCTTTCAATTATGAGATTCCCGGATTTGGAGAATCATCTGCACATGCATGCATTCATAGGTTCTTCTTAGATCATGCCCAAGTTGGTCTTAAATCTCCTAGAAGCTATAGGGATAGACCTTTCCTACTCAAGATGATCATGCCAAAATTGATCTAGTGATCTCTCCAAAGCCTTAAGAAATCATCTTCCCTCTCCTAATTGAGTCCAAAACTCTAAAGGACGACGTGGGGAAATTCCTTTCGTATGCGCATCTTCTCTTTCCATGGATTCAAAACATTCATGGAGGAATGGAGAATCTTCTTTCATGCATAATGCTTGGAGCATTCTCAAAGCTCCAAGTTTTAGATTGCATGAATCATTGGCAAATTGGAACCAACTTCCAAGATCTTTCATCTCTCTTGTTGGAACATAAACCAACAAGGATCCCCTTTATGTGTGACATTTTGGAGCACCCTCAAAGCTCTAAATCATTCTATCACATAAATCTTCAAGGCTTTAGGACCAAATCCTAAGTCCAAACCTTTATTTGTTGAGACAAAATCAACAATCCCCCTCTTTCATACATGATTATTTGGGACCTCTCAAGTCTCCAAACTTATCATTACATGAATTATTTGGAGCTTAGGACCAAATCCTAAGCTATATCCTTCATTCGTTGAGTCACAAAATCAACAAATGAGTGTCCATCTTCATTCACTTGACTTCAATTAGGTGAATGATCCATCCTCTTTGAATACCAAATATTCAAAGAACATTCGTGAATTCTTGTAACCCTCTAAGTTACATTTTATTCCTTCAACCCCTAAGTTGTAGGAAATTTATCAAACCCTTTATTCATTGGAACACCAAACCAATGAATGATTTTTCGGCCTTAGGATTCAAATCCTAATCCCCTTTCTCCTACGACTCAAAATTGTTGGAAAATATCTAATCTCCCTCATTCTCCTAACCCATGTTAGGTGAGTGAATCCCTTTTCTTTGGACACCAAACGTTCAAAGAAACTCCTCCAATTTGCAATTCATAGATTGCACCTTGGACCACCCCTTTCCCTACAAGCCTAAATTGTAGGAAACCTTTAAATCCCCATTTGCCTAGCTCCAAATTAGGCAAATGAATTCGCCTCTTTGAACACCAAATGTTCAAAGAATATTCATGGATTTGCAACCTCTAAGTTGCATGTTCCTTCCCTCTTTCCTACAACCCAAAAGTTATAGGAAATCCCTCATTCTCCTAAGCCCAAGCTAGGAGAGTGCATTTCCTTCTTTGGACAACAAATGTTCAAAGAACTTTCATTGATTTGCAATCTCTAAAATTTGCATTTCTCCATTCTTTCCTACAAGTCAAAATTGTAGAGAAGTTCCTTCCTTTCTACAACTCAAAAGGTTGTATGAAAATCTCATCCATTCAACCCATGTTGAGTGAATTAGACACATGAAAGTTACTTATTTGTTGAATCAAAATCAACAAGTAATTCAATCCAAAATTGTTTGTTTGTTGAATTAAACTCAACAAATAATTTCATATCAAGCAAAGGAATCAAATCCTAGCTTTCTTTCATTCTCCTAACCCAAATCAGGTGAATGAGTTCCTCTCTTTGGACACCCAAAAGTTCAAAGAATCCTTGATGTGTAGGCCAAATCTACACATCATCCTTTTATGTTTGCTTAGTCCAAACTTAGCAAACTAAATACCCATCATTGAACATAAGAGTTCAATGTTAGTCTCTCTTGATTCGTAACCCCAAAGTTACAAATATTTCTCACTTATTGAACCAAACTCAATAAGTGATTCAACTTTATTTGCTTAATCCAAATTAAGCAAATGAAACTCAACTCCTTGAATACAACGATTCAAGGAGACATCTTTTTGATTTGTAGCCTCAAAGCTACTAATCTCCATTCATTTTTATAGGTTCAAAAAGCCTTAAAAGATGTCATACCTTAGCCCAAAAGCTATATGTTCTCTCTCCTCCAACTTCAAAGTTGTAGGAGATTTTTTTCCCTCTTTAGCTCCAAAAGCTAGAGGGAGATCCCCTACATTTAGCCCAAAACTAAATATTGGATCTCTATCTTTCTCCCCTTAGCTCCAAAAGCTAAGGAGAATTCTTCCATATGTAGCCCAAAAGCTATATGTTGGACACCTTTCTTAGATTCAAAATCTAAGTAACCTACTCCACTCAACCCAAATTGAGTGATCTCTCCTATGACATTTAAAATGCTAAATATCTAGATGTCCCTTAGGAATTATCCAATATATATGAAGTTTATCCTACTCTATTGGATGGATTTCACCAAGTCCTAAGTGAAACCCCTTAGGCATGTCTATCTTACCCTATTAGATAGACACTCTCTCTTATCCAAACACTAAGAGAACTCCAAAAACACCTAAAAATTACTTAGGTTCCCTTTTGATATAATGATCAATCATCTCCCCTAAAAAGCGGGATGCCTACATTATTGTATCTTAGGATTCATAAGTAACAGGTTTGCCCAAAAGCAAGCATGTGGTTACTTTATGGGTTCTTCATAACCCTCCTAAATATGAAACACTTAAAAATCAAATAAAATCTTTAAGTCACAAACAACTTAAAGTGAAACCACCCTTGGATAAAGATTAAACATCTTCCTTCCAAAATGAAACCAAACACCCTTAGTGTGACATGCCACACAAGCCTCATACACTTAGGTGCACAGCCCCTTAGGCATGCTAGGATTAGGATTTTTCTTTTCTGCGCATGTGTTTGATGTTGTGGATTGATTGCCCTTGGATTGTCTGCGTGTGGGCACTTGCCCTTAAGTGGTTAGTATAGAGATATAAATGCTTTTCTGTGCAGGTGGCCATATCTAAAAGGGGGGCGCTTATAAATTATAAATTGCTTGCATGACAGGTGCTGCTTAAAACCCCCAAAAGATATGGCCAATAGGGTAGAAGTAGATTGTTTGGCACTCTAAGTGTTAAACAAAATTCTGGATGTAATGCTTTATCGTATAAACTGCTTCTAATCCATTGCAGGTTTGAGTCATTTTCTTTTCAAACATGTATTTGGTAGAATTAGGATGTAAAACTTGTGGGGGTTTGGAGCAAAAGAATGAAGTGGACTAGAAGGATGTACCTGCAGAGGTGAAGCCCAATGTCCATTCAAAAGTCAAGAGTCTGAAGAACCCCACAAGTAGAGTCTGTAAATTTAACTGGGTTGTATAATGGCAGGCCACTCAGCTGACAAATCTGGTTGTAATAATGTGGACTATATTTACATTCCTTGCATTTGATATGAATAAAGCATGTTTGGTTGTTTACCTGGGTGCGCAATAGAAATGCATGTCTTTCCTAGGTTTCTTCTCTTGTTTTTGTGGGTGTGGCCTGGACTTGATCACGTTAGGCTCTTAGGATAAAAATTAAGTTTTCTACCCCTTAAAATGTAATCAATCTAAAAATTGATTTAGGCTCCACGATTTTCTAATAAGTAAGAAAGTCTTGCATGGCTCCCTTCAAGGAGCCAAGTTTTCAAAATTGAAATTAATCATGCATAGCCCAATCATGTTGCATGTAGAAAGCCCTCACTTAAGGATTAGATAACAAAAGTCTTTTTCTTTATGAGTCAGCATATGCATACCTACATGCTAAGGCATCTTGGCCTCAAAGCCAAGCTATAAGACCTACCTTCTAAATAAAAACAACCCTACCACTCTACATTTGCATTGAGACCGAATAGCATGGTTTTAAAAGCGATTAGGAGGGTTAGCTGGTAGTCCCTTCCAGGCGGGACAATAAATCCAGAGGTCGGGCGGGTTATGCCTCTTGTGAGGTGTAGCTTGTAAGTCTCTCTTTGCACTCGTTAGATTTAGGTTCGAGGCACTACCTCTCGGTAGTCCTCACCTTAGTCTTAGGGTCCGAGGCACGGGTCGATTCCAAATCACCCTATAAGCCCTCAACTTTCGGGCAATTCCTCCAACAAGTGTTGTTGGAATGTAAGCCCCAACATTCTAATAAAAATGTCAACTTAAACAAAAAATTAGGTTGTTAAAATGTAAAGCCCAACATAGGATAGTTTGGGCACCTCTGAGTTTCCTCTCAGAATCAAGTGCTCCTACTTCACCTTCTCTTGGACTTCACTCCAAAAATCTAAATCTAAGTTGATATCCTCCTTGAAATTCCTAAAGGCCAAAACCCTTTAAGTAAGACTTTCATGGATTTTAAAACAAACAAAAATCAACTTTAGCCAACATTTGAATGACTTCAAAAGAAAGAAAACCACTAGTTTAATCAAAAGTGTTCCCAAATCAAACTTGGGATGTAATTAACTATAGGGGCTTGCCCCTATGGGATGTCCGTACCCCAGAAATAAATAAACCTCGCTCGACCAAACATCGAGTGGGGGAATCTCTGTTAAATAATTGTAAATTTTATTATTGAGCCCATAAGAAAATGGTATTTTTACCCTCTGGGGTAATATATCGTATTCTTATGCCGTGCCCGATTATAAAATATGCAATCCGTTTGAGGATGCAAAAAATTCTCCAACATATACATGTATTTATATATACATATTTATGTATCTATATTTGTACATCCTTTCATATGTTTTTCTGTATATACATGCATATTTGTGTATGTTTGTATATGCACACATACATACATACATAAACATTGATGCAGGACTACATGCACAATTTGGAAACTTGCACAAAATATTTTAAGATCAATTTCAGATTTCGTTATTAGTGATTAAAACATCAAAGTAAAACTAATAAACGGGCACTTCCGTTTAGGCCCAACTACACAAGATGCTAAACGGAATCAAAACACGTAGGAAAATTAAAGCAATGCATGCGGGATAGTTTCCAACATAATCCTTGTTTAACAACGAGATCCAAAAGCAAAGAAGTAACAATTCCTACGAATACTAGTGGATGACGATAAGTAGACACAATCTCTTGCTTTGAACAACTTCTCTCAAAGAAATTAGAATTTGAAAGTAAATGAGTCAATGAAGAAAATTACCTTCTCGAAGAAGTGTCGAAATTCACCACGTACCTTCCACTAGTTACTCCTTCCACGGCAATTATGGGAGGACGGAATTTCTAGAGATCCGTCCATGATTTGAATCGTGCCGACGAAAGAAATTTGAAAAGATCCACACCACCTTGGCCATCAGATGTGAGGAAGGGATCAAACTCAGGATCGGTCAAGCATCAATCATGTAAAGAGAAAACAAACTAGAGAGGGAGTGGAAGGGAGGTGGCGGTGGGAGAAGGAAGAAGTTAGGTTGAGAAGAGGACTAGGTAGGGTGGAGGAAAAAGTGTTGTATTTTTCATGCCAAAATTAATCTCAGATTTTAAGTAGAAGTGGAGGGAAAAATTTGAGATTTGAATTTCAAATGACAAGTAATTAGGAGCATTAATGTAGCATTAAGGAGGTGGGGACCATGGGGGAGGCCGGCGGCATGGTGAGAGGGGAGGGGAGTGGGTTATGTGGAGAAAATTAAAACTCTTTCCAAATTGAACCCTTTAATTTAGGAGAAGAAAAATTCCACCTAAATCAAATTTGAATTTTGTCATGAAAGAGATTTAAAACTTTCCTAAAATGGCTCTCCAATTTAGGAAACTTTGAAATTCGAATTTTGAATTTCAAATGATGAAAAAGAATTCCCCAACTAACTTGAACTCAATAGGTAAACATTAAGGTGACATTAATTCATCATCCTTGGAGGAAAGCAAGGTGGCCGGCGGTCAACATGGCATGGGGAGTGGATAGGAAAATCTAATGGAGAAAAGAAGGATTTGGATTTGTGGTTAGGTTGACGTGAGCTTTGGTGGGAGGGGTTATGTGGGTGGTGGTTGGTGGTGGAAAGGGCCGGCGGTGGGGGATTGGGAAAGAAGGAAGGAGGGGAAAATCAAGAGCCACCGGTGGTGACTGTTGGGTACGACGGGTGGCCTCTCCTAGGCTCCACCAAACTCACAACTTTCTCTCAAGCTCTCACAAAAGCTTCAAGAAGACAAATGCAGGAAATTTTCTTTATCATTCATTCATTAACCATCGAAAGTACAATATGAAGGCTATATATAGCCTAATACAATGACATAAAATAAATGGACTCAAATGCCCTCAAGGGCTACAAGACTCAATCCCTCAAGCAAGGGTAAAAATGGAAAATGCAGAAATAAAAGATACATCAAAATAAAAACAATACTAAAATCAGAAATACATCGGGTAAATCGTGGCCGTAGATCTACGGCCACGTTGACGGTAGACTTTCCAACTGATGTCCCCATTATTCTCCCGGGGTGGGAGAAAACTCGACTCTGTCGAGTAAGAATCTCTCTCGTAAAGCTCCAAAGCATCTGGGTCTATCCGCTGCAGCTCCTCGCGGTCTATCCACGTGTCTTCCGATTCAGGTTTTCCTCTCCACCTGATCAAATACCTTCTCCTTCCTTCTTTTGTAGAGATAATGTCATCACTCAAAACTGTGTCCACTTTATCAGCCACGGGTAGTTTGGGAATGGTAGGAAGGGGGGCCAAATTTGGGTTTTCCAATGGTGGAGTTATAACAGGCTTTTGAAAAAATGGGTTGGGTGGATTGAAATCAGGGCCTTCGTAAGCAACTAGATCCTCAATGTTAAAAGTTGGGTTGATGTTGAAATCCTCAGGGAGGTCTACCACATGCGTTATCATTGATTTTCCTTAATATTTTGAAGGGTCCAGCACTCTTGGCGTGTAGTTTCTTAACGGTTCCTTGTGGGAACCGTTCCGGACGGATCCGCACCATCACGGAGTCACCCACTCTAAAAGTTTTAAATCGTCGTTTTAAATCAGCATATAACTTGTAATCTTTGTTTCTCTTTTCAATGTTTTGTGCAATTTCCTTATGCAGTTCATGCAGATGGGATGCAAATGCAGACGTTGACTCAGAAATCCTA
The DNA here is from genome assembly GCA_019514585.1 of Dendrobium officinale. Lineage (NCBI taxonomy): Eukaryota > Viridiplantae > Streptophyta > Magnoliopsida > Asparagales > Orchidaceae > Dendrobium > Dendrobium officinale. Next base: position 18,781,660 of record CM033700.1, on the reverse strand, counting down.
TACCTAGAACTCATAGGGATTAAATCTAATGGTTGCCTAGGTTTAAACCCGTATACAATCTCAGAAGGACTCAGACCCGTGGTGCGGTTGACAGAATTATTATACGCAAATTCAGCAGTGGGTAGGATGTTGTCCCAGTCTCTAATATGATCCCCAACCAAAGAACGCAATAGGTTATCTAAACTCATGTTAACTACCTCCGTTTGACCATCAGTCTGTGGGTGAAAAGCAGTGGAAAATTGTAGCTTAGTACCCATCTTCATCCACAGGGTTTTCCAGAAGTAACTAGTGAACTTTACATCTCGATCCGATACAATGGTTTTGGGTAAACCATGCAAGCGGACGACCTCATTAAAATATATCTTGGCGATGTGAGAGGCCTCCGAAGTTTTGGAACAGGGAAGGAAATGAGCCATCTTGGAAAAACGACTAAAACTACGTATATGGCATCATTATTTCGCAGTGTCTTCGACAGTCCTAAAATAAAATCCATACTGACATCCTGCCAAGGACAACTAGGCACAGGTAACGGAGTATAAAGGCCAGTGTTTTGCTTACGTTGCTTGGCTAGTTGACACGTGTGACATCTAGCAACCATTCTACCAACATCTCTCTTAAGGCTCGGCCAAAAGAAACGGTACTCAACGGCCTCAATTATCTTTTCTCTACCAAAGTGTCCAACGAGGCCCCCAGCGTGTAGTTCCCACACAAGGAATTCCCTAATGGAAGTGCGAGGTATCAAAGCTTTTGGGCTTTGAAAAGGTAACCATCCTCTAATAGGAAATCGTCCACGAGGCGCATGCTGCCTGTGGACAGGGAAGAGTAAATCTCTTTGAAGTCTGGGCACTCAAGATAATCCATCCTCATCTGATCAAAACCCACGACTTCTGCCCTCAACTCTAGGGTAGTCATCATATGTCGGCTGAGAGCGTCAGCAGCTTTATTTTCGACCCCTGCCTTGTGCCTAAGAGTGTAAGTGTATTCCTGAAGAAATTCTACCCAGCGGCCATGTCGGGCATTTAGTTTCTTTTGAGAATTAATGTATCTCAAAGCCTCGTGATCCGAAAAGATGACGAACTCTTGCGGGAGCAAGTAGTGTCGCCAGTAGCGAAGGGATTGAATCACGGCGTAGAATTCCTTATCATAAGTGGAGTAACGCTGTCTAATATCATTCAGCTTCTCACTGAAATATGCTACAGGGTGACCCTCCTGGGAGAGGACTCCTTCAATTCCGACCCCCAAAGCATCGCAGGTCACTTCGAAGACTTTAGAGAAGTCAGGAAGTCTCATCACTGGGGCTTCCACCATTCGTTTCTTAATCTCTTCGAATGCTCTGGTGGCAGCTTGGGTCCAATGAAAATCACCCTTCTTCAGACAATCAGTGATAGGCGAAACTATGGTGCTGAAATTCCGGATGAATCTCCTATAGAAGGTAGCTAATCCATGGAAGCTACGAACTTCCCGGATGTTCTGAGGAACGGGCCAGTCAACTATGGCTCTAACCTTCTCGGGGTCGGCAGAAACCCCTTGAGCAGACACGATAAAGCCCATAAAGATGACTCGGTCTACGAGGAAAGTACATTTCTTAAGATTGGCGTAAAACTGTTCTTTCCTCAAGACATCACAAACTTGCCTAAGGTGGTCCAGGTGCTGATCAACAGAATGGCTATAGATAAGTATGTCATCAAAGTAGACGACAACAAAATTACCCATAAAGGGGCGCAACACCTGAGTCATGACCCTCATAAAAGTGCTAGGGGCATTACTTAATCCAAAGGGCATGACTAACCACTCATAAAGGCCATCTTTCGTTTTGAAAGCGGTTTTCCACTCATCCCCGGGTCGGATCCGGATCTGGTGGTATCCACTCTTCAGGTCAATCTTTGAAAACAAAATGGCACCCGACATCATATCTAGCATGTCATCTAGTCTCGGGATCGGAAAACGGTACTTTACGGTGATTTTGTTAATAACACGGCTATCAACACACATCCGCCAAGTTCCATCCTTCTTAGGGGTAAGAAGGGCTGGTACCGCACAGGGACTAAGACCCTCATTAATAAAACCTCGCTGCAGTAACTCCTCTACCTGTTTCTTGAGCTCAGCGTGCTCAGTAGGATTCATGCGGTAATGGGGCAGGTTTGGGAGTGAGGCTCCAGGAACAAAGTCTATGGCATGCTGAATATCCCTAAGTGGAGGTAATCTATCAGGGAGATCATCAGGGAAAATATCAGCAAATTGCTCCAAAAGAGGGCGGACTTCATCAGGGATAGGCACGTCAGATTCAGTGGGAATCTCACGACCAATAAGAGCATAAAGAGCTTGATCCAAAACCTTAGCAGTAACCAAGTTCAACCCCTTCTTGGGGTTATTCGGGGGTGGTTTGGTGTCATCCTTGCCCCGGGGCTGTGAGGGTAAGAGCTTGATCTTTTTACCCCCATGCTCGAACACGCAGGTGTTCGAGTGCCCGTAGATGTGGACATCATTATAAAAAATCCAAGGTCGACCTAAAAGGATCTGCCCAACATCCATAATCAGAATATCGTACCAAACATTCTCCTTGTAGGAGGCAAAAGAGTAGGCACGAGACTTTGTTCCTTCACTTCCAAGGCGACAAAATTGACCCACACAACTTTATACGGGCTGGGGTGAGGAACGGGAGCAAGTCCTAACTTAGATACCATGCTGGAAGACACAACATTGATGCAACTCCTGCTATCCACGATGACCTTGCAGTTCTTATCCTTGATCTTTGTGTATGTATGAAAAATGGTGGTCCTACGCCAGTCATCAGTGGGGGTGGGCTGGGATAGTGCACATCTCACCACACAGATGGGAGAGGTATCCAGTTTCTGAAGGCAATGGAGAACGGCGGTGTCATTGTCCTCTTCAAAGAATTCACCTTCATCCTCGACCTGATGGATTTGATCACCCTCGGGTTCAGGATCATCCTCAATAATCTCCTCAATGATAGAAATCTTGTAAGGGCTGGAGCATTGAGAAGCGATATGCTCATACCCCTGGCATCGAAAGCACTTGGTTCCAGGGTTGGATCGAGTTATATCTGGGGGGGGTTGGATTTACCATCAGATCGGGGAGCAGGAGGGCCAGTGGGTGGTCGGCTGGTGCTCCCAGGTGGAGGTCGTGTAGTAGGAGTGTGAGGGGTAGAACTACCAGAAGGTCTATACGAGTGTCTAACGTCATGGGACCGGTTCGGGTGTTGAGACCGACTTTCTTCAACGTCAAGAACAATACTGTAAGCATTCTCTAAGGTAGTAACGTTCCGGGCAAGCAGTTCATTGCGAAGATCCTCTCGCAACCCAGTACGGAACATGGACAAAATTTGTGCGGGGGTAGCAGCGGTCTCCCCCTTGCATCTAATCAAGTAGTCATCAAAGGATGCGATATAATCCTTGATTGGTTTGCCACCCTGAGTCAGCCTATTCCACTTGTCTAATAGTCTGGGGAAATATGAGGGGGGGACATACTTGTGTTTCAATTCCCGCTTCATAGTGAGCCAATCAGTAATGAGATATTCATTGCGGGCTTCCCTAAGACTTTCTAAATTAGACCAAAATTGTCCCGCCCAACCCGTGAGTTTCATCTCAGCAAAACTAACCTTCCTAGCGTCAGAAATGTTATACCACTTGAAGAAGCTATCCATTCCTTTGACCCAATCCAGGAAGACCTGGGGATCTAGCGTGCCATCAAAGGTAGGAGCATCCACTTTGATATTCTTCATAAGTGGTATGTCAGGGTCATGAGGAGGGTTATATCCATATTGGGGAGCACGATGGTGGGCACGAGGGGGTCCCTCATCGTGGTAGATGTCATCCCCATACATGGATGGAGGTCTCGAAGGGGTGTAAGGAATTGGGTTTTCTCTAGCTCGCTCCAACGTGTCAAACCTCTCATTGGTATTCCTACGAAGCTCTGCTAGGTCAGCGTGATTCTCCTTCAACTGCTGGCTCATGGTGTTCATCTGACCTACCAAGAGGTCTAAAGTCCTTCCGAGGTATTCCGGGTCCATTCCTAAACACTATGGGAGACTTAGGAGTTCTAGAAGGATGACAACAGCTAATTACTAAAGAAATACACTTAAGTTGATGAATTAAGGTGCAGGAAACACAAGGACAGCAAGATATATGTATGGATTAATGTTCCTTATGCAATTAATGAAGTGGGTACATGATGGACAGCACTTAGGAACCTAAACGATGAACCTACAGCTCACTAAATGTTGCAGGAAATTCTGGACAGCAAGCATAAAATGGATTTTAACATAAATCTAACAATGTTATGCATGCAGAAACTTGAACAAAAGTTAGGTAACACCATAGGAAGTATTCTAGAAAGAAAATCCTAGCCTAACCATGCTCTGATACCAGATGATGCAGGACTACATGCACAATTCGGAAACTTGCACAAAATATTTTAAGATCAATTTCAGATTTCGTTATTAGTGATTAAAACATCAAAGTAAAATTAATAAACGGGCACTTCCGTTTAGGCCCAACTACACAAGATGCTAAACGGAATCAAAACACGTAGGAAAATTAAAGCAATGCATGCGGGATACTTTCCAACATAATCCTTGTTTAACAACGAGATCCAAAAGAAAAGAAGTAACAATTCCTACGAATACTAGTGGATGGCGATAAGTAGACACAATCTCTTGCTTTGAACAACTTCTCTCAAAGAAATTAGAATTTGAAAGTAAATGAGTCAAGGAAGAAAATTACCTTCTTGGAGAAGCGTCGAAATTCACCACGTACCTTCCACTAGTTACTCCTTCCACGACAATTATGGGAGGACGGAATTTCTAGAGATCCGTCCATGATTTGAATCGTGCCGACGAAAGAAATTTGAAAAGATCCACACCACCTTGGCCATCGGATGTGAGGAAGGGATCAAACTCCGGATCGGTCAAGCATCAATCATGTAAAGAGAAAACAAACTAGAGAGGGAGTGGAAGGGAGGTGGCGGTGGGAGAAGGAAGAAGTTAGGTTGAGAAGAGGACTAGGTAGGGTAGAGGAAAAAGTGTTGTATTCTTCATGCCAAAATTAATCTCAGATTTTAAGTAGAAGTGGAGGGAAAAATCTGAGATTTGAATTTCAAAAGACAAGTAATTAGGAGCATTAATGTAGCATTAAGGAGGTGGGGATCATGGGGGAGGCCGACGGCATGGTGAGAGGGGAGGGGAGTGGGTTATGTGGAGAAAATTAAAACTCTTTCCAAATTGATCCCTTTAATTTAGAAGAAGAAAAATTCCACCTAAATCAAATTTGAATTTTGTCATGAAAGAGATTTAAAACTTTCCTTAAAATGGCTCTCCAATTTAGAAAACTTTGAAATTCAAATTTTGAATTTCAAATGATGAAAAAGAATTCCCCAACTAACTTGAACTCAATAGGTAAACATTAAGGTGACATTAATTCATCATCCTTGGAGGAAAGCAAGGTGGCCGGCGGTCAACATGGCATGGGGAGTGGATAGGAAAATCTAATGGAGAAAAGAAGGATTTGGATTTGTGGTTAGGTTGACGTGAGCTTTGGTGGGAGGGGTTATGTGGGTGGTGGTTGGTGGTGGAAAGGGCCGGCGGTGGGGGATTGGGAAAGAAGGAGGGGAAAATCAAGAGCCACCGGTGGTGACTGTTGGGTACGACGGGTGGCCTCTCCTAGGCTCCACCAAACTCACAACTTTCTCTGAAGCTCTCACAAAGCTTCAAGAAGACAAATGCAGGAAATTTTCTTTATCATTCATTCATTAACCATCGAAAGTACTCAAATGCCCCTCAAGGGCTACAAGACTCAATCCCTCAAGCAAGGGTAAAAATGGAAAATGCAGAAATAAAAGATACATCAAAATAAAAACAATACTAAAATCAGAAATACATCGGGTAAATCGTGGCCGTAGATCTACGGCCACGTCGACTGTAGACTTTCCAACTGATGTCCCCATCAAACATACATACATAAACATATATACATATAATACCCATTGAATGAACAAAACTTAACCACATTACTTAATAATTTTTAGCAAATATATGGATACATGTAATAATGATAAGAACTTGGATTGTTGAATAAATGATTAAAATTATTTGTAAATTTGAAAGGAAATATGATTTGTTTATCTAATTTGAAATCAATTTTCAAAATTTAACTTATAAGTATAAAATAACATGAAAGCAAATTTGACTTAATAAAAATTGCAACATAAATCAAAACAAAAGTGAAAGAATACAATGATTTTCAAGCTAGAGGAGGAATCAAAGATATAAGGATTTACATTACCGAAAAATGCTTCAAAATCAAGAATACATGTGAGATTGACAGTAACAAAGATTTAATGTAGGGGCACCAAACAACCTAGAGTATAGGAGGCCACACCACAATGCGTGAGAGTTGATTGCTGAAAAGCTGTATCATGACAGAGGACAAATTATATATATTGTATGTCTATAGTGGGGAAAGTGATAGTTGAGAAAAACTAGAACAAAATGATAGACTAAGCCACGGAGGTGATATGAGGGGTTTTTTGTTTGTAATTTAGTTGATTTAATAGCATGTGAAATCCTATATCGGGAGAAATCTTGAACCAATGAGTATCTTAATAAGGGTTTAATAACACACGTTTAGTTGGTGAGTACTGAATAGGCCTTTGATAACATATGCTTAGTGCATCTTGCAAATATGCGTGTTGCTCCACCCACATGTGATAAGAACTGAATAGGCCTTTGATAACATATGCTTAGTGCATCTTGCAAATATGCGTGTTGCTACACCCACATGTGATAAGAACTTTCATCATACTACAACGCTTTGCTTCGAAAGCACGCTTTAAGTTGGATAGATGTTAGGAACACTATCATCATATAAATAATATAAAATGAAAGCCTTATAGGATATGATAATGTGTATATTAACATAGGCGTCAGATGTGTGATTTGGATAAAGAAATAATTATAAAAGTGAAGTTCAAAGCATTTACATTAGTTGATCTTGACCTTATGGGTGAGTATTATTAGCATAACTCTACGGAGGATAGTTCCTTGTGCCCTCGGGAAGTTGATGACAACCCTTAGACTCAGACTTATGTTTGTTTCTGCAAATGATTGATCATAAATTTCTGATTTTGTTTAGTTATTTGTATTTAATGATTTATTTGGTGATTCGTGGTTAGGGAATACTTAAACATTTTCTCTTTTATTTATCATACTTAGAATTGTTCATTCTTTTTTACTGTTTCTCTTGTAATCCCTATGTTTCCTATTACTATAAATAGAATAATTACATTTAGGTTGCATTATTATGCATTTGAATGCAAAATTAAAATTCTCCTCTCTTATAGTGGTAGGATTGCTCTCACACACTATCTTTGTATATTTCTTTGTGCGTCTCCTTTCTAGTTCTTTGTCTTTTTCTTTATTCTCGAGTTCTCTTATTCTTCTCTAATTCCTCTTGTCCTGATGTTTATGTGCGAAATGGTCTTTATCCTACAAACTTAAATATATCACTAATCTCAGCTTTTAATTTCATTATTTTTAAAATGTTCACAAGGTTCCATTAGTTTTTAAATAAAAATTTAGGCTGGCTTCAAGTTGTTTTATTGATGGAAGCCATAAATTGTATATGATGCAGGGATATTCTTATTCAGAAGGATATCTTATTAAAATATCAGGTAGAGAATGTTTTTTTTTTTTTTAAATTTGTTTTGCTTTTAGGTAGTTTTCTTAGGATTGTTGATGTAAGTTTATGCTATAAGGTCAGGACATGCATTTCTTGGAAGATTGGAGATTATTTTTTTTCTCATGAATGATTTAGAGCTTATTTTTTTATTATGAATGATTTGGAGCAAAATTATAAAATTTGAGGTTTTCTTCTTCAAGTGATTCCAAGAAGAGTAGGTGTGATTCCAAGGGAAATCCTTGATTGAATGATTCTAGAGATCCTTTCCTTCTTACGTTCTCTTTTTCTTGTCATCCAAAATTAATATAGGCCACTGGTTTACTGGCTGACTGTATTACATTTTATACTTTGTTGGCTGAGATAGAGGGAGAACTGGAATAGTCTCTAGTATGGAGAAAAATTCTACAAATTTATATCAGCTGATGGCTACTGTCTTCATCTATGATGCACCGACACGGACACGGCGACACGGACACGACACGACACGGACACGACAATTTTTAAAAATATAGGACACGGGTGCGGCGTGGACACGACATAATAATTTTTTAATATAATATATAAAAATTAAGGTGACATTATAGTAAAAATGTCAAGCAATAATAAATCAATTTCATGATAAGTTGATAACTTGTTTAGCTTATTACATAAAGATGTTTAGTACAAAATGTCTAGTACTAACACAAAAATATAAGCAAAAAACCATTTAATACAACATGAAGGTCTAACTACTCAATAGAGGTAATGATAAAATTAGATTCAGATGTTGGTCTTTGGCCTTCAATATCATCATCATTGAATATCATTGCTTCCAACTCTACCTACTAGTACCGAGCATGTACCTACCAGTACCGAGCAGTACCGAGCATGTACCTACCAGTACCGAGCGTCTACCTACCAGTACCGAATATGTACCTACCAGCACCGAGTAGTATCGAGCATGTACCTACCAATACCGAGCTTGCACCTACCAGTACCGAGCATGTACCTACCAGTACCGAGCATGTACCTACCAGTACCGAGCATGTACCTATCAGTACCGAGCATGTACTGAGCAGTACCGAGCATTTACTGAGCGGTACAGAGCATGTACCTAGCGATACCGAGCGGTACCGAGCATGTACATCAGGTTTTTCAACAATGAAGAGAAGAAATGGCGAAATCCACTTACAGTTCTTGGCTCTCTTGCGCGCAGAAGGTGCTCTGTTTGGCCTTGATTACAACCTTTGCCTCGAATGACAGCAGAAATAACGCAAGAACGAAGGAATGTGAAAGACGAGCTCTACTTGTCCGAGCAGAAATGACGAAGGAACGGGAGGCGAAGGCAGCGGGCTCCATTTGGCGTCGACTGTGAGCTCTCCCTGTTCGCCCTAGAAGATTTCTTTCGTGGATCGGAAAAATAGGGCTTCTCGTTCGCGAAAAGGCTAAATAGAACGGACGATTTTATCATTTAATAACCGGACACGCGTGTCCGATTTAAATTTTAATGTTTTAAATTCCGACACTCCAATGCCGTGTCGGACACGTGTCCATGCCGTGTCCGACGCGTGTCCGTGTCCGACACGTGTCCAACACTGTATTCCCTCTTTAAGAGGCGTGTCAGTGCATCATAGGTCTTCATATGCCTTGGTAAAGAAGCTATGAGGTAAAGTATGTCAATATGTGTCGCTATTTTCTTTTAACAATTCAAAATCGAGCAAGCATTTCTTATTTTGGTCATTGAGTAGATAAAAAAATATGTGAATTTGTTCATTGAAAATGCCAAAAGGCTATTGATTAAAGAGCCTCTAGAAGCCATAGCCATAACCAAGAACAGAAGAAGTTCTTAGGACTCTATTCACTTGTGTCAAGTCGTAACTTATATATGGAATTACACCATGATTTTATTTTTTTTTAATAAATAGAGTGGTGTTCGGCATACCAAATCAAAATATTATTACCAAATCTTTTTTCATGGAACAATAATGCATGCTACTCTGTACATGTATGAAAGGGTAAAGAAGTGAACCGTTATGCTGAAAGGAAAGTAATTAAGAGTTCAGTATATTCTAACTATGCGACAGTAGAATTCTGTAGGATCTCTTGTTTCTCAGTATTCCATGAACCCCTCCCCCACCCCACCCACCACCCGCACAAACAGTAACATTCGCATTGCTACTGCCTCTCTACCAAGCATTAATTCTTACCAGCTGTGGAGTTAGCTGACATAAGTGACTTGCATAATTCGCTTATACTAAACATCATATAGATAGTCGGTAATAAGGATTTTATATCTGCTAAAAGATTTTCAAGAATGATTAACCATTTGTAGCAGCGCATGCTGTCTGACAAGAGAAGTTTGCATGGAAATGGCTGTAGGGAATGCTAAGAAGACCTTGTAATGTCATCCTTCTCATTTGGTTTGTTTGATATACTGTTATCTTTATGATCCTTGAACTTGCAAATGTTTGGTTTTGGATAATTGGCTATATGAATAAAATGGCTACCCAATGCTCTTGGAATGTGATTCCATTATTGTTGTAGAAATTGGCTTTTAAGGCTCCTAAATAGTGGTCCGCTTGATTCTGAACTCTTATTTTATGTGTCTTGCAGTATTTGTTATGTGAAGCCGAGAAAAAGTCATCTCATCTTGTTGAATTCTTATTACAAAACATTTCAAAAAAGATAATAATGTAAGGATGTGAATAAAAATCTGTATTCCTTTCTAGTCCTTAATGCGTGTACGGTTTTGATTGTTGTGATGTAGTTTTTGCTCACTGCTTGCAGCTACTTCATGACCTGTGCTTGTGTTGACTACTGGGGCAATGTTCTACCACAGCTTTCTGTTCTTAAAGGCTTTCCCTTAATTCCTCTGCACGGGAAGATGAAACAGGTGAGAATGGTGATTTTTAACTTATTTATCATCCATTAGCTTATCAAGGTGACACTGTTTTGCCACGTTTCAACCTGCTTCAATACTTCCTACTTTCTCTAGACTGCTCGGGAGAAAGCATTGTCATCTTTCTCCGCACTTTCAAGTGGCGTTCTTCTATGCACTGATGTAGCAGCAAGGGGACTAGATATTCCTGGTGTGGATTGGATCGTGCAGGTAAAATTTATGTTGTAGTTGTATAACAGAAGTATATTCCCTTTTATGTTACTTTTTGTGACGAGTCAATTCTTTCTGTACGTTGAACTTCGACAGCAATTGTGTGTCACCTGTGCTCCTTTTTGTCTATGTTGGATCTAGGTTTGGGCTGCATAAATTCTTTTAACTGTGGCAGTTGGTTGTTGGCTATTGTTTTAGGTGTACTGCCATGTCTCTCTAAAATGGGCCAATTAGGTTTCACGATTCCTTAGCTCTCCAATCAAGTGATTACAACAGTTGGAGTGTACTGTGGTTGTGACTTGTGAACAGCTCAAACTATTTTATGAGATCTACACGAGCCTTGTACAGACATTTCAACTTTGCTAACTATTAGATATCATAAAAATATTTCATCTTTACTAGATTAATCATGATGCTAGTACAAATATGTTTATAGAAAAACCAAAGAAGAGAGCAATAAGGAAAGTATAATGAAGGAGAATATGTTTAATAACGAGGATATATTATAAATTATATTATAGATCTCCAATAAATATTAAACATTGGTGATAATATCAATACGATAATATAATAATTTAAATAATTCTAATATCCCGTGCAAACTCATGGAGTTATAGCAAGGAGCTTTGAGAGATGTATAGTGCAAAAAGATTGAGAGATCTAAGGTGAGAGTTATTTAACAGGTTTTTAAATTGCCAATCTGAGCCGATTGATGCTAGAATGAGATGTTTGGAGAACCGAGAACATTTAAAAGATTGACACTACATTGTTGAGTTTGAAGGCTTGACATGCCGTTGTAAAGTCAATGGGAGCAAAGATGTCGAGATGACGTTGGGTTACTAGCATTGTTGAGATAGGAGTGTCAAGAGAAAATAATTTGTACATGAAGAGAGTTCGGCGATGTGAATAGTAGAGAGTGCTTGATGAGGGTTAATAGGGCTAGGGTTATGTCATTTTCTAATACAAGCATGCCAATATAAAAATGATAAGGGTGCAATAAGAAAAAAACATAATAAAGGAAAATTTCCCTCAATAATGAGGATATATTACAGTTATAAATATTATGTATACCTAAAAAAAATTAGGATATGTGATGACATTATTATAATTACATAATAAATCTAATAAATCTAACAGTAACCATTTAAATCAACCTCCACAACAAACTTGGACAATTCTAAAGGAATTTATGAACATCACTTTGTAAAGAAGGCCAAAAATAATGTGGCAAGGTGATCTATTTAATTCTGCTTTGATCTGCAGTCAAATTTGAATGAAAGTCAGATAAAAGTGTTGATTTGTAGATCAGATGGAATATAAATTTTGTTCTTATAGAATAACAAGCCCACTTTAGACGAATAATCTGAATAGCTGGTTGGAGCATTAGTGACATTATTGATCAGTTGCTGACGTTATTGAGCAGTTGCTGTAATGTAGGGTCCTCTGTGGTAGCTTGTTGAATATGATAAAGTAAGGGAGTGACTATAGAGGAAGTAGAAAAAGCTAGTAATTATAGAATCTGATTCATATAATTGAGACAAGATCAACCAATTTATTGGATCTTCTTGTATTATATTCAATAGAATAATCAAACCCAAGTAATATAACTAAAATCATTGTTGTTCAGGAGTTTGAAATAATTTCACGAATGCTACTTTGATTAGTTCTTATGATGAATTTTGCATCTAAAAGATATTGCCGCAACTTAGCAATATATTCTGTAATAGCAAAAGGTTTGCGAACATACTTAGAGAATGTTGTAGATGAGAATTTAAATTTTTATTTTAAAAGGCAATTAATTGCTTTCCCTGGATTAATATGGCCCCAATCCCAGTCTCAAAAGCATCTGTTTCAATATTAAAAGACTTAGTGGAATCTGTAGGGCTAGCAAAGGAGGATTAGATAATGCTAATTTCAAACCTTCAATGTAACATCGGAGTAAGGCATCCAATTAAAAGAATATTTCTGTTGTAATTTGTTGGGAAAGTGAAGAACAACCCGTCAATAATAACCAGTAAGGCCCAAAAACCCATGCAATTGTTTAACTGTCCTAGGCGTCGACCATTGTGAAATAGCAGAAGTTTTAGTTTCATCTAGTGATGCGTATATTGCCAACTATATGTTTTAATAAGGAATAGTAACTTGATAAAAAAAAAGTTTGGACTTAACGTGAAAAAAAGTGAGTTTCCCCTTAAACAATTAAAATAGTATTCAAATGATGGACATGATTATTCATGGATTGACTGTAAATGATAATATCATTGAAGAAAATAATAATGAATTGACATAGATAAGGTTAGAATATAATTAATTAGGATTTTAGAAGCATGGATATTAGAGAGACCAAATGACATAACTAGAAACTTGTAATGACCCTCATGAAGCACACAACGGTTTTATGAATATTAGTGATAGCCACATGAACTTGATGATAATTAGAATGTAAATCAAGTTGTGAAAAAAAGTGACTCCATAAAGTTAATCAAATAACTCATTGATAGTAGAAATTAGATATACCTATTTGGAATAAAATTTTCTTTAAAGCTCGATAATTCGCACAAAAATGCCAAGAACCATCTATCTTTTTAACAAAAACATGTGAACAAAATGGATTGACTCTAAGATGGATAACTAAAACTTGTAATGTCTTTAACCATGATTATAATTTGCTTTTTTTTGACAATGAGGGTAACAATAAGGCTTAATATTAATAGGCTGAGAACACGAAATTATATGGATTAAGTGATCATGAGAGCATTGAGGGAGAAGATACGTAGAAGTTGTAAATAAATATCAAACTGAGAGATAAGCAATTGTAAAGGTGCCAGTATAATAGGTGTGAAAGAAGGAATAGGGCTATGATCAACCCCGATGGGTACCGACTGAAAATAAGCAGCAATGCGATTAGTATCATTTAATGTTTTTTTTTTTAAAAGGAGGGTAACGATAAGGCTTAATATTAATAGGCTAAGAACACGAAATTATATGGATTAAATGATCATGAGAGCATTGAGGGAGAACATACGTAGAAGTTGTAAATAAATATCAAACTGAGAGATAAGCAATTGTAAAGGTGCCAGTATAATAGGTGTGGAAGAAGGAATAGGGCTATGATCAACCCCGATGGGTACCGACTGAAAATAAGCATCAATGCGATTAATAAGAACAATCCGTCAATAATAACCAGTAAGGCCCAAAAATCCATGTAATTGTTTAACTGTCCTAGGCGTCGACCATTGTGAAATAGCAGAAGTTTTAGTTTCATCTGGTGATGCGTATATTGCCAACTATATGTTTTAATAAGGAATAGTAACTTGATAAAAAAAAAACTTGGACATAACGTGAAAAAAGTGAGTTTCCCCTAAAACAATTAAAATAGCATTCAAATGATGGACATGATTATTCATGGATTGACTGTAAATGATAATATCATTGAAGACAATAATAATGAATTGACATAGATAAGGTTAGAATATAATTAATTAGGATTTTAGAAGCATGGATATTAGAGAGACCAAATGACATAACTAGAAACTTGTAATGACCCTCATGAAGCACACAACTGTTTTATGACTATTAGTGATAGCCACATGAACTTGATGATAATTAGAATGTAAATCAAGTTGTGAAAAAATAGTGACTCCATAAAGTTAATCAAATAACTCATTGATAGTAGAAATTAGATATACCTATTTGGAATAAAATTTTCTTTAAAGCTCGATAATTCACACAAAAATGCTAAGAACCATCTTTCTTTTTATCAAAAACAACATGTGATCAAAATGGATTGACTCTAAGATGGATAACTAAAACTTGTAATGTCGTTAACCATGATTATAATTTGCATTTTTTTGACAATGAGGGTAACGATAAGGCTTAATATTAATAGGCTGAGAACACGAAATTATATGGATTAAGTGATCATGAGAGCATTGAGGGAGAAGATACGTAGAAGTTGTAAATAAATATCAAACTGAGAGATAAGCAATTGCAAATGTGCCAGTATAATAGGTGTGGAAGAAGGAATAGGGCTATGATCAACCTCGATGTGTACCGACTGAAAATAAGCAGCAATGCGATTAGTATCATTTATTGTTTTTTTTTTAAAATGAGGGTAACGATAAGGCTTAATATTAATAGGCTAAGAACACGAAATTATATGGATTAAATGATCATGAGAGAATTGAGGGAGAACATACGTAGAAGTTGTAAATAAATATCAAACTGAGAGATAAGCAATTGTAAAGGTGCCAGTATAATAGGTGTGGAAGAAGGAATAGGGCTATGATCAACCCCGATGGGTACCGACTGAAAATAAGCAGCAATGCGATTAATAAGAACAATCCATCAATAATAACCAGTAAGGCCCAAAAATCCATGTAATTGTTTAAATGTCCTAGGCGTCGACCATTGTGAAATAGCATAAGTTTTAGTTTCATCTGGTGATGCGTATATTGCCAACTATATGTTTTAATAAGGAATAGTAACTTGATAAAAAAAAAAAAACTTGGACATAACGTGAAAAAAATTGAGTTTCCCCTTAAACAATTAAAATAGCATTCAAATGATGGACATGATTATTCATGGATTGACTGTAAATGATAATATCATTGAAGAAAATAATAATGAATTGACATAGATAAGGTTAGAATAGAATTAATTAGAATTTTAGAAGCATGGATATTAGAGAGACCAAATGACATAACTAGAAACTTGTAATGACCCTCATGAAGCACACAACAGTTTTATGAATATTAGTGATAACCACATGGACTTGATGATAATTAAAATGTAAATCAAGTTGTGAAAAAATAGTGACTACATAAAGTTAATTGAATAACTCATCGATACTAGAAATTAGATATACCTATTCGGAATAAAATTTTCTTTAAAGCTCGATAATTCACACAAAAATGCCAAGAACCATCTTTCTTTTTAACAAAAACAACATGTGAACAAAATGGATTGACTCTAAGATGGATAACGAAAACTTGTTAGGTCATTAACCATGATTATAATTTGCATTTTTTTGACAATGAGGGTATCGAGAAGGCTTAATATTAATAGGCTGAGAACACGAAATTATATGGATTAAATGATCATGAGAGCATTGAGGGAGAAGATACGTAGAAGTTGTAAATAAATATCAAACTGAGAGATAAGCAATTGTAAAGGTGCCAGTATAATAGGTGTGGAAGAAGGTATAGGGCTATGATCAACCCCGATGGGTACCGACTGAAAATATGCAGCAATGCGATTAGTTTCATTTAATTTTTTGACAATGAGGGTAACGATAAGGCTTAATATTAATAGGTTGAGAACACGAAATTATATGGATTAAATGATCATGAGAGCATTGAGGGGGAAGATACGTAGAAGTTGTAAAGAAATATCAAACTGAGAGATAAGCAATTGTAAAGGTGCCAGTATAATAAGTGTGGAAGAAGGAATAAGGCTATGATCAACCCCGATGGGTACCGACTGAAAATAAGCAGCAATGCAATTAATAAGAACAATCCATCAATAATAACCAGTAAGGCCCAAAAATCCATGTAATTGTTTAAATGTCCTAGGCGTCGACCATTGTGAAATAGCATAAGTTTTAGTTTCATATGGTGATGCGTATATTGCCAACTATATGTTTTAATAAGGAATAGTAACTTGATAAAAAAAAAAAAACTTGGACATATTGTGAAAAAAATTGAGTTTCCCCTTAAACAATTAAAATAGCATTCAAATGATGGACATGATTATTCATGGATTGACTGTAAATGATAATATCATTGAAGAAAATAATAATGAATTGACATAGATAAGGTTAGAATAGAATTAATTAGAATTTTAGAAGCATGGATATTAGAGAGACCAAATGACATAACTAGAAACTTGTAATGACCCTCATGAAGCACACAACAGTTTTATGAATATTATAATTGATGCAAGTGAATGTATTTAGCAATAGTATTAATATGAACACATAACTTGATCTGTTTTCCATGCCATTGAAATTGCATGATATACATTTTAAAGTTTGTAAGGAAATAATCAAGTAGCTCGAGACATTGAATTCCTAACACCATGTAGCTCCATGAATAGGAAGAACAAAAAGATCCATGGAAAAATGATTACCCTGTATATTGAGATTGACATTTGAAGATTTGCTTGTGCAAGTTCAGTTGTCGCTATTTTCCACCATGACCTTGAATGGTGAAGTCTGAACTATCGACAACCCAATAAATTTAACCAGTTGTTTTTGAATAAATTTGTGGGTAGACTCAGTATAGATAAGAATATGAACTTGATGATTAAAGAGAAACCCATGAAGTTATTCTTTGGTGAAGGTTGGCCATCAAAAGCATGATGACTAATAGTTGTTGTTTCATTCATGTCATCAAGTAAAGATAGCAGATCCTGAGAAGATTGATTACAGTGACACCACACATCACAATTATTGCAGAAACCTTTTTTTACGATTCTCTGTCATTTCTGCTAAGGCGGCGAGCTTTTGGATTGGGAAAGAAGGTTTAGTCGGTGTAGTGTAAAAAATATCAGGTTTGAGTGATGGAGGTTAGTTGTTGAGATTCATTGAAAGTTGGAAGAACCTGAAAAATATAAAACAAAAGAAAAAGTGGCATCACAAAATTTATCTACAAATAACTTAGCCAAATCAGTGGCTTGATCAAGGGTAGATGGCGTAAACCTCTCTATGGATATTTGATTTAAGACCCATGACTCAAAACAACTTCGCAAAAGCATTGTCAATATCGGGAAAAAAACTGCTAGTTGCCCAAATTGGTTTTGAAATTCTAAAATAGTTGAGTGCTGAAATAATTTTTGAGTTCACCTCTAAAATTTTGTTTTTGGAGGGGCCAAGCCTGGAATTCTAGACCTTTAAAAATTCCAGCCAACTCGATAGCCAATGAATCTTCTCAACCCACAAAAACCATTCCTCCGTCAGTCCAATCATATGGAAAGAAATCAAAGAAAGCTTATCCTAACTGGACAGCTTATGAATCCATAAAATTGATCAACTTTTTGAATCCACGCTTTTGGATTTCCTCTGGAAAACTGATACAGTTCCAACTTGATCCCACAAAAAGGATTAGGGCTCAGTTGTGCTGGTATGCTAGAAGAAACTGATGTGGGTAAATTGGTGAAGGAAGCAGACTACTTTGGGGTTGGGAATCTTTCTTGGCTTTCAACTTACCTGATTTATTATTAATTTCTTGAAGAAGACCCCAAAAGATTTAAGGAGATAATCATACCTCCACCATCTTGACAGAAGATTGGATGCCTTCAACTAGGGGTGTAAGTGAGTCAAGCCAACTCGTGAGTTGGCTCAATAACTAGCTCGTGAGCCGAGCTTGATGAGTTAACGAGTCGAGCTTGAGCCAGCTCTGACTCAACTCATTAGCTCGCGAGCCGACTTGTTTAAAAAATATTAGTATAAAATGCATTTAAAATATATTAGCATTTAAAATTTAAGTACAAAATTATTAAAAATATTTTAAAAGTTATATCTCACCTTTTTATTTTAGGCTATTCGTTATTATTTTTCTTATTTCTCATTCTTTTAATAATTTTATTATAGTAATTGGTTAAATCAATATCATTTCTCTCTTTCATAATAAATGAAACGGCTCGAACTCGTAGAATAAAGCTCGAGCTCGAACTTGATTAATTAATCAAGTTCAAACTTAAGCTCAAGCTAAGGGTGACTCGAGCTCGGCTTGACTTGTTTACACCCCTACCTTCAATTAAAAAAAAAATATAAGGAAATGACTGAATAAAAATGAAAGTGCTGTGAGATGAGAAGTAAACAAAGATCGGTAGAGATTATGTGATTTGTGATAGGAGAAACTAGAAAGGGATGAGCGGAAAGGAGCAAACTAGGAGGTCTTAACAAAAAAGATCGATTGATGGATCAACTTAAGTTGACTAGCTATGGCACGAAGAGTATGGGCATGGAATGGAGATAAATGGAATAAGGAGATGAAGAACTGGACAAGGAGATGAAAGAAGAAAAGAAAGATTTATTTATTTCTTACCCCACAATAGAATAACATCTTTATTTACAATGAGGTTCCTACAAACATGCTAATACAGTGCTTAAGCTAAAGCCAAAAAAATCAGTACATCCATTAATGATGTAATTAGTATCATTTTGGCATGTGAAGTCCTTCAACCAAGGTGGTGTTTTCCTACTCCTATGTGATTGCCGAGGGTCATGATGGTAATACTGCGGATGGCGGATCATGTTCCTACATTTCCATCTTATCCCACTATGATAAATGATGTCAAGACTACTCAATAATCTTGCAATCTTGTTCATCCGCATCCTCCATGCCACAGGATGCCAAGATTTATACTCATATTAAGCTGCTGTACGGTTTTAAATATTCAGGTTCCTCTTCCCTTTTTTGTTTTACCTCCTTATTTATGTTCTTTATTGTCCTCCCGAAATTCCAATATTCTTATCACTCTTCTCACGAAAAAAGTCACTCTCCAAATTTAGCCCACTTTATTGTTCTTGTTTTCCTCTTGTGGCTCTTCCTGTTCTCCATGAGATACTTGTGTTGGCCCTCTCACCTCTCCCTACCCCTTTATGGTATTAATTGAAGTTACTGAGTAAGAAAGCACTATTAGAGTTTTAAATGTGAATGAATCAGAATTGATCAAGAAAAGTTGTTTACTTAGTCTGTTCAAAGATGCTTATAATTAAAGAATGTTAATGGCCCATTTATGATTTGCGAATTTGAAATTTATTTTCCGGAAATTAATTATGAATGGAAATATCTTTGGCTTAGTGCAATCTTAGCTGTTGACTTGAATCAGACGTGAGAGCTTTTCTGAAATTGCAAGAGAAAACTTCTTGGGATGTTATTGTGTTAATGATGAATAAATTTAACAAATTTGTTATGTTACTGTTTCAGTATGACCCTCCTCAAGATCCGAATGTATTCGTGCATAGAGTTGGCAGAACTGCACGGATAGGAAGGCAAGGAAATGCCATCGTATTTATCATGCCAAAGGTTTGCTTGTTTTTGCAGCTTTAATTTTACAAATTGTTACCTGAGGAATTATGCTTCCAGTTTGACTTTATATGCCCTTTTATAGGAAGATGCTTATGTTGAGCTTTTGAGTCTAAGAAGGGTGCCAACTCAAGAGAGAAAATGCTTTTCCCCTGCCCTTGATGTCATTCCTTTGGCAAGTTTCCTTATATTTTTATATGCCGTATATTATTATTTTTGGTGACATCTATGCTATAATCTGTTTTATTTTTTATTTTTATTACTTGGTCAGTTTTTTTTTCTCTAAAATTATTCCGTACGATTTGAAATGCTGCATACTAAACTCATGTTACGGAAGCTTGATTTGCTTTCTTTCTATCTTTGCTCAACAGCTTCTGGTCTTTTTTCCTCTTATTACGTGCTTCTATGACATCTTTAAGAGGACTGAATGATATGCAAGGATGACAAGTTTTAACCAGAAATACTTTAGTAACTTTTTTGTGTTAAAATGATCTATCGCTAAGTCATCACTTTATGAACAATCAGAAGGTTGATCTATTACATTCTCCACATCTTTGTTAGCCTCCGATACCTATTTCTTGTTTCAGATGATCCTTCTTTGCCTCTTCTTTTTTCAAGAGTTAATTCTGGATTGTTTATACGTGATTTGACATTCCTTCAATCTTTTATGTAGGATAAACATGCGATTGTTGAAGTTGCAATAATATCTTGTCTTACACTTATATTATAACAATGTTGCAGCATGGAAACTTGTCTTAAGGACTTCGGAAGTTATGAACTTTTGTTCTCAACATCTGAATCTCAGTAGATTTTATTGAGATTCTAGCTGTTGGATACACATGAGCTCACGATTTTCATCAACATGTTGAAATACTTTGTTTCGCTTGCTTTTGATTTTCTGCTCTAAAATAAAATAGAGTTAAATGTGATTGCTTATAGCTGACTAGTATTATGATATCTGGCTGTGTTTTTTTTTTTTTGTGCTTTAGGTAGTACACGCGCCATATTGTAGAGGACTTTCCATCTCCAATGCCAAATTACACTGCATCTCCCTACTAAATAAAGGAAATTTTTTGGGTTAAAATATCCTAATTAATTTTTGATCAAAATGGGTATCTAAATCATTGAATGTTTTGAGATGATTGTAATATATGAATCAATGAAAATTTATATTGTACTAACGTCAGTGCAAATTCAATGCCAAATTTTATTCCTAAATAACAATTTTTGTTTTGGTGATTTTATTTTTCAATACATATTTTGCAATGTTGGAAACCTTCATTCAATTTAATGCTTTGAAGGACTGCAGGCTTGTTAAATGTCACTTTTGCAGATAAGGGCTGCTGCAATGAAAGATCGAGCCATCATGGAGAAGGGTCTTAAAGCATTTGTGTCATTTATTCGCGCATATAAAGAGCATCACTGCTCTTACATCTTCAGGTTGTGTCTTCCATCAATACAATTCAAATCATTCAGTACCTTCTTTTTCTGATGACCAATCCTTTACAGATGGAAAGAACTGGAGATAGGGAAATTGGCAATGGGATATGGCTTATTGCAGATTCCTTCAATGCCAGAAGTTAAGCATTATTCTTTATCGATTGATGGTTTTACTCCTATAAATGATGTTAATGTTTCTCATATCAAATACAAGTAAGTTCTTTTTTCCCCGTCCTAGTTAGCTAACTAAAGCTGGTTTATGTATTTCTTTAGGAGAAACATTTGGGTCTGGAAATCCTCAAAATTTGATTAGGAGTTTTAATTTTTTTAATTTATTTTGAGCTGAGTGTAATATAAAAATTAATTGATTTTTTATTTATTTCTCTCATTTTAAAGCTGATCTAGGATCCAATTTGGATATACCCACTAAATTTATTTTCTATTTCTTTACCCTTCAAACTAGAGATCATTAATTACTCTTTCATCATTAATCAAACATTTTTCCCCTTTTATATTTTCCTAAACCCAGAGACAAAGCCCGGGAGAAACAAAGACAGAAGACATTGCAACAGAAGAAAGAAGCAGAATCTCAACTGCCAAAACCAGAAACTGACAAGCAAAGTTTTAAACTTGCTCCTACGTTGGTAAGAAAGAAAACTGGAAAGCAGCGAAAATCTATTCGAACAAAAGAAGACGATGCAGAATTGGAACGCGAGTACCGGTTATTGAAAAGACTCAAGAGAGGGGCTATTGATGAAAGTGAATTTGATAAACTTACTGGGTTTACAGGATTTGAGGAAGAGGATGGGGATACTGAGACTAATGTACTACAAGTATCAAATCTTCCAAAGCACAAAAACAGAAAGCACAAATTGAAGCATAAAGGCAGTGTTAATAGATCAGCAGTGAAAGGAGAGAATTCCAAAGATAGAAATTTCAAGTCAAATTGCTTGGCCAAGGTTCATAAGAAGAGGAAATGATATGTGATTTGATTGTGTAGCTTAGATTAAAAGTTAGTTGTCGCTGCTGAATATAATGATTTTTAAATTAGCAGGCATAATGGTAACAGGAATGATGAGATGGATTATTTTGTTATAATTTAAATTATTAATTTTATTTTGATTATTAAAATATATTTTAACTGGTTAGTTTGAGATATGCAATGGAGTATTTTTTTAGTGCGGATATATTTTTTTTAAACAGTCAAGTTTTAAATATATGATGTGCTCTTTATTTTAGGTGGGGCTTGAATTAAAATAAATAGAATTTAAATGACCATTTTATGTTAATTTATTTATGGATGGAGAATACATTGGATGAATTTTGTTTTATAATTTGGATTCAGAACATTGAGTTTTTGTATGATTGAGGGTCAATTTTGGATGACTACAGTTTCTATAAAGATGATTATAAGATTGTTGTGGAGAAAGCAGTTTTTTTGAGTGTTGTAAGAAATGGTGTTTTAGAATATAAATTTTTTGAAAGCAGCAAGTAGTAGTAAAAAAGAATTATGATTGTGATGTGAAAAGCAAAATAGTAAAAAATTTGTCTCAAATAGGAGAAATTATTCTGTGTGGAATCCGATCGCAAAGATGTGTTCGGTTGCTTACGTGGAAAGGGTTAAAAAGTCAATTGACTTGCGTAAACCTCGTAAACTCGACCCGTCTTTCAGCCCGACCCGGGAGATAACGTTAAATTTAGTTTGACGCTTATTTTTTCAGAATTTAAGGCGCGAATCACCGCAATATATAACGCTTAGAGCCAAAATTTTCGCAGAAAGAATGCCGATGAAGATGGAGATTGATCTGGATCTGGAGGAGGATGCAGGTTTTTATGAGCAGACAATATTTTTGCAGGTCTCGGAGGAAGCCGATAACCTGGAGAATGCCGACGTCCAGGAAACAAGTGCACATGAAGCAGAACACGTAGAACCAGTGATACAAGACGAAAAGTTCAGCTTATCGGTAAACTTCGCCTTCTTCCAAGTTTTCTTTATAGCAATGTTGCAATCAAATTTCTTTACATAGTCATTTTAGGGTACAAATATTTTAGATGTTCCTTTTTTGATGTAATTATTATCAACAATGTACATAATGTTAAATTGTAATTGATTTTAGAAGCAAGAATCGATGCTCCCTTATTTTATAGTATTATTGAGCTAGGGTACAATAACGAATATGTAGTTCAATTTTCTTATTGCAAAGCTTTGTTACGTATTAATTGCGCATGTATTGCTTATCGGTTTGATATACATTGAGTATTATGTGCGTATTGAATTGTTATACATTGCGTATTAATTGCGCATATGTTGTGATTTTATTACGTATTGGTTGCGTATTGGTTGGGTATTGCTTTGCTTAATTACTGCTTATTGGTTGCGTATTGGATAATTCATTTATTGCTTGTTTATCAGGATGTTTATGTTAATGAGAAAGAGGCATACGAGGCTTATCATAAGTATGGATATAATCTTAGTTTTAGTGTTCGTAAGGATCATCACAGTTACTGGCCTAATTCTAGAAATTTAAAATCCAAGGACTTTGTTTGTTCAAAAGCTGGTTTCAAGAAGTTGCCTGATCTTAATATCCAAAGGAAGAGACAATTGAATCATTTACTTGGGGTGACCTTGTCTGAAGAGACAATTGAATCATTTACGTGGGTGTTTACAACTTTTGTTCGAATGATGGGTGATAAACAACCAAAAACAATATATACAGATCAAGACCAGGCAATGGCTAGGGCTATAGAAGTTGCACTACCTCAAAGTCGCCATAGATTGTGCCAATGGCATATCCGTAAGAAGGCTCCATCAAAAGTATCGTGCTACAATACCAACAACAAAGTCAAAGGCCTCTTCAATAAGTGTTTGAGCAGATGTGACTCTGAGGAGGAGTTTGAAAATGCATGGGCTGAATTGATCATACAAGGAAACCTCTAAGATCATGTTTGGTTGCAGGATCTTTATAGGATAAGGAATAAGTGGTCAACAACCTTCAATAAGGATTGTTTTAGCATGGACATTTTATCCACACAACGTAGCGAGTCTACTAATATTGTGTGTCATGGCATTTCTAAGCCCACAAGTTCTATAACTTATTGCTTTCTGAGTTTAGAGAAGGTGATGAGGAATTGGCGCCAGAATGAACAGGATGAGGATTATAGATGCAGCCAGTCTGAAATAGAACCTGTAATAAAAAATTGCTCAATTTTATTCAAAGAAAATATATTCATTTTTTGAACAAGAATTTTTACAAGGTGTTGGTGTAATGAGTGTAGAGCTTGAGTCTAGTGATTCTTCAAAATTTTTTGTCTATTACACAGAGAAAAAGGATCACTCTAAACCATGGGTTGTTGATTTTGATGCACAGAATGGTAACATTCAATGCTCCTGCAGAAAGTTTAAAATGATGGGTTTATTGTGTTCTCACTGCATAATAGTTTTGAGGCAAATGGTTATTCGGAAAATCCCCGAGAAATACCTACTGTTGCGATGGTCAGCATGAGCTCGACAAGACATATATTATGGTCTAAATTTGAAAGAAAATTCTCAGAATAGCTATGAAGCTAGTAGTGGATTCATATTCAAAAATTATATCAGCAGGTTTGCATATGAAATGAGCACACGAGCGCAGCTGAATGAGGGTGGTGAAGAATTCCTATTGGCTGCGATGAAGGATACATCTGAAAAACTCGATTTGGTTGTTTTTGGGAAGAGAAAGACATACAAGTTTACACAGGGTGGCAGTGTACAACTGAAAGATCCCCTAAAGCGTAGGCCTAAAGGCATATCCAATGCTAGGCTGAAAAGCCACTGGGAAAAGAAGACAAAGAGTATGATTATAATTTCAGACTATTTTGATTTATTGCCTATTGTGTTGTTATTAATTTTTTTAACAGGGAAACCAACAGTGAAGAAATACACAACAAAAATTGAGACTCCTTTAAGCATGCCTGAATGCTTAACGGAGGATTTCATAAATTCTGTACACTCCAAGCAAACATTAGCTCAACAGTGTAATTTCACAAGCATGCCTGAATGCTTCACTGAGGACTTCATAAATGCTGCACATTCCAGTCAGCCATCTCCAGCTAAGCAGTACAATTTCACAAGCATGCCCGAATGGTTAGCGGAGGACTTCATATCACAAGCATGCCCGTCTAGTCAGGCATCAGTACAGCAGTTCACAAGCATGCATGAGTGCTTGACAGACGATTTCATAGCCGGGGAACCGTCCAGTCAACCATCAGCAAAGCGAGCAAAGCAATCTAATTTCACAAGCATTCCCAAATGCTTCACAATGGAACATATAAAAGGTGTACGTTCAAAAAAGCCATCAGCAACATGCCTGAAGTTGATGATGGATATCATTAAATCAGAAAATTCCATGTTATAAGAATATTTGTATGATGGATATTTGTAAGAATATTTGTTGATAAGATGTTTATTTAATAAATAATATTTGTTTTAGCTGTTAATTTTCATTTGCGTATGGTTTGCGTATACAAAGTGAATACAGCCCATATACCGCGCGTATACAGCGCGTATACCGCGCGTATACCAACGCTTATATAGTGCGTATACAGCGTGTATACAGCGCTTATACAGATTGTATTTTCTATATTTCTGAAAAATGCAATCTATTTTACATCACACTCTGACAAAGAGAGACTTTGGGTGTCAGTGTACAAAGCACAAACAGATAGTATTTTCTCTATTTTCTATATTTTTTATAATCATTTTCCAACACACTCTGACAAAGAGAGACTTTGGGTGTCAGTGTACAAAGCGCAAACATATAGTATTTTCTATATTTTATATATTTTTTATAATCATTTTTAAAATGAGTATTTGAATGATTCAAACAGAAGAAATGCATCGAATCAATTAAATTCGAATTAATTTAATTTTTTTGAGAAAAAACCAAGAACTGCCATTTGCGTATTCAATGTGCATGAAATGCGTCTACAACGCATACGTTATGCGTATAACATGCGTACTTTATTTACCCTCATATAAATCTTCTTAATCGATTTGAATGAGGATTCAATGGTGAGAAACCCTATATCCAACGCTCCCTGATTGTTTATTGACGGGGCGAATCATTCGAAAAAACTTTGATTCTCCATGTGGTCTAATGAGTCCTCAACCATTGAAGCACAACACACACACTCTAGAACCATCACTTGTGTAGCACAAGGGTGTTCTCAAACCACAAGTCTCCTTGTGAGATTTTTTATAATCATTTTGCAACGTTTCTAAAATGAGTATTTGAATTATTCAAACAGAAGGAATGCATCGAATCAATTAAATTCGAATTAATTTAAATTTTTTGAGGAAAAACCAAGAACTGCCATTTGCGTATTGATTGCGTATGAGATGCATCTACAACGCGTACGTTATGCGTATAATGTGCATACTTTATTTAATCACATATAAATTTTCTTAATCGATTTGAATGAGGATTCAATGGTGAGAAACCCTAAATCCAACGCTCCCTGATTGTTTATTGACGGGGTGAAGCATTCGAAAAAACTTTAATTCTCCATGTGGTCTAATGAGTCCTAAACCATTGAAGCACAACACTCACACTCTAGAACCATCACTTGTGTAGCACAAGGGTGTTCTCAAACCCAAAGTCTTCTTGTGAGATTTTTTATAATCATTTTGCAACGTTTCTAAAATGAGTATTTGAATGATTCAAACATAAAGAATGCATCGAATCAATTAAATTCGAATTAATTTAATTTTTTTGAGGAAAAACCAAGAACTGTCATTTGCGTATTCAATGAGCATGAAATGCGTCTACAACGCATACGTTATGCGTATAACGTGCGTACTTTATTTACCCTCATATAAATCTTCTTAATCGATTTGAATGAGGATTCAATGGTGAAAAACTCTATATCCAACGCTCCCTGATTGTTTATTGACGGGGCGAATCATTCGAAAAAACTTTGATTCTCCATGTGGTTTAATGAGTCCTCAACTATTGAAGCACAACACACACACTCTAGAACCATCACTTGTGTAGCACAAGGGTGTTCTCAAACCACAATTCTCCTTGTGAGATTTTTTATAATCAATTTGCAACATTTCTAAAATGAGTATTTGAATGATTCAAACAGAAGGAATGCATCGAATCAATTAAATTTGAATTAATTTAATTTTTTTTGAGAAAAAACCAAGAACTGTCATTTGCATATTCAATGAGCATGAAATGCATCTACAACGCGTACGTTATGCGTATAACGTGCGTACTTTATTTACCCTCATATAAATCTTCTTAATCGATTTGAATGAGGATTCAATGGTGAGAAACTCTATATCCAACGCTCCTTGATTGTTTATTGATGGGGCGAATCATTCGAAAAAACTTTGATTCTCCATGTGGTCTAATGAGTCCTCAACCATTGAAGCATAACACACACACTCTAGAACCATCACTTGTGTAGCACAAGGGTGTTCTCAAACCACAAGTCTCCTTGTGAGATTTTTTATAATCAATTTGCAACATTTCTAAAATGAGTATTTGAATGATTCAAACAGAAGGAATGCATCGAATCAATTAAATTCAAATTAATTTATTTTTTTTGAGGAAAAACCAAGAACTGCCATTTGCGTATTCAATGCGCATGAAATGCGTCTACAACGCGTACGTTATGCGTATAACGTGCATACTTTATTTACCCTCATATAAATCTTCTTAATCAATTTGAATGAGGATTCAATGGTGATAAACCCTATATCAAACGCTCCCTGATTGTTTATTGACGGGGCGAATAATTCGAAAAAATTTTGATTCTCCATGTGGTCTAATGAGTCCTCAACCATTGAAGCACAACACACACACTGTAGAACCATCACTTGTGTAGCACAAGGGTGTTCTCAAACCACAAGTCTCCTTGTGAGATTTTTTATAATCATTTTGCAACGTTTCTAAAATGACTATATGAATGATTCAAATAGAAGGAATGCATCGAATCAATTAAATTTGAATTAATTTAAATTTTTTGAGGAAAAAACAAAGAACTGCCATTTGCGTATTGATTGCGTATGAGATGCGTATACAACGCGTATTACATGCTTATATAGTGCGTACTTTATTTACCCACATGAAAACCTTTTATATATTTTATGCACAGATAATTTACATATATCAGTTATTTACACAAACATAAAATATAAAAAGTTCATTTCACGAAGAACAAAACAATCCGTATGCAAATTCTGCCCTATACATTGGCATTGTTTCCTGCCAATCTTTACTGTCTCTCCAATTTAAGTTCTTTTGTCGAATAATGTTTTTCATGTATTTGCAAACAAACATTCTGCAATCTGTATTGTTGGTCTGAGTTGGTGCATTCTTCATTGTCTTGAAACTCCATTTTTTGATATTATCATCAAAAGCTTTTTTGCAATCCCTATATAAGCTTGCAATCTGAACAATAAATGAAATAGAATTTAGTTCACTGAAAAATAATTTCGAAATTTTCCAGCAATATAAGGTTATAATAAAACTCACAATCTTTATAGCAACACTTCTATGCATAAGGTTGGGTACATAATCGTAAAATTCTCACTTTCTCTCATCTCGGTAACCAACCAGAAGCGTCTAGTGCGAACCGTCAATAATTGGATTAATTATAAAGTTGCATGAATGAACAGAACTGTAGTTTACGTGTTCGATGAACAATTTTGAATTTTCATCATCCTTCTTGTAATGCTGCAAGAATTAGATATAAGAATAAAATAGTTGACATATTTAATTATACATCAAATAAACTAGTATACTAACCCAATACATTGGTGAGATGTATATAAATTTATGATACAGTTCTGGTGAAATTTTAGACTTCTCAGTTAATAAAATGGCAAAAGAATCAATATGATCATTGTCAAGGTATGAATCGGATAATATTTCGTCCATCCCTCGTCTTGAAATTATAACGTTCCCAGCTTGAAATATTTCTTTGCTACTGAAATCATTAAACAAAAAATACGCATTAGGTACGCATATAAAACACAATGTATACGCAATCCGTACGCAAATATTACGCACACAGTACGCAGGTCATACGCACTCCATACGCTCACAATACGCACACAATACATAAATAAAATACCTATCAAGATATTTCTTTATGTTTTCCCTGATAAAAAGTTCTTTCACTGGACTCAACATCAACAAGCCTCTGAAGTTAACTGTAGGACTTGCAGGGTAACCCTTTACTATAACATCATCAACATTGATTACTTCTTTTGTTTGTGGAACGTTTTGGGTAGGTTTTGGGGAAGGAACAAATTTTTTTGTGGATGGTTTATCTTGGAGAGCTTCTTTGCCAGTTTCTTCTTTGGGGGGGGGGGGGGGGGGGGGGGGGGAGGGGGGGGGGGGGGGGGGGGGCTTCTTTGGAAGGTTCTTCTTGGGTGGAGCTTCTTTGGAAGGTTGTTTCTAGGGGGGAGCTTCTTTGGCAGGTCTCTTCCTGGGGGGAGCTTATTTGGAAGATTCTTCTTGGGGTGGAACTTCTTTAGCAGGTTCTTCTTGTGTGGGGGGGGGGGGGGGGAGATTCTTTGTGCTTTTTGTAAATCATTTCTGATTTTCTCTTTAATTTCTTCTTTTTGCTAACCCTTTCAGCAGTCTGGGTCATCTCAACATCATTGGCAGGTTCTTTGGCATGCTTTTCTTGGGGGAGCTAGCTTCTTTGGCAATGTTCTTCCTGGGGGAGCTTCTTTGGAAGGTTCTTCTTGGGGGGGGGGGGGGGGGGGGGGGAGAGCTTCTTTGGAAGGTGCTTGTTGTGGAACTTCTTTGGTAGGTTGTTCTTGGGGGGGAGCTTCTTTGACAGTTTCTTCTTGGGCAGGTTCTTCTTGGATGTGTACCCTTTTGTGCTTTTTGTAAACCATTTATGATTTTCTCTTTAATTTCTTCTTTTTGCTAACCCTTTCAGCAGTCTGGGTCATCTCAACATCATTGATTTTTTCTGGGGCGTCGGTCTTGCTGTGTTCAGATGATATCCGAATATTCTTGGGGGATGGAATTATATGGGGAATGAATGATGAGGAGGAGGGAGTAGCTTGCTGATCAGGCTTACTAATTCCTTAGACAATGCAATGTTGGAGCTTCTCATCAATAAGATTAACTCTTCTAACAATTTGTTCAAAATTCTTCCTCATTCTAGCTTCAAATTCCTGGAAGAGGTTGACCATGGACTCCTGCACAATCCTTAATACTTTCTTTTCAAGTTCATCTAATGATTGGGGTTGGGTTTTCAAGGCGGATTTGGGCTACAGAGGAGATTGTGGGGGGAGATGATGTTCAGGAGTGTTAGTTTGAATGGGTGAAAGAGGGGTTGATGGATATTTCTTTACACCAAAGAGATCAGATTCTTCAGGGGTTACTCCTTGGATGTCAACAAAAATCTATAAAAAATTATTCTCAAATAAATACGTAATCTAAACGCAATCATATACGCAAGATATACGCATTATCTATGCAGTATATATGCAATCCACACAACATACGTAATACATACGCTAGCCGTACACAATAAATAAGCAATATATAAAACTGTACACAATAAATACCTGTCTTCTCTTTAAATTAACAAATAATTTGGCAGTCTTCTCAGTGTTATACACAATGTCATCAGACCATCGAAGGAAACAGGGCCTTCTGTCAGGATACTTTGGGAGATGAATGGAAGTGTGCTCTAGGAACCAAACCTGCATAAAATTGAGATATTCTCAGTAAAATTTAGCAAAACAATCAGTCAATTAAAATGTTTAATTAGAATTATTTTAGCACTCACAATAAGTAGTGGCACAAATCCATTTACATAACCCGTTGGCCTGTTATTTAAGATCTTCATAAATACATTATTAAAATCTTCAACCAGGCATTCCCAAATTGCCCATGCCCAGTTAATTGATGAAAAATCATCAACATTATTTGATATTGTCTTTAACATCTTAGGAACTTTAAAGTTGCTTTGTTGGAAAAATAAATTAGAACACAAATACATAATAAATGTTTTCAACATGGTATATGGGGAGCTTTCCCTAGTCAACTCAAACATTTCAGTCTTAATATCCTTTGAAGTGATTGTTGAAGTCGGCAAGGTCATCCAAGTAATCTCCTCACCTCTGTTTGGTAGTCCAGTCAGGAGGGCCACTTCATCAGCTGTGAAAGGTACAACATGGCCCTCTATAATGAGCTTTGCTTTTCAATGTTCCACATTGTCAGCAGCTGGTAGATAAGTGGGGCGTTTTGCTCAAATCCAGGAAATTGAAGAAATTGGTAAATATTCAGTTCCTTCAATTTTTCTTCAATTTCAACAGGAATTATATCGGAAAATGTATCACACATTATTCTGAAGGTCGAAACATAGCATCTATATGATATAGAACGGACGTAGATCTGCGTAGAATAATAAACTATAATTAAATACGCATATAAAACACAATAAAATACGCAAATCATACGCATATTATACGCAAGTTGTACGCATACAATACGCAAAGCATACGCGTTACATACGCAATGTGTACGCATACCATACGCAATGTACGCAAATGATAAGAAAAATATCAGCAGAAATCTAGGGTTTTTTTCACTAATCTTTTTTTCTTTATTGGAAGTTTAGTTTTATGATTTAAAATTCCAAAGTATTTATTATAAAACATTAGGGTTTGTCTTCAACTTATACGCAGAAAATAAGCGAAACTTACGCAGAATATACACATTGTATACAAAAAAAAATTCACAGAAAGAACAAATATGGTCTAAAAATATAATCTTTTATAGATACTCGGAATGATTTGATTTCTTTTTTTGGTTTCTTCAGCAAATACGCGTTGAATATCATAGAAATATGTAGTTCGTTTTATGTCATTGTAAGAATTTACGCACCTTTCTCTTTACAGGTGAATCCTCCATTTGAGCAAAAGAGATTGCTGGATTTTTCAGAAATTTTTTTTTGCAGGAAGCTCGGGAGTGCTAGAGCGAATGGAGAGAAATCTGGAATTTCGAAAATGTTAAAATTTTACGCGTTTTTCATTATATTTACTGGGCGGGCCATCGGTCTTTTCATCTGCAGTTGGTCCAAAATGACGAACGGGTCGTGCCTTACTTTCCACGTAGACAAGCCACGCGTAATGAATTTATTCGCTACCGAACACATCGTTGTGATCGGATTCCACAAAGAATAATTTCTCCTCAAATAGACATTGAGTGATGTCTGAATACTGTGAAGTTATGGCATGGAGAATGAAGTGTCTGTAACCACATTAAAGAAAGATTATTATAATACTAGTCGTTGATAAAAACCTTGAGAGTCATTAGTCATCCTAAACATTTTAGTTAATATGTTAAAATTTTGATTTATCTACAATTTTGATATGATATTTTTCTTTTTTTTTTTTCAAATTTTTTTTTCTATATTTTAAAAATTCTGATATGATATTTTTATTACTTCCATCTAGATTTAGGTTTTTCATCACAAAAAAAAAAAAAAAAAAAAAACAAGAACAAAACAAAACATACTCTTCATAAAAAAAATAATTTATGAAAGATATACCTATTAGTAGTAGATCCAAAAATATAAGATAAAGATTTACATATTCGAATGAAGATGATTTAGGCTATTGATCATCAATAGCCAAGTGTGTAGTTGGGGAAATTATTGGGTTTGGACACCAGATGTGTTCGGAGCCCAATAAAAAATGCGCCACATCACCTACTACAGTACCGAGCTCAGTACTGCTCAGTACCGAGCTCAGTTTTGCTCGGTGCTCAGTACTTCACAGTACTGAGCTGAATACTGAACGTAAACTGCGTCAGGTGTTCGAGCCCAATAATCTCCCGTGTATATATAGTTGGGGTTGAATTCTTGTCTAAATGCTTGGTTGAAATTATTTTAAAGTCATGTATTTAAATAAATGCACAAGTGTTATCTTCACCATAGTAAATGATATTCATGTCTTAAAGTCAATACTTTCTTAAGAGGATGTGAGTAATGCCCATATGAAAGATATCACACATCATAACTGGTCAGTATAATTGCCATCCTAATAGGGAAATGATATTTAAGTGTAGGTTTCCCGATAAAAATGAAAAATCTCATAATAAATTTAGTCTTAAGATTGGCTACAATAATAGAGTGTAGGTATCATGTTTATAACACTATCCTACATATTATTAAGTTATTCTTCTTGCAATTATAGAGGGAAAATATTCATCTTCTTCAATCCATGGTATGACTCTTTCTCACAATAACATATCTCATAACTATTAGTAGTTTGTTCTATAATGCTTCTAAGTAACCTTCAAAGGATGGGATGTGGTCTTATAGTGAAATTTCTCCAAATCATTATCTTCTTGATCAAATCTTCCTCTAAGTACTCAATGTGGAGCCTTGTATGTTGTTATGTATGACCCTTCTTATATAACTCGAAATAAATAATTTCCTTATCATTTTACTAGTTCCCTCAATGATGAGCATGGTAGGAGTGGCAACATGGGATGGGGTAGAGACTAATGGATGAGTTGAAAGCTTAGCTAGGAATGAAACCTAACCTCTTTGTCATCTCTATGAAGTCTCTTGTCTAGGAGAATACTTTATCCTTATATTTTTTTGCATTTCTAAACCTCTCTTCCTTTGCTAAGGCATTAATATAATTTTTTTTTTATATATCTACAACCAATTCCATTTTACAAGTCATACTTTGGTAGTTGTCAAACCTATAATAGTCATTTTTTTATTTATTTTTAAAATCATTCCAAGAATTTTTTTGATCACAAATTTCATTGAATATGGTATCTTCAACTTCAACTTTCTTAATAGGATCATTAAAGTCATTAGCTTGCTTGCTATGGTGATCACTTCTAGGGTTTTGAATATGCCAATCTTAAGCAAACTCATTGTTTGTTCTTGTTTGACTTATTCAATTTTTTTTCTTGGAAATTAGCTCTTTTTCAATTTTCTTTTGGTAATCTGTTGTTCAAGTTTGATTCGTATTGATTTTAATGAACCCGTTTGGCTCTTTTAAGCTCAAATTGGCTCACATTATCAAAAAATAATAATTTCCTTCTAAATAAAAATTACACAAAAAATGAACACATAAGAAATATTTGATATTGTTATTATCAAGGTTGTGAAAAATGAACACAAAAATCTCTAACATGTGAAACTGTTTAAAATTTAATGAAAAAAAAAAAAATGCTATGATCTACAAGTAACCTATAGTGAAGCATAATAATTAAATTACATTTATACTATAAATTTTTTTGAAAAAATTCTCACACTAGGTGTTATAGGAAAGTAA
This sequence comes from Dendrobium officinale, assembly GCA_019514585.1. NCBI lineage: Eukaryota > Viridiplantae > Streptophyta > Magnoliopsida > Asparagales > Orchidaceae > Dendrobium > Dendrobium officinale. The sequence goes on along the minus strand of CM033700.1, from coordinate 18,747,088 downwards.
ATCATGATGAGCATTATGGACTGGTCAACACAATAACTTCTGAACAAGGAATCAAAATAATTAGGCAATTGAATTGCACTAAAAGAATTAGAAATAAATATTCATGAAATAAAGAAAAAGAAATAAAGCAAAATAGATAGTAATTCTCAATTAATTGTTCTTAACAATTCAAACTTCAAACTTCAAACATAAGAAAATAAAAAAAAATCCGAGTAAATCTAAAAGTTGTCGCCTAATTTATATTAGAGAGAGAAAGTCCCATTAGAGAGAGAAAGTCCCATTTTAAAAAATTTCACTATTTGAATTCAGCTCTTCCAACATGAATTTAGGTTATGGCGGCAGACGACCGCTGACCATCAGTGGGTTCAACACCATTGGAATGTCCCATAGGAGATTCAAGGGCTCATAGTAAAGTTAATTTCATTCAGAATAATGTTGAATGGTTGAATCCTAATGAAGGTATGTCGTCTAGACTAAAGGAAGTTCCTTTGGTTATCAAGGAAAATATTTTTGATGTTATTAAAAAAGTTACTTAGGTAGAAGGGAAAGGTAAATGTTTACCTCAAGAGTTTGATTACAAAACTCCCTATTTATCTAAATCTCCAGCAAAATCAATTATGAAGGCAAATGATCATGAAGCTTTGTCTTCTAACATGAAAATTTTTGTGAATAGATTTGGAAAATTCAGTTCAAATCCTGAGGTGATTTTAAATGTTGAAATTAATAAGATGTCTTCTGTATCGCTGGTGGTGAAGGTTTCAAATAGGATGAATGAAGATGCTGTTGATTTGAATGTGAATCTGGATTGTTTAATTGAAGCAATTCAATTGGAGGTGGTTAAAATTATGAGGGATGGTGGTGTCAAACCCTGGTCAAAATGTTCTCACATAAGAATTAATTTGAAAGATGAAGAGTCATTTTTGACAGATGATGGTGTTGTTGTAAAATTACATACTCCTAATGAAATTTCCAATGCTAACAAGTTACAATTTACTGTGGTAACTAAGATATTTGGCAAAGATATCCTTATTCATATTATTGCTATTGAATTAAGACGTCAATGGGCTCAATTTGGCCAGTTTCATCTTACTACTCTTGGAATTGGATGGTTCTTGTGTTCTTTCCAATCTTTTGAAGCTATGGATTCAGTTCTTATATGAGGTCCATGGTTTGTAAATGGCCATAAATGGACCCTAAATTTTCAACCTTCTTCTATGAAGGGTTTAACTTCTCTAGTATGGATAAGAATGCCACAATTACCATTATAATGTTGGGATGAAGTCAACATAGCTAGAATTGCTTCTATGGTGGGGAAACCATTGATGTTAGATGGTAATATGTTTCAATGGGGAAGAAGAGAGTTTGTAAGAGTATTTGTTCGTGTTGAGTTGGATAAAAAACTTCCTTTGAGGTTTGGGTGGAAGGAATGTCTGGAAGGTTTTTCCAGAAGATTGAATATGAGAAGATTTCCACATTTTTCTATGAATGTGGAAGGATTAGACATGTAAAGTCTGACTGCTATAATAAAACCTCTTATGCCAAGGCATAAGTGGAGGGTGCTAGTATACCGTGACGAAGTAAGTTTGTAATTGTCATTCAAAATAAAATTATTAGAAGTTCATCGTATGGACCTTGAGTTCATGTGAATTATAATAAGAATAAGATATTATTTCCTGCTAAATCAAATCAGAATGATGGGCAGAAGATATTATGGAGAAAAAAAATCCAATTAATTCTTCAATTGAGAATGTTATGAAGAACCACAAAGCTGTTCCTGTGGAAATTGTGAACTCGTAGAACTTGATGTTAGGAAGGATTAATGAACTGAATGTGTTTACTAAAGAAGGTGAAATATATATGGAAGATAATATTGAAGGAAATTCTACTGTACACGTTGAGTGCGAAAAGAAGAAGAATCTGGTAGAAGCAAATGTGGTGCATTCCAATCATGAGTAGGAGTAGGGTATGATTTCTTTCTCTACTATTATTCCTATTGCTGTAAATAAATTTGAAGCTTTGAATGATAGCTGTGATAAAGAATTAGAGAGTGTAAATACTTCCAAAAGCATATCAGAGGGTGCCAATAAAGGGGAGAAGATTAATATTTGTATGGAGGTCACTAGTAGTTTGGAGACAACAAAGTTTAAGCTTACAAAGGAGCTTAAGCCTCTTGGGCCAGTGAAAATTCTTCTTTGTGGCAGGAATCTGGATGGATTGAATAGAAGAAAGGGTGGGGTTTATCCCCTTTGATTGATAAATGAGTTTATAACTTTGTGGAATTGTAGAGGTGCTAAGAAGAGAGAAGCCTCTTTTTATTTAAAAGAGTTTGTGAAAGATTTTGATGTATTATATTTGTGGGTATTATGGAGACTAAAATATCTAGCATTGATAGAGTGGAATTCAATAAGTTTATGGGTTTAGAATGGGATTATTTCCTGTTTCCATCTGATGGCTTGTGAGGAGGAATTATGGTCATTTGGAGATTGGATTTGGCTTCCTTCTTAGTGTTGGAAACTTTAGCCCAATGTGTGATTGGTGATTTAAATGTTCTAAATAAGGTACAATGGATGGTTTCTACTATTTATGGTAGTAAGGATGTGTATGAAAGGAGGACATTGTGGGAAAGTCTTCAATCTTTTGCTCATAGAGATTTACCTTCGGTGATTGGAGGTGATTTTAATTGTATTTTATCTCAAGATGACAAGGGAGGGGGGGGGGGGGGGGGGGGGGGGGGGGGGGGGGGGGGGGGTGGGGGGGGGGTGGTGAAGAAATTTGTCTTTTCTCAATGTCCTAAGGAGATGAGGGTATTTATGAATAACAATGATTTACATTAAGTAGGGATGGTGGGACCTGAATTCACTTGGCACAATAATAAAAGTAACAGTGAAAGGATTTTGGAGAGATTGGATAGATGTTTATTAAATTCTATTGCTTTAAAGAAGATTCATGTGGCGGTTGTAAGACATATTGCAAGAGTAGCTTCAGACCATTGTCCTATTGTGTTGAAGATCTTCAATTCCTCTACTAAGAAAAATAAAATTCTTATGTTTGAAGATATATGGGCTTCTTATCAGGCTTCTTCTATCATTGTTTCAAAATCTTAGAACAAATATGCTGAGGGTGATGCGATGCAAAGTTTCAATAAAAAAAAGTAAAAGGGCATTGAAGGCTTTATCTTTTTGGAGTAAAGAGGAACTTAAAAATTTCTTATCTTTAAAAGAGAGCCTTAAGAAGGAGGTGTTGTAACTTTAATTGGAGGAGAATGAGATCATTTTGTTGAGTGAAGAAAAATTGTGCCTTTTGAGATCTAAAGTCTATGAGTTGAATGTGAATCTTTCCCAATTGAATACTTGGTGGAGGCAAAGGGCTAAAGTAAAATTGATAGAAGAGGGGGATTCTAATACAAAGTTTTTTCATGCTTTTGCTGATGCTAGAAGGCAAGGGAATTGGATTAATCAAGTAAAAGATGTTAATGGAATTCTGGTGGAAGATCACAAGGATATTGAAAACATTTTTTTCAATTATTTTCAAGAGAAGTGGAAGAATAGAAAGTGTAAGCTGAGTAACTGGCCAGTTCCATGGAATTTGTTTGATGACAGTGATAGAAGGAGGTTGGATGCTGAGTTCTCTAATGATGAAACTATGGAGGTAATTAAGACTTTTGGAGGAAATAAGTCTCTGGGTATTGATGGGATTTCTTATTCCTTTATTAAAGTATATTAGAATATTATTGGAGATTATGTTTGCAAGGCTATTAATCAATTCTTTTCTTCTGAGAAACTTTGTCATGAATGGAAGGAGACTCTTATTATTCTGATTCCTAAAGTTCAGAATCCATGGTTCCTTATAACTATTAACCAATTAGTCTTTGCAAATATATTTATAAGATAATGGCTAAAGTTTTATTAAATAGACTTTTGTTGGTGATTCCGAAAGTTATATTTGAAGAGCAGGTGGCATTCATTAGAGGTTGATCAATTTTGGATCACGTTCTTTTGGCTCAGGAAGTGTCCAACAAAATCATATTTTCAAAATCCAAGGTAGGCCTTTTGGATATTAAGATCAATATAGAGCAAGCTTAAGACAATATGTGTTGGTCTACGTTAAAATAGGTGTTGGATTACCATGGGTTTCCTAGTAAAATTTCAAACTTATTGATGGAATGTGTGATGTTTCTATTATGATCAATGGTTGTAATTCCAATAGGATAGAGGCAAAGAATGGCTTTAGACAAGGATGCCCCTTAACTTCCTTTTTATTCATTATGTGCTCACTACTTTCAAAATCTTTTTTTCATAAATGTATGAACTTGGGATCAAAATTTCTTCAAATGCACAGAAAATTTTCCACCTACTGTATGCAGATGATATTTTTTTTTTGAATGCAAAAATCAAAAGTGTGAAGAAGCTAAAGAAAATTATTGTGGACTATTGTAATTGATCGGGTCAAAAAATCAATTTCCATAAATTGTCTATTTTGTTTTGCAAATCAATCAATACAAGGAGAAGTAAGCAGATATCAAAGTTACTGGGTTTTAAAGTGGTGGAAGAGATGGAGTATCTGGGAGTCAAAATAGCATTAAGAAGTATGGTGAAATCTAATTTTCAACACTTGATGGAGAAATCTTTAAACAAACTAAATGCTTGGGGAAATAGGTTTATTTCTCTAGGAGGAAGATTTATTCTAGTTAAATATGTTTTTCTTGATCTTTCATTATTTCTATCTACACATACTTTGGTTTCCTTGGGTCTCTTGAAGGAGTTTGATAGAATGCGTAGAAATTATATTTGGAATAAACATACTTCTATGTGGCTTGGGATGTTTTATGCAAAACTAAGAAGAATGGTGGATATGGTCTATATTCAGCTGTATCAAAGATGGGTCGACCTTTAAGGGCAAAATTTGCTTGGAATCTCATTTATAAGTCCGAAAATTTCTTAATGGAAATTTGATTGCAAAGTATGGATACAATTGGTAGAATTGTGAGGTGAAAAAGAACAACTCTATTTCGTGAAAAATAATTCTGAATGGGTGGAAATCTCTTAGTAATGTTGTGAGGTGGGAAATTTATTCTGATTCATCTACTAATGTTCTTAAAGATGTATGGATTCTTGATAAAATCCTTGATAAGTGGCCTACTTTCATTACAGAATTGGATGATGATACATTATCCTTGGATGTATTTATTTTGAATGGAAGATGAAATATATATTGATTGAAGCAGCATTTTGGAGAAGAACTTCTAGAAATTATCTCTCATAGATCGATTGAAGCAAGCATATGATAAAGTCTTTCCAAACAATTTAAACTTCAACATTTTTTATTTTTAAAAGGATTCAATAATGTTTTATTTCAATGTTCTAATCATAGTTGTAATAAGTTAGCAAATTTTTGTGCCAACTTAGCTATGTTTAGTGATTTTATTTGGGATGTAATTAGTGACAATAATATTTCTCCTTCTTTTGTGTCTTTGTTAAATGAGGAATGTGATAGGTTACATATCTTTGAGTAGTTTGTAATTAGGTGTTTTTGTTTAATGCAAGTTGCATTTCTTTTCAAAAAGAAAAAGAAAAAGAAAAAGTTGAGCCCCAAAATCCTCATCATCCCCACCAAATGCTTTGACGTCATATAACTTCTAAATATGTCATTATCACCTCCCACATTTTCTAAGATATCATCATATGCAAAATAAAATTATAAAATTTTATATCTTTGTGACAGTTTTATTCAAAAATATAAGTTAATCTAATAAATAACTTACTATGAGCTTCTCTAGTACAACTAATATTCAATTCTTCAGTAGTTAGATTAATCTCCTATGTGTAAATTTTAGTTTCTAAATCCTCCAAAGTAATCTTTGGAATAGGTTCATCATTAAAAACCAAAAAATCAACCGTCTCAATATTTGAGTAGTCCAAAGGATCATAGTTTCTTTTTTTATTTTGCAACCTAAAAAGTGAATGAGTCATGTTAGTATATTGTGCATCCTTAAGTTAAAATAGAAACATTGTGGTAATAGAAACATTGTGGAGGGTTATTATATAACTCATCTTAAAAAACCTTGAGAAAAATGATCCATGACACATTTTGGTAATAAAAACATTGTGGAGGGTTATTATATAACTCATCTACCTCTGCTCAAAAATATTTCTTTTGATTTTTAGAAAATTTATATGTCTACATTTCTATAATATATTAATTTTAGAATTTGGCATATGATTTAAACTAGGGGTGTCAATATTTGACCCGACCCAAAAAATTGACCTGAACCATTCTCAAAAATAACGGCTTAGGATCTACCCGTTTCACAAATAGGTTGGGGTTCAAATTCCATGATTTGACCAATTTGAAAAAAAAAGGGTTTGGTTCAGGTCAACTTGCTAACATGATGTTTAGTTGGACTGACTTGGACCGACCTTTTTAATCACCTCCGTAACTCCTCGATGTCCTATTCCTCTTTGGTTTGCCCACCTCATAAGAATAAGAGCCAGCTTGTGTTGACCTCATTTTTACATAAGTTCATCATGATCTATACATACCTATGTGTGTTGATCTGGTAGTTGACAATTAGCTAGTTGTCGATCTCAACCACAGAGTTATTAAAACTGAAATTTAAAGTGCGGAAACGTAAAAGCTATAAAGTAAATGACACCAGATTTATAGTGGTTCGGTCTATAACCAGACCTACATCCACTCCTCAGAGGCACCCTCTGAGTATTGCACTAATACCACAAAGTGACTCTCCTTTAGCACCCACAGCAAGGCGGAGAAGCCTGTACAAAACACTCTTTTCACCACTACCCGGTGCGGCAGAGAACCGTCGTCCTTTCACACTCTCCTAGTGTGGGCAGAGAACCCTACGGCTGTTCACACTCTCCAAGTGTAGGCAGAGAACCTTCTTCCTTTCACACTCTCCTAGTGTGGGCAGAGAACCCTCGTCTGTTCACACTCTCCAAGTGTCGGCAGAGAACCCTCGTCTGTTCACACTCTCCAAGTGTCGGCAGAGAACCGGACCTTCTTGAATGATCTTCTCACAAGAATCTAGAAGGAAGAAAGAAAAAGAGTGAAGAAATCCAATTTCACAAGTAGAGACTCTTACCTTAGCAATCCAAGTGAAGCCTTCTCGCTCCAGTGGTAGGAATCCTCCTTTGAATGCTCTCTTCCACTCTCTCCTTGGCTATTCTCTCAAGAGGCACGAAGATCAAATGACAAAAAGATTGGGTGGCAGTCTAATTTGGACTATTTATATAAAAAAGACAAGTGAAACCGCCCAAAAACTGCAAATTTTCAATTCTGTACGCAGTGGATCGTCCTGTACGATCCTGGATCGTCCTGGACGATTTTACTTAAACGATCTGAAACGACCCAATTTGTATATGTGTACGAACTGACTTCGTACAGCTGATCGTCCTGTACGAACTTGGTTCGTCCAGTACGAACGGTTATTACAAGGTCGGTTCTAGAAACTGCTGAAAAACTGTTCTAAGTCGGTTTATCGTTTGAACGAAAATGTGATCGTCTGGACGAAAATTTTCCAGAGAGCCGATCGTCCTGGACGATTATTTATTTCGTCTGGACGAAAATTTTCCAGAGAACCAATCGCCGCGGACGATAATTTGTTTTCGTCTGGACGAAAAATTTCCAGAGAGCTGATCGTCCTGTACGATATTTATTTTCGTCTGGACGAAAATTTTCCAGAGGACTGGTCGCCTCGTACGATGGTAAAATTCGTCTGGACGAAAATTTTACAGAGAACCCATCGCCTGGGACGATAATAAATTTCGTCCTGGACGAATAGGACTTAGAAAATTTTTCAAAGCAAGTTCCTATTCGTTCCAAGTGCTCTATAGGAGATAACTGACAGATCGTCCAGTACGATAAATATCGTCCTGTACGATCAGTATAGAATTTCAAGATCTCCTTATTTGTGTGTGTGAGATTTTTATTCACTCAATTACAATCACTCCCTTTCAAACTTAATTCAAAGAAAAGACAAACATCAATTAAACAAAATATCTCATGTTGAATTTGAATTGAAGTTTTCGTAGTCTGGAGTCTGATTTTCCTGAAATGTTAGTACACACAAGAGCAAGTGCAAATCTTCTGACATTGTTAGGAGATAACTATACATTTGAACAATAATGTTTGGAATCATCAAAACTACATAAGTTGCATAAATATAACTCATTCAAATAGCAACTATTCAAACAATCTCCCCCTTTTTGATGATGGCAAAACAATTATTATTAGTATGGTTTCAAGTTAAAACACATCTTTTATCTCCTAAACTCCCCCTGAATTTATGAGTACATTAAAATAAGGAGGCATTAAAGAACAATATTTAACGAACAATATTTTTTTTTTTTTTTTTTTTTTTTTTTTTTTTAACACAAACTTGCAAACAGAACAACTAAAAAGAGAAAACACAAACATACACAAACTAATAATTTCTCCCCTTTTTTGACAGCAACAAAAAGTTAAGAAGAAAAAGACAAGAAATGTAAATAATTATATGAAATTCATTGTTAAAATTTAATCTAAATGGTGATTGACATAGGGTATGTAATTTTAAACTAAAGATATTAGGTCAATCATAGAAATTCATAAAATTTATGAAATGATATAACATTGTAAGTAAGAAGAATTTTTCAAAGACATGATTCAATTTAGACATTTTGATTATTGAAAATCATTACAAGTCAGATGTAAAAAAAAATCTATATTTCAAAGTTCAAGAGAATATGAATGAACATTAGATCAACTTGAATTAAGAGATTGAACGAATTTGGAAAGAAGAGAATTACCTCATGTGGTGCTTTGCACATCTTTTCAAAGTTTTGTAGCACATTTTTGTGCATTTTTCTTTGGTTGGGCTTATTTTGTGCCTCTTTTCCATTTTGCAAATTTTTGTGAATCCCTTTTGATTTTTGTACATTTGTACACTGTTCAAGAGTAATTTGACCAATTCTTTCCAAAATCTATAATCTAAAATTTCAAATTTTTCTAGGTGCATAAATATCATTTGAGCATAGAAATACAAACTAAGAAAACATCAAAATTGCAATAACAATATTAACTTTTATGTAGTCTAAATGAATAGACATGAATTTAAAAGTTCTAAGTACAACAAGTTATAAACAAATTATAAATTTAGAAAGTCTAGATTTTCTAATATAGATAATCTCAAATTACAATCGAATTTAAGCACTATGTAGATTAAAAAAATACTAATGAAATTCATAAATATTAGCCACATTTCAAAACAAATCTAACAAAAACAAACTTTCATTGAAAAGAAAAGATTACATAAAAAAATTGAACTTAAAAACATAAAACAATCACAATAACACATATAAGATAAAAACAAAATAACAGACACACAAAAAAAATTTCTACTGTTCTGGAGGAGGAGGAGGTATGCCGCCAAAGAGGTTGAAGTAGGAGGCCATCAACATTACATTGGTATTAATTTCATGAACTTCATCTTTAATGATACCAATGTCATGTTGCTGCTGAGTAAGTTGAGCATCAAATTGATCAAACCTTTGATCAATGTGAGTCTCTAGTCTATCAAATCTCTCAATCAGATTCTGGTAATCTGATTGAGAAGCAGAAGCTTGCACTCCTTCTTCTTCTTCTTCTTCTGAAGCACTGTCATGTGCTTTCCCTTTTTCTTTTTCCTCCTTGAAGAGCAGTCTGAATGATGTGTTGTTATAGTAAACTGGCTCTTCATATTCCTCATCAGGATGCACTATATTGTACTTCTTCTCCAAAATATAAGTAATTAAGTGCCCTAATGAAATGTTCTTCTTCCTCTTCTGATCAGCATGTCCTATTTCTGAAAGCCCATAGATATGATCTATGATGAGTTGGGCTTCATCAATAGGATGTCTTGACATGATTAAAAAAGTTAGACAAGAAAGGAGAGGAGTGATGTTAATCCTATCACCAGCTTTAGGAATAATTGAGGATCTAAGGATATGCTGGATGATTCGGGCATCTTGGGTCATACCTGAGACTCTAGCAACATGATTGTCAATCGCATTTTCTCTAATTATCCTATTGATTTCAAACCATTTGAAGGAGGTTTCTGACATTAGGGTGTGGGCTCTATATCCCTCAGTTCTTAAGTTTAAAAATGCACCAAGATCGTGCTTGGTGATCTCAACTTTTTTCTTAAAAACAAAAGAACTAATGATAGAGTGGTCAGAATTGAAACTCATGTTGGCTAGAAAGTAATGGTAGGTTTGTTTATTGTAGAAGTGGACGAGAGAAAGAATGAACTGAAATTGGGTTGAGGCGAAGAGGTGCAATACCCGAAATTTCAACTCTGTTTGGATAAGAATGCGAGACGGAGTGATTTTTGCGGAGGCAAAACGAGGAAAAGATTCCTCATTTGCCTTGGAAAGAAAGTTGTCTGGGGCATTCCTGTTTGGTTTCTTCACCAAAACCTTTTGTCTTTTGCTAGAGGAGGCCATTGTTGATTTGATGTTGAAAGGGATTGAAAAAGAAATTTGAAAGTGTGATTGTCAAGTTTGAAAAGCCTTCATATTTAAAGGAAAACGATACTTTCGTCCTGGACGAAAATATTCGTCCTGGACGAAACATAATAGTTCGTCTGGACGAAGTAAGTTCGTACAGACGATCCAATTCGTCCAAAATGTAACGGCTTTTCGTATTCAACACAACTTACGATGCGTCCCTTCGTACAGGCTTTTTGACTTGACCAATCGTACAGACGAAAAAAAATTTCGTACAGACGATCGAAAAGTATTTCGTTTTAATGACTCTTGAAAACCGTCCCCTACAATGAATCGACACATGTTCGTCTGGACGAACTAAAATTTCGTACAGACGAAGTTCGTATTAAAAACTGTCTTATCCACTCAACCGCTGCATTCAATCGTCCCGATGTTTGAGAGAGAAAAAAAAATTCGTCCTGGACGATCACAGATCGTACAGACGATCCAATAAAAAAGTGCTCTACAAAGGTTTAAATTTTTGCAAACTGTTCCTTTACACATCGTCCCGTACGAAAATATTTCGTCCTGGACGATTTCCTCCAAAAAATTAATTTTGATTTTTTAAATTTTTTAAATTAACAAAATCAACAAAAACAATCAGAAACACAGAAAATATAAAACAAAATCATAAATCCAAAAAACAATTCATTAAAAACACAAAATTCACAAAATTACAAAAACAAAACACAACAAGTATCAATGTTGCAAAGACATTTTAGTTAAGCATTCAAATCAATAACACCAAGCCTTGTTCTTAAAGTACTGAAGGTATCAAAGGCTAAAGGTTTTGTAAAAATGTCTGCAAGTTGATTTTCAGTTGAAACATGTATGAGTTCAATTTCTCCTTTGGATACGTGATCCTATGAAATGATGCCTTATATCGATGTGTTTGGTTCTAGAATGTTGAATAGGATTTTTTGAAATACAAATAGCACTAGTATTGTCACAATAAATTGGAATAGTGCCTATAGTTAATCCTAAGTCAATCAACTGTTGTTTTAACCAAAGTACTTGTGCCACACAACTTCCTAATGCAATGTATTCTGCTTCTGCAGTAGATAGTGCCACTGAATTTTGTTTTCTACTAGACCATGAAACTAATGAATTTCCAATGAATTGACATGTTCCAGAAGTGCTTTTCCTATCCACTCTACAGCCTGCAAAGTCAGAATCTGAGTAACCAATAATTTCAAATGAAGAGCTAAACTTAGGATACCAAATTCCTAAGTTTTGAGTTCCTAGTAGATATCTTAAAATCCTTTTTACTGCTGTCAAATGTGATTCTTTTGGATCTGATTGAAATCTAGCACATAGGCAAACACTAAACATAATATCTGGTCGGCTAGCAGTCAAGTAAAGTAAAGATCCAATTATCCCTCTAAATTTCTTTTGATCAACAGATTTTCCCTTAAGGTCCTTATCCAACTGAACTGAAGAACTCATTGGTGTACTAACAGGTTTAGCATTGTCCATTTCATATTTTTTGAGGATGTCCTTAATATATTTGTTTTGACTAAGAAAAGTACCTTCCTCAAGTTGCTTAATGCTAAATCCTAGAAAGTAATTTAAATCTCCCATTAGACTCATTTCGAATTCATTACTCATTGTTTTAGAAAAATCATCACAAAGATGTTTATTTGAAGATCCAAAGATGATGTCATCCACATAAATTTGAACAATAAGTATATCCTTTCCAATTTTTCTTAAAAAGAGAGTTGTATCCACACTTCCTTTTTCAAAAGATCTTTCAAGTAGGAAGGTGCTTAACCTCTCATACCAAGCCCTAGGTGCCTGTTTCAATCCATATAATGCCTTTTTTAATTTGAAAACATGATTTGGAAATTTAGAATTTTCAAAACCTGGAGGTTGTTCTACAAAAACATCTCTTCTTCAATTACTCCATTTAAAAAGGCACTTTTAACATCCATTTGAAACAATTTAAAACCTTTAAAACAGGCAAAGGCTAGTAAAACCCTAATTGCTTCAAGTCTAGCTACAGGGGCAAAAGTTTCCTCAAAATCAATTCCTTCAATTTGATTATACCCCTTAGCTACTAATCTAGCCTTATTTCTAATGACTACTCCTGAGTCATTCATTTTATTTTTGAACACCCACTTGGTTCCAACAACACTTTGATCTTTTGGCCTTGTAGTTAGTTCCCAAACTTTATTTCTTACAAATTGATTTAACTCTTCTTGCATGGCCAATATCCAAAATTCATCTAAAAGTGCTTGATCAATGTTAGTGGGTTCAATAGTTGAAATAAAGGCTGAATGATTGACTTCCTTGTTTAATCCACGCCTAGTTCTAACACCCTCACTTGGTTCACCTATAATTAATTCCTTTGGGTGATTTTTAGAAAAATCTCAAATCTCTAGGCAAAGGGTCTTCTCTTTCTATATTTTCTTCCACATTTTCTTCCAAATTTAATCTATCAATCTTTTGGGAGTTTTCTTCAATTTCTTCTTCAACAACTTTTGGCTCTTCCATGTTTCCATTTTCATCAAAAACAACATGTGTGGTTTCTTCAATGACTAAAGTTCTTTTGTTGAATACTCTATAAGATTTTCCAACACTTGAATATCCAACAAAAATTCCTTCATCTGATTTTGGATCAAATTTTCCTAAGGCAGATTTTCCATTATTATGTATGAACACCTTGCAACCAAATACATGTAAATGAGACAAATTTGGTGTTCTACCTTTTACCAATTCATAGGGTGTTTTATTCAAATTTGATCTCACATTTACCCTATTCAGAACATAGCATGCAGTGCTAACCGCCTCAGCCCAAAAATATCTAGGAAGAGAGAGTATTCTGCTAACATTGCTCGGGCGGCTTCTATTAATGTTCTGTTCTTTCTTTCAACTACTCCATTTTGTTGAGGAGTTCTAGGTGCAGAAAAATTGTGATCAATCCCCTTTTCTTTACAGAAATCTTCAAATCTTTCATTTTCAAATTCTCCTCCATGATCACTTTGTATAGAAATTATTTCACATCCTAGTTTTCTTTGTATCCAAGTTGAAAAATTTCTGAATTCCTCAAATGATTCACTCTTATGAAAAAGAAATTTAACCCAGGTGAATCTTGAAAAATCATCTACTATTACAAATCCATATACCTTTCCTCCTAGACTAACCGTGCTTACAGGTCCAAAAAGATCCATGTGAAGAATTTCTAAAGGTTTACTGGTCCTAAGATCTTTATTGGACTTAAAAGAGGACTTCACTTGTTTTCCTAATTGACATGCATCACATAAGTGGTCCTTAGTAAAGTCTAGTTTAGGTATTCCTCTAACCAAATTCTTTTGGGTAATTCTTCTAAGATTTTTCATACTAGAATGACAAAGTCTCCTATGCCAAAGCCATGATTCATCAGAAACAGTTTTCAAACAAAAAGCAGTAGGAGATTGAATACAATTTAAATCTAGCATGTAGACATTGTTCACCCTTTTTCCATTTAAAAACAATTTTCCCATTTAGGCTAATTATGCAGCTAGTAGGTAAAAATTTTACATTATAGCCCTTATCACATAGCTGACTTATGCTAAGCAAATTATGTTTTAAGCCTTCAACTAATAAAACATTATCTATGAAAAAGTTTTTCAAATTTCCAATCATACCTGATCCAACCACCTTCTTTGTGGTATTATCTCCAAGTGTAACCTTGCCTCCACTCCTGGTTTCCAGCGTTATGAATTGAGCAGTATCTCCAGTCATGTGCTTAGAACATCCGCTGTCCAGGTACCATATACTCTCACGAGGTCTTGTGTGAGAGTATACCTCTTCTTGATCTGATTGTTCAGCTTTATCTGCCATCAAGCAAAGGTTGGTGACTTCTTCTTCGTTTTCAGTCTCAGATGAGTCTGAAGCTGAGTCCGCCCAAAAAGCCTTTTGAAACTTCTTCTTGCCCTTCTTTACCATTGGTTTCTCCTCTACCTTCTCCTTGCTAGGAGTGGCTTTAAGTTTTGGACAATCAGTTTTTATATGACCTGGTTTCCTGCATTCATAACAAATCACTTCATTAGAAACCCTGCCATTTTTGTTATACTTACCTCTATTCCATTGCTGGCGTCTCTTCTGCTTCCTCTTTAAAAAGCTTCTGAATTGTCTAGTCATCAGTGCTATATCGTCTTCATCCTCAGGTTGTGAGTGTTCACTTTCTGACTCTTCCACATTTAATGCAAGATTCTTGTCCTTTCTTGGTTCACCTGCATCAATCTTTCTTTGACTTACTCCTTGCTCGTAAGCAATGAGTGAACCAAGAAGATTGTCAATAGAATAAATGTTCAGATCTTTTGACTCTGTAATTGCAGTAATTTTAGCATCGTATGCAGTAGGTAAACAACGAAGAATCTTATTAACCATTTCAGCATTAGTTAATTCCCTACCAAGTGCATGCAAAGAGGTGACAATTTGAGTGAATCTTGTGTACATGTCAGATATAGATTCATTAGGTTTCATGCGAAATAATTCGTAGTCATGTAACAAGATATTGAGTCTTGATTGCTTAACCTCATTTGTCCCTTCATAAGTAATACAAAGTCTATCCCATATGTCTTTTCCGCTTTTACAAGTGGAAACTCGCATGTAGTCTTCAGATTTTAAAGCACAAAAGAAACTATTTAAACATTTCGCATTTAATTGTGCTAAGTCACGTTCTTCTATAGTCCAATCTGCATAGGGTGTATCTACCCTAATTCCATCAACTAATCTAGTTGGTTTTGTGTAACCTTCCTGGACTAGCATCCACATGCGATAATCAAGTGACTGTAAGAAAGTAGACATGCGTGTTTTCCAAAAATCAAAAGGAATATTGTCAAACAGTGGAGGTCTAGTGATAGAGTAACCCTCAGGTGTGTTTCGGTTTCCAAATGTAGCCATCTACGTTAATCAAAAAGTAGTTCAAACTTATGATTTTGAAACTCTGCTCTGATACCACTTGTTGAGTCCAGTAATTAGGTTGTTAAGCCTAAGTAAATGTCCCAAGGCTACCAAGAGGGGGGTGAATTGGTAGTTTTTAAAATTTTAAACCCTCTTAATAATAAAGTTGAACCGAAATAAAATTTTCTTTTAAAGTTAGTAGAAAAATGTTTTTCAACCACAGAGTTATTAAAACTGAAATTTAAAGTGCGGAAACGTAAAAGCTATAAAGTAAATGACACCAGATTTATAGTGGTTCGGTCTATAACCAGACCTACATCCACTCCTCAGAGGCACCCTCTGAGTATTGCACTAATACCACAAAGTGACTCTCCTTTAGCACCCACAGCAAGGCGGAGAAGCCTGTACAAAACACTCTTTTCACCACTACCCGGTGCGGCAGAGAACCGTCGTCCTTTCACACTCTCCTAGTGTGGGCAGAGAACCCTACGGCTGTTCACACTCTCCAAGTGTAGGCAGAGAACCTTCTTCCTTTCACACTCTCCTAGTGTGGGCAGAGAACCCTCGTCTGTTCACACTCTCCAAGTGTCGGCAGAGAACCCTCGTCTGTTCACACTCTCCAAGTGTCGGCAGAGAACCGGACCTTCTTGAATGATCTTCTCACAAGAATCTAGAAGGAAGAAAGAAAAAGAGTGAAGAAATCCAATTTCACAAGTAGAGACTCTTACCTTAGCAATCCAAGTGAAGCCTTCTCGCTCCAGTGGTAGGAATCCTCCTTTGAATGCTCTCTTCCACTCTCTCCTTGGCTATTCTCTCAAGAGGCACGAAGATCAAATGACAAAAAGATTGGGTGGCAGTCTAATTTGGACTATTTATATAAAAGACAAGTGAAACCGCCCAAAAACTGCAAATTTTCAATTCTGTACGCAGTGGATCGTCCTGTACGATCCTGGATCGTCCTGGACGATTTTTACTTAAACGATCTGAAACGACCCAATTTGTATATGTGTACGAACTGACTTCGTACAGCTGATCGTCCTGTACGAACTTGGTTCGTCCAGTACGAACGGTTATTACAAGGTCGGTTCTAGAAACTGCTGAAAACTGTTCTAAGTCGGTTTATCGTTTGAACGAAAATGTGATCGTCTGGACGAAAATTTTCCAGAGAGCCGATCGTCCTGGACGATTATTTATTTCGTCTGGACGAAAATTTTCCAGAGAACCAATCGCCGCGGACGATAATTTGTTTTCGTCTGGACGAAAAATTTCCAGAGAGCTGATCGTCCTGTACGATATTTATTTTCGTCTGGACGAAAATTTTCCAGAGGACTGGTCGCCTCGTACGATGGTAAAATTCGTCTGGACGAAAAATTTTACAGAGAACCCATCGCCTGGGACGATAATAAATTTCGTCCTGGACGAATAGGACTTAGAAAATTTTTCAAAGCAAGTTCCTATTCGTTCCAAGTCTCTATAGGAGATAACTGACAGATCGTCCAGTACGATAAATATCGTCCTGTACGATCAGTATAGAATTTCAAGATCTCCTTATTTGTGTGTGTGAGATTTTATTCACTCAATTACAATCACTCCCTTTCAAACTTAATTCAAAGAAAAGACAAACATCAATTAAACAAAATATCTCATGTTGAATTTGAATTGAAGTTTTCGTAGTCTGGAGTCTGATTTTCCTGAAATGTTAGTACACACAAGAGCAAGTGCAAATCTTCTGACATTGTTAGGAGATAACTATACATTTGAACAATAATGTTTGGAATCATCAAAACTACATAAGTTGCATAAATATAACTCATTCAAATAGCAACTATTCAAACAGGGGTCCAAATGACCAAAATGCCTATTAAGGGCAAAATTGAAGTTTCCTTCAAACTTCAACATGTCACAATCAAATCAAACATTGAAAACTCCTCTAATGCATCCTAAAATTCATTAGATGTGTGTTGGACTCTAATTCAAATATTGACGATGTATGGTTGACCAAGCCAACTTAGTTTGACCAAATTATCCCTTAAGGGTTCAAATAGTCATTTTAACTCAAATAACTATCCTAGTGCATGAGACCACTTCTATTGGCCCCTAATAACTCATTTAAACTTGGTGGATCCAAACACAACCCATGGGTTGACTTGTTTGACCAATTCATTCGAATCACCCCTAGTTTAAAATACATACTGCAATAAATCAATCAATTAAATGTTCATTCACCTTGCCTTTCGATCATTCAATCAACCATTTAATCAACAAGCAAAACTTTAATCAATGCTTCAATCACCCAATATCCATTCAAGATTTAGTCACATGTAACTACAGTCTTGTATTGCGGCCAGGTAGCTTAGTGCATTACCTTGCTCAATGCATTAGCCACATCTAACCTCAATTAGGGTCCATATCACTTCAGTAGGAGCCCCATATATCAAACACCCATCACTAGTTGTCTGAACTAGCGATTGACCAATTTGATCTAGTTGAGCTAGCTCAACTGATTATACACCTCAAATATCTCTAACTCAACACAAAATAATCTCTGATCTTCATCAAACTTCCCTAACCATCACTCATAGTGAAATGGACCTGACTGGTCACCATGACCCAATCATCAGTTGACTTGGTCAGCCAGACCAATGTCTGGCCAACTCAAGTCAAAATGGGTTAATTAAATCAACTTAATTAAATTGAACCTTCCAAGCTCTCAATCCCACTTTAATATATGGTTCAAGTGCATTCAAACTCATTAGGAGTCAAACCACCATGAGTTTTGACTTGGTAAAACCTCCATACATGGTGAAACTCCTTAATACATGTGCTCTTTCTTTCAAACTCCAATCCTCTTGCTTTAAGAATTCTCCAATTCATTTAAATAGAATACTAGACCTTCCTAGTTTCCACCTTAGCATGGCCTGACCATGTTGACTGGTTAAATAGTCAATAAAGCTTAATTAAGCTCAAATGGTCAACATAGAAATTTCAAAGCACTTCTTTCCAAACCAATCCATTAAAATAATAAAAAAGCTTCTAGAATATTCCTAAGCATTTGCTAAGTATATCTTAAGCTCTAGATTAGTCTTAAACATGCCAAATCACCCCATATGCACATAAAAGGACAAAACCAACTTTACAAGTCATTATCCTTGGTCCTTTTGATTCCCTACCCTCCTAACTACTTGAAGCCACTTATTATTCATCTAAGATGGCTTTCAAAGCTATCCTAGCCATCCAAGACACTTAGGGCTTTTGAATTGGACAAAGAGGCTAAAATGAGTCTCATTCCAACTTGAGCACTCTCTCACCACACTCAAGCTCCCAGAGCTACTCTCATTTTGTTTGAGCCCCTCACAACCTCCTACACATTTCCTAAGTTAAATCTGTCCATTTAAAGTTTTTCGGTGGTGATCCTCCCACCACCCAAGCAACCACTTCGTCCAAGTCTTAGACTAATCAATCGAGACATTTTTAGCTCTTAAATTCTTCTAAAAGATTTTACATGGATAATCTACAAGATCAATAAGACCTTAAACATCCAAAACCATCCATTCTATTATGGTAAATTTGAAACCCTAGTCTACAACACTTAGATTGAAATAGCTTTCAATTAAGTGCTTTTTAGATCGTGAAATCAACTCCCCATGGTTCATTAATTCCTTGTTAATCTCTGTCTAAAATTTCATGAATTATCATTGAGTCATTTTCATGTTTGAGTTGAACTTCATCTTTATGATTTAAGCTACTAACTCAGATTAGTGGAAAGCATGTGGACCTGCCGCTGTAGTTTAATTAATGGTTAATGATTGCACGGTGGCACAATCATCAGCCATTAATGTGCCACCAATAATGATTGCCGTTGTTTCATCTCCACAAATCTAGAGCTGCCACGCATCCCACTGCCACAACTGTCGATAGATTAAGTTAATAAATTTGATTTTAAATTTTTTAAAATGTATTAATATTTAAAAAATTCTAGAAAATTCATTTCTTAATTAATTTGAGTGATTTAAAATGCTATAGATTTAGAATTAAAATATCTTTCAAATAAAAATAATTTCATATTAAATGAATGAATATTTTAAAAATAGTTTAAGTTATTTTATTTTAAAAACTTAATTAATATTTTATTAAATCTGAATCCATGTGATTTGTATTTTAAAAAAAGTTAATCATTTGAATGGCTTTGATTTATTTTAAAATATTTATTTAAATTTTAAATTTAATTATATTTATTTATTTTTAAACTTAAAATTCATGATTTAACTTTTGACTTTCAAAATTAATTTTAATTACTTCTTATACACTTTTGGATGCATTTAAGTAAGCTATGGAATCTTTAAACTAAGCTTTATCATGATTAAATGAATTCAATGGGGAGTGATTAGCATTCAATGAGCAATCATATTTTAATTATTTATTGATTAAGTTTTATAGTATTGAAGTTGTTCTTAAAAGTTTGAGGAGGTTCTGAGACCTCAAAGAATAAGCCCGAGGCTAACTAAGAGGGGGGGGGGGGGGGGGGGAATTGGTAATTTAAAATTTTCTTTTACAAAAAGATAATTTTTTTAAAACTTTTTTCAACATGTAAACAATAGAAATTTTTATCCCTCAATGCGGAAGCAAATTAATTTCATAATAATAAAAAGATCAAAGTTTTCAACCACACAATTAATCACAAAAAAATAAAGTGCAAAAAATAATAAGAATAAACACACCAGAATTTATAGTGATTCGGTCCAACTTGACCTACGTCCACTCCCCGGAAACCTCCTTTCCAGGTATTGCACTAAAATTAGTGTCTCTCATTTTGCCCCCATAGTAAGCCAAAGAAGACTTTATAAAATCTCTTCCACCAACCCGGTGCGGAAGAAGACCTTACTCTTTTTCACCCTCTTAGTGAAAGTAGAGAACCTAAAATGCTTTTTCACTATCCTAGTGAAGGCAGAGAATAAAAAATTATTTTTCCCCTCATGGAGATGGCAGAGAATGACAACCTAGTGCTATAGAATATCTCTCCAAAGCCACCAAAAGATCAAGGCAGAAGCTTAAAGAAGACAGGGAAGAACCTTGCTTGGAGTAATCTTATGAACCCCTCACAAATCCCTCTCACAAATAACACTCTCTCTCATCTCTCCCAATGTACTCCTTAACTCCCTATCTATGCTCCATTTAAAGACACTTAGTAGCAAAAGTCTTAGAAGCAAGTCTAAGTAATAGTTCAAATAGAGAGCCTCTAAAAAAGCCCTAAATTTTAATCTACTGACTCTGATCATCCAGTACGATCCAAGATCATCTTGTGTGATTAGTTTATAGTACTTCAGTTAGTACTGTACTAAGAGATAGACCTTATACGATCAATTCAAGGAGATGAATTAATCATGCAGAACAATTGTGAGAATTATAATGTACGATTAATACAAAACAACCCTTTTAGATAAAATAAATTGTATTATCCTATATAATTAGTTCAAGAGTTTGCACTGATCATCCAGTATGATAGTCAATGATAAATTATCATCCCATGCAGAGTTCAGTTTATATAGTATGAAATAGGAAGCCCATTTTATACGATTAGTTAAAAAACTATGACATTTTATCTTGGTCACATTGCGCATCTTTTGATTTGGCATCATTGACCACTTTTTTGATTTGGCTTCATTAACCATTTTTTTTAATATGCTACCTTTTTGAAATTTTAAAAACAAAAGTAAACCCATTTTATTGACACAACTAACTATTTGATTAAGAAAATTATGAGGTAGATTCAACAACTTGTAAAAGATTCCTATGCGATAGATAAAATATAAGGAGATGAAAAAGTTCAGTTTCAAAATCTAATTTAAAATATGATGAAGATTTTAAATCAAAAGTAGAATAAACTCTTTTAGGAAACAGAGATTGAGAGTCAAAATCATGTGTTTCCTTTCTTTGACCATTTTTAGAGAAGTCAACCATAACTTACATAAGAATTCAAGAAAAACATGAGGTAGATTTTTCATTTTCAATATTTTTTTTTTATTTTATATTTTTTTATTTTTAAAAAGATGGTGATGTGTGTGTTGATCAGAAAATAAATTCTCATCCTATGCATTGTTTGAGTCATACAATACAATCATCACCAAGCATCCTGTTTGCTTTGATTGAACAAATTAACCCTAATTACTCCCCTAATAATATAATCAATTTAGTCATGATTTTCATATATCATACAGTACGATGAATTTCGTATGGTATGATTTGACATAAATTTTGATTAGACATAAATTTTGAATTTTAAAATATTACCTAAATTTTGATTGTGAGTTATTTTATTGATTATAATAGATCATCATGTATGTTATGGATTATATAGTATGATTAGATTAATCAATATTACTTATCTCAAAAGTATTAGACTCAAAGGTATTAGACTCCATTTAGGGTCTAATATTTATTAAAGATGTTAAACAATAAGAAATAATCAATGTAAAAAAATCATCATTTTGATCAATTATAGTTTAAATTTGAGTCAAAACTTCTAAAATTCATAACTTAATATAAAAAATCTAAATCTAACAAACTTAGTATCTAATAACTCATCTTAGGGTAAAGTATTTAGAAAAAAATATTAAAATTCCATAATCACTTTAATTTAAAAATTCAAAATTTAACCCTTTAATTTAATGCATTAAATAATTCATAAAAATTTGAAAAATTCAATAATTATTTAAAAATCTAAAAAACATTAATTTGATTAATAAAATCAATAAACCAACCCTCTAATACATAATAAGTAATCCAAAGATGAAGTTTTTTAGGATGTACTACCTTGAGATATATGGCTAAGTGTCATAAAATTTTGTTTTGTTCTTAAGCATACTGTAACAATGTCACGAATAGATTTAATGGAGTGTAAAACTTTAAAGTTAATTGATTATTGCTGACTTAACTAAATTAAAATTCTTAATTCAACTACATCAACCTAGTTTTTAGGATGGACTACCTTAGGCTATAAGGCAAAATAGCCTAAGGAGGTTTAGTCATCATGCTCAATGTGATAACACCATGAACTGGTTGATGGAAAACCTAATTATTTCATTTCTTAAAATTAGCAACCAATCAATAAATTTAAAATTTATCAACCTTCTTAAGTTCAATAAATTAAATCTATTAATAATATTAGTTACAACTAGGTTAACCGGGCCTACGAGGCTATTAACTTAACCCCAAGAAAGGTTAAATAAACTTCTCGGCCCTATTATAAAAATAATATAGTAACCACTCAACAATAAAAAATACATTTTAAAATTAACATTAAAACATTTAAAATTTAATCAAAATACCCCTTTGACCTTCAACAAATCAAAAATATTATATAACTTCAAACAACTACCCGGTATAGGACATATCCAAGCCACACAACCTGTCCAACACACTTTAGATGGTTTGTTAGGAAAAACAACTTTAGTTTTAGGTGAAGATAATATTTAATTTTCATATAGTTGTGTGCTTAATTTTTTGTAATTTTCATTGCATGTTGGTTGTAATTAATTGATTGACATGATTATTTACTTATATATTAATTTTATGCAATATATGAATTCAGATGACGGGTGTTAGATTATTCCAAAGTTAGGAATGATCTAGATGCTTATAGAGTTTTTTATGCTCATGTAGGACTATAAAATCAGGGGGACAAATTAAAGCTTAAAACTTACAAAATTTTAACAGGTGCTAAAATGCTAAGTCCCCTTAAAATTAAAAGAGCATGGTCAAGCTTGCTTTGATTATAATTTGAATAATATATATAATGTCATGGGTTTGTTGATGATTTTAAATATAACTTCTTAGGATAACCATGCAAGTTCTCAAGATTTTTTCTTTATATTTTTGAGATGTAATGTAATTTAATTAAGTCATGCTATGAAAGTTTAATTTTAAGATGGGATATTAACCATCCAATTTGAAATCCAAAGAGAAGGGAAAATCCCCTTAGATGAGAGTTCCTCATTTGGAAAAATGAAGTTAGGATGATTTGAATAATCTAAAGAAGAAAGAAACATTCCTTCAGGGAGGAGTTCTTTTCTATTTGGATACTTGGACCCGATGAATCCAAGGAGCTAGTAGGAGGGAGTAAAATGAAGTGAAGATATAAGAATATCCCATTCTTAAAATTACATGCATCATTTCTAGGATTAAAATTTTGGTTATTGTCATTGGTACCTGACCACTTTTAATGTTTATAGAACTTGGGTTGTAATTAAGTGGCACTTGACTCTTGGACTTTGAATCTATTTAATAATTGATTGACGTTGATTTTTTTTTACATTATTTGTGCAATAGAAATTATAAGCTTTTCTAGTTTTTTTTTTTCTCGTATGCCAATTAGGATTTAGCATGAAATTGTTCAGAGGCTCTTGAGGGCATATTAAAATCTTTATTATATTCAAATTAAATTTAAAAATATAAGGCCCACATAGAAACCTAATCGATCTTAAGAAGTAAACTTGGGCTTGATGACAATTCTCATGCATATATATTGATTATTTTCTTCCTTATTGGGCACCTCTCAGCTTGCGTATTATGGCAAACCATCTGGCCTATTAAGGCACAATTCTATCAAGGGAATGTTATGCAATCTCTAGGATAAAATATATTTTTAAGCCTTTTTAAAACAACTTCATATCATATATTCATTCAAAGGTTAACCAACATACATTGCATTAGAAAAAAATTAAAAAGAGTACATAATTTTGTTTTACTTTTTTCAAAGCATTAATCACCATACATAAGTCAAGGGGCTAATTATAACATTCTCTAGATGTTGGCCCCAACTTCTCAAAACATAATTAATAGCCCACCAATCTTTTTTAAAAGATAGAATTTATTAATTTTAAGCACTTAGGTGGTTAGCTGGCTCCCCAATATAGGTTAAGGAAAGACCAAATTTGTACTATATTATCTAAGTTTAGGTCACTTTTATTTTGTTTCAAAAATAGACTTAGGATCTAGGGTGGACCCAAAATCATAAATTCCCACCTTCAGAAATATAATCCCATATTTCTAATAAAAGGTAATTTGTATTAAACTTCTCTTCAAATTAAAACTTAAAGCCCAAAACATAGTGTAGACTGAGGCATTTCTAAATTATTTGAAAATCCCAAAATGCTACCTACTTCTCCTTCGTTGACCTCCATAAATAAGTGCTCAAAATTTGATCCAATCTGATTAAAAATTTCGACCTCACTCCCTTTGATATCACTCCAAAAATTCTCAAAATGAAATTTATGTTGTTATTTTAATTGAGAGTTTTTATAGGAAACTTAAGTTTTCCTATGATGTAATTTACTACGAGGGCTTACACTCATATTAGATTTAAAGACCCCATACCAATTTTTCAAAATTTAATGAACTTTCTTTGAGAAAATCAGTGATGATTGTTATCATCATATTCAATTAATTGATAAGGGATGATAATTTCTTCCCTTAGGGAGACATATAATTTATTTTCATGACATTGAATATGAAATTAATGATAACTGATCCAGATTATCATGGGTAAATATTTGATCAAATATCATTTTGCAAGGTCATATGTAGTTCATTCATGAATTTGATTATTTTATTAAGGATGAAATTTGCAAAATATGAAGCACATTAAGAAATCATATTTTTACCTCCTGAGGTGGTATATAATTTCTAATGATATATTTGATTGCAGAATTAAAATTCAAAAGTTTATTTTAAATTACTCAAAGAAATTAAATTTCAAATTGCTTTGCACTCTTTTCCAAAGCAAACCTCTTATTTTTTCAAAAAATAACTCGCTCCTCTCTCCTGTCTTCTCTAACCGAAAAATTTAAAAGGAATCGATTCTTAGTGACGGCTGCGACTGGGGGCATTGTTGCAAGTATTTGCAATAGGGTGATCTATGCATACAAGAAGAGGCTAGATTTATTCCATTGCCACTATTTCAATAGAATAAGTATTAATTTTTAGTTTTTATTATCTTATCTTATGTGCTTTTTTGTTTAGGTATTTTTTGGGTTTTTATGTAAATGATGGAAAGATACATGCATGATTTTGAGGTTCAAAATTGGGTTCATTATGACAAGTTACTATGATGAATTACTACAAATACACATTTTCAAAGTATAAATGTAGCCGTAGATTTATTATATTTATTGTAAGTGTATGTATTGAATGATTGATGGGAATGTGTGGTTTATTATGACTATCATATAATACATAGATTTTGAAAGTGTTTTTGTTTTTTAGATTCAATAAGTTTCTGGATGAATGCTGCTTTTAAGTTTGGTAGAAGTGCTTATTTATGTAGAAGACAACACACTTTTTTGGATATATATCATAGTTCCAGTAGAGTAGGTTTTGCAAACCGGTTGGTGGGTCATGTCGGTTGACCCGGGTCAGAAGCAGGTCAGGTTTAGATATGAGAAAGTGACCCATTTGAAAAGATGGGTCAGGTTCGAGTCGGGCCAACTATTATAGGGTTCATTCTGGGTTGGACCCGAACCTACCCCCTGTCCCAATTTTGATAGTCCTAATTCAAACTTGTTATTCACTTCCATTATGAATAGTTAATGAAGTAAAAACTGATGTCCCATTTATTGAATGGAGTTATGACGATAAAAAACTCTCTCAATTAAATGTAAAATATTTGAATTATTTTTTCTATGCTTTAAAATCCAAAGTTTATATGACAGCGTCAACATATACTACAGGAAAGGAAATATAAGATAGGTTGTACATCACATATGAGGGAACTAGCGAAGTCAAATAGTCTAGGTTGAACATTCTACTACATGACTATGAATTATTTCACATGAAACCTAATGAGACTATGTACACTAGATTCACTCAGATAGTAACATTCTTGCATGCATTAGGTAGAGAACTTTCTAAT
This sequence comes from Dendrobium officinale, assembly GCA_019514585.1. Classification (NCBI taxonomy): domain Eukaryota; kingdom Viridiplantae; phylum Streptophyta; class Magnoliopsida; order Asparagales; family Orchidaceae; genus Dendrobium; species Dendrobium officinale. The sequence goes on along the minus strand of CM033700.1, from coordinate 18,720,775 downwards.
TTTGAAATGTTTAACAAGATTTATATTACCTACCTAGTGCTTATGATGCTAAGGTCACTACAGTTTCTAAATCCAAAGATTTAAATGTGTACTCGATTGATACATTGCTTGGCTCGCTTATTGCATACGAGCAAGGTGTGAGTCAAAGAATACTTGATGTTGGTGATAGGAAAAATGAAAAGACTATGGCCTTGAAAGCTAATGACTCAGATAATGATAGCTCTGTAGCTGAGGGGGATGATGCCATTATATTGGTGACCAATCAGTTTAAAAATTTCATAAAAAAGAAAGTAGAATAATCATCAATACTTAATGGAGCAAAGGTAAGAATAATAAAAATTTTAAAGTGTCATCTAACAACAATTTATTTTGAATGCAGGAAACCAAGCGACCTACAAACTGAATGCCCCAACATGAAAACTCACCGGATCAAGGAGAAGGGTAACGAGAAGGCAAAGTTTAAAAATGGGAAGCAACATACAAAAAAAGTGTTTTAGGTTGACTCTACCTCAGAATCATTTGAATAGAAAGCAGAGGAGGAAGCAATAAATCTATATCTCATAACTAATGATAATAATGATCAGCCAAATTAAGATGAGGTATATCAACTATCTTATGATGAAATGCTTATCATTTCTAAAAAAATCATGATTCATATAGAAAGCTCAAAAAGATGTATGTTAGTTTAAACACTGACTTTCTACTATACAGAAAGAGCATGATTGTTTGATAGTAATACATTCTATTTTAGATAATAATCATATGTCCTTATTCAATGAGTTTGATGTGTTAAATAAGAACCATATTAATCTAACCAGTGCATATGAGTCCTTGAAATCAAAGAATCTTAAGATAGAAAATTTATACAAATAATTAGAAACATGTGAATATGAATTAGATAATAATGAGCATTCATTAAAATTGGAAGTTACAAGTCTTCAAATTGTGAATCAATTCTAAAAAAAAATCCATGCACTTTAACAAAATAGAACATCACCTACATTGATATAATGGTATAACCCCACATGACTACATGCATAATATACCCCTAGAAAGAGGAACAACCCTCAGCATAAACTAATAAATTTATTCACTGGGATTAGGTGTCATTCTTGTGGAAACTAGTTCATATAGCCCAAACTAACATAATACACCGTATGACACATTTAGTGTGTAGGCCAAAATCAATTACACCATAACATAACATGCATGCATGCAAGCCATTTATCAAGGCATAAGGTGGAACCCAAACACACTTGGATTTCTAAATCTAATATTTGATTAACTTTATAGGAGTGTACTCACAAAAGGCCTAGTAAGAGCATGTGATATCTAGACAGCGGATGCTCAAAGCACATGATTAGAGATATGAAATAATTTATCATGCTAGAGGCTAGAACAAGCAGCAAGGTTATACTTAAGGATAATATTACTAGGAAAGTGGTAGTTTTAAGTATGATTGATAGTTCAAAATTTTTTATTATTTAAATATCTTAGTAGTAGATGGCCTAAAATATAACTTACTTAGTATTAATCAATCGTGTGACAAAGGTTTTCATATTAAATTCATATCTACTAGTTATGTAAATAGTTTAAATAGAAATATTATTTTAAAAGGAAAGTGGATTAATAATGTTTACATACTTGATTTGAATTGAATTGAATTTATTAGTTCTTTTTCTTGGAAATAATTACTAATGAATCCTGGCTATGACATAAGAGACTATGCCATGAAAGCATGAAAAACCTTAGAAAAATAATCCAAAAGGACCTAGTTTGAGGCATACCCAAACTAAAATTCTCTAAGGACAACCTTTGTGATGTCTGCAAATGAGGAAAGCGAATCAAAACTTACTTTAACTCATTCAAGGGCATAACCACTTATTGGCCTTTAAAAATCCTTCACATAGATCTATTTGGATAGTTTAGCTCTACTAGCTTAGGTGGGAAAACATAAAGATATGTAATTGATGATGATTACTCAAGATTTACTTGGATTAGATTTTTATTACATAAAAAAGAATCATTCAAAGAATTTAGGACATTCTCCATATAGATTTTGAAAAAAATTAGGTTGTAAAATTCTAACTATACATAGTTATCATGGTGGAGAATTTGAAAATGATAAGTTTGAATCATAATATAAGGAGCTAGGTATAGAACACAAATTTTCAGCTCCTAGAACCCCTTAGCAGAATGGGAATGCTGAAAGGAAGAATAGATCCTTAGTAGAAGCTACTAGAGCAATACAACATGTTTAATGTCAAGTCCAAACTCAATAAGACACCCTATGAGTTAATTAAAGGAAGGACACCCAATCTTTCTCACCTTCATGTCTTTGGATGTAAGGTGTTCATTTTAAGGAATGGAAAATCTCTATTAGAAAATTTTGATCCAAAATCTGATGAAGGAGATATTTTAGGATATTCAATTATAGGAGAAGCATATAAAGTTTTTATTAAGAGGAAATTAATGGTAGGGACACCACCCATATATTATTTGATACATCTATTAGATCTGTTGAAGCTAGGTTAGAAAAAGAAGAATTGGTTGAAGTCACCCAAGGAGTAAAATATGTTGACCTAGGAAATAGAGTAGAGCCTTAATATATATTGCTTAGACATTGGAGATATTCATCTAGTCATCTTAAGGAACTCATCCTAGAAGATCCCTCTGTAGGAATAAGAACTAGGCATGGACTTATAAAGAATGTTAGACACCATGTTTTAATCTTTATGTAAGAACCCTCAAACATAGATCAAGATTTATCTGATGAATTTTGGATCCTAACTATGTAAGAAGAATTGAATTAATTTGTTATGAATGATTTTTAGGAGTTGTTTAACAGATCTAAGGACTAGAGTATTGTATGAACTAAATAGATTTTAAGAATAAAATGAATGACTTTGGAAAAATGATTAGGAATAAGGCTAGATTACTAGATAAGGGGAAAAAATAGATTGAATGAATTGAATTTAAGGAAATATTTACCCCTGTAGCTAAACTAGAAGCCAATATAGTGATATTAGCATTTACTTGCTTTAGGAGATTTAAGTTGTATCAGATGGGTGTTAAGAGCTCCTTCCTAAATGGGTGATTAAAGAAGATGTATATGTTGAGCAACCCCAAGATTTTGAGAACTCTAACTTTCTCAATCATATATTCAAATTAAAGAAGGCATTATATGGATTAAAGCATGCACCTAGATCTTAGTATGATAGGCTAAGCACATTCCTCCAAGATAGAGATTTTATTAAGGATAATATAGGTACTAGCCTATTCCTAAGGAAAAAAAGGAGAAGATCTACTCATTGTTTATATTTATAATATTGATGATATACTATTTGGATTGATAAATAAAATCTTTATGATGCATTTTCAAAAATAAAGAGTGGGGAGTTTGAGATGAGTATGACAGGGGAGCTTATCTATTTCCTTAGATTTAGTGTGAAGCAAAGGGATGATGGAACTTTTTATAGCCAAATAAATTATATCAAAGATATTCTTACAAAATATGAGATAGATAATGCTAAGGTAATCAATACTCTCATGAGCTATACCATTCAAGTATATTAGGATCCAAATGGAAAATTAATTGACCATAAGAAATATAGAGGGATAGTGGATCACTTCTTTATTTGACTGCAAGTATACCTGATATCATATTTAGTGTATGTCTCTTTGCTAGATTTCAGGCTGATCCTAAAGAATCCCATATGAGTGCCATTAAGAGAATTCTTAGATATCTTTTAGGAACCAAAAACTTAGGAATCTAGTATCCTAGACATAGTTCATCTTTCAAAATCATAAGATATTCTAATTAAGACTTTGTTGGTTACAGGGTTGATAGAAAAAGTACTTCTGAAACCTGTTAATTTATAGGATAATCTTTATTCTCCTAGTCTAGTAAAAAATAAAACTTTATATCCCTATTTAATGCTAAAGTAGAATATATAGCTGTATAAAACTATGCTGCTCAAGTCCTATGGCTTAAACAACAAATCCTTGAGCTTGGGCTCCTTGTCAGTACTATTATAATTATGTGTGATAAACAATAGTGTCATATGTATCTCAGAAATCCTATCAAACACTCATGGACTGTATACATAAACATTAGACACTATTTCATTAGAGATCATATAACTTAGGAATATATATAATTACTTTATATAGGTATTGAAAAACAACTAGAAGATATCTTTACAAAACCTCATGCATTTGAAAATTGTAGTATCTTGAGGACTAGATTAGGTTTTAGAGACATTCATGCATGAATCAGGACAAATTGGAAATTAAAAACTTGAATATATTTTATGTGATTTTATGTAATTTGTTTTGTGATTGTTCATGTTCGTATTTATGTTTGTAATCCATTTTAAGTGAATTTCCTTTTTCTTTTCTTTTTATGAACTCAAAATTGCTCACATCAAACTGTACAATATCACATCATACTTTACAATATTTAGAAAAATTTACTTCACTGCTCATGCATATCCAATAGCTATGATTGATCAATTATTAGTGATCATACTGTATGAACACATAATTCATACTATATGATACATGTGACAGTCAACTTTGGATGAATTAAATTAGGCCTATAAGATATTAAATATCTTATCATACTATATGAACAACTATTTGTATTATATAATATGACTAGTCAATGATCATCCAGGCTAACGCCTCGAGATGACCATCTTAACACTATTTATCCAGTACAATTTTTACCATATTGTATGATAAGACCAACCTTTTGACTAATCATACTGGATGAATTAAATTCATTGTATTGTATTGTATGATAGGGTTGATTTCTATTTAAGGGGAGGAAACACAAAGATTTTCTTAAGTTAAATCCTCTTAATCCTTCTTCCTTCCTCTATAAGCTCCTACTTTTTGCATTAGCCATCAAAAAATTCTCAAGGGATCTCATAGGATGTTCTTCCCGATGTCTCATTAATCCATACTTCTCTGTAGTCACTGATGAAGAATTCTATCATCAATATAAGGCAATTGGGATCACCCTTCCTATAATCATAAATTAAGAAGTCTTGAACTTCCAAATACTCAATCTATTTGCTCGCACGACTCTTCAATTCATTCTCACTCTTATATTCCCTTTCAACTTAGAGCTCCTCTTTAAAATTTTTGGTAGCCTTTGAGTCATTAGTGAGGGCACTACCCTTATATCTTATGTCAATAGAATGCTTGTAGAGATCACTTATTAAAGCTTCGACCAAATCCTTCACCTTTCGACCATGGGTAAAATAGTCCATTCCTTAGCCTTTCTCTATGACTATAATTAAATCCCCATCAACACCACACCTAGGGAGTCATAAATAAAATTTCACATTCCTCAAGTTAACACTTTAGTTCAAGACACCCAACTTAGTCAACACATTATGCGCAATTCAGTCATTCCGAAAGCCGGGGATCAGATAAACATCACCCTCTTTTATCACTCACTACTTATTTTTTATAATGGATGAAATCTATTTCAATGCATTTAATCTAATTATTTGATACCTTGAGAAAATTTTATTTGCATTCGAGATCCTATAAATAAGATAAAGCCAAATCTGCCTTAGGTCACATCATTATGTTTGTTCTTTAATCAAAATATAATCTTCATTTCCCTGCACCACTAGACCATATTCTAATTTTTTTATTCAAATAGATCCTTTGATGTCCTTCATAATGTTCATCCCCAAAATATTCACTATGTTAACCCCAAGCCAAAGAAGGCAAAGGGAGTTCCAGTACTAACTCCAACACTAGCAGCTATACACCAGCCTTCTAAGTATGAGATACTTCTTCAGAGATTTGATTAGTGGGAGCCTCACTTGGACACTTATGTCATAGAGTAGTACCAGCAGTAAGAGAATGATGTGGCATGGTTTGAGAGCAGTTCGCATACATTCATTATTATTTTCAACCACCATCATGACCACCACCTGATTAGGAACATTCTTATTTTTAGATAATAATAATAATAATAATAATAATAATAATAATAATAATAATAATAATAATAATAATAATAATAATAATATCTTTATTTCTTATGCACTAACATTTCAAGTCCACCGTACGCCATATAAATTGATCACCTCAATACTTGATATTATAGAGTTAAGTGTCTTGAAGAGTCTATATTTCTATTTTTATTTATTTCTACATTTCTTGAGTCAAGTCATGTATTTGGTGGATGCTAAACTTGGTGACCGTGCATACACACACACACTCAGGGGAGTGAGATAGTGAAAAATTGAGAAGTGTAATTTTTTGAACTAATCATTTTGTGTTATCCATGTCATACTCTATGATCAACTATTATGAAAATCCTTATAATTATTAATTATATAATTAAAGCAATTTAAACTAGTCGTACTGGATGATCTCAATAGTACAAAATGATCAACTAAAATGAAGATGTCATTCGCCATTCATAATTTAGGTAATATTTTAAAATTTAAAATTTAGTCTAATCATACTATATGATAGGTATCATATTATACGATATAACCAAATATTGCATAAATTAATCCTATAATTAGAGGAATAATTTTTGATTAATTAATCCAGTCAGATCATACATAATGATTAGAACCAATCATACTATACAACCAGATCTTTGCATGGGAAAATATTTATTTGTCACCAATCATACAAGATGATAATCCATTTAGTTTGAACTAATCATATTGGATGATCAGCTTAATTACTTGAATTGATTATACAATTCCTTACTATTTGTACAATACTAATAGGATTATTTAAACTAATTGTATTGTACAATCAATGTTGATAGGATTAAAGTTTAGGGATTTTTATGAGGCCTTATATTTAAGCTCTTTAATTAAACTTGTTTCAAGTTTTTGGCTATTAGGTTTTCTAAAGTGAGAGCTTAGAGAGCTTTGGGAAAGTGAAAGGAGAGGTTGTGTGTGAGGGGTTTCAAATGGTTACTATGAGCAAGCTTCTGCCATATTTCCTTTAAAAATAGTGTGAGGTTATCTGCCTTTACCAGGAGGGTGAAAAAGAAGTGCAAGGTTCTCTACCTTCACCAGGAGGGTATAAAAGAGGTTAAGGTTCTCTACCGCACTGTGTTGGAGAAAAGATTGTATGAGCTTCTCTACCTAGCTATGGGGGCTAAAGGAGATACATTAATGGTTTAGTGTAATACTCGGAGAGGATGACTCTGGGGTCTACACATAGGTCATTATTTGTTTGAAATACTATAAAATTATGGTGTACTAATTCAAATTTTCATTTTTTTGCACTTTAATTTTTTGAGATTTATTTCCATAGAAATTGCATGTTGAAAATCTATGGTTGATATTATGTTGAGTTGATAAGCTCCATTATTATAATTATTCACAAGTTTATTAGCATCCTCATCCAGTTATAATATTGCTTACTTTTTTAAGTAATTAAAAAAATATAAAAATATAGTTTTATGTTTTAAAGTTTTTTTTTAAACTACCAATTCATGCCCCCTCTTGGTGTACCTAGGGATAGCTCACTTAGGATTAACATCTTGCATCAAACTTTTAGTTACTTATTCCTTTATTATAAGATATTATAATCAAATTAGGATTTATATTGGTAGAGTGGAAGAATGCTTTCATGGCTCAAGATGTACTTTATGAGTGGTTGGGCATGTTATTTAGCCCTTCAAATTCAACTTACATATTTATGAGACCCATGAATATTATTTAACTTATATATATTTTGATGCTTTTAGTGAGCATGTTTTGAGGATCAGAACTAATTTTAAGAAAAGAGGCTCTACACATCTTAGGAACATATTCACAAACATTAAAAATTCTGGGCAACATTCATTATGGATTGGCAAGGGAGTGTGGGATGATTTGGCCAAAGATTGGGCGAGCCCTAAGTTCACCAATTTTTGAGATCAAAATAAGCAAAGTAGAGTATATGACTGTAGGGGTTTAGGAAGCTCTCTTCATACAGGTGGATCAATGTCTCATACTGAGCATAAATGATGACTAGTAAAAGATTATTTCAATTAGTTTCACAAGTATATGTACATTATTTTAACTATGCTCTCTATTTGCAGAAAGTGTATCTTAGTCGAGGTGACGCCATTAGAGTTGCATATAAGAACTTATCAACATCAAGTTGATCATTAGTGGGTTGATAAGAAGGTGAGAAAAACTCATGTGAGAATAATTTATAAGTAATAATTAAAAATAAATATAAATTTATTTTTATGGGTTTATTCTCATATGATAATTTTATACGACTTTGGGAGGGTCAGTCCTCTACTGGTGAGGGATTATCTTCAGAACCTAGTATTATAAGTACCATATATGGTCATAAGCTATTGGACGAAGACATAAGGGAAGGGTGGGTTTATGACTTAAATTTGTAGGGATATGTTATTGAATGAAGTACATCCACCTCAATGTTTTATGATGCTAGTGGAGTTGAAGAAACTATTAGCAGAGGATTACTGCTATGCTAAGAGAGATAGAGGATATGAGACAGATTCGACTAAGATATAGGCTAAGCTACGATCATATTAAGATAAAAATTCAAAGTAAAAGGACCAGGAGACCGTGGTTGACTCACAAGGAAGAGAGGAGACAAATGATAATAAGATTTAATTTAATGTTGAAGTTGTTGTTAGATTTTGAAGACATAGTTTTTGTTTAAGAACATATAAGTGTGAAACTTTTATTATAGTTGAACTTTATGTTTTGAAGTTTATTTATGTTATTGAACATTATGTTTTATTATGTTTCAAAGTTTGTTTACTTTGAATTTTATGTTTTGAACTCTTTTAGTATTAATTGATTGTGAATATTATGTGTTAGTGCATCTTAAAGTTGGTTATATTATGCATTTGTTATAGGTATGAATTATGGAATTATTTTCTGGACAATTAGGAGGCTATCAATTTTTTTCTAACTAAAAATTTTTAGTGGTCTACTCGCAACCTAAGCAACAAAAATGTCGATATCAGATAAAAAAAAAATAAGCCAATGAAATAATCAATAAACTGTTAGAAAATTTTTATGATTTTTTGATGGCTAATCTATCAGTAATTACTGATAGTTAACTGCTATTTGAGTTTGAAAAGGAGGGTTTGAAATTTAATTTTCTTTGGGAGAATGTTAATTTCTTAAATTTTAGTTTTGAAATCGAACACGCCATTAATTAATGATATATCACCTTGGAAGGAAAAAAATTCATTCCCTAATGCATTCTAAAGATAAAATTATAATTTTCATTCGGATTATAATAGTCAAATTCAACGAAGAACTACATATGACCCTAAAGGGCCAGGATGATGTTCTATTGAGTATTTGAGTATGATAATTTGGATAAAATATCACTAATTTTATATTTAAGGTCATGATAATGAAGGAGATATATTCTCTAGGAAAGAAGGTATCATTTATTATTGATCGCCTGAACATGATAATAATGATTGTCATTTTTATTTTCCTAAAGAAAATTAATTGAGTTTTCAAAATTATTTTTGAAAATTGATTTGGGTTCTAAATCTCCTATGGGTGCAAGTCGTAGTTAATTACATTATAGGAAAATTAGGTTTCCTATAAAAATCTTGATTAAAATAATGGTTGAAATTTTATTTTGAGATTTTTTAAGAGTGATATCAAAGGAGGTGAGGTATGAATTTTAATTGGGATGGGGTCAATATTTGAACACTTATTTTTGGAGGTTAAAGGAAGAGAAGTATGAGGTGCTTTGGGATTATAAAACATTTTTGAGGGACCCTATCCTACCCTATGTGTTGGGCTTTAAATTTTGGATTTAATAAGGTTTTAATTTAATTTAATAATTTGTTCGAATGGTGGGATTAGATTATGGAAGGAGGGGACTTAAGATTTCGAGTCTGTCATAGATCCTAAGTCTAATATGGGCACTGAATAATAGTAGCTTGAACCTAGCTAATATAATGTAAAATTTGGACTTACCCCACCCTGGATTGGGGAGCCAACTAACCACCTAAGCACTTTAAAATCATGTATCCGATCTTTAATAAAAGATTTTTAGGCTATTGTTTAATTTTTGAGGAATTAGAGTCGATGTCTAGAGCAGATCTTAATTAGCTCTTGAATTATGTAGGGTAATTAATATTTGAGAGTAAAATTAAATTAAATTTTTTTACTCTTTTTAATTTATTTCTAATGAAATGCATGATAATTGACTCGATAAATGTCTAAAATTGTTATGAAGCTAGTTTAAAATTAAAAATAATAATAATAAAATTTATTCAAGAGATTACACAATATCCCCTTGACAGAGCTATACCCTAATAGGTTTGGTGGTCTACCAGAACGTACTGGCGGGGAGGTGCCTAATAAGGAGGAGAAGAATTAAAATGTATAAATGAGAACTCTAGGTGTTTCTGAGATTACTTCTTAAAATGTTAAAGTTTCTATGTGAGATTTAAATTTTTATTTTAATTAGAGTAGAAGAATTTTATTCATACCCTCAAATATATTATAGGCTAAAACAAAAAATGAATGCAATAAAAAATGCTAGAAAAATAGGCAATTTCTACTACACAATCAATGTAAACAAATCAATTGAATCATCAAATTAAATATAATGCCCATGTGGCAAGTGCCACTTAATATTACAACCTAGAGTACGCAGAAATTAAAAGTGGTCAGGTACCACTAACAACAAATTAGATTCTACTCCTAAGATTGACACAATTGATTTTGAGAGTGAGATTTCTCTCTATCTTCACTTCTTTGTCTTTCTACAAGCTCCTTGGTTTTGTTGAGTCCGAATTTCCAAATGAAAAGAAACTCCTCACCGAAAGGGTGTTTTCTTTTCTCTTTGGATATTTAAAATCATCATAACTTGGATTTCCAAATGGAAAGAAACAATCCCCTAAGCGATGTTTCCTCCACTTTGGATTCCAAATTGGATGTAAAATATCTCATCTCAAATATCACTTTCACATTAGAACTCAATTGCAATTAAATTACATATACATGAAATTAAAAGTCTAGACTCAATTACAACTTGTAAGATTATCATAAGCAAATGAAAATAATAATCCCAAGCAGTTATATATAATGAATTGTTGAAATTTCAATCACAACCATGCTTGGCCATGCTCTTTTAATTTTGAGGGGGGGGGGGGGGGGGGGGGGGCTGCAAGATTAACATGCTTAGCACCTACATAAAACTTATTAATTTTGCCCTACATAAGATGGCTACTTGCAGAAAATTATGTGAGCATTTAGATCATTCTTAATCTAAGAGTAATCTAATGCCCATCAAATCAATTTATAGATTGCTTAAATAAGTAAACAATCACATTAATTAATTCTAGCAACCATCATGTAATGAAAAACACAAAAACCCACCACAGAAGTAGCATAAAGTAAACATAAGTCTTGCCTAAAGCTAGAGTTGGTTGTCCAAGCAAACCTTCTAAAATGTTTGAAGTAGGGTGCGCGGTTTGGATATATCCTATATAGGGTATTTTTTTGAGAGTTGTCTAGTGTTTTGATTTGTTGAATGACTTAAGGGATTTTAGTTTGAATTTAAATATTAATGTCTTAATGTCAATTTTAAAATATGTTTAAATATAAATTGTTTACTACTTTTTTGTTTATACTAGAGTCGTGAACTTTTTTTCACCTTCCTTGAGGTTAAGTTAATAGCCTCGTAGGCATGAGTTACCTAGTAATAACCACTATAGATTAGATATTTGAAATGGTTGAAGTTTAAGGCTTGATAAATTTTAGATAAATTATTTGATTATTGATTTTAAGACTTGAATTAAAATTTTTTGGGATTTAAGCTGATAATTGAATTTTTTGAATTATTTAAATACATTAATTTATGTGTCAAAATTTGACTTTTTGATTTAAATTGAAATATCGAGTTTTGATACTTTTCTCAAATATTAGACTTTAAGATGAGTAATTAGACACAAAGTTTATGGGAATTGTAATTTTATAGATTTAGTTGTAAATTTTTTACGTTTTGACTCAAAATTGAATTATAGCTGACTAAAATGTTAACTTTTTAACTTTGACTTATTTATGGTAGTTTGATATTATTAATAAATATTAGACAATTAATGGAGTATAATGTATTTGAGTTTTCTCAATTTGAAATTTTTGGGAATTGATTATGAATTTTCAAAGTTTGGATGTTTAATTGAATTTAAAAATTGCTTAATTAAGGATTTTTAAATGATTTTGGTCAAAATTGATTCCAAATTTATTGAAATCACTGCCAAAGGTCAAGGATGACCCAAGGAATGTTATCAAGTGTTTGACATTTTTTGGAATTTTTTTATAATTTTTAATTAATTAAACTTAAAAAATTAAAGTCCAATCAATGAGCTTTTAATTTTTTTTAAAGGTTTAATTATTGTCACATTGATATATTATTTATAATTTTTGGATTTATTTTAGATTTATCATAATTTTTAAAAGTTTCAAGCTTATTTAATGAATTAATTTTAAATTAATTAAATAATCAACTTAATGAATTTTAAAATTAGTAAAAATTTACCCTAAGGCAGAGGATGGCACTTAGTTTAAGTGTTTCAAGTTTCATCCCTATTGGAAGCATTTTTATTTTCTAGGATTTTTTCTAAATTGCTAAGATTTGTCCTTAATTATTGTCCTTTAATGTCACTAACCCTTAAAACAAACATAAGTGTATCACATCACACCTATCAAGAATCTAGAATTAGGTGCATGTACATTCCTAGGAATTAAAATAAAAGAACAACTTAGACAATTAGAAACATAATTAGTGAGCTATTAAAATATAATTGCTCACTAATCACTCCCCAACAAATCCATTCCATTATAGTCGATCTTTGTTTGAAATTTCAGACCATAGTTAAATGCATGGAAATGAACTTAAAAGTGTAATTAAAATGCATTTTTAAATAACTAAACATTAGAAAAAACCTTAAAAAAATTAATTCAAAATAAATTTAAAATTGAATTTAAATAAATCTAGAAAATCACTCAAAGTTAAAGAAATTTTAAAATAAAATTTCCCCAAAATTTTAAAATTATGTCCACAAATGTTGGCCAAGCTTCCAAACATTTATCAAGCATCCAAACATCATTAAGTACATTAATCTTCCTCCCATTTACCACTTTCTATTTATGCAAAGGTTTTAAAAATTTTCCACCCTATTTTAGGATTTTCCAAGCTATAGAAGCTCCTTGTTTGTTCTCCACGTCAAACATAGTATTACCATAATTGGCAATCATTATTTTGAGAAATAAAGATTCAGGTTTTTTCATGAAACGCCAGGACAATCTAGCCTTGAGCGGCCTAGATCTGTTGATTGCTGAATGGAAAATTAAACCTCCAGCATCCTTTGATTTACAAAGTTCTGGCCATGAAACATAGTGCATTCCTCTTTTAGCATTACTTTTGTGCCAAACAAAATCTTTACAGCATTTATCCATTTCATAGAGTACTTTCTTTGGAACCATCAGATGAGTTAACAAAAAGTTTGGAATCAATAATAAAGATGACTTAGCAAGTGTAATCTTACCAGCCAAAGATAAATTTTTGCTTTCCCACTAGTTCAGCTTTTGTAAAACATTATCCAAAACATCCTAAAAATCAGATTTTACCAGTCTTCTTAAAGCCATTTTGACTCCCAGGTAGTGTATATCCTTAATTTATTTGTATCCCAGAATCTACTTGACTCAGTTCCTGTTGGAATGGCATGTAGCAATGCTAAATAGAATTTGGGATTTAGAATTATTTACCTTCAAACCTGTCCAGGAACAAAAATCAGCAACAATTTTTTGTAAAGTTTTGGCTAGCTTCTTTGAAGATTGTGCAAAAATCAAAACATCATCGGCATACAATAGATGAGTAATCTTCTGAGTTCTTGGTGAAGTTTGAATGCCCAAATCATGCCCCCTTTATTCAATTGCATTTGAGAGTTGCTGAGAGCACATAATAAATTGGTACGGAGAAAGAGGACATCCTTGCCGGAAGCCATTTTGAGCCTTAATCCACTTAGATACCTTTCCATTAAGCAGAAAAGAGAATCTAACATCCCTAACACATTCCATGATAAGTGAAGAGATCTTGCTAGGGGAACCAAACAAATGTAAGACTTGATTCAACGTCTCCCACTCCATACTATCATAGGCTTGCTCCATGTCAAGCTTAACCGCCATCATTCCTTTTTTATTTTTAGAGGTTATAAATTTATTAAAAACCTAATGAGCTACTAAACAATGATCTGACATCAATCTTCCAGAAATGAATGCCACCTGTTATTCTGAGATGATTATGTTAATGCAACATTTCAATCTATTCATAATCATCGTTGCCACAAGCTTATAAGTCGTTTGACATAAGCTTATAGGGCTATAATTGGCTGGAACTAAAGGATTTCTAATCTCTAGAATAAGAACAATCAATGTGTCTTTCCATTCAGCATGCATATTAATAGTTTTGAAAAAGCTGTCAACAACTTTCCAAGTATCTCCCTCCATAATTTTCTAGTAAAATTTAAAAAAGGATGCAGTAATTCCATCCAGTCCAGGAGATTTGTTATTACCTTGTTGAAAAATAGCCTTTGTGAGCTCTTCCTTGGTAAAATCTGCATTCATCAGGTCAACTTCAGTTTGTGTGATTCTCTGGTTTCATAGGACATACGACCAACTCGTCAAAGTAAGTTCTCTGGCCTTCCATTTTTTTGAAAAGAAATCGTAGAATACTGCTTCAATATGATCAAAATCCTCCAGAATATTTTTGTTTTCATCTTTGATTTTCCTAATGAGATTTCCATTCTTTTTGGCAGAAGCAAAATTGTGAAAGAAATTTGAGTTAGTGTCACCTTCCTCATGCCATCTAGCTTTTGCTCTTTGATTCCACCATGTAGATAGTCTCCCCAACGTCACATTAAGAACATGAACTTTACTTGTAAGCAAGTTCAACTTCTCCTGAGAAAGTCCCAGGTTAGTTGCTTCCTCTATTTGAAGATCCAATATATCCTTCTTCAATTCTTCCTTCAACGTATTTAACTCCCTACATTTATTCTTTTTCCATAAATATAAGGACTTGAACGTTCTTTTTAACTTCCTTTGAAGTATTTCAGTATTGTTACCATAATCTGTTTTCTTCCAAGCGCTCGAAACTATTTTCCAAGTTGCAGGATATAATTCCCATGTATCTTCAAATCTAATGATTTTAGACTGTTTATTAGGAGGCTCAAGCACCTTACAAGAAATCGGACTATGATCCAAAGCAACCCTTGGTAGATGTTGAACCAAAGCCATATGATTTCTTTGTAAGGCAACCGAATTCATTAAGCATCTGTCTAATCTCTCCCATATTCTGGCTGCACCTTCTTTGATATTGCACCAAGTGAATCTTAGTCCAAGAAAGGCAATTTCATGAAAATTATTATTTACCATATACGACTTCATTTCCTTAGGACCCTTAGAAAAATGAAACCTGTTGCCTCCCCTTTTATCATCCTTGGAGAGGATACAATTGAAATCACCTCCAATAATTGAGGGTACATCACAAGGCAAACACTTTTTAAGTGTCTCCCACATAGTTCTTCTTATATACAAATCTCTTTCTCCATAAACCGTTGCCACATTCCACGTGCCCAAAGAGGTGCTGTTAAGGACACCCATAACTACTTGAGAAGAGTGTTCAATAACATCAAAGGAAACAACATTTTTGTCCCAAAGAACCAATATACCACCCAAAATTCCTTCAGCTGGATGACAAAAAAATTCCCAATTACTCCCAATCAGAAGATTAACATCTTTCCTATCAATGCTAGACATTTTAGTCTCAGTTAGACCAATAAAAAACCCACCATTATCCTTCACAATCTCGTTGAGATATAGAGAGGCCTCACATTTTCTTGCCCCCCTATAATTCCAGAAAATAAATGATGACATTAATGACCGGGAGGGGAAAAGTCCCCAACTTTCTTACAACCTTTATTATCCCCTTTTCTCTTCCTATGGGTTGCTTCAACCAGACCCAACGATCTCACTTCCTTTGATAATTTATTTGTTCTAGAATTTACAGTTTGATCTCCTGTATTCCGGACTTTCTCAAAACTGCTATACTGAATTAGTTCTAAAATAGATACAATTTCAAAAGTGTCTTCAACTCTATTTAGATCCTTTGCTTCAGCCACTTCAACGACTTCTCCCTCTTCCTGCTCATCCATCAGGATTTGGAATTTATTGTAAACAAAAATATTAGAGTTTTTGTGTTCCTTTATAAGCTTTGTGTCACCCAGCATCCTGTTATCACATTGATTTTCATTAACTTCGTGCAGCTCTTCAAGATTTCCAGTGACCACTTGATTCTCCTGTATTCCTTCATGCTAATTCAGAGTCTTGTTAACAACATGTTTAAATTCCTGCTTCTTTTGAACTATATTTTTCTCACTTTTTTTAAAATTCCTGAAACTTCTATTTTTGAATTTGGCATGAATCCTGGGTCCATATTCATCATCATTAAGAGGCTTTGTGATTTCTTTAGCATCATTGTTTTCAGCCATCCTCATTTAGGTGTTAGCATCAATCTGTTCATAATTTTGAGTTGGCTTAATGTCCAGACAAAGAGACTTGCTATGTCCAATTACTCCACAATGATAACATAGAGAAGTCATCTTCTCATATTATACTCTTTGGTATATTCTTCCTTGAATTCCTTCAATCCAGACTCCCTTAGGCAATTTTTTGTCAAGATTGATACGTACACAAACACGTGCATATTCTCTCTTCCCCCATTTAAGAGAATTTCCATCAAGAAACATTGGTATTCCGATTATTGAAGCAATTTGAGAGATATTCTCCTCATCCCAATAACTCTGAGGTAAGAAGGGAAGTTGAATCCAAACAAGCGACGTAATAGCTTTTAATGATTCCGTTGAAAAGGAAGTAGAAAATTTATCCATCCCGATAATATGGTTCCCAATATACCAGGGTTCACCGCTCAGGATTTCTTCCATAGATTCAATATCATTGAAAGAACAAAGAATCCAATCAAGCCCAAGGGTTGTTAGGTGGAATTTCCCAAATCTACTCCATTGTCTTCGGAGTTCCATGCTATAAATAGAGAAAGGAATATCTTTCCCTAGTACTTTGATCAAAGAGACTTCTTTAATATTTGTGAATTGGCAAGTTCACATTCCGGATTTAACTTTACCGCCATTCCATCCTCCTTCATCTGAGTATTCTCCATGTTGTAGTTCAGTTTTATATGTTGGGTCTTGTTCCACTCAGAGGTAAAATTATCTTTAGAAACAAGCTCTTCTTTATTTTTTGGAACAACACCATTGGTCATAACATCTATTTCAAAATTGCTATTCAAATTCTTTCTCACCATATTCTGATCGCAATCTTCGTGAACTCCCACAAATTTGCTAACCTTCAAGATCAGTTTAGACGAGGAAGATGCACCATTACCAAGATTCGCTTAAGAATCAGGTTTTGGTATTGAGGGCTTGAAGAGACTCTTCCCTTTTCCTTCAACAAAAGATTCTTTTCGCACCAGAGGTCCATCCCCCTCTCAAATTATCATATTAGAACGAGCTCTATGGGGCTCTAAAAATTCGGCCCTGGCCTTCGCTCGCTTTTCTTTTATTTGGCGAGGGAGTTTTAACTGATAAGTTCCGAGGTAAATTTTGGAAGGCATATGAGTTTGTAGATAAGACACTACATAGAGATTTCACCCTCATTTTACGAGGACTTTATGATCTGAGTTTTGGTTTCCTATAGACGCAAGCCCCTACAATTAATTACCCCTCCCAATAATGAGAGAGAACTTTTGATTAAGGCTAGTTGTCAATCAAATACGTAGAGAATATGTGTTATCTGGTATATAGTAACAGCATGGGTATGAAATTTGAGGTGTTTAAAGGTTTATAAATTTGGAAAGTTGGGATATTTGATATTGAAAATGAAAATTTCACCATCCTGCACTTAAAGCGGATGGTGGGGGAATGAACGATGGACTCGATCAAGATCTCATGGTTCCGTCGTCTCGGACCATCATGGTCCCTCGTCTACTTAGTCAGAGGAGGTAGTCGACCCAACCTAACAGAAGGATCCTTATCAACAGCCATTGGTTGCTTCGTCCAAGGGTACCTTATAGACCTGGGATGCGTATTTACCTAAGGGGACAAATTTAAATCCACCTTAGCTAATAGAGGGCTTTGTGCCCTATCAATCATATCCTATTGATTTATATCTCAAGGATTTGATGCCAATAAGGAACGTATTGGATCTAGCCATAACTGCTATCTGTGGTGCCATTTGGCAGCAAAACCACTCGGTTCAGAGGGCCCCGGGCCATAACCGTTTATCATACGGTGCCATTTGGCTGCAAAATTGCCGGTTAGAAGACACGTACCATGTCCTTACTAGCAGGAGATTATTTGAGAATGAATTCTAGTGATTTTATCGACTAGGAATTAGTTTTTTGCGAGCTGAAGTAAATTTTAATTTGTCCACCCTAGCAAACTATTGCGGAGGGTGGATGAATTTTGCTTTAAGTGTTTTTTGATTTGATTTCAGTTTTAAATGCTTGGGTTTTGGGATTCTGAAATTTTTTTTGGATTTTTGGATATTTGGGAACGACATTTGAAAAATATTTGTAAACCCCTTTGGTTGATATTTTCGTTCAACACGGCCATCATTGGGGTGTTTGGGGGCATTTTTATTTGAAGCTTGAACCTTGTCGACTCTGTCTGACTGTCGACAGAGGATCGGGTTTTGTAGACTTTATGACTTTATTAATGAATTCATATTTTTATAGACCTTGAAGGTCTAATATGAATGTATTAAAACAAATATATCAGTCGTCATCATCGTAAACTTATTTAATCCTTCGATTGGGTTTGAACTTGAATTTACATGTTGACCCGCGCAGCATCTCTAGACGTCATGTGTGTACCGATAACACATTTGTCGGGGCCCAAGCGGGTGTTTGGGGGCACTTTATAATTATACCCTGTATACTCCTTTTTATCTGCTTAGGAGGATCGGGTTTAAATTTAATAACCCCCACAACATCCCTAGATGTTACGTGTGTACCAATAACACGCTCGTCGGGGCCCTTGTGGGTGCTTGATTGTATACCCCCTTTTAGTGTACCTATGTTTATACAAACTATGATACACGTACAAGGGTATTTTGGAATATTTGTAGACGCCTTCTGTCCGCTTGCATAGAAGTTGCGGATCCAGTGGCGTGGCGTAGTAGCTTCTGAGTTTAGTTATTCGATGCTTTGTACAGGTAGATTATCGTGCACTACTTGCATGATTTGCGCTGGTAGATTATAGTGCACTAATGGATCTCTTGCTTTAGGTCATAGGAGCTTGCACTTGCCGTATTCTTCATGCATTTTATTATGGTATTTTATCTCATGTAGTACATCCACCACTGCAATAAGTAGGCAGGTAGATGTACTCCTTCACAAACTGAAATAGGCTTCAGGATACTGTATTTACTGAAGTCTTTTTGCATCTACGCATCAGTGGCATGTGATACATACATTTGTCTTTGTAGAGAGCTTGAGTGTATTGCAGATCTTTCAATACTGCTCACAAGCATTTGTATTTGGGCATTTGAGGTGATTTCTTAAATATTGAGTTATTACACTGGATGTGTGTCTCCCTTGAAAATAACTTGCTATTTATGTGGCAAACTTGTACCGTTGATATTTGCTTTCAGTCAACCACATATCTCCTTCAATCTTCATTACTTGCAAACTTTGCTTGAATGTATGCATAATGATATTATTTGCTATGGAATTTATCACATCTTCTTATGGACATTGTAATTATTTCAAGTCAATCAGTTACATGAGTCTTCATTATTATTTGCAAATGAATGATCCTTCATATGAACTACAAATGTTTATTGAAATATTCATGTGCATCTTCTTGCAAATAGATCACATGTCCTTCTCAATTCTTTGTTGATTTTTGCTTTCCATCAAATGATATTTGAGTTCTTGCATACCATGCATCATACGCCCTTTCATTCTCATTGATTTTTAGTGTATGTAAGGAACTAGTATGCTCAATTGCACGTCACTTATATTTGAAGATCTTCCGCCACAAGTCTTCTGTTATATGTTGAGGTTCATTCCAAAATTTTCAACAAATTCACTTAGTATTTGCCTTAAAATTGAAATGATACTCCTTTATCCCTTATTAAGAATTTAGTGTTAGGATTCAAATGCAAGTTTCAAGTTAATGTCATTGGTCCAAGTCAAGTCCAAATGTTCAAACTAGCAAGCGTAAGTCCTTGCTTAAATTGTTCGATCTCAAGTCCCAAATCAAAGTCTCCTGTGATCCTATAGAGTCCAAGTTTGAGTTCATGTTCATTTGCAAGTTTGGCTCAATTTTGAGTCAAAGTTCATTATCATTTGATATGAATCAAGTCCATGTCCTTTACAATTTGTTCATGTCCCCCGAGTCTTCAAGTTCAAAATTGATTTTAGTTTAATTTCATTTTACTTGGGTTCAAATGTTTATTAAGTCACTTAGATTTTGTTCAAGAGTCTAGGTACAAGTCCTCCGTTGATCGTTTGAGTTCAAATGAGTTCAGATACAGTCTCATATTCACCTGAAATTTTGGCAGCCTCTCGGCGTCTCCCCCATTTAGGGAAAAACTACAAGAAAACTGGGCCTTTCCCACCACGTGCAATAAAGGCGTGTATGGTAGGTGTCCTCGGACGACACCGCGGCCGTGAACTTTCTTCCCACCACGCGCAATAAAGGCATGTATGGGGTCTTTGATGGTACCGATGTAGAGTTTAGGTGATACAGAAATGGACAGCTTCACTTCAATCCTTTATAAGAACTCCTCAAGGTTGTCTTCACTTTCAGTTAACTTCTAAGCAGGAAGCAGAATTTTTTGGGGCTTGAATTGCTTGGACCGATGCTCATTTGATGGATTCCTCAGCCACTCCATAACAAGCTCTTTATCGAAGTAGAGTTTAGGTGATACAGAAATGGACAGCTTCACTTCAATCCTTTATAAGAACTCCTCAAGGTTGTCTTCACTTTCAGTTAACTTCTAAGCAGGAAGCAGAATTTTTTGGGGCTTGAATTGCTTGGACCGATGCTCATTTGATGGATTCCTCAGCCACTCCATAACAAGCTCCTTATCCTTTCCACGTTCAGTGAAATCCTTTTTAGGCAAGGATCCCATATCATGTGCTCCGTGCAGCTCAAGCTGTTGCTTCTGATGCTTCCACTTTGCGTGTTCTGATGAAAGAATGAGAGGAGTTTGGGATTTTTTCCGAGATGGATTGGAGGTTTTGAACGGAAGAGGGGAGGCCGTGAGCTGCTTGAGGCGTTGGAAGGAGGAGAATGTGTCAGTTTTGGGGTGATTGTGAAATGGATTCTTGTGGAGCTGCTGTAGTGGAGAAGTGAGGGTTGCGTGGGTTATAGTTCCGGCTGAAGGCAGGTTTGGCTTAGAGCATGCATAAACAGGTTGTAAGAAAATGTGAAAGGTCTGTGGTCGGTTCAGGCAAATGGAGGTTGGATTCTCGGCCCAGCAAGAGGTGCTATTTTGGCCAGCTCATATAGTTCCCTTTAGTCTCATTTAACTAAGGAGTTTCATGCCTTCCTTCGAGAAAACGCCTGTCCCAAAGTCTCAATTCAGCAGGAATTCAGTAGGAATTATAGGGTTTAACAGAGGTGTGAGGCAGGATATTTGAGGAGATACGAGGTAAGCCGTTAAATGTGATTTTAAACTTATTTTGACTTCTCTTTTTATATATTAATATTAATAATAATAATAATTCATTATCATTAATATTATTATCAATTCCAAACTATAATTATGTGCTAAATTCAAAAAGAGATGTGTTGATTTGCGTGTAATTTTTTTATTTATGTGCTAAGAGCCTCGTTTAGGGTGCCAATTTTGCTGATAAACATAATAAGAAAATTGATAGTGTATTTAGGGTATTTTTGTTGTTCTGAACACAACGACGCAGTCCGTACGTCAATCTGACATTGTTTGAGCAATGATGAGGCTAATTTTTAAATGGAGTCTCCTCAATTTGCGTGCAAAACTTAATTGAACAAATTTATAGTGTATTTAGGGTATTGTTGATGTTCCGGTTGCAACGACATAGTCTGTTTGTCGATCCGAAATCATTTGGGTGACATTGAGGGACAAATTCCTTGATATGTGTGCTATTACCTTTGGATCCATGTCACCATTATGATTGATCCTAATTAATCATAAAGATGTATATTTTGATTGTCGAGGACGTTCCAGACGTAATGGCGTAGTCCATTTCGTAATCGGACGTAATCTGAGGACGTCGAGGCCTGATTTTCTTAAAATGCATGTTGTCTTGAAATTCATGTCACTCATTAGGATGATCCAAATTGAACAAATAAGATACAGTTTTAAAGTATTTGTATTATTCTGAACACAATGACGAAATCCATTTGTTGATCTGACATCTTTTGATCAGCCTCGCACTTTAATTTTGGGTGTCGGTCGTCCCTTTTGACCGATCTTGTCCGATTCAATTGCGAGAGGCCTCGACCTAGAAGAATTCGACATCCTGATCGCAACAATGGTGTCTGTTTAGTAATTAGAGGTTGTTTGACCCTTCAAGTGATGTGTGGTGCCAAGGAACTTATTGCTTTATTCACCTGCTTGGATCCTTTCTCGTGGTGATTGAGGTATAGAGGTCAACAAATGCCCCCCAGCAAATGTGGCATGCCTAGAGCGAATCACACTTGTTGTATGTTGATTGACCATGTGGATCTCTAGATATTTGTTATAGATGTCATACTAGGGCTTTCATTTAGTGGATCTCCAAAAATTTGTTTGGATGTTATACTAAGATTTTCATTTAGTAGATCTCCAAAAATTTGTTTGGATGCACACTAAAATTTTAATTATGTAGATCCAGTAGAGATTCTCGAGGTAGTGATAGAGTACTTTCAAATTTGGTCTTTAGAGCTTCACTTTGTATATTGACGCTAGTGGGTAGCATCGTCACCTTAAGCTCTTCTTTTGTGCTACTTCTTCCTTATTATAACCTTTTTGTATATGCTCAACATTCTTCCATGATCTGGTTGTATCTTAATAAAATTTTAAATATTTATTTGGTGATTTCGGCATGCGGCGTGATGTCGACCCAAATAAATATTTAAAATGTCCCCAGTTTTTAGGGACACTTGTAGGTGTCATTCAGGGTGCTCATTTTATAGCTTTGGCCTAAGCCCTGAGATTTTGGTTCCTCTGCCCTTTGCTTTGTGCTACGAACACTAATGGAGAACTACCTAATTTGTCATTATTGACTTGTGAGGTGATTTTTTGTACCTTCGGCCCTATGCTTTTTGCTTTGGCAGGCTTGTTGAAGGATTAGATGTCGATGACCTAAACCCTTTAGGTTTGCACTAGGTCGGTGGCGGCAAGTCATCGATCCAGGGCTTTGTGCATAATGGACTTGTTGATGATGAAATCCTGTTAGTTCGGCCTGAGGCTTTTCATGAACTTTAGGATAGTTTTCTTCAGTCCTTTGCTTTGTGCTTTGACATACTTATTGAAGAAAAATTCCTTCGATCCTCGCTTTGTGCTTTACGGATTTATTGAATGATTTGTAGGTTCTGGATTCAGTTGATAGTACTAAACGTAGGTAGTATCTTGATCCTTAATCACTTGAGAAGACTTTAATTTGAGTCACTTAAGTTCATCAGATAAGGAGAGCTAGAATTTGATAGCTCTTTGTCTTCTGGTTGTAGAGATGGGGGTTCCTCTACTACGGCCTTTCTTATGGCTTGCTGAGTAGATGGAGTTGCCAGCAATCCGGATATATTTGGGCTTGTTGGATCCTACCTCTTACACCCATTCAGGCTTCAGACTCGAGCTATGGGAATTGCGCTTCCCAATGCTGATTTTATTGAACTTGACAGATATGGAGTCATCCTTTGTGGTTATAGATTTTGGATCCTGCGAACATTCGTTGGTTATTCAAGACTCGTCCTTCCATTGGAACTTTGATTCTCCAGTCATTTGGAAGAATTTTGTAGATTGAAGCAATAACAAGAATCTTTCCAGTGGAACGATCACTTGAACTTATCGAGTCAAATTTTCCTTCATGCTTTCTATAGTCTCTACTAACGGGTTGACGCAGTGGGGGTTCCACTACTACGGCCGTTCTTATGGCTTGTTGAGTAAATGAAGCTGCCATCGATCCGGCCATATTTGGGCGTGTTGGATTCAACCTTTTACGCCCATTCGAACCTTAAGCTTCAGGCTGTCGAAAGACTTCAGGCTTCTTTGGCTCCATTTTATAGGAGTGTGTAGTCACAAAGTCTCTTTCTTGACTTTTGAGTCTTTGTTCATTGGAGAAGGTGAAGTCTCTAGCTTTTGAAAGATCACCTGCATATACTTTGAAAAATAAGTATTCGTATTCTTTAGCACGAAATAACATTTGAATTGATAATTTTAAATATTTATTCAGCGATCTCGGCATATAGCGCGATGTCGACCCGAATAAATATTTAAAATGCCCCTGTCTCACAGGGATATTTTAGAATGGAATAAATTTGATATTTGAGATTTTAAATATTCATTTGGGGATCTCGGTGTGTAGATGATGTCAACCCAAATGAATATTTAAAATGCCCCTTATATCATAGGGACATTTTGGATAGGCTTTGTATCTTTGAGATTTTAAATATTTATTCGGGGATCTCGGCATACGGTGCGATGTTGACCCTAATAAATATTTAAAACGCCCCCAGTGTGATGGGGGATTTTGAAATCCATTCTTGTTATACAAGAGAATTTTAAAATATGAATGTGAGCATGCACTGATAACTATGCACATAAAACTTTGATAATTATAAAGTACATTAGTCATAAAATTCTCATTCATGATACTTCTTTAAATGTCGGCCATTGATAGGTGGCATAGGTCTGTGATCGTTCAGATCAATTAATTGATATGCTCCTCCTTGGTACACCTTCTCGATGACGAAGGGGCCTTCCCAGTTGGAAACAAATTTGTCATCGATTCTTTGGTGTCGGATGATTGGTCTTCTCAGCACCATGACCAATTCCCCTTCTTGAAATGTTCAAGGGCGCACCATCCGATCGAAGGATTTTTCCATTCTTCCTTGATAGATTTCCAGGTTTTGTTGAGCTTGTAACCTGAGTTCATCAAGTGCGTTGAGCTTTTCCATTCTGAGGTGGGCATTTTGCTCTTGAGTGAGATCATTCTGGATTGCTACCCGAAGTGACAGTAGTTCAATCTCCAATGGTAATATGACTTCAACACCAACACTAGAGAGTAAGGAGTGGCTTTGGTCGGTGTCTTGTAGGTCATATTATATGCCCACAATGCTTCTGCAATTTTGTATGACATTCTTTTTTATTCTTAGTGAGGATCTTCTTCAACAATTTCACCAGCGTCTTGTTAAAGGCTTATGCCAATCCATTCGCCCTTGGATTGTATATAGATGAATATAGCCAATCGATTTTATGCCGATCAATGAACTTATAGATTTTTGTACTTTTGAAAGCTATACCGTTGTCTAAGATTATGCGACATGGCACACCAAATCTGTAGACAACACTGTGAGTAAAGAAATTGATCACCTTGCTGGCTTGAATCTGATATTTCTTCTGCCCTCAGGAATTGTAATAGAGTGGGCTCTAAGACCCTACGAGTGTAACCCCGATGAATATATGCCTCTCCTTGTTGATGTTTGCCATTTCTTTGTTTAATTTGGCCAAATAATTTGCTTTAGCGTTCTATCCTTGTGGAACTCGAGCTATTTCAATATTTGGTACTTGCTTCAGAAGCTCGAGGGCTCACCAGTGGTAATGGGCATTTGCCAACCTTATAAATACCGAGGACCTGATTTATCATGAGCTAAGAATCATCGAAGATTTGGAGATATTGGATTCTAACATCGATCACAATCTCCAGCCTTGCTAATAGAGCTTCATACTCGACTTCGTTATTGGTCCGAGGTTCAGTCAAACTGAATGAGAACCTCATTATGCCTCCCTCTGGTGCTACGAAAATAAGACCAATGCCGGCTCGGGCTCTAGTAATATTTGGAGGTCGAGCAGGTTTAATCGATGATGCACTGTCAAAGTACATCTCCCAAAATAGTAGCTTTTTATCTTCCTCGACCTACATGATTTGCTTATCGGGCAAATCATCGTTAAGTAGAGAGTCTGCTGAGATTGGATGTGCAGCAAGAAAATTTATCAAGGCTTGACCTTTCACCGCCTTTTGTGGCATGTATGTGATATCAAACTACAATAATAATACCGTCCACCTGGCCAAGCGACCTGTCAACGCTGGTCTTATCATCAAGAACTTCAGCGGATTGATCTTTGATATCAAGATAATTTTATGGGATAACATGTAGTGGCGGAGTTTCTTAACTGCAAAAATTAGCGCCAGGCAATGCTTTTCAATAGGAGAATAATGACTTTCTGCTTCGATCAATCTCTGACTGATGCAGTAGAGTGCATTTTCCTTTCCTTCTTTATTGTGCTTGGCTGATAGTGCTCTGAGGGACTCTTCTAGAGCTGCTGTGTATAGTATAAGAGGCTTCCCTGGAATCGGCGCTGCTAGAATGGGAGGATTCAATAAGTATTTCTTGATACTATCAAATGCTTCCTGGCACTCTTCGTTCCATTTGAAGCGGACGTCTTTCTTCATCAACTTCGAGA
Organism: Dendrobium officinale; assembly: GCA_019514585.1. Classification (NCBI taxonomy): domain Eukaryota; kingdom Viridiplantae; phylum Streptophyta; class Magnoliopsida; order Asparagales; family Orchidaceae; genus Dendrobium; species Dendrobium officinale. Next base: position 18,694,040 of record CM033700.1, on the reverse strand, counting down.
ATGGTTGGCACCTGCCCGAAAGATTAGATATGAATCTCTAGATGAAAGCCAATTACCCTTGTAGAGAGTGATGTTGTCGAAGGTTCTTTGAAGGCGGCATCTCCATAATTGCTTTGATTTTATTGGGGTTGATCTCGATACCTCGATGACGGATAACGTACCCCAAAAATTTGCCAGAAGCGACTCCAAAAGTTTGTTTGAGAGGGTTCATTTTTAGATCATTCTTCCCGATCCTTTCAAATACAATCCTCAAGTCCTCTAGGTGATCTCTTCGATCCATGCTCTTGACAACAAGGTCGTCCACATAGCACTCGACCTTTTGATGTATCAACTCATCAAATATATGCATCATCGCCCGTTGATGAGTGGCACCAGCGTTCTTTAGGCCGAATGGCATAACTATGTAGCAGAAGATGGCGATGGGCGTTCTGAATGACATGTGCTTTACATCTTCAGGAGCTATCTTAATTTGATTGTATCCAGATGATCCATCAATGAAGGAGAACATATCATAATTTGACGTGTTATCCACTAAAACCTCTGATACGGTGAGTGGAAAGTCATCTTTTGGACACACCTTATTGAGGTCCCGAAAATTTATACAGATACGAATCTGCACATTCTTCTTCTTTACAGGAACAATATTGGCAATCCAGTCGGCATATTTTTCTTAACTAATAAATCATGCCTCTATAAGCTTCTTTGTTTCTACGATCACCTATTCTTCAATCTCCAATCTCATTATCCTTGGAGCTTGCTTGACGAGTGCTACATCCAGTTTGATTGCTAATCTATGAACCGCTACGTCAGGGGATAAGCCAGGCATCTCAGCATATGTCTAGGCAAAGCAGTCCCTAAATTCATAGAGAAGTTCTTTTATTTCTTCTATTTGTTCTTTGGATAGGAGAAAACTAATGAAGGTTGGGAGAGGGTCTTCCTTAGTTCCAAAGTTGACTTCTTTTAGCTCGTCCATAGTGGCTGCCTGTCCACCATCTTCGAGCTCTTCTGGTGTAGGCTCGGCCTCTACGGGTTGATCACCATAATCATGAGCTTCGTATGTCTCTTCAGCACCACCATTATATGATTCAATTTCCATGTATGTGATTACCCGACAAGTCTCTTTCCAGAGGAATTTTCTTTTGATGAATCTGATACCTTTATACACATCTGTATCCTTTCGTCGTAGTGGACATGGATTCCTTCCATACCAGAGGTCCAAGCTTGTACGAAGTTGTCGCTTGGTGGTAGGAACATTGACTTACTTTCGTAGCATTCTCTAAATATTTTTGGTATTGAACCTAGGTAATCTCGTAGGTAGCAACTCTTCAGAATCGAGGAGCATACAACACTAGTCATTATTCTCCACTTCGCGCACTCTCGTGGAATATAACACATTCTTTTGCACAGTCCCATTTTTAAGAAGAGGTAGATAGAGAGTGGCGAGTTCTTCAACTTTATGCACCTCACGCGGAATAATTTCCTTGAAGTGTTGTAAGGGAACACGCGTGACTACGAATACACTATCCGAAATTGATAGGCTGTCAATTCTTCTAGAGAACACATTCTACACCGTATTCATGTAGATGGAGTCGTAGTCATAATCATCATTTGAATATTCGACCTGCCTACTTCATTCATCCATGGATTAGCATACTTTCTGAGATTTAGCAGGAGTAACATCATCTTCATCCGTTTCACTCCCAAGATGAGGTATATATTTCTTTTCTTTGGGAATGGTCAGTGCTTTGGGAAGAGTCGGCGCTGCCTTCTTTCTCCCCACATGCTTCTTCTCACCTTCCTGTTCAGGTCATTTTTCAGACTTTGAGTTTGATGCTCTAGCCTCGAGAGAACTCGAAGACTTTTACTTCTTTGGCATGAAGTACCGTGCATCTTCATAAACTGTTGCTTCATGAACTATAAATGGCTGAATGTCACAGAAGATCCTAAATTCTTCTCCATCTTTGAGATATTTCATACACTGGTGTAATGTTAACGGGACAATGCCATATTCATGCAATCAGGGATGACCTAGTAGAGCCTTGAATGAAGTATCCGCATTAATCACATGGAATTTAGCTTCTGTATGGAGTTCTCCAAATACAAGAGGAAGCATGAATGATCTGAGAATTTTCTGCCCTTTTTCGTTGAAATCATGCACCATCAATTTATTTGGCCCGAGGTGTTCCACATCAAGATAGAGGGATCTTAGTGCTTTCAAGCTTACCAGATTTACGAAGGATCCAGGATCGATTAGTATTAGACTGATGATCAGTTTATCACTCTCTGTAGTAACATACAGAGGACGGTTGTGGTATACAGTTCAAAGCATCATGTCTTCTTCAGAGAAAGTAATGAACGGCTCATTACGAGCTTGTAAAACTGTAGTCAAATTACGTTCAGTAAAATATGCCTCATATCTTTCGGGATATTTGAGAGCCTGAATAAGAGTCTCCCGAAGGTCTTTAAATATTACCAACGCATCGTATATGCAGAGTTGTGCTGGGATCTTCCTCAGATGGGATAAGATATTATAATTTATCCCCTTGGCTGAAGTATTCTTTTCCTTAGGATCTTCAGGGATGATATCATCATTGATAATTATCTATTTCTCCTTATCTTTATTAAAGACCCCTTTCTTCGGTGGAGGTGGTAGTATCTTGCCACTTCTTAACTGCACTTGAGAAATCTTCTCCGGTTCAGAGTTATTTAATGGAGCATTTTTTTCAAAATCAACCATTATTGCATCTAGAGACTCGTCTGTTGATTCAGAATCACCACCCAGGTTTACGTGTCCCATCCGAGACGCTATGATAGGGTCTGATTCGTCTCCCTCTAGAAAATACAAATCCTCCTCCGAACTGTAATCCATTGCAACACCATCATTTAGGATTTAGAGGATACTTCTTCAGTGTATTCTTCTTTTGTCAAGGTACTCGGTGCCACCGAGATGACCCGACATACTTTTATTGGAAGAGAATTCTCATCATCTTCTTTGGCTTCATCTATCTTATGCTCTGCCATAAAGTCAGCGAGCTTGATAGGTCACCTCACAGTCTGGTAGTACTCATCCAAACTATCGATAGCCCTTTGGGTTGCAGTCATTTTCTCCTTTGGCTTCTTCATCTTAGTCTTCTTCTTGGAGGGCTTCACCTTTCCATGTTTCGAAGTGCCAATTTGGTTGGTGAATTGTTTAGAGGTAGAAGCTCGTGTCATAGGTAGAGCTTTCAAATTTAATACTGGCTCTGTAAGAGATTTCCACTTCACCCTTGGAATTCCTTCGAGCTGTTTCAACATTTTCACAGTCTTCTTGGAGACCGCAGCCTCCCACTATTCTTCTTGAACTGGCTTCTTTTCTTTTCTTCTTTCTTCAACCAGGGGTACGGAAGAGGACGTGACTACCCGAGTTGATTCTTTTCTAGGATGAGACAACACATTGTTGGATAATGTGAGTTCCCCTTTTTGATATTTTCTTTCAAGCCAATCCTTGGAGATGTAGCAATCTTCAATAGGATGGCTGAGTACCCTATGGTATGGGCAATAATTTTGGTCACCAGTGTGCTTCGACTCTTCGGGCCTCTTGCATTCAGGCAGTCCTAGACCCGTTGTCAACACCTGTCGAAATAATTTGGTGACACTCTCCCTCTTGAATGAATATTCTTTATTCATTTTATCTTTGAGAGATTGGAACGTTCTATCACCAGTTCCTATTGCCTATCTCGGGCGTTCTCCCCCACCTTGATAAGTTTGTAGCTTATCATTTCCCCCTAATATCAACTTCGGTTGGGGGTTGGGGTTGTAGGCCTGCTTGGGCTTTTCTTTATACTGTATTAGCTATTTTTCTTTGTCTACATTATAAATCACCTGGCTTTCTTTATCAGCTCTAGAGAAGAACGTAGAGTCGGCCTCACCCCTTCTAGCACTCGGGGCCTTAGCCTTCTTGGGTTTATCAGAGTGATTTTTTGATTTAGATAAGTTTAGTTTTTCAAACTTGGCCACTATGTCTAGCAAGTCTTGAAATGTATTGATTGTAGCCATGCATAGGAAGAGTTGCATCTTATCATCAATGTTGCCCATTAACAACTATACTGCATGTTCTTCTTCAAGCTGCTGTTCACATTTCATGCTCAGGCTGCGCCAGCGAGTGATGTATTTTGTAACTAATTCTTCCCTTTTTCTTTTATCCAGAGCAAGGTCAATAATTGTGATCTTCTCAGTTGCACTAGCAAATCTCTTCACGAACATAGATTCTAACTCTGCAAAGGTCTTTATAGAGTCATTTGGCAGTTCAACATACCATTCGAAAGTAGTTGCTGTCAAACTGCTGACAAATTATCGGAAGAGTAGGGCGTCATTGCCTCCTGTGTTCCTGCAGGTGGCTTTAAACTGTGCCAGGTGCTGTCTGGGTTATTATTACCATTGAAAGTGTTGAACTTTGGCACAGAATATCCTTTCGAATATGGCACTTGGTCGTATTCAGCAGGATACGGATGACCTTTGCCAATTAACTTTTCTACTTGATCAATGGCTATAATAGCCCTGATTTTTTCTGTGATGATTCCTTCCAACTGTGCAGCGGTCACAGGTTCAGAAGTACTTGCAACATTTTGTGTAGTGGATTGGCGGGTAATGTTATTGACTTCATTACCGCCTTCAGGAGCTCACCGTACTCTTGAGACTTGAGGTATTTAGAAGTTTGGAGTATCAGTATGAGGATTAGGTATGGTGCCAATAGTAGCATTTCTTTGCATCATCTGCATCATGGCCCCCATCTAAGCCATCATCTTAGTCATCTTCTCATTAAACTGAGAGATTTCTCTATCTTTGGCTCTCATTTTTCGCCTTATATGTCTTTACATATCTGCAAATGTGACATTCTCGTCAGCAAAGGGATTCTCCTCGGCTTCTTCTCTTTCTTCTTCTACTTGGGAATGACCACCTCTGCCAGTGGTGGATCCAGCTTCATGACGACGTTGATAAACTAGCCTAACTGGTGGTTGTTGATCGTCGTCATCTTCACCGTCATCATAGTAGGCTTCCTCATTAGCATTGGTGTGTCTCACCATATAGACCACATCCATGTCCAAGGTGTTATTTGTTTCTTCCAATTCTTCTTCTAGGTTTTCCTCCATTAATTCATCAATATTTTCCTCAATATTTTCTTCCCCTTCAAGATATTCTTCCCATTTTATATTTTCTTCTTCTTCTATATTTTCTTCTAGTACCCGGATCTCCGAGCGACGATGCCACTAGATCTCTGGTTCTTGATTTAGCAAGGACACGTCTTCAACCAGCAGACTGCGGTCAAAATTGGTTTCTTCTTTTGGAGGGGATAACAAGCTATGGGATGCCCTGGAGGACTCTCTAAGGTGTCTACCGCATGGAAGGGAGTCATTATGGATCCTTTTTGGGACCCATTTCTGATGCTCTTTATAGATGGTGGTGGATCTCCGGGAAGCCGTACCGGATGTCACACCCATATCAGTTATTCTTTCGTTTCTTTCATCTCTACGAGGTCTTAGCCTCAAAATTTACTTTCCTTCTACCGGGACCTTTCGGCAGCGTATCCCTGAACATATGGTTCAGGTGTCATGCCCCGATGTTCATCGTGCGGGATATACTTTCTTTCTCTTCTTTCCGCCGCAACAGATAGGCATTCTCTTGGTGGGGTTCTCCCAGCCTTGATCATCAAAGGTCGTTGAAACTTCTTCTTTAAATCTTTTTCCTTCACAGTCTTTACGACTTGGTATACCTGAGCTGATAGAGTCACAGGTTCGCTTCTCCTGGGAGGGATTGGAGCTTCAGGTCGTTGGTCTCAGAAAAATTTCTTCAGTTCACCCGTAGAGCTATTCCTCTTAACCCATTTCAGGTCAGTAAACTTGTTCTAGGTAGGAACATTGGCTTCAGGCTCTTGGGCCGACAGATTGGAGGGATGGACCGGGAGTTATTGTTTTTGAGCACGGAGTTCAGCATTCATCTTCCTTCTTTGCCTCCTTGTAGGCCTTCCTCCAGATGATGAGGCTTCAGTATTGTACTTTTTAGGTCCAGATAACCTAGTTGACAGAGTAGTGGTGTTGGAAGTCACCACGGAGATTCTTCCATCAGCCACAATCCTCTTGATGGCTGGAATTTCAGGCTGTGACAGCCTCTCAAACACAGAAGTCCTCTTACGAGGAGTTTCAACAGTAGTAGTTTCGATAGCGGGTCGTTGCGCTGGCAGGTGCGTGCGATCGGTAGGAGCACCAACAGTTCTTGCAACAACTGCAAGAAAATCAACACTACCAAATTGGATGGTAGCTCCAGTGCTTCTGGTCTCAATGATAGCGTTAGCCAGTTGAATCCTGGCTCCTCATCTCAGCTGGACGGTCATCGAGGTGTTCTGTAAATCCATCTGCATGAATGAAAGGCAAGGGTTAGTAATCATAATCTGATACATCACCCCACACTTTTAAAAATACAGAGACTTGCACGGAACACAAAATAAAATCAGATAACATTAGCAAGCAATTCAATAAAATAAATTTAAAAAAACTGCTAAATGCATTATCTTAATGAATTCATTTGAACGATCATTCTTTAGAATCTTCAAATATCTAATTCCTTGAATGATCTTTTAAAAAGAGTTTTGAGTTTTAAGCTCAGATTGATTTTTACTACTACTATAGCTCAGAGACGACTAGCTAAAGATGGAAAGAGAAACCAATGCTCAGTGGAGTCGCAAAAAATCTGTGGGCTCCAAAAATTTGGCCCCGGCCTCCGCTCGCTTTTCTTTTATTCGACGAGGGAGTTTTTACTGATAAGTTCCGAGATAAATTTTGGAAGGCATATGGGTTTGTAGATAAGACACTACCCAGAGATTTCGCCCTCATTTTATGAGGATGTTATGATGTGAGTTCTGGTTTCCTATAGGCGCAAGCCCCTATAGTTAATTACCCCTCCCAATAACGAGAGAGAACTTTCGATTAAGGCTAGTCATCAATCAGATACATAGAGAATATGTGTTATCTGGTATATAGTAGCAGCATGGGTATGGAATTTGAGGTGTTTAAAGGTTTGGAAATTGGAAAGTTGAGAGATTTGATATTGAAAATGAAAATTTCACCATCCTGCACTTAAAGCGGACGGTGGGGGAATGGATGATGGAACCGATCAAGATCCTATGGTTCCATTGTCCCGGGCCATCATGGTCCATGGTCTACTTAGTCAGAGGAGGTAGTCGACCCAACCTGACAGAAGGATCCTTGTCGGCAGCCATGGGTTTCTTCATCCAAGGGTACCTTATAGACCTGGGATGAGTATTTACCTAAAGAGACAAATTTAAATCCACCTTAGCTAACAGAGGATTTTGTGCCCTATTAGTCATATCCTATTGATTCATATCTCAATGATTTGATGCCAATAAGGAACGTATTGACTCTAGCCATAACCGCTATCTGTGATGCCATTTGGCGGCAAAATCACTCGGTTTAGAGGGCCTCGGGTCATAACCGTTTATCCTGCAGTGCCATTTGGCGCAAAACTATCGGTTAGAGGACACGTACCACGTCTTTACTAGTAGGAGATTATTTGAGAATGAATCCTAGTAATATTTTCAACTAGGCATTAGTTTTTTGCGAACTGAAGTAAATTTTGATTTGTCCACCCTGATAAACTATTGCGGAGGGTGGATTGATTTTGCTTTAAGTGTTTGATGATTTTCTTTCAGTTTTAAATACTTGGGTTTTGGGATTTTGAGATTTTTTTTTGGATATTTGGAACGACATTTGAAAAATATTTGTAAACCCCTCCGGTTGATATTTTCATTTAACACGGCCATCATTGGAGTGTTTGGAGGTATTTTCATTTTTATCCTGAACCTTATCGACTCTGTTGACTGTCGACAGAGGATCGGGTTTCGTAGACTTTATGCCTTTATTAGTGAATTCATATTTTTATAGACCTTGAAGGTCTAATATGAATATATTAAAACAAATATATCAATCGTCATTATCGTATACTTGTTTAATTATTCGAACCCTGTCGGCTTCTATTGACCCGTATAGAAAGATCGGGTTCGAACTTACAATCACTTGTTGACCCGCATAGCATCCATAGACGTCATATGAGTACCGATAACACGTTCGTCGGGGCCCATGTGGGTGTTTTGGGGTACTTTATAATTATACCCTGTATACTCCTTTTTACCTGCCTAGGAGGATCAGGTTTAAATTTAACAACTCGCGCAGCATCCCTAGATGTCACGTGTGTACCAATAACACGCTCACCGGGCCCTTGCAGGTGCTTGATTGTATATCCCCTTTTAGTGTACCTATGTTTATACAAACTATGGTGCACGTGCAAGGGTATTTTGGAATATTTATAGATGCCTTCTGTCTGCTTGCATAGAAGTTATGGATCCGGTGGAGTGGCGTAGCAGCTTCTGAGTTTAGTTTTTCGCTGCTTTGTACAGGTAGATTGTCGTGCACTACTTGCATGATTTGCACATGTAGATTATAGTGCACTAATGGATCTCTTGCTTTAGGTCGTGAGAGCTTGCACTTGTCGTATTTTTCATGCATTTTATTATGGTATTTTATCTCATGTAGTACATCCGCCACTACTATAGGTAGGCAGGTAGATGTACTCATTCACAAACTAAAATTGGCTTCAGGATACTGTATTTATTGAAGTCTTTTTGCATCTACGCATCAGTGGCATTTGATACATATATTTGTCTTTGTAGAGAGCTTGTATGTATTGCAGATCTTTCAATACTGCTCACAAGCATTTATATTTGCATTTGATGTGATTTCTTAAATTTTGAGTTATTGCACTGGATGTGTGTCTCCCTTGAAAATAACTTGCTATTTATGTGGCAAACTTGTACCGTTGATATTTGCTTTCAATCAACCACATATCTCCTTCAATCTGCTTTACTTGCAAACTTTGCTTGAATGTATGCATATAAATATTATTTGCTATGGAATTTATCACATCTTCTTATGGCCATTGCAATTATTTCAAGTCAATCAATTACAAGAGTCTTCATTATTATTTGCAAATGAATGAACCTTCATATGAACTACAAATGTTTATTGAAATATTCATGTGCATCTGCTTGCAAATAGATCCCATGTCCTTCTCAATTCTTTGTTGATTTTTGCTTTCCATCAAATGATATTTGCGTTCTTGCATACCATGCGTCATACGCACTTTCATTCTCATTGATATTTAGTGTATGTAAGGAACTAGTATGCTGCATGTCACTTATATTTGAGGATCTTCCGCCACAAGTCTTCTGTTATATGTTGAGGTTCATTCCAAAATTTTCAACAAATTCACTTAGTATTTGCCTTAAAATTGAAATGATACTCCTTTATCCCTTATTAAGAATTTAGTGTTAGGATTCAAATGCAAGTTTCAAGTTAATGTCATTGGTCCAAGTCAAGTCCAAATGTTCAAACTAGCAAGCGTAAGTCCTTGCTTAAATTGTTCGATCTCAAGTCCCAAATCAAAGTCTCCTGTGATCCTATAGAGTCCAAGTTTGAGTTCATGTTCATTTGCAAGTTTGGCTCAATTTTGAGTCAAAGTTCATTATCATTTGATATGAATCAAGTCCATGTCCTTTACAATTTGTTCATGTCCCCCGAGTCTTCAAGTTCAAAATTGATTTTAGTTTAATTTCATTTTACTTGGGTTCAAATGTTTATTAAGTCACTTAGATTTTGTTCAAGAGTCTAGGTACAAGTCCTCCGTTGATCGTTTGAGTTCAAATGAGTTCAGATACAGTCTCATATTCACCTGAAATTTTGGCAGCCTCTCGGCGTCTCCCCCATTTAGGGAAAAACTACAAGAAAACTGGGCCTTTCCCACCACGTGCAATAAAGGCGTGTATGGTAGGTGTCCTCGGACGACACCGCGGCCGTGAACTTTCTTCCCACCACGCGCAATAAAGGCATGTATGGGGTCTTTGATGGTACCTGTTTAAAAGACAATATTTGATTTCTGCCCACTCGGGGGTACTTATAAGTGACCCCGCCTCACCGTAGGCGTTGCACCTGGGTCCCATCCCACCACACGCAATAAAGGCTTGTATAGGCAGTTTTTCGGTGCGCCATGAACACCTAAGTAGAGTTTAGGTGATTGCCCGCCTTACCATAGGCATCGGACCGGGGTCCCATCCCACCACGCGCAATAAAAGCGTGTATAGGCGGTTTTTCGATTTGTCGCATACAACAAAAGCGACAATCTGAGTTTAAAAAATTCGTACCTTCGCGGGATTGTTGGCGTTGGCCGAGGCGAGAGAAGAGATAACACTTGTATTTTATTTTCTCCTTTCTCTTTTTCTTCTTCTTGATATAACTTCATTATTTCTTTCTTATCTATGCATGTTGAGTTGAGTTCAATGGTGGAAGCACATTTTACCTTTTCTTCAGCAGGAAAATAATTATGGGTATTTCCATGTTCTATGTCCTTGTCATGAATCAAGAGAATTTTCCCTTTTATCTTCCTCCGTTAAATAGATGCTAGGGTCCAAATGAATTATCTACTAATGGGGCATCAGTTGATGTCAAGACATTAGGCAAGTTAAGATGTTGGGCAAGTTGACTGGAGGTTATGGATTTTCTAGTACAAGTCGTTCCACACACAAGAATAACTAAAGGCACTTGTGAGTGATGAAACTTGGTCATCATCTTGTAAAAAATAATGTACTCTTCCCCATATCCTCGTCTCTCCATGAGGCATCCAAAATACTGTTATCTATGAGAAGCTTCTTGAGTTCAAGAGAAATCCTGATAGCAACATGATTGAAGATCTTTGTGATGGTCAGCTCCTGCTTAGAATAAATCTAGCCGAAGGGATGGAAGCTAAATTAGTTTAATTCTCCAAGGATTCTCGATCGGAAGACGACAAGGATACAGAAATGGATAGCTTCGCTTCAATCCTTTATAAGGACTCCTCAAGGTTATCTTAACTTTCAGTTAACTTGTAAGCAGGAAGCAGGCTTTTATGGGGCTTTAATTGCTTGGACCGATGCTCATTTGATGGATTCCTCAGCCACTCCATAACAAGCTCCTTATCCTTGCCACGTTCAGTGAAATCATTTTTAGGCAAGGATCCAGTATCATGTGCTCCGTGCATCTCAAGCTGCTACTTCTGATGCTCCCAATTTGCGTGTTCTGAGAAAAGAATGAAAGTTTGGGATTCTTGCCGAGACAGATAGGAGTTTTTGAATGGAAGAGGGGAGGTCGTGAGCTGCTTGAGGCGTTGGAAGGAGGAGATAGTGTTAGTTTTGGGGAGATTGGGAAATGGCTTCTTGTGGAGCTGCTGTAGTGGAGAAGTGAGGGTTGTGTGGGTTATAGTTCCGGCTGAAGGAAAGTTTGGCTTAGAGCATGCATGAGAAATAGGTTGTAAGAAAACGTGAAAGGTCTGTGGTCGGTTCAGGCAAGTGGAGGTTGGATTCTCGGCCCAGCAAGAGGTGCTGTTTTGGCCAACTCATATAGTTCCCTTTAGTCTCATTTAACAAAGGAGTTTCATGCCTTCCTTCGAGAGAACGCCTTTCCCAAAGTCTCATTTCAGCAGGAATTATGGGGTTTAGCAGAGGTCTGAGGCAGGATATTTGAGGAGATACGAGGTAAGCCATTAAAAGTGATTTGAAACTTATTTTGACTTCTCTTTTTATATATTAATATTAATATTAATATTAATATTAATAATAATTCATTATCATTAATATTATTATCAATTCCAAACTATAGTTATGTGCTAAATTCAAAAAGAGATGTCTTGATTTCTGTGTAATTTTTTTATTTATGTGCCGAAAGCCTCGTTTAGTATGCCAATTTTGCCGATAATCATAATGGGAAAATTGATAGTGTATTTAGGGTATTTTTGTTGTTCTGAACACAACGACATAGTTCGTACGTAAATCCGACGTCGTTTAAGCAATGACGAGGCTAATTTTTAAAGGGAGTCACCTCGATTTGCGTGCTAAACTCAATTGAACAAATTGGTAGTGCATTTAGGGTATTGTTGATGTTCCGGTTGCAACGACACAGTCCATTTGTCAAACCGAAATCATTTGGGCGACGTCGAGGGACAAATTCCTCGATATGTGTGCTATTAGCTTGGGATCCGTGTCACCATTATGATTGATCCCAATTAATCACAAAAGATGTATATTTTGAATGTCGAGGATGTTCCGGACGCAATGGCGTAGTCCGTTTTATAATCGGACGTAATCCAAGCGATGTCGAGGCCTGATTTCCTTGAAATGCGCGTTGTCTCAAAATTTATGTCACTCATTAGGATGATCCAAATTGAATAAATAAAATACAGTTTTTGAGTATTTGTAATGTTCTAAACACATTGACGAAGTACGTTTATTGATCCAACATCGTTTGATCAGCCACACGCTTTAATTTTGGGTGTCGGTCGTCCCTTTTGACCGATCTCGTCCGATTCAATTACGAGAGGCCTCGACCTAGCAGAATTCGACATCCTGATCGCAACGACGACGTTCGTTTTACAATCGGAGGTCATTTGACCCTTCAAGTGTTGTGTGGTGCCAAGGCAATTATTGCTTTATTCACCTGCTTGAATCCTTTCTTGCGGTGATTGAGGTATAGGGATCAACACTCTAACAGACGATTTATCCGTAACATCTATTCGCAATCTATTGTTCTTATGGGCGATACCACTGGTAGGAGGTTGCCGGTGGTCAGGAAGAACCATCATCAGGTGGCGCGAAAAGCCCGCGATACTGGAAATTCAAAGAAACACGAAGGGTTTCTCTCTCTAGAATTTCGCAGAGTTTCTATCTCTAGTGCTGCCAAAACTCAAAGGTATCTTGATTTATGTGTAAAATTTTATCCTGTAATTTTTAGTATGTTGATGCCTTAGTTATTTTGTATGTATAGGTGTAATTATTTTAAATTTTCATCAAGTATTTCTGATGTGTGGTATTGTTATTTTATTTTATTTTTTTGAAATGTGATAAAAATTTATAAAAAGTATAAGAACAATATTACCCAATAAGTTGCACTATATTTAAAAATTTTAAATTGTTATAATCTTTTTTTTTTTTGGAGAAAACCCATGAATGGGCCTATGCGTTAATATTGGGAAAATTAGAAGCCCTTAGTAGGGATCAAATGCTCACTACCACTCCGATGAGCTACAAGAAAAAAGAAAATAAAGCCCTATGAGCCAAAGATCCCTCCTAAATACATTCATAAAGAAAGTAAAGTAAAACCTAAAATAAAAATAACTAGGGAGGCCAGGAGCCATCACCCAAAAGGGGAGATCATGAAATGATAGTGATTGAAGATCGATTGATCCCTACAAAAAGATAGGCCAAAAAAATATAGTCAAAGCTTGGATAATCATTAGGTGCTTAGTCATGATCATCACCTGCAAAAAATAAGACCACATTCATAGCATCCACAAAAATATAATAGAAAAAGTAAAGATTAAAAAATAAAATTATAAACTTGGAAAGGATCATGTAAAACATCGGATGAAAGACAAATTCCCAGGTATCCTAAGAACAAAAGAAACATCAAAAGAAACATATCATGCCAGTGTTATATAACTATTAAAGATGAATATGGTTACTAAGATAAGAATTATCTAAAGACCAAACCCATTAAACACTTGATTCTAACCAACCCCAGTATAGAGCAACACAAAAGATAGAAGAACTCTAGCTAATAATAATCATAAAAAAAACCCAACCGGATGCAAACCACAAAATACCAAAAACCCCTAGAATAAACAACTCATAAAAACACCTCAGCCATCGAAGCCACTCAAGAACCAAACCGAGCTGAAATGAGTAAAAATAATAACCTACCAAATAAAATGACAACAAACAAAGGAGATAAACTCAACCATAACCTAACCTCCAAAAATAATCCAGGAGACAAGAAATCAACTAACCTATCATTAAAGAGGAAAAGACCACCTCCCGACAAATCCAAAAGGGATAAAACCAAATTCCAATACAAACAACATAAAAAAACATTAAGCATTTCTAATGTATGGAAGTTCAAAATTTCCCGATTAATCAAACCTCTCACTTAGCGAGGTAACTTCATAACATCAAAATCCAGAAAGGTAACAAGTTGGAAACCAAATTTATCCAACCAATTAGCATAGGAGTTAGCTTCAAGATAAATACAAAAAACATAGTAATTCAAATTGCTAAGATATTGTTTAGTACGTCTAATAAAATAAAAATTATTAGGGCTACCAACAACAACACCATTAAGGATGTGCAGTAAGAGCATGGCATCCACCTCCCCCCAAACATTCGTAATGCCCAATCTCAAGCACATCTTAAGCCCATAAGATAAATCTATAAGATCCGTAATATCAACATTACATAAATTTAAAGGACCAACAAAAGCATAAACTACATTTCCTAGATGATTATGAATAATCCCACCAATGCCAGCATAGTAGGAATTAACAAAACCATTAGTATTCATTTTGCAAAAAAGAAGGGAAGGCTCGATCCACTTCATAATCCTTTCCATCTTCTTAATACCTGGCTACTTTTAGAAACACCAAAATCTAATGCAATTGAGTTACAAGTATAAAAGTTTTTATCCATTATGAGATTAACAAAGTATAACTGCAAAATTGTCTTTCACTTTGGAAATTATATGCCTAAACTCCATTTTAATGTCTATGTGCTTAGGCTCATTTCTAGCCATCTAAAGGAACCATATAATATGAATGTGCATTAAGTTGTAAATATGGCCTTTTGAAGGGTTAAGCCAACACTATAAAATAGTCACCACATCACTATTGCAGTTTAAATCACCCCTATTAGCCAAAAAAAAAAAAAAAACCTCCAAACTCTATTGGAAATACAACCATTGACGAACACATGATTGATAGTCTCAATATTAGACAACATTGACATTTTAAAGGAAAATTAAAACATTTTTTCATCAACAACTCATCAACAGGTGATAAATTTTGGAGTGCTATCCAAAAAAGATTTGAATAAGATAAAGGAATATTCTTGTGCCAAATAACAAATAAAACATAATATTTATCATAAATAACTCTAAAAGTATTCCAAACATCATTAAAAGCAAACATAACAGAAGAAGACAATTTGAACAAAATCTGATCCTAATAATTCCTTTGTACAGGGATCCTCAAAATAATATACAATAAAGTAGGAGGAATAAACTCTAATAATTTATTTACGTTCCAATTACAATTTTCCATAAAAAATTTAACCTTATTATTATCAAGAGTATTAGTATTTAGAAAACTATCAATAGAATCTAGCCCAATCCAATTATTTTTCCAAAAAGACCCCTCTTCTTCACCAACGCCCCATTGAATATATTGCTAGGCCTCCCACTTAATGCGGCAAAGCCTTTTTCTCACCATAGAATCAGAGACCTTATAACATTAGCTCTTGTTAGATGTGAAAGAAAACCACAACTTATGAGAAAAAAGCTTGTGCGCCATTTCCATAATATTTTTGTACCCCAAGCCCCCTTTCACAAAAAAACGCCACAAATCTTTTCCATGCTAAGATGAATAGTCATAGTAGGTTGAATTGTGTGAAAGATATAAATTGGTAGCAAATTCAAAATACTTTTAATTAGCCTACGACCAAAAGAAAGAAATTTAAAAGACCATGAGACAAGCTTTCTTTGAATAGCAGTAAAAATATCTTTAAAAAAGTGACCACTTTCTACCTTTGAAAAGAGGGTCCCCTAGATACTTAATTGACAAGGACTTGGAGTTAAAATTAAATGTTTGTTAAATAATATTAATCCTAAAATGGTTAATAGTTTTGGCAAAAATGAAACCACTCTTGTTTTTATGAATGGAAAGACCGCAAACTTTTTTGAAATTGAGAAAGAAATATATGAAAAATTTAGATGTTATTAAGAGACCCATTTGAGAAAATAATAAAATCATTAGAAAAATTGAGGTGATTTATAGGGATGCCACCTAAAGTATGATAGAAAGCTTAGGATACCTATTATAAAGATCCTCCAAACCCTTGGAAAAATACTCAATAGTAATATTAAAAATAGTAGGATAAATGTGATTACCTTGTCTCAGGCCTTGAGAGGACTTACAAAATCATGATTCCTCTCATTAATGATTAAAAAAAATAAAATTTTTAATGCCATTCTTAATAAGAAAAATGAAGGAAGAACTAAAAAAAAATAAAGCCAAAATATTATAAAGAAACTTCCAATTAAGATTACCATATGCTTTGGTGATATCAAGTTTAAAAATAATATATACATTAATATCATGAGTGATATCTTAAGCTAAAAGAACATTGTCAAAAAATACGACACCTTTTCACAAATCTAGTTTGACCGTGGGAAATAATTCTAGGAAGTATGGTAACTAATCTCCCCATAATGATTTTAGAATTTTACTTATTAAGAAAAGAGTAAAGGTTGATCGGTCTAAAATCATTCAAATGATTAGTATCCTACTTATTAGGAATTAAAATAAAGTTAGAAGAAGAAAAAAATTAGGATAAGGATTCCCAATGAAAAAAATCTTCCATAGGCTCCATCACATCCAGCTCAACAATATTCCAAGCTTTCTGAAAAAAATTTGTGGTAAAACCATCAGGACCGTCAAAAGAATCCCCATTCATGTCTTTAATAACATTCCAAATCTCAATCTCAAAGGGACATTGAGTAAGTAACTGATTATCATCCTCACTAATAATGTGAGGAATAGTAGAGGGATTAGAAATTTGAATATTAGTAATATTGTTATTAAAAGTATTCTTAAATACTCAACCCTAGAATTATAAATTAAATCTTTAGAATGATAAGAACTACCATGAAAATTAGAAATTTTATGAATATAATTCATAATTATTTTCTGATTAGCAAAAGTTTGAAAAAACTTAGTGTTCTATCACCATCCAAAATAAATTTAGAGGCCATTCTCTACCTCCAAAAAGTTTTTGCTTGCTTCTGCAATTAAAAAAAAAGACACTTTTTAGCTTTTTTGAGAGTAAGGTTATCATTAATAGGGAAATTCAAATAATTTTCCAACTCAACAAAATTATTTTTATCTTCCCTAATATTGTCAAATATATTTTTGAAAATACATGTATTCGACCATCAACTTCTTCTTTTGCCTACTCAACTTAGACCTTAATCTAGTCATACCCTTAATGTTATTGTAAGTGAAAATGGGAGCATAAAAATTGATATAAACCATATTTAAAAAATCCTTATCTATTAACCACATGTTTTGAAATCTGAAAGTAGAAGGAATAATGGAACTTTTAGCATTAATACTCAAAGAAGAGGTGAATGATTAGACTTGGTTCTACTTAAATGTTCCACATGAGTCATCAAGAAATTAGAAATCCAAATTATATTAAAAAGAATCCTATTAAGTCCTTGCTGCATATTGGTTCTATTTTATGTAAAAGCACCACCAGTAACCAATGTCATGCAAGTTATAATCAGTGATCATCAAATTAAAATCATCCATAGCTTGTTCATTGTGGAATTTCCCTTGATTCTCTCAGTAGCCTTAGATATAGTATTAAATCACCACCAACACACCAAGAACCATTACAATTAAGAGAAAATTTTGATAAGTTCTCCCAAAGAGGTAGGCATTCCATTCTAGAGCAAGCAACATACGCAAAAGAAGCATTGCACTCTAGATGAAGGAAATAATTTGAGAGTGAACAACTTGGATGTTGCGGATCAATGGTTTATGATTTTGATGATAACAAACATTCTTAATTCTCTACGACTGACTTATGTACTGACATTTCAGATTCACATGATCGGACTGCAATTTGGAACCAGCTCAAGATTGGGTAGACTAGGTCTGAGTCAGTTTGTACACTTTTTTCTTTCTTGAGTCTATTGTATTTGGTGTGGCTCCTGATGTTTTCTAACTTGGAGGATTTTCTGTCTGTTTCCGAGAGTTTATTGTTTTTGGTAACATCGTCTGGGATGATATTTATATCGACCTGGACGATCTGTCCAAAAGCAGAAACCCTAATTAGGGCATCCTCATTAAAGCAGCAGACTTTACGCAAAATACATCATCCTAGATGAATTTGTATCGGCCAGGAAGATAGGCTCAATTCAGAAAAAATCTGCCGCCAGATCTACTTAGGAAATACTTATTTTTGGACATCGGCCCGGTGGATCGGCCTGGCCTATTCGGATCGGCCTGGTCGATCTAGATCAATTTTTCTTAAATAAATCTGGCAATTAATGAAAGCAATTAATGATGATTTTGTCCGGGCCGATTAGACATCAGCCAGCTTCATTTCAGGGCGATATTCAGGACGATTTTTCTCATATTTGAACAAATCGGCCAGGACGATATGTCTATCGTCCTGAATGATAAAGTTGGCAACTTGCATTAATGAGCTCATTTTTATCTCTTCTATTTAAGCTATGACATGACAATTTGTAAGTGTCTTTGGTAGCCATTGTAGCTTCATTCTTGTGGGAGAAACTTGAAGAGAAAGCTTGAAAGGGAGTGAGGAACAGGTGAAGTCTGAGAGAGGGAGAATATCCTGTGAGGGGGAACTCAATGGAGTGTGGAGGGGGATTCCACACGGTTGCTCTGGCAGGCTTGCACCTTAATACCATCGGATTCAAGGCTTGTCTCAAGGGAAGTTTACCAAAGAAGAAGATCTCTTTGGTGTCAAAGGACCTGGCGACTCCGCTGCACCAGGGAAGGTGGAAGTGATTTTGTAAGAGATTCTCCGCCTAGCTGTGGGGGCTAACGGAGAGACACTTGTTTTAATGCAATACTTGGAGGGTGCCTCCAAGGAGTGGACGTAGGTCAAGGTTTGACCGAACCACTATAAATCCGGTGTATTCTTTTCTTATTATTGCTTCCGTATTATTTTCTTCCGCAATTTGATTTCTGTGGTGATTTTGGGTTGAGTTTTGTCTTTAGTTTTAAAGTTATCCAATTCACCTCTCTCTTTGTTAGCCTTGGGCCAGTTCTATAGGGCTTAACATCCCTAACGAACTTTCAAGTATCAGAGCACTTTCTAGTGCCATCTGAGCACTTTCAAGTGGTATCAGAGCCGTATTCATAAAATAAGTTTTTAAAAGCTTTTGAATTTTGTTCCATGGCTAATTTTTCAAATCATAATATTGCGGAAGGTTATTCAATCTTCAGACCACCTTTATTTGAAAATATGTCATTTGATTTTTGGAAAATTCGCATGACTTCTTTCTTGCAATCGATTGATTTTTGCATGTGGTATATAATTTTAATTGGTTATTCATCACCGTCACGTATTATTAACGGAGTTAAAATTGATATTCCTTTTAACCAATGGAGTATGGAAGAACAAATTAATGCTCAATTGAATACAAAATCTTTAAATTGCTTTTTCTGTGCTTTAAATTATGAAGATTTTATGTTAGTATCCACGTGTACTACTGGTAAGGAAGTTTGGAATAAACTACACACCATATACAAAGGCACTAGTGAAATCAAGCAATCCAAGTTGAATATGTTAATGCATGATTTTGAACTATTTTCCATGAAACCCTATGAGACGATCTTAAACATGTATACTAGATTTATTTAAATTGTAACATCATTGCATGCTTTAGGAAAAGAATTTTTAAATTTTGAAAAAGTTAACAAAATTCATCGTTGTCTATTAGATAGATTTGATACTAAAGTCATTGTTATTTATGAATCAAAAGATTTGAATGAATATTCTATTGATAATTTGATTGGCTCACTCATTGCCTACGAGCAAGATTTGGGTCAAAGACTTGTGGATGCAGGTGAAACGATTGTTCTAAAAGCTGAAGATACAGAAAGAGATAGCTTAGTTGGTGATGAATGCAATAACTTGACAAGAAAATCACAAATCTCACCAAAGCATAAGCAAAAGTGAAAAAAAGGTAAAAGTGATAAGGATGTCCATATTTCTTCTGACGTTATTTACTTTCGATGCAAGAAGCCTGGACATATAAAAAACCAGTGCCCTAATTTAAGAATTCTTCCTACAAAAGAAAAGGGCAAAGCGAAGCAAAATTTAAACTGGAGAAATAATGAAAGGTAAAAAATCTCATGGGCAGATCTAGTTTCTAAAGCATCGGACCATGAGAGAGATAATGGTTAAAAGCCTTTCGTGTTTTTGTGTTGTGTTTTTTTTATGTTTTTTATTTTTATTTTGGTTTTTTGTTTTGTTTATTCTTTGAAATTTTTTGTTTTCGTGAAAGTTCTTCTCTGATCAACACACACATTCACTTTTCTAAAAATGAAAATCTACTTCCTGTTTTTTCTTAAAATCTTTGGTAAGTTGTGTTTGACTTCTCTAAAACAATCAAAGGAAGGAAGCTTATGTTTTTGACTCTCAATCTCTATTTCCTAAAAGAGGTTATTCTACTTTTGATTTAAAATCTTTTTCATCTTTTAAATTGGTTTTTGAAATAGTTTTTTTATCTCCCTACATTTTATTTATCACATAGGAATCTTTTGCAAGGTGTCGAATCTACATCATAATTTTCTTAATCAAGAATTTCATTTTTGTCAATAGTATGGGTTTACTTTTGGTTTTTAAGATTTTAGAAAGATAGCATATTCAAAAAAATTGGCCAATGATGCAAAAAATAAAAGATGCACAAAGACACCAAATTGAAAAAAATAGAATACACAAATTGTATCAAAAGATACGCAGCGCCAACCAATTGTCAAGAGGCATAAAATGAGCTCACAAATTTAATTCTTACCATTCTTATACTTCTTAAAAGCTTAAGAAAACCCTTGATACTTTCTATACTAGAGTTTGAAAATATTGATTCTTGATTCAACAATTCGTGCATTGATCTTCTATTAGATATATTTTATAGAAGGAATTTTTGAAAAATGATTGTTTCTTTCGCTAATTTATTCCTTGATTTAGATATTGAATTAAAATTTTTTTGAGCCTTTTTAAAGAACTTGAGTTTGGATTATCAAATTCTGAATTTCTAACCTTTTTTGGGTTATGCGTTGTCAATCCAATTCTACTTAGTTTTTGATTAAAACCAAAAGGTAACTTTATCATTTTAAGAATATTTATTTTTTTACTAGATGAGGGAACATTTTTTATCTTTTGTTCATTTTGTCTTTTTGTTTGTGCATCCTCTCTTTTTGATAATGTCAAAGGGGGAGAAAGTACTATTGAATTTGTATCCTTTTTTTTCTTTTAAAAAAATTTAAAACAACAAAAATATTTTTATCTCTGTTATTTTTTAAAGTGTTATTATAGTAAGGGGCAGATTAGGAGAAATTGTTTTTTTTTTTAAATTTAAATTGAAATGTTTTGCCATCATCAAAAAGGGGGAGATTGTTGCGGATTAATGGTTTATGATTTTGATGATATCAAACATTCTTATTTCTCTATGACTGCCTTATGTACTTACATTTCAGGTTCACACGATCGGACTGTAATTTGGAACCAGCTCAAGATTGGATAGACTAGGTCTGAGTTAGTTTGTACACTTTTTCCTTTCTTGAGTCTATTGTAATTGGTGTGGCTCCTGATGTTTTATAACTTGGAAGATTTTCTGACTGTTCCCTAGAGTTTACTATTTTTGATAACATCGTTTGGGATGATATTTATATCGGCCTGGATGATCTGTCTAAAAACAGAAACCTTAATTAGGGCATCCTCATTAAAGCAATCGTCTTTATGCAAAACACATCGCCCTGGATGATTTTGTATCGGTCAGAACGATAGGCTCAATTCAGAAAGAATCTGCTGCCAGATCTACTTAGGAAATACTTATTTTTGGACATCGACCCAGTGGATCGGCCTGGCCGATCCAGAGTAATTTTTCTTAAATAAATCTGGCAATTAAGGAAAGCAATTAATGGTGATTTCGTCCGGACCGATCGCAAGATAATCTAGGCTGATTAGAGATCGGCCAGCTTCATTTCAGGGTGATATTCAGGACGATTTTTCTCATATTTGAACTAATCGGCCAGGACGATATGTCTATCATCCTCGACGATAAAGTCGGCAACTTGCATTAATGAGCTCGTTATAAGCTATGACATGACACTTTGTAAGTGTCTTTGGCAGCCATTGTAGCTTCATTCTTGTGGGAGAAACTTGAAGAGAAAGCTTGAAAGGGACTGAGGAACGGGTAAAGTCTGAGAGAGGGAGAAGATCCTGTGAGGGGGGACTCAAGGGAGTATGGAGGGGGATTCCACACGGTTGCTCTGGCAGGCTTGCACCTTAATACCATCGGATTCAAGGCTTGTCTCGAGGAAAGTTCACCAAAGAAGAAGATCTCTTTGGTGTCAAAGGACCCGGCGACTCCGCCGCACTAGGGAAGGTGGAAGTAATTTTGTAAGGGCTTTTCCGCCTAGCTGTGGGGGCTAAATGAGAGACTTGTTTTAGTACAATACTTGGAGGGTGCCTCCAAGGAGTGGACATAGGTCAAGGTTTGACCGAAGCATTATAAATCCGGTGTGTTCTTTTCTTATTATTGCTTCCGCATTATTTTCTTACGTAATTTGATTTTTATGGTGATTTTGGTTTGAGTTTTATCTTTGGTTTTAAAGTTATCCAATTCACCTCTCTCTTTGTTAACCTTGGGCCAGTTCTATAGGGCTTAACATCCCTAACGAACTTTCAAGTGGTATCAGAGCACTTTCTAGTGCCATCTGAGCACTTTCATTGGAGATAATAAAAAATAACATTACTAGTAATCAAACTATTATACATAATCCAAATTTTATTAGAGTATTTAACAAATTTTATAGAAAAACTAAGCCATGAAGTAGTAACATCTAACTTATCAGATGAAATAAAAGGCTTAATTAAAATCAATAAATAAATATTATACACTCTATACAAATTCCAAACTCTATCTCTAAAATCTCCCCACCACCCCCAAATACCCCTCACATTCTATGTAAGAGCCTTAACTATTAATATCTTTAAAGTTTGTTCTCTAGTAGAATGAGGCGTAGATATTAAGGGATCTTTGATATTTCTACAAACATTTATAAATCTATCTCATCATTTAATTTAGAGTCACTATCCTTATTAGAGAAGATGAAGACTCAACATTAACATAGACACTTTTTGGTCCGTAGCAGTATGCACCATATTAGATTTAGGAAGAAATTCCCCTTCTTCACAATCATCATTTCTCGAAGCCATAGACTTGAATATGCTATTATCATTTTTAAATTCTTTGTTAATAATAAGAAGCAAAAGAGTTTTTGGTAATTGAGAATTTTGATTATCAACATTATGTAGCATTAAATTAACTGAAGTAAAGAGATCAGGATCACATCATTATCATTCAAAACATGCAGAGATAAGGGGTTTTTTAAAATAGAATGCAAAATAAAATAATCACTCATGGCATGACCAAGAACCTTACAATGAGTACAAAATTATGGCACTTTTTCAAACTCAGCCTTTTGCATATAACCAAAAGATTTAGACCCTACCCAAATTTCTTTAGCATGCTTTTTATTATATCTACCTCAACTTAAACCCTAGCCATAAAAGGCTGGGTCTTAGAAGTTGTGGCTTGATTGATCTGCAGAGGCTACCAAAAATAAAACCAAGTGCATGCAAAACCCGAGTATTAAAAAACTACAAACGAAGATTTAGAAAGGAAATCCATATTGGCATGATCAGAGATTCTTCCTTAATATCAAAAAATGGTATCCATTTAGGAAGACACATTTCACATTTGTTAATGTAATAAGATCTTCTAGCAAACACCCTACTATAGTCTAAATCATTAGATAATTGAATAGCAACATGACAAGGATTCAACAAACCAATAGAGTAAATATTAGAAAGTTTTAGATTACTAAAGAAATGACATACAGAATCCAAATTTTGTCTACGCATAAAAAATTTTCCAACCAAAGTAAATTGAAAGGGAGATGAAAGCTTAAGAACCTCATCATCAGACAAAAGCACTACCAACACACCTTAGAAAATTGAAGGAGTTAAGGGGATACAGTTTGACCAGCATATGTGCTACCTGACAAAATATATTTGAATGATCGGGAAGGAGGTTTTTTCCTCTTCATCCAAGCTAAACCGCCTTTTGCCAACGCCAGAATTTGGCGGGCCTTGATACTTACCAGGAACTGGCTCCATGGAGATACCCCATAGGTTTGACGATGAAGGTGCCACTATGACTTTGATGCCCAAAAAGGGCCTAGAGCTCTGAAGAATGCAAAATGAGTTTTCCAACCCAAAGATCGAGAGAAAAATGCAAGTGGAAACTAACCAAATTGAGGTACATTATTATATATTAATCCACATTGCTGTTGTTCATTTAAATGCTAATTCAATGATATTGATGAATTACAAAGTATTTATATTAAAAATATTGTATGATTATAACTTTTTATTGATTATTTTATAAATAATTAGTGGGAGCATAAGAGCTTGATGAATTAAATTGTGCTATCATAGGTATAAATATAATTGCTTGAGGTATAAAGGCCTAATACTATACAAGTGAAGCATTTGGGGCTGATACTGAATATATGAAATAATTGTGAGGTATAACGTATAAGGGCCTGATATTATATATGTAAAGCAATTGAGACTAATATTGTAAATGTGAAATACTTGGGATATGTAAGAGCCTGGTACTATATATGTGATGTACTTGGGAAGTATAAGGGCATGAAACTGTACATGTGAAGTATTTGGGATTCATGTTGAATATATACAGTAATTATAAGGCATAAGGGCTTGAAGAAATTTGATCTAATGAGTTTTATTGATGTGAAGTATTTTATTAAAGTGATATATTTATTTTAGTTGTTTTTATACTGTAATCTAATGCATGCCTTTACGCTAAATCTTTTTATTGATGTTGGGCTTGATATAATAGAATAATTAACATATTTAGACCTTGTATTAGTATTACTGTAGTAATGAACCTAATTACAAAAGTTTTATAATTATAATATATATTATTGATTTCATCATGATAATAGAATGACTTTTTTAATTATAATCTTTTAGTATTTTAAAAAAATATTTAGGTTTTGGATGACCTACTTAGTAGTTGATGCTCATTCTATTATATTTACATGAATAAATATCAGGACAGGAAAAAAAGAGAGAGAAAATTGAGTAAATATAGAGGTGATATATTCCACTTCATAGGTGCTTCTATTAGTTGTTATTTTTGAAATCATGTGGTGTTTTATGATGAAGAATGGAGTGATGTGTTATGATTGTTATGAATAAATATCTTGATTTTAACATCATGTGATCCAAATTGAAAATATATTGATGGTTTTAATTACTTTGTTTTGATGATGTATGTTTGTCTGTATGTGTGTGTGTGTGTGAAAAAAGCTCTTTTTAATTAACTAGATCTTTGGTTTTATCTATCATGCATCCAACACAGCATAACCCACTCGATAAAATGGTTGTGTCATGTGGGGTTATGATATTTTAAACTGGAGAGGATTATGATCTCAAGCTAGTTTTATAAGACTAGGGTGTTTGGATGCTTAAATCTCAGCCATTTGATATGATATAATGGTTAAGAATATCACGGATTTCCTATTCTTAAAGATCTACTCTAATTCTTAATGTAGATTTTAATACTTTAATGATTTTAATGATTCTACTAATTAATCAAGTAATTAAGAAAAAATATAAAGTTATTTATTTTTATATAAATATATTTTTATTTTCATTTTTTTATTTCATGAAAAAATGAGTTGAACACAATAAAATAAGGTTTTGTTTGTGTTAAGCTCATTTAAATATGAAGATAAGAATATGAGTTCATGTTCAATTCACTAACTTAATGATCAAAGTGAACATAAATTCCATAACTATCCAAGCATAAGTTATTCACAAAAGATGAGCTTTTGTTTATATCCCTAATCACTTTGACCCATATTCCTTAGACTTGGGGATTACCTCAGGGAAGGGTTATCTATATATTTTTATGGTTATTTCTTATCTACATTATGAGGGTGTGTGGGAGGTTGTGCTAGTACAAATTTTAGCTTATATTTTTTGGATTTATGTAAATACATTGACTATATTTATGTTCTTCTAATGATCATTTTAAATCTAACATATTATTTATCTTGAGATTGTTGATGGGCTTATTTAGGTGACATGAGGATTAATGAAGATGTTACTAGATCATAAAGTAAATGATATAAAAGTGTAATGAAACTATAGATGATAAATAGCAAAATGATTTTTTTGATGATTTAATCTTAATAAAATTATTAAAATGTAATTTAAAATAAATGATAACTAAAATAAACATAAAGCTTGCTAATGTATGTTCAATAATTTGTTTGTGTTACATGTCGTGGGAGAGATATGAGTAATTAACCCACATTGAATTTTATATTAGTTTGCATGTTATTTTAAAGTATAAATTAATTATTTTATAAAATTATATAGATATCTTATATTTATTATCAAATTATCTTCTCTTTTGAGATTTATTTTACTATATTGACCCAAATTTATAATATGAGCACTTATAACTCAAAATTTTCAATCAAAGGGACTATTTGAGCAAGAAAGTTTACTAATATGCTCACTCAATAATCACTACAATATATGGGTCACCACTTTCATTATTCTTCTAGATGCTTACAAAGAAGGATTGTTTTGGTGAAAACTATGTGCAATATGTTATGAATATTTCTCTTTGACTATATGTATCAAAGGCCAGCTATATGGAAGACTTTACTAAACTTATTTTGTTTTCTAAGGTTTAAATCTATATATCTTTTTTAGTTGAGGTAGGGTAGGGTGCAACTCTTAACCATCTAATTAAGTTTTATGTTTTTTATTTATTTAAATTTGTCTAAGAAATTATTCATCTCCTTTCAACATGCTTTTAGAGTTTTTTTTTTTGGGTTAAAACCCACCTACGGGCATACGCGTTAATATAGGAAAAAATTATATAGTCCTTAAAGGGATCTCTAGCTCACCACAGCTCATAGGAGAAACAAATAAAAGCATAAAGAAATCTAAGAGCCTGAGTTCCCTACTAAGCAGAATTACACAAAAATCTAGAAACATTCTAAGAACCAAAAAACAAAGGGCAAAAATAAGCACCATCAGCATATCCCTTCGAACATCACACGTACCCTGCACAAAACGAGCGTGGAGCTCCAAAAACTTGCAAAATAGGCTTGCAAGGACACTAGAAGAAAAATTAAACAAACAACAAAAATTATAATGCAAAATAGAGGACAAAAAATAGTAAATACTCCTTGGAATACCAGAGTGCCAGAAGAAAGGTAACTCATAAGAGGGATGGCCAAGACTGCAACCACAAAACCACCCCACCCAAAACAACTTCCAGGCAATACAGTAAGCCCCAGAGAAATTCAGCACAATGAGCATGGACCAGCAGAATAGAAATAGAGAAGAACTGCACAGCAAAACACACCACTGGCTGCCACCAGACGGAAAAACCCAGACAAAACCAGCAAACCTCCCAAAGAAACACCACTAGCACCAAATAGCCCAGCAAACAGAAGTAACCACCAACCTGCTACCCCCAACCGACCCCAAACACCACAAAGAGCAAGACTGAACACATCAAACAGAACACTGGAGGAAACCTCCAACTAGAAAATTAAAAACCATTAACATAAGGCACACTATTCTTATCAAAATTAATCAAGCCTTGAATCTGAACAGTAAGATTCTTGAAAGATAAATCCGTAACACCATTAAACTTACTACCAAGCAGAGCCATCTCCCGGGCAGCAGAATTGACCACAGGAGAAACAACACTATAGGAGCAGTTCATAGAGTCCAGAAAAAAACTTAATATTTCTGCGGGTATAGTAGAAAGAATACCCACAGCTGCTGCTATCCACTTCCAGCAGCGCTTTAAGGTCCACATTAAAATTACATTCCAAAACAATACTCTGAATATCCAAACCAGCACAAAGATAAAGCCAATGAAAAACAGCCAACAGGATACCACCAAGCATATCAGTTTCAACAGTTTTACCAGCAAACCCCAAAACATAAGCCCCATTGATTCCTAATTAAGCCACCAATGCACCAAATGTTCCCCTCCAAAAAAAATGTCAATATTCAGTTTAAAATAGTTGACATGAGGTCTAAGCCAATATAAAATCCTGTTCACCGGGTTGGCCTGAGAACAATCGTAATTAATCCCAAAACCCTTCATCATAAACAAAACCTTATCAAAGCTTTTATAAGAAATAAGATGAGCAGTAAATAGAGTTTTCACCTTCTCCTTAATTCTAAAAATAATACTATGATGATCCATCAAATTACCATTAAACCGAGAGTCATTTCTAGCCAACCAAATAAACCAAACAATAAGAAGGGGGATAACATTCCTAATATGACCCTTAACACAAACCATCAAATCCTCAAACAAATTCTGAACACAACAGTTAGGACCCCAAAAATTAACTTGAAAAAGGTCCTCAAAGTAATGCCACACCTTAACAGCAATAGAAGAGAAATGAAAACATGCTGTAAGCTTTCAACATTAGAACAACATTGACATTTAGAAGTAATAAACAGACCTCGTTTCCTAAGAAGCTCATCCGTAGGAATAAACTTCTTCAGAATTCTCCAATTAAAGATAGAAACCAAGGTAGAAATGCTCTTGTGCCATATCATTTTAAAAGGCTTGGCAAGATCCTTTTTATTTCTAAACACATGCCAAGCATCTTTAGTTCTGAAAAGACCATCTTTAGTAAAAGTACAATGTAAAACATCTTTAGCTAAACGGTTAAGAGAAATGTTAGAAATCAAATTAATAATAGAAACAGGAATAACAGAAGAAAGTTTATCCACATCCCAACCATTATCAGAAAAGAAGAAGTTTACCTTAATCGAACTCAAAGAATTAGAGTTAAGGAGAGCATCAAGGGAGTAACCATTAATCCAACGATCCTTCCCGAAGTAAACATTCCCCTCCCCAAGACCACAAGCTAAACAGGGCTCAACTTTCCACTTAATCTGAACCATATGATGCCAAACCTTAGATTGCCCTTTAGAGTAAAAACAATTGGAAGGGTGATGGTCCCCACAATACTTAGTCCTCATAAAATTAGCCCACAAAGAAGCATTAGCCCTTAAATTATACGACAATTTAATTAAAAGAAAAAGCAGAAGACATATCAGTCATGGATTTGTAACCAAGAACACCTTCCTGTTTAGTCCCACAACACTTATCCCACGATGACCAATGTATTTCAGAATTGATAGAATAACCTTTCCAAAAAAATTTATTGAGAATTCTATCAATACTCAAACACACCGTCTTAGAGGGAAAAAGAACTTGAAAATAATACACTGGAATAGAGGCAAGGACACTTTGGATAAGAACAAGCCTACCACCATAGCTCAAAAACTTGAAATCCCAAGTAGCCAAACGATTATGCACCTTGGAAATTAAATCATAAAAAAGAAAAGTCTTCTTTGTACCTTTAAACAAAGGAATGCCTAAATACTTTAAAGGCAAAATAGCTTGAGAGAAGCCTGTTAGGTTCTTGATATCCAAAATTCTATTATGAGGAACATTATTAGAAATAACAAAACCACTTTTGACTTTGTTAAAAACAAGGCCACTCACAGCTTCAAAGTGATCAAAAAAGCCCAAAACTTTAGAAACCCTATTCTTAGAAGCATTCATGAAAACAATGAAATCATCAGCAAAACATAAATGAGAAATGTTGATGCCACCCAAAGTTTTAAAATACAGACTAGGAAATTTACAGAACAAATCAGAAATCCCCCTAGACAAGTAATTGACAACAAGAATAAAGATAGCCGGAGAGATAGGATCCCCTTGCCTCAACCCATGAGAAGATTTAAAAAAACCGTGACTCTTGCCATTAAGGATGATAGAAAAGAAAGGACTTTCAATTCACAAGCTAATAATAGAAATAAACTTCTCATCAAAACCAAAAAATCTCAACATGTTATAAATAAAGCTCCAGTTAATGTTATCATACGCCTTAGCTATATCAAGTTTTAAAATCATGTTCCCCCTCTAGTCTTAATATCCAAGTCTTGACATAATTCTTGAGCAAGCAGGATATTATCCACAATAGCACAACCTTTAACAAACCCAATTTGATTAGGGGATATAAGATTAGGAAGAAGTAAAGAAATACGGTTCACCAAAATTTTAGAAATTAATTTGTAAAAACAGAGCATAAATTAATATCGGTCTAAAGTCATTCCAAGAGTTAACCTCATTACTCTTAGGAATCAAAGCAATAGAGGTAGAAGTGAAAAACTTCGAAATAGGAGAACCATTAAAAAAATCCATAACAGAACCATGAACATCCTCAGAAATAAACTGATATGAGTGTTGAAAAAACTTAACAGTATAGCCATCAGGGCCCGCCACAGAATTAACATTTATATCAAATAAAGTATTCTTAACCTCATCCAAAAGAGGGCACAAAAAAAGACTCCTATTCTCCTCTTGAGTCACAATATTAGGAATGAAAGAATGATCATCAATAGGAATAGGACAAAAATCATTATTAAGATGATTTTGAAAAAAAAATTAACCGTAAGATTAGCAATCTCCTCACCATTCTCGGTAAAGGAACCATCCACACAAGCAATTTTATGAATACCATTAATAGCATGATTTTTATTAACCAAAGCATGAAAATAACTAGTGTTATTGTCCCCTTCCACCAAGTGTTTAATAGCAGCCTTTTGTTTCCAATAAATCTCTTCCTGACATTGAAGTTTGCTGAGGTCCATTTTGGCCTCATTAAGGACAACATATTAGCAACCGTGGGATCAGTTTGACAACGATCCTCAAGAGCATTAATCTTCTCTTCCACCTCCTTAATATTGGAAAAATATTTTTGAAAACATTCCGGTTCCACCAATTCATAACCATCTTTAACCTTTTTAACTTAGCCCAAAGCCTAAGCATGCCAGTAATAGAGTTATCAGGGAAAATAGGAGCAGACCAATTAGTTTGAACCACATTAAGAAACAAATCATGAGTTAACCACATATTATGAAATCTAAAACGAGAATTCAAACCCACCATATTAAACTTGACATTAAGAAGCAGAGGGGAATGATCAGAAAGCGTACGACTCAAATGCACCACCTTAGAAGAGTTAAAAACATTAATCCAAGCATTATTAAAAATAACTCTATCTAATCGTTGCCAAAGATGACCCCGATTCCAAGTATATTTGTTACCCGAAAAGCCAATATCAATAAGATTACAATTCATAATCATATCATTAAAGTCCTCCATAGATTGGTAAATAGGATGAGAGCCCCCAACACGCTCAGTAAGATTAGTAATGGTATTAAAGTCACCACCAACCAACCAAGGCAAAGT
This sequence comes from Dendrobium officinale, assembly GCA_019514585.1. Classification (NCBI taxonomy): domain Eukaryota; kingdom Viridiplantae; phylum Streptophyta; class Magnoliopsida; order Asparagales; family Orchidaceae; genus Dendrobium; species Dendrobium officinale. Next base: position 18,662,688 of record CM033700.1, on the reverse strand, counting down.
GCAAATACTATGAAAATTATCAATTTGGTCCCACAATATTCTCCTAGAAAAATGAGAAGAAGCAACATAAACAAAAGAAGAAACACATTTGAAAATTCAAGGATTCAATATTACAATGAAGCACTTGAGGAAAATTCCCAATAACATCAATCCTAACAAAATCTTTCCAAAAAACCCAAATTTTGTTAGCAACATTAGCAAAAGCATGCTTAAAACCCAAAACTTTAGCAGTATTCAAAAGTTTATCCATAGAAATGAGAGGTTCAAGCAAGACAAGCACAGAAATATTATGAATACGACATAAATTTTTAACCCGAAGTTTCGAGGAAGGACACCCAATCCCCCTCACATTCCAAATAATCGTATTAAACATAAAAAAGAAAATTATTGAAAAGTATGTGAGCGAGTAGTCCTAGGCAATTGCAAAACAATGTTTCTAGGTTTTCTACCTCTCTTTACACAACCTTTAAAAAAGCTCTGATCATTATCCTCTGTAGCATAACATTTAGCATTAATTTCAATTTCCGTATTAGTAAAGGCATCACAATGATAATGATCAGTTAAAAGGATTTCATTGTTCATCTCACCCCCTGATGGATCCAATGCTGAATTATCACCTTCCAAAAACAAGACACCATCCTCCACAGTGGAAATGTTCCGCAGTCTTTGATCTGACAAAGAAATATCAGGATCATCATTAGTAAGAGGATACTCATCAAGATTAACAGTAGAATTGCAAGCAACAGTTGTATTAACATTATTATGACTCGTCTCCAAGGGTTTAGAGGAAACAACTTCCCCCACATCAAGAACAACAACCAAATCATCAGAACTGTTAACAATTTCAGCATTAACCCACTTATCTTGATCTAAAATATTATTAGCATCTTGTAAAGCAAGACTAGAAGGAATCTGCACCGCAATTCCTTCAGAAACCACATCATTATTAGAAGGGACAGAACTAATAAAAGCCGGTTTAGGAGCGTTAGATATGGAAGTGTTATGAATGACATTCTCTTCCCCCTCTTTGTCGCTATTAACAGTACCCAGATCCTGGTAATATCAAAAATCTGCTCCAGGATCGTCCAGGACGATCTGGATCGTCCTGGGACGATCAGTTGTAAGTTTGCTCCAGATTTTGCCCAGTTTTGCTCCAGGTGATTTTTTGTACATATCGTCCAGGCCGATTTGGACATCGTCCAGGCCGATCGGCACTGTAGAAAATATCGGCCTGAGCATAGTTCTGGGAATCGTCCAGGGCGATCGGGACGATCGAATTTTGGTCTGATCGTCCCGGGACGATCTGGCGATCGGCCGGGCCGATCTGAAGATTATAAAGCTGAAATCAGTCGTTTTGAAGAGAGAGAAAATCAAATTTTATAAATATAAATATCTGAGGAGAGAGAAACTCGAGAGATTTTTTGAGAGAAAAGTTGATTTTCGGGCGACGCGGAGCCGTTTTTTGTCCGAAGTGACTGTTCAGAATATTGCTTGTACGCGAGGTAAGGCACATTCCGCCTTTCTCAATTTTCAAGTTCCGACGAGTTTGGCGATATATTCTGTCCGGATTTTGTTTCCGTTACGGTTTTTTCATCCGTATCTTTTGATTGGTTCAGTTTTTTTCCGCGTAACTTTCTGTATATTGTTGACGTGCCGAGTGTGCACATTTTGGTTATTTTCCGAAGATTTTTATCCGGGTATTTTTGATTCGGCGGAGTTTTTCGTAGACTACAATTTTCTGTGAAATGGTAAATTCTCTGTGCAGTAGAATAAGTGTTCTGGAATGTGATTATCTATATTCTGTGCGAATTTGGTAAATTTTCTTTACAGGAAATTTTGTGTAAATTCTGTCTACTGCCGTTGTGCTGCCCGATTTTTATCTGATTTCTGATTTGTCCGGATTTCTTCTGAATTGAAATGCTATGTGTATAAGCTATAAAAAGGGAGTTATAAGGGGCCTGAATCCTATGAGATTCAGTTAGTATCTGGGAAATCTGAAATGAGCTCAAATCTGAAATTCTGAAATCAGTTCTGTTCCGGATCCGATGAATTCTGTTCTGGTGCTATAAGCACATTTGTTCTGGTGCCGTGAGCACAAAGGGAGGCATAAGGGGCCTGGATCCTATGCGATTCAGTCAGTGTCTGGGAAGGGAGGCATAAGGGGCCGGAATCCGTAGAGATTCCTTCAGTGTCAGGGCATTTAGCTATGAATTAAATATTTGATATCTAATATCTGATTTGTTCTGATTCTGATTTCTGTATCTGTTCTGTAAGCAATTGTGATTCTGATCTGTTCTGTTTCTGATTTCTGACTTTTATTTCCGTACAATTCTGTTCCGATATAATCTGAATTTCTGATTTCTGTACGATTCTGACTCTGTTGATTTATTCTGTTCTGATTTGTATTCTGAGGTGATCTGATCTGTACGACTCTGATTCTGATTTGATATATGTCCGTATAAGTTCTGGTTTGATTCTGTTCTGATTCGAGATCTGATTCTGTTCTAATTTCTGATTGGATTTCTGTCTGATGAGTTTGGTTTTGGATTCTGAGAATTTTGATTGGAGGTCTGTTGCTTTGCTGAGCTGTTGAGCTCACTCTTGTTTTCTGGTGGTTTTCAGGTTCTGGGAAAGGGAAGGAAGTCCAGGAGTAGAGTTCTGAGTTCTGATCCGTATAGGTATTGTTTTACTTTTGATTTTTGTACGGTCATGGCTTTTCTTCTGTGTTTATTCTGCTAGCCATGTACCGTATTTGTAGATGATTGTTTTGAGGAAAAGAAAGAAAATATAGATGTTTTGTTCCGCTGCATTTGGTGACTTATAGTAGCTCTGTTGTTCTGTGTTTGTGTGTCTGTTGAGTTAATTATTTTGGAAGATTCAGTTCAGAACCAAATTCCAAAGCCAGATCCTGGATAAGAAGGTTCTGTCGCGATCCGGCTCGGGCGGGATCCGTCCCCGTCGGGTCGGGTCGTGACAAACTTTAGTGGTATCAGAGCACTGGTTTTGGAAACTGGTTGGATTGTAAAACAGAGCTATAGGAAGTGATCAGTGAGTCTGTCTGGGGATAGTTTTGGGTCGTTTGGCTTTTTATTGTGTTGTTTTTGTGTTGTTTTTGTGATAGTTTTTCGGATTTTTCTGGATTTTCTGTATGGATCAGCCAGACCCAGACATGACAGACGGGCAGAGTGCTAGTCAGGCAGCACCAGTGGGGAGTACAGCCCCAGTGGCCGGTGCAGATACACTGTCTCAGTTTGCTACGCTTGTTGCTCAGATGATGAGCGAGACCCAGAGCAGAGCTTCTACTGTCAGATCTGAGGACATTGATAGACACCTGCAGTTATTTTTGAGATTGAAATCCTCCGAGATTTGAGGGCGCTGTTGAGCCCAGAGCAGCCGAGGAGTGGCTGAGGAGATTGGAAAAGACTTTTGACGGGATGCAGTGTCCTGCAGACAGGAAGGTTCCGTTGGCTGTTTTTTCTGTTGGATGGAGAGGCTGAGCACTGGTGGGAAGGCCAGCAAGCAGCCAGATTTCAGGGCAGGCTGAACTCTTTGATTACCTGGGAAGAGTTCACTGAAGTATTTCGAGAGTGGTTTGTTCCCCCTTCTGCACGACAGCAGATGCAGGAGACTTTTCTGAGGCTGGTTCAGGGGAGCAAGACGGTGATGCAGTATGAGGCTGAGTTTACTGCCTTAGCCAGGTACGCTCCGCAGCTGGTTAGCACTTCTGCTGAGAGGTGCTACAGATTTCTGAGAGGGCTACGAGACACTTTGAGGCAGCCTCTGATACCATTCAGGATTACTGATTTTGCTGAGCTTGTGGAACGAGCTCGTCTGATAGAGAATGACATGACAGCTACTCAGCAGCGGTGGACTACGAGTAGGAAGAGATTTGGAGGTGAGACTTCTGGCAGTGGTTCCTCTGGAAAGAGGAGATTTATAGCTGGTTCTGGATCTGTTGATTCTAGGAGGAGTGGAGGATCGTCTGGTACTACTACCAGTATGACGAGTTCTGGATCTGTTAGTTCGGCACCTGTGTGCCAGAGTTGTGGACGGCGACACCATGGCCAGTGCTACAGGATGGCTGGTCTTTGTTTCAGATGTGGTCAGCCTGGACATAGGATTGCAGAATGTCCACAGGCTGGATTTGATCGGCGTTCTGAGTACCGATCAGAGGGTTCTGTCAGACCTGTCAGTTTAGCAGGAAGACCGAGGACTGTTCCTCCTCGTCCTGAGGGATTTTCTGGTAGAGGTGGTAGTACTAGTTCTGGACCACGGAGACCACCTACTGTTCAGAGAGAGCAGAGTAGTTCTGTTGCTTCAGCTCCTGCTCCAGTTCAGCCACGAGTTTATAGCCTGAGTCAGCAAGAGGCTCGTGATGCTCCGGATGTTGTGACAGGTACGGTTTACATTTCTGATCAGCCCTGTCGTGTTTTGTTTGACTCTGGAGCGAGTCATTCTTTTCTGTCCGAGCGGTGTTTTGAGACTTTACATTCGAATTCGATGGTTTTACCGGTTTCTTTGTCTGTGATTTTACCGGCTGGAAATCCGTTGATTGCTCAGAAATTTTGTTTGTGTGAGATTGACATTGCTGGCAAGAAGTGGAAAGCTAGTCTCATTTTGTTGCCGATTTCGTCTTATGACGTGATTTTGGGAATGGATTGGCTGAGTCGGTATGAGGCTCAAATTGACTGTCTGAAGAAGCAAGTGAGTTTGCTTGTGGCTGGAGAGAGAGTTGTATTTCAGGGATTACGAGGTGTTCTTTCCAGTTTGATTTCTGCGTTGGAGGTGAGCAGAATGTGGAGGAAAGGATGCCCAGTATTTTTGGCTTCGGTGCGGGATTTGAACCTGGAGGTTGGTTCTATTTCTGAGATCCCAGTGGTACGGGAGTTTGCTGATGTTTTTCCTGAGGAGTTGGTTGGTTTACCTCCGGATAGAGAGGTGGAGTTCTCTATCGATGTTTTTCCGGGTACAGCTCCTATATCAAAAGCTTCGTACAGGATGGCACCGAAAGAACTTTCTGAGTTGAAAGTTCAGCTTCAGGAGTTGGTTGACAGAGGTTTTGTCCGTCCTAGTGTTTCGCCTTGGGGAGCACCTGTTTTGTTTGTGAAGAAGAAGGACGGGACACTCCGTATGTGTGTGGATTACAGAGATTTGAACAAGGTCACGATCAAGAACAAGTATCCTTTACCTCGGATTGACGACTTGTTTTTGACCAGCTTTCCGGATCTTCAGTATTTTCGAAGATTGACTTGAGATCCGGATATTATCAGGTGAAGGTGAAGGAAGCGGATGTAGTGAAGACTGCTTTCAGTACTCGGTACGGGCACTACGAGTTTTTGGTTATGCCTTTTGGGGTAACCAATGCGCCTGCGATTTTCATGGATCTGATGAATCGAGTATTCAGGAAGTTTTTTGGATCAGTTTGTGATCGTCTTTATTGACGATATTCTGGTATATTCTGCTTCTGAGGATGATCATGCCAGACACACTGAGGATTGTGTTGGAGACTCTGAGGCGGAATCAGCTGTATGCCAAGTTCTCCAAATGTGAATTTTGGTTGAAGAGTATGTCTTTTCTGGGGCATGTGGTGAGTGGAGAAGGTATTTCTGTGGATCCCCAGAAGATTCAGGCGGTTGCTGATTGGCCAAGGCCGACTACGGTATTTGAGGTACGTAGTTTCTTGGGCATGGCCGGATATTATAGGAAATTTGTGAAGGGATTTTCACAGATTTCGACTCCTCTGACGAGACTGACTCAGAAGTCAGTACCTTTTGTTTGGACACCGGAGTGTGAAGCTAGTTTTCAGAGATTGAAGGATTGTCTGACTTCAGCTCCAGTGTTGGCACTTCCGTCAGGTACGGAAGGTTTTCAGGTGTTCAGTGATGCTTCACTGAAAGGTTTGGGTTGTGTGCTGATGCAAAATGGAAGGGTAATTGCTTATGCTTCGAGACAGTTGAAACCACATGAGAAGAATTACCCGACACATGATCTGGAGTTAGCTGCTGTTGTTTTTGCTCTGAAGATTTGGCGTCATTATCTGTATGGCGTCAGATGTGAGATTTTTACTGATCATAAGAGCCTGAAGTACATTTTCACTCAGAAGGATCTGAATCTGAGACAAAGAAGATGGCTCGAGTTGATCAAGGACTATGACTTGACTATTCAGTATCAGCCTGGGAAGGCGAATGTGGTAGCGGACGCTCTGAGCAGGAAGTCTTCTGGATTATCAGGTTTGCAGCTTACTTTTGATGATTTTCTGATTCGAGACATGGAGCGATTGCAGTTGGAGGTGATTTCCTCCAGTGATTTGGAGTTGGCTCAGATGAGTATTCAGTCTTCTTTAGAAGCACGGATTCAAGAAGCCCAGAAGTCAGATTCTGATTATTCGAAGTTGATTGCTCAGATTGGATCTGGTAAGACTCCTGAACTTCGAATTTCTGATTCTGGTGCTATTTTCTGTAAGAACAGGTTGTGGGTACCTGTGTTCGGAGATTTGAGGCAGGAGATTCTGTATGAATCTCATTTTTCTGGCTACACTGTTCATCCAGGCAGTGGTAAGATGTATGCTGATATGAAGCTTTTGTTCTGGTGGCCTGGGATGAAAAAGGATGTGGCAGAATTTGTGTCGAGATGCGAAGCCTGTCAGTTGGTGAAGGCAGAGCATCAGCGACCAGGTGGACTGTTGCAGTCGTTGCCTATCCCTGAGTGGAAGTGGGAGGAGGTGACGATGGACTTTGCGATGGGTTTTCCTCGATCACGGCAAGGACATGATGCCATTTGGGTAGTCGTAGATCGATTGACGAAGTCAGCCCATTTTCTTCCGATCAGACAGACCGATCCGGTGGATCGTTTGGCACAGATTTATGTGAAGGAAATAGTCAGATTGCACGGTGTGCCTCGAGTGATTGTTTCTGATCGAGATGGACGGTTTACTTCCAGACTTTGGAAAGGTATTCAGCAAGGCTTGGGTACGAAACTGCATTTCAGTACAGCCTTTCATCCTCAGACCGATGGGCAGTCTGAGAGGACCATTCAGGTGCTGGAAGACCTGTTGAGGCTTTGTGTTCTGGACTTTGGCGGAAGCTGGGAAGATCATATTCCGCTGATTGAATTTGCTTACAACAACAGTTTTCAGTCCAGTATTGGTATGGCACCGTACGAGGCTCTGTATGGCAGGAAGTGTCCGTACTCCTTTGACTTTGACTGAGATCGGAGATAGACAGGCTTTGGGTGCCACTTTTGCTGATGAAACTGCTCAGAAGATCAATTTGATAAAAGAAAGATTGAAAGCGGCTCAGGATCGACAGCAGAAGTATTATAATCAGAAGCACAGGTTCGTTGAGTTTCAAGTTGGTGACTTTGTGTATGTCAAAGTCAGCCCGATGAAGGGTGTGAGCAGATTTGGTCAAGTGAGTAAGCTGAGTCCAAGGTATGTTGGACCGTTTGAGATTTTGGAAAGAATTGGAAAATCTGCTTACAGACTGTTGCTTTCTGATTCGATGCCTGATGTGCACAATGTATTTCACGTATCCACTCTGAGGAAGTGGGTTTCAGACTCTGGGAAGAAGGTATCAGCTGATGAGGTGGAGATTCAGGAGAATCTGGCGTACAAGGAAGAGCCAGAGTTGATTTTAGCGTACGACGTCCGAAAGTTAAGAAATAAAGAGATTCCGATGGTTAAAGTCCAGTGGAAGCACCGGACTGCACGAGAAGCAACTTGGGAAAAGGAGTCTGACATGAGACGGTCGTACCCGTACTTGTTCTGACTGTGTTTGGATTGGATAATGTCGAGGACGACATTTTTTTTGAAGTTGGGAAGATTGTAATATCAAAAATCTGCTCCAGGATCGTCCAGGACGATCTGGATCGTCCTGGGACGATCAGTTGTAAGTTTGCTCCAGATTTTGCCCAGTTTTGCTCTAGGTGATTTTTTGTACATATCGTCCAGGCCGATTTGGACATCGTCCAGGCCGATCGGCACTGTAGAAAATATCGGCCTGAGCATAGTTCTGGGAATCGTCCAGGGCGATCGGGACGATCGAATTTTGGTCTGATCGTCCCGGGACGATCTGGCGATCGGCCGGGCCGATCTGAAGATTATAAAGCTGAAATCAGTCGTTTTGAAGAGAGAGAAAATCAAATTTTAAAAAAAATAAATATCTGAGGAGAGAGAAACTCGAGGATTTTTTTGAGAAAAGTTGATTTTCGGGGCGACGCGGAGCCGTTTTCGTCCGAAGTGACTGTTCAGAATATTGCTGTACGCGAGGTAAGGCACATTCCGCCTTTCTCAATTTTCAGTTCCGTCGAGTTTGGCGATGTATTCTGTCCGGATTTTTTTTTCGTTACGGTTTTTCGTCCGTATCTTTTGATTGGTTCAGTTTTTACCGCGTAACTTTCCGTATATTGTTGACGTGCCGAGTGTGCACATTTTGGTTATTTTCCGAAGATTTTTGTCCGGGTATTTTTGATTCGGCGGAGTTTTTCGTAGACTACAATTTTCTGTGAAATGGTAAATTCTCTGTGCAGTAGAATAAGTGTTCTGGAATGTGATTATCTATATTCTGTGCGAATTTGGTAAATTTTCTTTGCAGGAAATTTTGTGTAAATTCTGTCTACTGCCGTTGTGCTGCCCGATTTTTATCTGATTTCTGATTTGTCCGGATTTCTTCTGAATTGAAATGCTATTTGTATAAGCTATAAAAAAGGGAGTTATAAGGGGCCTGAATCCTATGAGATTCAGTTAGTGTCTGGGAAATCTGAAATGAGCTCAAATCTGAAATTCTGAAATCAGTTCTGTTTCCGGATCCGATGAATTCTGTTCTGGTGCTATAAGCACATTTGTTCTGGTGCCGTGAGCACAAAGGGAGGCATAAGGGGCCTGGATCCTATGCGATTCAGTCAGTGTCTGGGAAGGGAGGCATAAGGGGCCGGAATCCGTAGAGATTCCGTCAGTGTCAGGGCATTTAGCTATGAATTAAATATTTGATATCTGATATCTGATTTGATCTGATTCTGATTTCTGTATCTGTTCTGTAAGCAATTGTGATTCTGATCTGTTCTGTTTCTGATTTCTGACTTCTGTTTCCGTACAATTCTGTTCCGATATAATCTGAATTTCTGATTTCTGTACGATTCTGACTCTGTTGATTTATTCTGTTCTGATTTGTATTCTGAGGTGATCTGATCTGTACGACTCTGATTCTGATTTGATATATGTCCGTATAAGTTCTGATTTGATTCTGTTCTGATTCGAGATCTGATTCTGTTCTGATTTCTGATTGGATTTCTGTCTGATGAGTTTGGTTTTGGATTCTGAGAATTTTGATTGGAGGTCTGTTGCTTTGCTGAGCTGTTGAGCTCACTCTTGTTTTCTGGTGGTTTTCAGGTTCTGGGAAAGGGAAGGAAGTCCAGGAGTAGAGTTCTGAGTTCTGATCCGTATAGGTATTGTTTTACTTTTGATTTTTGTACGGTCATGGCTTTTCTTCTGTGTTTATTCTGCTAGCCATGTACCGTATTTGTAGATGATTGTTTTGAGGAAAAGAAAGAAAATATAGATGTTTTGTTCCGCTGCATTTGGTGACTTATAGTAGCTCTGTTGTTCTGTGTTTGTGTGTCTGTTGAGTAAATTATTTTGGAAGATTCAGTTCAGAACCAAATTCCAAAGCCAGATCCTGGATTAGAAGGTTCTGTCGCGATCCGGCTCGGGCGGGATCCGTCCCCGTCGGGTCGGGTCGTGACATAGCAAACCAACATTAAAGGAACCTGAGAGTTTCAAACAATGAAAAAAATTCTGAATAACATCCAAATTCGGCCTCCGTAGCATAAACTTACCAACGAGAGTGAAAGAAAAGGGAGCAGCCAGTTGCTGAACAACAGCATCATCGAATAAAAGATCAGGACAACCCTTAAAAGGAGCATGCACAAATTGGACTTTCGAAGCCGAAGAAGATGAGCCACTAGATACAACATCCTTAAAAGATCTGGTTTTACCAGTAAGGATCGGAGGAACAACTGGGGTAGACGACGTCGGAGACGTCATCGCCCCCCCACCCAACGAAAGCAAAAAAAAAACCTCAAACCACGAAAAGCCGGACACCAAGAAAAAACAGGGCAAAAAAGCAGAGAAACCGCCGACAAGAGGGTCCAGAGAAAGGAACGAGTTTACTAGTGAAGAGGCTAAACGAGGAAGGCAAGAAGACAGATCAGAACCTTAACGAAGAGCCTCGACCAACGAAACAACGAAATCGCCACAAAATCGCCCCAGAAGCTCAGACGAGGCGGCTAGGGTTTCTCTCTTTTTGATAGGATATAAGTTTTGACATGCTTTTAGAGTTATTGTTCATGATCATCTATAAATGACTTACAAAAAGTTATATTTCAAACATCACAAATTTTAATACAAATTAGATGAAGATGAGTTATCCCTTAAATATATTTATATAAGCAATTCCTTAAATCTTTTTTCTCCAATTAATATGCATAGGCCCATGAACCAAGGGGAGATTAACTTTGTTATCTCTTTTTTGTCTTGTTATTAAGAGACTTGAATAGTCATATGTCTATTTGAGGAGCAATCAAATCAATAAATAACATGTTGTATTTGTTATGCTATTATTATATATTTAAGATAGTAAAATACTATGATAAATTTTGGATAATTAAGCTAATTATCACATTAGGAAGATAAAGATAAATACCACCATGATCTTACTAACATTGCTAGCCTAAGAATTTTGTGTACACAAACTTCTAAGGATCATTCGATGGAAAGATTAGAGAGAAGATACAGTCCTGAGTACGTCTTCTTAGTAGTTTGCATGAAGCACACGGAGAAGTCCATCCCATTTGTTCTTATGGATCTTAAACAAATAAAGGAATTTTTCTTGTAAGTTTTTAAAGGATGGTGAGAGTTAGGTAGATGTATATTGGCTAATTTACTTGACTTAAAAGATTTGAAAATGGAAGTTGGATGGTTGTGCATATATATATATTTTAAGCTTTAAAAGGTAGGTAGAAATAGTAATGACTAAAACTATTGATATAAATTAATTAGAAAATCTTAGAGTTTTGAGAAAACATTGAAATAATTATGTGACTTTATTCAGATATATTTTTAACTCTAGCTAATGGAGATGTAGTCATGCAGATGTTAAAAGGGATAATATTTTTAATGATTAGGAATCTTAGTTCCAACTCATACAATAAACATATGGAATTTAAAACTGCATTATGTTCACCAAGTGCATGTGGTGAGGACCATTAAACAAGTCTATCAAGTATGATTATTTGATTGGTAAATAATATATGGTGTGTGTGAATTTTTTATGTGTATAAATATTTCCCATCACCTTAACAGTTATTATGTTAGAAGTGAAGTTTTTAACAGAGAAGAAAGAAAAAAAGAGGAAGCTTCTAAAGAGAATTATATTTTGGTATTTTTGTAAAGAATAATGAAATAGAGTTTATAAGAAATTAACTTTGTGTGATAAATTTTTAGTATTAATTCATTTTAGCTTAGTATTATTTTTATTTTTATCATCTTCTCCATAATTAGGATTCCTTTAGCCATTAATATAATCTTTTTAACTTATATACTTGGTTAATTAGTCCATCTTAGCATTATCTAAACTAAAAAAAAAAACCACACTATTTTTTATTAGAGAAAAGTACTGAGCAAATAAAAAATTCACCGCTTTTCCAACATTATGAAAGAAGGCGATATCAGTAGGAGTCATCATTTTCAATCCTTCCAAGTTCACCTCAAGATTAGCTTAGAATTAACTTGCTTTTAGGGTTGCATTCTTACAACTAGCAAGTGGCTAAAAATCTCAAGCTCAAACTTACCACGTGAACGCGCTTCCTACATATTGCCTCTCAACTAGATTAATTCATAGCTTTCAAATCATCAATCATCTAATTGAGATTTCATTACAAGGCAACTGAAACCAACAAAAGCTAACTAAGAAAACAATAACACAACCTAACATTTCCTTACAACAAGAAAGAAAATTAACTACAATGCTAATTAAATAATTATGTCCATAGCGACTCTCTCTTGAGTGGGTCTTGACCAACATTACTTGTAGATGCAAAGTTCATTAGCTGGGGAATAGGATTAAGAAGAGAGTTATCATTATGAGGAGATATCATATTTTGTTGGTGGTGGTTTTCATGAATCAAGGGTTGATCTTGTTGCATCTGTATGCAGAGAATTTCAGCTTGGGCAACAGCTAACTGCATTTGGAGCTGAGACACTTGATTCTGAAGGTAAGAGATGGCTCCCACGCAACCATAGACCGGATCTCGCATTCTTGCATTAGCTTCATAGACAAGGCTGCTCACTGCATCAGCTCTTTGATGAATTGGAAGCTCCTGCATGCATTCACCAAATTGTATATATATGTTAGCTATCATGGTTTTGCTATATAGTTTAGTCATGAGAATATATCGTCTTTACATTCACTTAAGTCTAATATATTTTCAATAATTTGTTTGTGTCATTTATCATGGAATATAAGAGTAATTAACCCATAATGAATCTTATATTAGTTTTTTTTTGTGTTATTTTATAGTGCAAATTAATTATTCTATAATATTCTATAAATATATTATATTTATAATCAAATTATCTTCTCTTTTGAGATTTATCTAACTATATTGACCCAAATTTATAATAGGAGCACTTCCAAGTCAAATTTTTCTTCCAAAGGGACTATTTGAGAAAGAAAATTCACTAAAATGCTCACTCAATAATCACGAAAAATTATGGGCCACCACTTTCATTCTTCTTTTAGATGCTTACAAAGAAGAATTTTTTTGGTTAAAACTATGTGCAATATGCTATTAATAATTTTAATTATATCAAGGGCCAGCTATATGGAAGACTTTACTAAATTTATTTTGTTTTCTAAGTTTTAAATCTTTCTTTTTTGGTTGAGGTAGGGTACGTAGGGCTCAACTCTAACCATCTAATCATGCTTTATTCTATAATTAGTTATTTATTAAATAATTAAGTCTATGAAATTATTCGTCTCCTTACATTATGCCTTGAGAGTTATTGTTCATAATCATCTATCATTGAGATACAAAAACTCATATTTAAAATTCAGAAATTTTAACACAAATTAGATGAAGTTCAGTTATCTCTTAAATATATTTATAAAAGTAATTCCTTATATCATTTTTCTCCAACAAGCAGAGGCTCAACCAAGGGCCAAATACTTAGTTACCTCATTGTTCTCTAGTTATTGAGAGATTTGAATCATCATATCTCTATTTGAGGAGTCAACTCAACAAAACATGTTATATTTTTTATGCCATTATTATATAATTTACGTACAGAGTAAAAAATATGTAAGTTTAAGGATATTTCAGCTAATTATCACATTAAGTAGATAAAAATAAATACCTGCCTGCAACATCTTACTAACATTACTAGCTCCAAAAACCTTGTGTACAATAGCAAACTTCTGAGGATCATCAGATGGAAAGAATGGGGAGAAGATACAGTCCTTAGTACATCGTCTTCTTAGTAGTTTGCAAGAAGCACATGGAGAATTACCTCCCATTTGTTCTTCTGGATCTTACACAAAGAAAGGAATTTTTCTTGTAAGTTGAAGGATGGTGAGAGTTAGGCGGATGTATATTGGCTAATTAACTTGACATAAAAGAGATGGAAATGGAAGTTGGATGAGTGTGCTTATTTATAGTTGAAGCTTTAAAAGATAGGTGGAATCAATGAGGACTAAAACTATGGAGATAAATTAATTAGAAAAGCTTAGGGTTTCAAGAAAACATTGACATAATTATCTGTCTTTATTTGGATATATTTTTAACTATAGATGTTGACAGGGATAAAATTCTTAATGATTAAGAATCTTAGTTCCAACTCATACAATAAACAATTTAAAAAATTTAAAACTGCATTATGTTCTCCAAGTGCATGTGGTGAGGACCATTAGACAAGTCTCTAACGCGTATGCAGCCTTTAATTTGCAAATATGCCATGTATTAATACATTTAGCTTTAGGATGGTTGAATAAATTGGCAAGGAGAAACTTAAGGTCATAATGTTTCTATCGAAATTTTGTTTTGAATATTATAAGATGTACTCCTTTGAAATGGGAAGGCTGATTTTGTAAGATATTTCTTCGTATAATTTTGCTAGATTAAGTTGCATGAGTGTATTTGATTTAGTATTTTATAATGTATTTCAAAAAATATATGAATATAAGAATATCCAGAGATTATCCTTTACCTATTAATTTAATTAGCGTATAGTTAAGGAGTATGGTTCCACTACAAATAAGTTGATAGGAGTTGTAACGGTCTCCTTCGACCACACTAAAACTAGTGGAAAAAGAGTTATAGTGCTTCTCCTTCAATGCTAGACTTCAATAATTTAATTTACCGCCATGCCAGAGCTGCAGAAGCTTAAGTAAAAATGAAGAAAGGAACCTGCAGTGCCACGCTTCTAGTTAATTTTGCTCGTCTTTACATGCATTTATTAACCAAGGAATAGCGTTTATTTAATCGAATTATACTTTGTTATAGAAGGCTTTAGTTTAGCTTTCACGTTGCCTGTTGATTCCTCTTTTTAGATCAGGAAAGTTTCTCCATTTTGTCTTTTCTCTAACTTCTCTCGTAGATAGAGATATGGACAAATTAAATGACCATGGTTTGGAAATGGTGTAAACCCTAACCCTTGGGTGTCGAGAGAGAGAGAGAGAGAGAGAGAGAGAGAGGACCTCGACGTGAATGTTTGTTGCAGACATTCACATGGGCACGTATTAATCCATATATTGTTACAAGAGATGGTGGAGATTTAATTCGTGGTTAATGAACTCATCAAAGTACTCGATTCTGTGTATTTATGACACAAATATTAAATATATGATAACCATGCTTAATTATTTCAGCTTGGAAAGGCTTCAGCACCACCATGATATACTTTAGTGCTTTTACTTTCTCACTTTTTAACTAATCATATAGTTCTTGTGCAGTAATCTGGTAGAGGCAACGTTAGGTTCGGATGGAGCATGCAATAAGCTGAAATATTTTGGGCTAATTTGTTATTATATAGTAGAAACTTGGCGTTTGTAAGACACTCTTCATCTCAGGCGACGACCATGGTGTAGCTTGACTACATGGTAAAATGAATTGTCTTTCAGTCAGTATAGAAAGTGAGAGAGAGAGAGAGAGAGAGAGAGAGAGAGAGAGAGAGAGAGAGAGAGAGAGAGAGAGAGAGAGAGAGAGAGAGAGAGAGAGAGAGAGTGTTTGATTGATAATTCTAGTTGTTACTATGCACTTAAGAAGCCACAAGTCATGAGTAGATTGACTGCTCAGAATTCCAGTAATCTCTGCATAAAATGTTTGCATGTTTTCTTCCATTTCTTTTTCTTCCTGTTGGGCTTAGATTACTATCATCAATTCTCCAATTCAATCTTAATTCTTGTTGCTCTGATTATGTGGTTTGCTGCCACTTTCATTCAATTTTCTCAAACTTCTGAAGGGTCCGTACACAAGTCTTTAGAATTTGAATCATATATAGCGCTGCCTCATTTGGCGTCAAAATATATGCATTTAACAATCTATATGGATATTAATCAACACAATATCATATTACTGAATAATACATTTAATATTAATGAAAAACATTACTTTAATATTTTAATTGGCCCAACAAAAAACTTTTCATTATATCTGCTTCATCTTTAGGACAAAAATAAAGAAATTCTTATTTTGATTAGTATATTTATTTCCTTGTTTATGGGTGTTAGAGATAAGACATTTATTGAAGGCCGTATTGATAAAAGAACTTGAGATAACGAAGATTTATCTCATAAGCTCAATTGCCATATACAATTAGTGATGCTTCAAGATTTGGTCAATGGCCATATGGAAGTTTAGCTTCTGTTCTTAATCTGTCGTTGAAACATTTAATGCTCAGTTTGTTGTCTTTCTGACAAACTATTCTTTTCCTCGGTAAAAAATTCCCACCACTCGCTGCCAAATTGTCACACTAATCCACGTTACAAAACTATTCAAGTTTATTTCAGTTATGGAAATGTTTCACTGATGAGCTGATCATTACAAGCCAAACTCCCTCACTCTTGTTTTTTTTTTTTTTTTCTATTTTTTTTTATATTTAGACCAATTAAAAAAAAATTCATATACACATCACATAAACAAAACTAAAACTCAAGACTTCTTCTTTTTGAAAAAAATTATGAACTTCGTGTTAATTATTCAAAAAAGTTACTAGTCCTTAAAGCAAATCCAAGACCTCTTGATTAATAATCAAAGCTTCCAACCAACAGATGTGTTGCGTAACTCCATCCTAAACATAAACTCCTCTAACTTGATCTGTCATTCTAGAATCTCTACCTACTCTCTTGAATAGTTGGAGTACCATTTACAAAACCTTTGTTAAATGGCAATTAACAGGGCCTCTATGTGATTCGACAAAAGCACTCAACTTCACAAAACTCTTCCAAGATCTACTTGACGTAATCTATAAATCCTAAAGTTCATAAATAAAAAGCCAAGCTAAAGTTATCTTAAATTTCATTGGTGATTCAAAGATTATCACAAAATTGTTACAATGTAATCTCAAATTAATAAATAAAGAAAAATATGTACAATACAAAGCACCTTTACATAATTTCTAAATATTGATGCAACAAGATGGAAAACTTTCAAGAATTGTTTTGCTTGATGAACTATTTATTTTAATTAGAAGCTTCACAAGAATCTTGCAATGAAAGCTTTTCAAATTCAAAAGTTTTTTCATTCGCTTAGAATGATTACATATATGACAATTAAGTTCTCCTGTAAAATAAGCCTTTAAAACTATTAAAAATATTCTCTCCTCTACCAAACGGATAATAGACGTATAACGATGGGACCCTGGCTTGTACTCACTTGGATGCTATGTGATAATTTATTTTTTAACATAACGTAATAAATATTAATCCAACCTAAATGATATAATAAAAATTATCACGTAAATTTTTTTTTTTTTTTTTTTAAAAATTATCACGTAAATAATTTAATGAATCTAATGAACTTAAAATTAAGACAAAATTCATTAAATTATATAGGATTTCCTTTTCAATGATAAGTAAAGAGATTAATTAAAAGAATTTGGCATATCTCATAAGCTCATGAGCTCAACACATTGCTCATTTAAACATAAACTACGTATATCCATAAAAAAATTTCATAAAATATGTATGCAATTAGTCCCTGACATGATGCTGACTAATGATCAGAAATCTTCAACCTAAGGTCATGGTTTGATAATCAGTAGAAGTTAGAAACACAACAATAGAGGGAATCGTATTAATGAGATCCGACATCAAATTAAAGCTCTAGAGATTATAAAAGCAAGAGAGGTACAGCTACTGAAGCAGTGAAGTGTTGGAAATAAAAAAAACTCAAAATGGAATCAAAAGTTGAAACTACAAGTTTCCATTACCCGAGTCTTATGCCCACTTCGCATTAAATGCCCTCACATGTTGGCTTCAACTCCACTCTTCTTCTTCGCTTCTCTTTCAAGTGACACAGCTAGCTAGTTCTCTCTCATCTTTCTCTCTCTTTATATCAAGGTCCTTCTTAATTTAATGATATTATAATAACAGTTTTAAGATGATTAGAGGGCATCTAGCTTATTTATTGGCATTTGGAAACTTCTATAATGTTTTTTGAGTTTGTTCCAGCGCAGAGCTCTATGTAAACAAAGGGGAGAAACAGACATCTCATGGTTGATTGGAGATAAAAAAAAAAAAAACAAAGTCACCGATTAGTGGATTTAATGCGTCCGAGAGATTCTTTTCTGATGGAAATTAAATAGTTCTTATTTTATAGTTGTTTCTAGCAAGAGCGACTCTGTACGTAGCAGGTAAGGCTGAGAATATGACTCGAGAAACGAAAAAAGAAAAAAATTTGATGTTGCTTGTAAAACTAATTTGAGTAATAATGAACTTCTACGTTAAGTTTTGGATCCTAAAATGAGCTTGAAATATATTTGAAAATGCTGAAATTTATTTCAAAATCCATCTAGATTATGATTTCTGCAAATTTGTAGTTGAGGCAAAGTATTTGAATGAGATGAATCTAGTGAGTTCGAAATTGCACTAATTTGTGCATGTTTGGGCCTTGAACACGCTGAATTGACAAAATGAATCAATATTCTTGGGTTTCTTTAGCTGTGATTCCTACAACTCGTGCTATGCCTATCCCTCTATTGGAATGAAAAAGGGCTTTTGGAACAAGAGGAGGAAGAAGAAAAAACTAGAATTTTATTTCTCACTTTTTGGCTTGATTTAAACTCAAATAAATCACCACTATTTATACTAGTAGAACACCGTTAGGATTATGCCAACACATTTCAATCTAATGGTTATAAATGACTCTCTATAGTATTCTCATATCTTCTATCATAAATGACATAAAATGCATATTCTAGACTTTTCTAACAATTAGTCCTTAAACGACTCTTTAGTATTCTCATATCTCCTATCATAAAGGCATATTACTTTTCAATAGATTTCTAGAGTCTTCTTTAATTGATTTCTCTAGATGATGGGCTTCAATCAAAAAGCCCAAATAATAGCGGGCCAAATTAAGTTTAATTTCCAACATCCCCCTTTAAACTTAATTTTGTGACTCCAAAAAAAATTTTCATCTTCATATAGTCTTCATACTTGAGTGGCTTGATGAAGATGTCAGCAATCTATTCTTGTGACTTCACATATTATGCCTGCACTTCCTTTCTTATTATGCATTCTCTCATATAGTGATAGCGTGTATCAATGTGCTTGCTTCCAAAGTGAGTTGTACCTTTGATATTGCGTATGATTCTTTTAGCAGTTTTTAAGTGGCTGGTGGTTGGAGTCTCCATATAACGACTGACAAGTCCAACAGCATACAGAATATCAGGCCTTGTGCATGTTAAGTAGCGCAAACTCCTGATCAGGCTCTTGAAAAATATAGGTTCAATTCTTTCTCCTTCATCATGCTTTGATAGCTTGACTCCACATTCAATAGGAGTATTTATAGGTTTGCAATTATCCATCTTTAATTTCTTCAGCATCTCCTTTACATAGCTTTCTTGTGAGTTAAATATTCCATCCTCCATTTGATGGACTTCAATGCCCAAATAATATGCCATGAGCCCAATATCAATCATCTCAAATTCCTTAGTTATTGATTGTTTGAATTCTTCAAACATCATTTGATTATTTCCGATAAAGACCAAATTATCAACATACAAGCAAATGATTAAAATATCTTTATCTTATTCTTGATATAAATAGCATGTTCATAAGGTCATTTTAAAAAACCTTTATCTTGTATGTACTTATCTATCCGACTATTTTATGCTCTTGGTGCTTATTTTAACCCATATAGCACCTTTTTTAGCTTGAGAACTTTTTCTTTTTGCCCTTTGACTTTGTATTCAGGTCGTTGTTGAATTTATACTTCTTCTTCAAGAACTCCATTCAAGAAGATTGATTTTACATCGATTTGATATATCTTCCATTTATTTTGAGCTACTAAGAAAATAATTAGTCTAATCGTTTCTAAGCGAGCAACAGGAGCAAATACCTCATTATAGTCGATGCCGGCTCTTTAACTGTAGCCTTTTTCCACTAGTCTTGCCTTATATATTTCAATTTCTCCTTTAGCATTCTTCTTTGCTTTGTACACCCATTTCACGCCAATTGCCTTGTGGCCGTGAGGAAGTGAAGTCAGCTCGCATGTGTCGTTCTTCTCGATTGCCTTAATTTTTTCATCCATAGCATCCTTCCACTCTTTATTTTGTATGGCTTCTTGAAAATTCATGGGCTCACAGTCTACAAAGAGGCAAAAGAGTGTAAGATTTTCTTGATTCTCTGTTATCTCATATATATCTCTTAAGCTCCTGAATCATGGTATTCTTTCACTTGAGCTTTTTTGATTATTTGTAGTTGATGTTGCTGGTGGAGAAGTAGGCTCCTCTCTTGGTTGCTCCGTATCTTCTTCTTCATACTTGTAATATTTCTCATATGATCCCCAGTCCCATTCTCCTTCTTCATCGAATATAACATCTCTGTTGATAATTGTTTTTCCAATATTTGGATTGTATAGCTTGTATTCTTTTGAGTTATTGTCGTATCGATGAAAATGAACTTCTCACTTTTATCATCTAACTTACTTCTTTTTATATTAGGTATGTGCACATGAGCCATGCTTCTTGTGGAGTCATTCCCCACACACTTCTTATTGGTGAATGGTTGGCCAAATAAACTACACAGGAGACTGCTTCTGCTCAAAATTCCTTCGGCAGCCTCTTGCTTTTGAGCATACTCCTTGCCATGTCAAGGATGGTTCTGTTCTTCCTTTCTGCTACTCCATTTTATTGAGGGAACCCTGGGACAGTTAGAGCTCGATGTATCCCATTAGTATCACAAAACTCTTGGAATTCTTTTGAAGTGAATTCTCCTCATCGATCTGATCGCATAGCCTTGATCTTGAGTCCACTTTCTTTCTCGATGGCGACCTTAAATTTCTTTAATATGCCGAATACCTCTGATTTTTACTTCAAAAAGTATACCCATGTTTTTCGTGAGAAATCATCAATGAATAGAAGAAAGTAGTTGCTCTTACCGAGTGAGCAATGCTTTATTAGTCCACAAACAATTGTATGTATGGGCTCCAATGGCTTTCGAGCTCTCGAACTTGATTCTCTTGGAAAACTTTTTCTAAAATGCTTCCCAAGTAGATATGCTTCACACATTTGATCAGGATGCTTTTTAGAATTAGGAACCATCGGCTCGGAGGTTTTTTTCTTTTTGATCTTTTGTAGCTCAGTCGAGCATTAGAGAGCTGAAGGTTCCTATTAAGGACTTTGTAACCGCTTTTTTTATTTTAACTCGTAGGTCCCGCCGTGGGTTTTAACAAAAAAAAAGTATTAATTATAAATATATATACTAATATGAATAATGCCTATATAACATTCACTTCAATAGCCAAACTAAATAAGTTAGAATTCTAGCTATCATAATGTTTTTCAATATTATATTAATATTAATAAACCATTGGCTTAGTAAGTAGAGTCATCATTCTTTGCCTACTATTATGACGTATTGTATATCAAAATACTGCTAGGTGATTTTGAAAAGTGCATTATTCCGATAACCAGTTTTAATTAAAGCACTATTTTTAGATGTTAAAATAAATTTTTGAGTTAATTTTTGTTTCGTAGGAATATAACTGAGTTTAATTCAAAGCATTAATTGTCTCCAAGATACACTTTACCCAAATCACACTGAGCTTGTTAAAATGTTTACTCGTTTTGCAATGTACTATTATTTATTTATGTAGGTGTTGGCTCAATGTAGCAATATAAAACTATCCTCATTTTTTTATAAAAAAAATACAAAATAAATAATAGTACATTGCCAACTCTTCATCACCATTGTTATTAATCTGAGTAACTCATTGTCACCATTGTTATGTTTTTTATTTTGTTAATTTTCTTCTGGTGCCAACTCTTCATCACCTTCTCCAAGCTCAAGAAATAATCAGTTAAATAACATGTTTTAGATGCAACCAATATGTGGATTGGAGATGCCATGGAAAACATTATTAGTGGACTCATTATTAGTGGACTTGAGCTTGGAGATTACACAATAAGACCCGATACTCTTACAATCTTTCTCATCATTTTTTTTCAATTGAGCTTGTTAAAAAGTTTACACGTTTTGCTTTAAGAAACTTTTACTCTATTTCTAATTTTAATAATTTTATATTTTTATTATTTTTTGATTAAATTTGTATTTTTGTTATAAAAAAATGAGGATAGTTTTATATTGGTAAAACTTTCACTCCATAACTTATTATATGTTATGGAGATTAAAATTATGAGTATTTATTTAAGACTTTTCATGAGGTGATTTTGAAAAAGTTGTAATTTTTATTTTCTCAAAAATTTATTTTGACATTTAAAAATAGTACTTTAGTTCAATAAAGTTTAAGAATGTTGTTATATACATTCCCTAAAAATTTGATTAATTTTTAAAAATATAAATTTTTTGCTTAGTAGGGATTTTTGTTACCCACCATTTGGACATTTTATTATTTTATAATTAAGCTCAATTACACTTTATTTCCTATAATGCATTAGAAATGAATTTAATATGTAATTAAGACTACCATTGTAATACTATGATATTAATGTGTAATACTCATTAACCTGTTGGTTAAAGATTGAATAACCTATATAGGATGATGAGCTGATGGGCTTTCTTTTAAATACTATAATTTGGTGTTATCCTCTACAAATTCTTGTGATACTAATTGAGTGTTATAATGAATTTATTACTATACCGATGGACAATGAGTAATGACTCTTTTTATTGAGCCAGTGATTTACTGACACTGATATAACACTAAAAACTACCGTGATAGCGAAAAATCTTACTTATTTAGAGTGACTACTGAATTGAATATTTTTGAGACATTATTCATATTATTGTCTAGATTTATTATTAATACTATTATTGATTTATTGATACAAAAATATGATATATACATTGAGTATGTGATATATAAGATATACTAAGCACGTGATTAAGATATTGATTTAATACTGATATATAATAATTAAATAACATGTGTACACTCCTATATGACTTTGCTACATTGATTTAATTTTGACAATCTTTATAGATAATTTGATTTTATAATTGTATACGATTTCTCTACTGATTATAGTATTAATATGATGATTATTTTAGTGATTTGACACTCTCACTAATTTAATATCTTATGTATTATAAAATTTTATTATTTATACACTGATTTAATGATCATATGAATACAACTGCTATGATTTAAATGTTAACATGCTTATTGCTTCTTTAGAGTGCTTTGAGTTTAATTGTAGGATTTAGTTTTTTGTTGGGCTTTTTAGCTTATTATATGTGGTTAAAATTTTTAGGTCAGGGTAGAGGAGCAAGTGTGTGAGATTGATCACGATCATTTAAGTTCAGGTTTACTTTCTTTTATTTTAGTTATTCTTTTTTATTTAAGATATATTAGTTATGGTATGATTGTGTAGATCATGAATAGCGTATATAATTTTTTAAAAAATGAATATAGATGTATATATTATTGTTTTGATCGATAGTTTTATTTATGTTACTATTTTGATTGATAAAAGAAATTAGATAGTTCTAGTTCTTAAAATTAAGAGATGAAAAAATTATTCCAAATTAGATTTTGGGGTATTACACGTTATGTTGTCCCCACTCTACTTGTACCGAAGAAAGATGAAACCTTTCAAATGTGCAAAGAAAGTTGCTCTATTAATAAGATAATGGTAAAATATTGCTTCCCTATTCCTTGCGTTGATGATATTTTTAATCAATTACATGGGTCAACAATTGTCTCCAAGATTGATTTAAGAAGTAGGTATCACCAAATTCGAATGTGGTTGGGTGATGAATGAAAAATTGCATTTAAAATACAGGAAGGATTGTATGAGTGGATTGTTATGCCTTTTGATATGTCAAACGCCCCTAGAACATTCATGGGCTTATGACCCAAATCTTCCAACCATTTTTTATGCAAATAAGATCCAACTAAGATCAAAGAAATCATCTAATGGCCAGCTTTCAAATCATCATAGAAGTTCACCATTTTCATGGATTGAATGCTTTTTTCCATAGATTCATAAAATTTTTTTAGCACGGTGTCTGCTCTAGTCACTGAACTACTTAAGACCAACAAATTCAGATGGACCCAAGCATCTTAAAATAGTTTTGAATAACTCTAGAGATTGATTTCATTGGCGTCCGTTCTAGCTCTACCTAACTTTAGAGAAGTGTTTGAAGTCAAGCATGATGCCTCTAATGTAGACATAGGAGTTGTTCACAACCAAAGGGGCCATTCCTTTGCTTTTTTAAGTTAGAAATTCAATGATGCAAGTAAAAAATATTCAGTATATGACATAATTATATGACATAATTTTATGCTGTACTTAGATCACTAAAACATTTTGATTACTATTTATTGAAAATTAATGTTGTCTTGTTATCAGACCATGAGGCCCTTTGGTTTCTTAATGTATAGAAGAAATTGAAAGGATGACATGCTACCTAGGTGGAATATATGTCAGCCATCCATTATGTTCTAAAACATAAATCTAAGCAATGCAATTAGGTAGCTGATGATCTTAGCCATCAGCATGTGTCGTTGCATACTTTATAAGCTAAAGTGATCAGCTTTGAAATATTAATGGAGTTATATTCAATATATCCCAACTTTGATCCCATTTGGGCCAAGTGCCAACCTTCTCAATTTCAATTTTAACACTTGCAATGCCACGCCCCATAATCTAATTTCAAAGAATTAATCTTTTTTCTTTTAAAATATGATAACTAACTATATAATTTTTTTATCAATAAAATACCAACAGAAATAAAACTATTAATCAAAACATCAATATATGCATATGCATGCATTTCTCTAAAAATCATATACAATACTTAAGATCAATTTAATCATATTATAATTATTCAAAAATTCATAATCTCAATATCTGTAATATATAAAAAGTTGCACAATAGAAGTTCAATAAATTCAAAAAAAATATAATAAAATTATTTATGGGGAGGATCAAATAGTTGAAATCAAAATATTTGAAAATAGAAATAGGATCAGAGTCACGTACCATAATCTAAGTTCCACAAAAATGACGAAGTGATCCGACAACTAAATTAGTTTTTCTCTTTTTGTTCTCTCATCTTTGCCTCTATTCATTTTCTTCCTTCTTTGACAAGGCGCATGACACTTAAATTTAAAATTTTTATTTAAAAAAGTTATTTCAAAATTTTGGGTTATCACATATCACATGCAAGATGGTCATCTTTTTTATGGGAGCAAATTATTCATACCCCAGGGCTCTACTTGGTAAGCCATTATTGTCGAATGTCATGAATTTGGCTTAGCTGGGCATTCAACAAAGATAAAACCATTATCTTAGCAAAGGAAAATTTTAATTGGCCACTTCTACAATGAGATGTTGGAAAATTTATTAAATAGTGCAGAATTTATAAAATGGCTAAAACTCATGGTTAGAATATTGGTTTATACATACCGCTTTCCGTTCCCAATGGACTATGGATGGAATCAGCCTAGATTTCTTATTGGTATTCTCCGAACCCAACAAAATAATGATTCGATAATGGTTGGGGTAGATCATTTATAAAAAAATGTCTCACTTTGTGCCATGCCACAAAACTTTGGATGATACTCACATTGCTAATATTTACTTCAAGGAAATCATTCGATTGCAAAACTTCCCCAAAACTACCAAATTTGTTCATGACGTCAAAATTTTTTTGCCATGTTCGAAAGACCTTGTGGGAAAAATTAGGCACAAAGCTTCAATTTAGCTCAATAACTCACTCCTAAACCGACGGGCAAATAGAGACTGTTAATTGGAGCTTGGCAATCTTTTGCGATGTTTTGTAGGGGAAAACATATAAAAATGGGATCTAGTCTTACCTCAAATTCATTTTGTATTCAACATATTAACTAACAAATCTACCAATCAAAGTCCTTTCCAAGTTGTGTATGGAATCCATGAACTGCCCTAAATCTGATTGCACAAGACACCATATCTGACTACAATATAGATGGAGAGTAATGCAGTAATGAAATCAAATAGATCCATGAATTCGTCTAAGAAATGACACAAAGGCATAATGATAAATGTCGAAATCATGCTAATAAGAAATAAAAAGTAGTAAAATTCAAAGAGGGTGATAGAGTGTGGGTAAGATTACTACAGGTCATATTTCCCACAGGAGCTTTTGGGGAACTAAAACCAAGAGATGATGGCCCCTTTCACATAGTAAAAAAAAATAAAAATAAATGACAACATTACCAAATAGATCTACCAGAGAATTACAATATCTTTTTAACATTCATTGTGTCTAATATCTCAAAGAACTCTCATTCAAAAAAGCTCAACCGAAAAAGTCTGCCCTAGCGCCGCTCTTAGTTTCTAGGGTTTTCTCGCTCGTCTCTTCGTCATTCTCTCGATCTCTGTTCGTTTCGAGAGTTTTTTTAGCGGTCTTTCCTGCTGATCTCGTTTATCTGGCCCTCCTGGGCCTGTCGTCATGGCGGGGGAAGCTTCCTCGACACCGTGGGGAAAGGTTTCTTCTAAACCTCAGGATCAAAACAAAGGATTCTTCAACATAGATAATGAAGAGGGATCCCCAGCTAAATCAAGGTCTTTTACAGATGTTTTGGCAGGATCTTCAGGTGATATCCTACCCTCTCTCTCTCCTTCGACTTTTAACGGAGTTCTTGCGGTGTTAATTTCGGATGATGATGTGCTTAAACTTGCATCGCCTTTTCGTTTTACTCTTGTTGGGAAATTTGGCATTAGACGCCCAAACCTAGATGCGATTAGATCATTTTTTGGTAATCTCAAGCTTTCGGGTTTCTACTCGGTTGGTTTACTGGATTCGAAGCATGTAGCTATACAACTTTCGAACGATTTGGATTACAGTCGGGTTTTTGCGAGAAGATCTTATTTTATTTTTAATTGTCAGATGCGTATTTTAAAGTGGACGCCTTTCTTCGATGTTAAGGAGGAATCTCCGATTGTGCCTATATGGATTTCTTTCCCGAATCTAAGATTGCATTTTTTTAATCCTAAGGTCTTGCATGCTTTAGGATCTATCTTTGGTCGTCCGCTTCAAACGGATCAAGCCACTGCTTCGAGAACCAGGCCTTCGGTTGCTAGGGTTCTTGTTGAGGTGGATATTACGAAAAAGCATGCAAAGGAGGTCTGGGTTGGTTCCAAGGCTTTAGGATATTTACAAAAAGTAGAATTTAAAAAAATCCTGGATTTTTGCACTCACTGTAAATCACACGGTCATGCGGTTGCTGAATGTTTCAAACTTCATCCGGAGCTTAAAATGAAAACCAACAACTCCACTGGTAATGTGGGCAATAAAGAAAAAATTAATGAGAACACTAATACTGCTATTACGGTGACTAATGTTGAGGAACAACCCAAGATTCAGATGGTTGAAAAGGAAACTTTGAAATCTCCGGATAGTATGATAAATTCTTCTATTTTGCCTGTTAAAGTTTTAAATAATAAAGATAAAGATGTTGCTGAAAAGAGTTTTTTAAATAAAACAGGGGAAGGAAAACAGTTGACTGAATATGCTGATATTTCTAATATTTTTATCTCTGTTGATTCTATGCTTAACAACTCTGATCAGCCGATTAATGTGGATAATAGCGATTGTAAGGAGGAGGAACCTACTGAAGATCAAGAAGAAGGAGAATATCTTCACTTTGTCAAAAATCTTTTTGACAACATTAAAGAGGCAGAGGAAAAAGTTCTTATTGCGGATAACCTTTATTTGGATAATACTTCTGCGGAGAATCTGGCTAATCTTGATCACTGTAAACTCTCTCTTTTAAATTTGCAAAACCAAGAAGAATTTTTTTGGAAACAGAAAGCTTCTAATGCTATTCTGGTCGAAGGTGACAGGAATACATCCTTTTTTCATGCTTTAGTCAACAAAAATCGTATTAAAAGCTATATTCACAAGATTGTTGATGAGCATGGGGTTGTTTATGATACTGTTGATAATATTGCCAAATCTGGTGTGGATTTTTTCTTCAATATTTTTAATTCTTGTAAGTCTGTTGTTTCTATTGTTAATACTAATGTTATTCCTAATATTGTCGATGATACTGACAACAATTTTCTTACCCAACTTCCTCTTGAGGAAGAGATTTGGGACACCATTAAAGGTATGAATGCTGAATCGGTGGCAGGCCCGGATGGGTTTACCACAAAATTTTTTGTGAAAACTTGGGAAATCATTAAAGTTGATGTGGTGGATGTTGTTCATGATTTTTTCAAGGGTAAGCCTTATCCTAAAGCATTTTCTTGCACTAATATTGTTCTTATCCCCAAAAAAGAGAATTCTACTTTTTGGAATGATTTTAGACCAATTAGTCTTTGTACATTTTTCAACAAACTTGTGGCTAAACTTATTGCTTCTAGACTTTCTATGATTTTGCCTAGAATTATCTCCCCTAATCAAACGGGCTTTGTGAAAGGGAGGAGTATATTTGATAATATTTTACTTGCTCAAGAATTGGTGCATGATATTAACATTAAAAGCAGTGGTGGTAATATCTTGTTTAAACTTGACATTACTAAAGCTTATGATAATTTAAATTGGGATTTCTTATATGATGTTATGTCATTGTTTGGCTTTAATCAGAATTTTCTAAATCTTATAAAGCATAGCATTGAAGATAGTTTTTTCTCTGTTATTATTAATGGGGGCACCCACGGTTTTTTTAAATCTAAGAATGGGCTTCGTCAGGGGGATCCCCTATCCCCGTCTCTTTTTATCATTGCGATGGAGTATCTATCTAGGGGGTTGGAAGATCTCTTCTGCAGGTTTCCTAAACTTATTTTTCGTACTGGTGGTGGGTTCCCGATTTCCCATCTTAGATTTGCTGATGATTTTATAATTTTCTCTAATGCTTCTATTAAAAATGTTAAAACTTTATTTAAATTTTTTGATGTTTTCCAGGATACTAGTGGGCTTTATATTAACAAAGATAAGAGTAATTTTATTACTGCTAATTCTGTTAACATTACTAGAGCTAATGAGATTAATAGGCTTTGTGGTTTTAATTCTTCTTCTTTTCCTATAAAATATCTTGGCACGCCTCTATCCAGAGGTAGGAAAAAGATTATGCTTTTTGATAATATTTTCACCATTTTCCAAAGAAAATTTTTACACTGGTCTTCTAAATTTCTTTCTTATGGTGGTAGGTTAGTTTTGATTAAAAGTGTTTTGAATTCCATTCCTATATTTATTTTTCATACTTTGAATCCCCCGATTAGTGTTTGTAGGAGAATGGAGATTATGATTAATAGGTTTTTTTGGGGGACTGCTTCTTCTAATTCTGGTATTAAATGGGCCAAATGGTCTAAACTTTGTGGGGTTTATAAGGAAGGTGCTTTGGGGTGCAAGTCTATCAACGATATGGTTAAAGGTTTCTCTCACAAACTTTGGTATACGTTGCATGCTAATACTAGTATGTGGGCAAAATTTTTGTTAGCTAAGTACTTTAAAGGGCTTCACCCTTTAATTGCTCACTATAAAAATTATGATTCCGCTGTTTGGAAAAGAATCTGTAAGATTAAAAGGGAGGCTGATTTGAATATTCAGTGGGGTGTTGGTGAGGGTGAAATTTCTTTTTGGCAGGATAATTGGATGGGGGTCTCTTCTATTGACAGGTATCTTAATACTCATACTATTTCTAATGTTAAAGTGAAGGAGTTTTTTATTAATGATAATTGGAATATTGCTTTGTTACGTGATGCTCTTCCTAATGAAATTGTTGATCTTATCATTAAGATCCCGGTGCAAATGCAGTATAAGGATAAAATTATGTTCAAGCTGGATTCCTCGGGTAAGTTCAGTTTTAAAAATATTTGGGAGAATATTAGAGTTAAAAATGAAATTTCTCATACTTATCAAGCTCTGTGGCATAATACTATTCCTATCTCTTATTCTTTACTTGTTTGGAGATGTCTTAAGGGATATCTGCCAGTTGACAGTAGATTATGGGAAAATGGTTTATATCTTGTTTCTAAATGCCAATGTTGTGCTAACATTGAAAGCAACCAGCATATTTTCGTTACCAGTTTGACGGCTAGACATGTCTGGAACCATTTTGGTAATTTAGCTAATCTGGTGTTATCTTATAATGGGAATTTACAAGATATTATCAATACCTGGTTTATTAAAGGTAAAGGACATATTCTTAACCTCATCCCTATTTTAATTATTTTGTATTTATGGAAAGCTAGGAATGAGTCCAAACATGAGGGCATTAAAGTTAATGCCAACCAGATTATTGCTAATATTAGGAACAAGGTTCTTCAACTAATTTCTATTAATCTGTTGGGTTCTAAGCATTTTAAAAACTGTAATACCTTGGCTGAATTTTTTGGTTTAAATATTTTGCCTGCAGATGATATTTTGGGTTGCAGAATCATTTGTTGGATTAAACCTTTGTTACCCTTTGTGAAGCTGAATACTGATGGGTCCGTTGGTGTTCATTCTACTGGGTTTGGTGGGATTATTCGTAACCATCTTGGTAATCCTCTAAATGCGTTTGTTGGTCCTTTGGATGTTTGTCCTGTTTTATCTGTTGAACTTAGAAGTTTGAGTTTTGGCTTGGAGAGGTGTATTATTTTAGGCTATCATCATGTTAACATTGAGGTGCATGGACTCTAAAACCATTATCCATTTTATCTCTGAGAACTCTATTGGTAATCCTCAAGACCTTTACATTATTAGGAAAATTAAGTTGATGCTTGGTGAGATGGATTATACGATTTCTCACATATTCCGTGAAGTGAATGTGTGTGCTGACTGGTTGGCGAAAGCTGGTGCTCACAGTTTAATTTTTCAGGAATTTTCTGGTTGGAACTTGCCTTCCCCTCTCAAAGGCATGATTTCCTTAGATAAAGCGGGTTTTCCATATTTTCGTCATGCTTAATTCTGGGGGTTTCTTTATGGGTGGGTATTTTATCTGCTATTTTGTTGGTTTGGGTTGCTTGGATTGGTTCTGTTTTTATTTTTGGCAGGTTATTGTTATTAACCTCTGGAACCCGGAATTTATCCTATCTAAGCTGGTCTTTGAGGATTTTGAAGGTGCTGGTGATGCTGGGGTGTTGTTTTCTTTTTTTATTCACTGTGATAAACTGGGTGTTGTGATCTGGATTTGGCTGTTGGTTTGTGATCTGCTGAGTTTTGCTATCAGTATAAAATGTTCTGGGATGGAGGCCAACTTCACTTTTGTTTACATTTCCTTTCCTGGTAGCTATTGTTGGCACGACTGGAGGGTAGGGGTATTGCCAGATCTGGGCAAAAGTTTAAAAAATTTTATAAGATATGTGTCTGGAAGCTATATGCTCGGAATCTGGGTATTCATTTTTATTGCTATCCTTTATACATGACTAGCTTATTATCTTATATTAATCACCTTTCTGGTTGGAGAATTTTTTGCAGGGCAAGTTTGTTTGTCCTGTGGGTAATCGACTTTAAGGTAAACTTTTTTTGGTGCTTCTTTTTGTTTTGCTATTTCCTTTATCCTTTTTGCAGGGAGACTGTGCTGAATGGTAATCATCTGATCTTCCAATTTTGGGTGTTGGAGCTTACCAGCCCGAGACTTTATTTATGTTATTTTTGTACTGATAGGATAAGGACTATCCAGCTCTTAGGTTTTTTTTACCTTTATTTTGTAGCTCTTGGGAGCGGTATTGTATGGAAGGTCCACAAAAATTTTGGTGCTTTTTGATTCGTTAATTTGAAAATTTTATTTTGGCTATAAGTTTTTTAAAATCGAAGGTTGTATGGTCTAACAATTGAATGTAATAGTTTCTGATCAATCCATATATTTGCAATAAGATTCATGCTTGATTGGATAAAGTTTTTTGAGCTGTGTTGACCTCTAAACGTGCTAAAATTTCTAATCGTTCATGGATTGATCATTGAAGGAGAACATTTCACAAAAAAAAAAAAAAAAAAAAAATCATAGAGATCCATCATCATACCCAAAATTTGATCCTCATATATATTTTCTCAAAATTATTGTGGCTCAAGCATTCACCCAAGTGGAGAATCATCAACATTATTGATTTGTTCTCATTAAGGTGAATATATAAATTCATATAAAAATTATGCCTAATCATCTTATTTTCCAATGATGATATTCCATCCTATGCCCAATAACTTATCTTGGGTGCTTCGAATATCTAATTTTTTATCCTTCAACTCTAATGCATTTAACACATCAAGAACTTCGAAATGATATCTTTTGTCCATCAATTAGAGATTTCACCTCTAGCGACTATCACTGGAGGTCATTGATCAGCTGTTTAATCCAATTGTAGCCAAAGATGGCGGTTGATTATGTTGCCTAAAGATGAGATTGCTCGTACTTTTTTTTTAATCAATGAAGAGCATAATTTGGTGCATCCATCATTGTTAAGAATGAATAATATTGTGGGATAATTCAAAATAAGGACCGAATTATGCCCATCAAAATTTTCTTCATTTTTTTCACATTTTAAGCTATGATAACTCAAAAAATTTAAAAAAAATTCTGGAGTATATGTTTCTTCCAAAGCCATTAGATGACAAAACAATCATTGCAAAATCCACTAGATGCCTATTGGCTTTCATCCTACTCCTAATACCAAATGTCCTTGACTGATATAACTTTTTTTTTTTTTGACATTTAGGTCATTTAAAGCAAATTCACACACACAACGCATACCCAAAGATTCGAACCCAAGACCTCTTAGTTAGAAGCATAAGCTCTCAACCAATCAGTTATAATAATCATTTTATGATGTGCCACATATATCAATAAAAAGATGTTAGATATTCGCAAACTAAAGATGTTTATTTAGATTGAATTCAATCTAATTTTTATTTTTATTTTGATTTAATAAATATTTAAATTTTGATATTGATTTTTTTATTTTATATTGCTTCTAATTTTGTTTGATTTTTGTATTGATTTAAATTTTGATATTGATTTTGATTTGAATAATTTTAATCATGAATATAAGTTGTACTAATTATATCTTAATTTATTTTAATTTGATTTTAATTTAATTAGATTAAAGATTTATTCTTTATTTGGGACAACTTTCTAAATGTTTTCTAAAATAAAATTTTTAATACAAAAATTTCTTGAATTAGAAATTTTTATACTTCAATGTTTTTTTAGAGAGTTGTAAGAAAGCTTTCCCGAACAAAGCCTTAATTTGTATTTAATTAACTTGAATTGAGCTTTACTTAATTATTTATTTTTTCTTTAAATTAACTTTTATTTAATTAGTATTGAATTAAATTTTACTTATATTGAATTAAATTTATTTGAATTTATTTAACTTAACTTTAATTTTATTACAAGAAATTTAAATTAGGTTTGAAGTGTTATTTACATTTGATCTATTTTGATTTATTATTTAGAATTGATTTAATCTGAGTTTTTATTTAATTTAAATCACGTTTTAAAATTAACTCGCTCATTAGGTATAATTTTTAAGTTTTAAATCAATTCTATAATCATTAAAATTTATAGAATAATTTTTGTATTTTAATTTCATTTTAGAAATGAGGGAAGATATTATTTATATTTTTGAAATTTGTTGCAATTGCATCATAAAATAAAAATAAATAAAAACCTCACCAATATATTTAAAAAAATAATAATCTTCTCTTTATTCAGATCTTATATTAAACTATATAAAAATTAATTTATTCCTAAAAAATCACAATTAACCATTAGCTTACATTAGGTAATATATAGGTTGTTGGTATAGATTTGAGGGCTCTAATAATTTTGGATCTTCTCATCGTTTACAAGATAAACATGCTATAGAGCCTTACTAGCTCTTGCGATTAATTAGCTGGATCCAACATGTTGGTGATGATCGGAAGATTCATAATCATTTGATCATTAGGAAAATTGTTGGACATAAGAGCTTAAATCGAAGGAGTGCTAATTATGAAATTATGGCCGTTAATCAAATCAAATGGCAATGAGTTTATCTTCAAATACTGAAGAAGAATAGAATCCATTAATTTTGATCGAAGAAATCTCCAACAAACCACCACTAATTCTATTAATCCTTTGGATAAAATAAAGATGTGTTGATTGCATTGTGGTTTGTCTCTTCATCAGTTGCTCTCTCAATCTGAGTACTACAATGCTATCAAAATTGATGGAGATTACACATAAAAGATTTGATGTAGGATAATAAGAATGAAATGTAGAAGTCCAAAAAAACCAACCAAACAAATTAAATTAGCTAAAGATATAGCTATACGGATCAGCCAAAATTATTGGTTGAAGTTAAATAAAATAAAATAAAATTTTAGGTGTATTGTAAGATAATATTTGTTAAAATGAGACTAGCGAGCTTATAAAATAAGAATTAAAGAAGATGAAATCTAAATTTGAGAATATCTTATGGGAGCTTAATTATCTATTTGATATAGTTGAAGAGTATCGCCCATAAGTAGTCATTTGTGATATGTTGAATTCTTTTTCTCCAAAGTTCTTTTTAAGGGTTTGCTCATCCTTAAAAAAACTTATATATTTGGATGAGTGCATGTAAATAAATGAAAAAAAGTGTTAAGAGTACAAAAGAGCAAAGTAATCCAAAAATCATCATCCTTTCTTATACCAAAATAAATAATTTCAATGACCTTTGATTAAGAATCAAATCAAGAGAGTGAAGATGATGTATACGTTTGTGACATTTTACTATTTTTAAAGCAATTTTTTTTTACAAAATTTAGCTATAAATTTTTGCACTAAAAAACTATTTTAAAAAGTAGAAAGGAAGCGGTCTCAAAAGTTACTTAAGAGATGCACAATTTTATCTTTGGAAAAATGGAGAAGCTTGATGGTTTGAAAGATTTTGAAGTTTCACTTATGATTTCCAAATTACCTATGTGAATTTTTTAGCAAAATTCATTATAACATGTTTTTTAATACTAATAATCCATACAAATATGTGGAGAAAAGCTTTATCATTTGTTAAAAAATAAATGTCAGCGAAATTCATCATTTTTCTCTGTCTTGTAGAAATCGCCCACTTAAATGAAGGCCCTAGTATTTTTATGTATAAAGCCTTCGTCGCTTTTAGCCTGCACTCAAGCCCATCATAGTTCTGGGCTTAAGCTTGGCCCGTTATTGGAATTACAGCCCTAGGCCTTTACGATGCTTGTACGTTTACGAGCTCTCCAGGACCTTTTCTAATCCTGATTGGATGATGATGTAATCCTAATTTGGCTAATCTAATTCTATTTGAGATCTATGACTCTATGAGTGTGAGTCAAGCCGACTTGTGAGTCAGCTCGGGTTTGGCTTGATAAGTTGCTCGTAAGCCAAGCTTGATGAGTTAATGATCAAAGCTTGAGCCAGATTTGACTTGACTTGTTAGCTCATGAGCCAACTCATTTAAAAACGATTAAAATAAAATATACTTAAAGTATATTTGGATTCAAGATTTTATGTAAAAAGTTGTTCAAAATATTTAAAAATTATGGTTTGGTTTGGGATGTCTTTTTTAATGCTTTCTAAAAAAACTTCTTAATACAAAAATTTCTTAGTAGAATTTTTTGTACTAAAAAACTGTTGTAGAAAACCTTAAGAAAGCCACCTCAGACGAAGCCTGCATCTCCCTTTTTATATTAAGTTATTATTTGTTATTTTACTTATAATATCTCTTTTATTTTTATGTTATAGTAATTGCCAAGTCATAGTCATTTCTTTCTTTATAAATGAGCTGGCTTGAATATGATAATAATGTGAGAGTAAAAGATAAGTAAAGATTGGTTGACCTGTTGGTTGAAGACTGATCGACCTATATAGGATGGTGAGATAATGAGCTTTACTTTAAATATTGTGATTTGGTGTTATCTTCTACTAATTTTTGTGATATTGATTGAGTTTTATAATGAGATGATTACTATGTCGATGGACAATGAGTGAAAATTCTTTTTGTTGACACTGATACAATACTGAAAACTATCATGATAGACAAAATTCTTACTTTTCAAGTGCGACTACTAAAATAAATATTATTGATGCATTATTCATATTATTATATAAATTTATTATTAATATTTTTATTGATTTATTGATACAAAAAATATGATATACATTGAGTATGTGATATACATGTTATACTGAGCATGTTATTAAGATACTAATTTAATACTGATGTAGAATAACTAGATAGCATTTGTACACTCCTATATGACATTTTGTTTTAGTGATTTGATTTTGACAATTATTATAGATGATTTGATTTTTTCGCTTTATACTATTTCTCTCATGATTGTAGTATTGATATGATGATTGATTTAATAATTTGACACTCGCACTATCTTTCGTGTCATATAATTTTACTATTTATACACCGATTCAATGATTATATAAATATAATTATTATGATTTGATTGTTGACATGCATATTGCTCATTTACTGTACTTTCAGTTTAGGTGTAAGATTTAGTTTTCTATTGGGCATTTTAGCTCATTATATATGGTTAAATATTTTTAGGTCAAGGTATAGGATCATGTATGTGAGATCGATCAGGAACCTTCAATTTTAGGTTCCTTCTCTTTGTTTCAATTATTCTTTTGTACTCAGGATATATTAGTTGTGGTATGATTGTATAGATTTTTTGTTTTAAAAAACATATCTATTAATAATAAAAAGTCACGGTTACAACAAGAGTATAAAGAGAATAAAAATAAGCAAAAGAAAATACATCAAAAGAAAAAGGTGGGCTCAGTAGACGGCCAAGACTACCAGCATCCCTAATGCCTCGCACGGACCATCCAATCAAAGGTTTCCACCAGCTAAACGACAGGGACACGAGCCCCGACCACATCATACCCCAAAGCCCCACGAGCACCAAGACATTAACGTCTTCACCGACCTCTATTACGGGAAATCCCACGAGAAGCAACAGTTAAAGCAGGTCTAGCCCTAACCAGATTGAAATCATTACCAGGGTCAGAACCCCCAAAAAAATTCGGAGAATCCCAGCCACATTCAGCAAAATCGGATTCAGAATCACCATCCGATGAACCATTCAACCAATTTAGATGGTTCCTAATATCCAATCCAGAACTATCACCTAAATAATTAGCCATAATACGGGTATTGACCAAATTAACAGGGACATCAATAAAACTATTGACAACCAGATTGCACACAACTTCAACACCTGACGAAGGAATCACAACCTCAGCTACAACAGGAATCGAATTCTCCACAGTATTAGCCGATGCCAAAACAGGAGGAAAAAAGGGTAAAGTATTTGGAGATAAAACATTCGTAGAATTAACTCCACCCACATCCAATTCCTCCCTAGCTATACCTGGGACAACCAGATCCCGATCAATCACATTTAACGCACCTTGTTCAATAGAGACCAAACCAGGCTCATCAATTTTAGGAGCAGATTCCACATCAACAGTAATAGGTCGGCATTCACTAACAGGTGGAGTAACCTCACAATTAACTTCCGTCAAAGAAACAGAAACCCCACGAACAACAGGGGTAACAGACGGAGATTCAACAACAGGGAAAACTTTTGGAGCAAAAACAGCAATAGCATTTACAGACTCCACAACCGTATGAGAAATAACATTTTCAACATTTCCAACATCTAAATTAGCGTTAGGAGGAGAAGAAGATGTTGGAACCACAAGTGCAGTAGGTCGACAATTGCCTTGAGAGTGACCAATACATTTACAGCCGGCACAGAATTGAGGAAACTCATCAAAAACTACCTCTTGAGTATAACCTAAAGATTCCAAACCTAACCAAACTTGCTTAGGAAAAAGATTTAGTTATATTAAGCTCAACTAAAACATGAGCAATTGAAGGACGTGAACCAACAGCAGTCGCTTCGTCTATTTTCAGGGGCTTCCAAAATAACCCGCCAAGTCCAAAGAGAATGCGAAGAGAGAAGAAGTGAGGACGAAGAAGAGGAAAAGAAATCCATATAGGTATCACCGGCGACTCAACACCAATATCCAAAGTAGGTGAACACTTGGTTAATTTCATAAAGCAATTGAAAACTAGGTAAGAACGGTGACAGAAAACCCCACAGTAATCGAGATCATTAGATAGCTTGATCAAAATGAGAGAAGGATCCAAAACAGTAACGAAAACCTCATTTTTCAACTTCAAATTGAAAAAAAATTTACGGATAGCATCTAAAGGAGGTCTTTTAGAGGGAAAAAAACCAACTAAAGAGAACTGAAAAGGGGCAGCAAGCTCATTGATTTCCTGATTGGAAATCCATAGAGACGGTAGGCCATGAAAAGTAGAAACATGCAAATCTGGAAAAGGAGTTTTAGAATCAGCAAGTGCTTCCAAAAATGAACGAGAATGAGCAACCCCCCCCCCCCCCCAAAAAAAAAAAAAAAAACCAGGGTCTTTAAGCTTAGAAGTTGCCATGCTAGCACAACCGGAGAAAAAAGGAATAAACCGAAAAATAAAGTTACCAAACAAACATGAGGAAGCAGCGAAGAAGAAAAATTCCCTGAAAACGGTAGATCATTGGAGAGGAAATCCCCACCGGGCAGGGGATAAAACCCCGGAGGCAGGAAACCCTAGCAGAGCAGCTAGAGAAAATCAGTCTTCACTGGCTCTAGTCAGTATGATTGTATAGATCTTGAGTAATGTATTTAGTTTTTAGGAAATATATACATATATATATATATATATATCCATATTTTGATTGATAGTTTTATTTATGCCATAATTTAGATTAATAAAAGAAATTAGATAGTTCTGATTATGTAAATTAAAAGATAAAAATAAATAATTATTTCAAATTAGATTCTAGGGCGTCACACCTTATGCTGTACATGCTCAAAATATAAGCCAGAAAGATGGAACCTTTTAAATGTGTATGGTCAATTGCTCTATCAACAAAATAATTGTAAAATATCGCTTCCCTATTCCTCGCATCGATGATATATTTGATCGATTCCATAAGTCAACAATAGTCTCAAAGATTGATTTATGAAGTATGTATCACCAAATTCAAATGTGGTGGGGCTATGAATGAAAAACTGAGTTTAAAACACATGAAAGATTATATGAGTGGATTATTATACCTTTTGGTATGTCCAATTCCTCTAACATATTCAAGGGCTCATTACCCAAATCTTCTAACCATTTTTATGCAAATTTGTAGAGGTTTATTTTAATGATATTTTAGTGTACAACCGAATAATGGAGGATCACCTTCAACATCTGACAGAGGTCTTTGACATCCTCTAAAATCAAAAGCTATTCTTCAATTTATAGAAGTGTCAATATCTTTCCAAAAAATAATAATGTCTAAGCTTCATTATTTTAGCTATTGGTATCGATTGAATAAGATCCAACTAAGATTGAAGTAATTATCTAAAGGTCGGCTCTCAAATCATTCATAGAAGTTCACCATTTTCATGGATGGGCTTTTTTCATTGGTTCATCAAAAATTTTAGCACGGTGGCTGCTCCAAACACTGAATAGCTTAAGGCCGACAAATTCAGTTGGACCAAAGCATCTAAAAATAGTTTTAAACAACTCTAGAGGTTGATTTTGTCGGCACCAGTTCTAGCTCTACCTTACTTTAGAGAAGGGTATGAAGTAGAGTGTGATGCATCTAAAGTAGACATAGGAGCTGTTTACCGCTAAAGGGGCCATCCCATTGCTTTTTTAAGTGAGAAACTCAATGACATAAGGCAAAAATATTCAGTATATGACAAAGAATTTTATGTAGTTAGATCACTGAAACATTGTGATCACTACTTATTGGCAATTAAATTTCTCTTGTTCTTAGATTATGCGGCCCTATATTTCCTTAATATACAAAAGAAATTGAAAGGAAAACATGCTACCTAGGTAGAACATATGCCAGCCTTCAATTATGTTTTAAAACATAAATCTAGGCAATGCAATCATGTAGCTGATGATCTTAGCCATTGACATGTGTTCTTACAAACTTTATAAGCTAAAGTGACCGACTTTGAAATATTAAAGGAGTAATATTCAATAGATCCCAACTTTGATCCCATTTTAGCAAAGTGTCTACCTTCTCCATTTCAGTTTTATAACTTACAGTGTCACAGTCCATAATTTAATTTGAAAGAAGTATTCTTTTATTTTTTAATATACAATAACTAGAGCTACAAATTCTTTTATCAATATAAATGACAGTAGAAACAAAACTATCGATTAAAAGATCAAAATATACATATGTATGCATTTCCCTAAAAATTATATATACTACTCAGG
Organism: Dendrobium officinale; assembly: GCA_019514585.1. Taxonomy (NCBI): domain Eukaryota; kingdom Viridiplantae; phylum Streptophyta; class Magnoliopsida; order Asparagales; family Orchidaceae; genus Dendrobium; species Dendrobium officinale. Next base: position 18,622,733 of record CM033700.1, on the reverse strand, counting down.
GTCTATACAATCATATTATTACTATTCAAAAGTTCATAATCTCAAAATCTATAATATATAAAAAGCTATGTAATAGAAGTTTAATAAATCAAAGAAAAATGAATTAAAATCAGTTATGAGGAGGATCAAACGGTTAAATAAAAATATTTGAAAATAGATATAATATCATAGTCACATAATACAATCTAAGTAAGTTCCACAAAAATGATGAAGTGATGTGACAACTAAAATTAGATCTTCACTTTTTTCTCTCTCCACTTTCTTTCTCTTCCTCCTCTTCCTTCTTCAGCAAGGCATGACATCGAAATTTTAAATTTTTATTTAAAAGAATTATTTCAAAATTTTGGGTTATGACATGCAAGTTGGTCATCCTTTTTATGTGAATAAATTATTCATACTCCAGGGCTCTACTCGGCAAGCCATCTTTATCGAATGTCATTAATCTGGCTTAGTTGGGTATTTTGGGAAAGATTAAACCATTAGTTTAGTAAAGGAAGATTTTAATTGTCCACTTCTCCAATAAGATGTTGGTAAATTCATTGAACAGTGCAAAATTTGAAAAATAGCTAAAACTCATGGTCAGAATATTAGTTTATACATACCGCTTCCCATTCCCAATGGATAGTGGATCGACTTTAGCCTTGATTTCATATTGGATCTTCTTTAAACACAATAAAATAATGTTTCAATCATGGTTGTGGTAGATCATTTTGAAAAAAATGGCTCACTTTGTACCATGCCAAAAAACTTTGGATGCAACTCACATCATTGATCTGAACTTCAAAGAAATCATTCGACTGCAAGACAACCGCAGAACTATCACATCTAACAATGATGACAGATTTTTTTGCTATGTATGAAGGACCTTATGGCAAAAACTAATAACAAACATTCAATTTAGCTTAACAACCCAGCCCCAAATCGATGGGTAAATAGAGACAGTTAATCAGAGCTTGGACAACGTTTTGCGATATATTGTAGGGAAAAAACATACGATAGTGGGATCTAGTATTGGCTTAACTAGAATTTGCATTCAATATATCAACTATCATAGCTAACTATCAAAGTCCTTTCCAAGTTGGGTATGGGAGAAATCCATGAATTCCCCTAGATTTGAATTCGCAAGATACCATATCAAGTTACAACATAGATATATAACAATGTAGTAAAGAAATATAAAATATCCATCAATGTGCCTAGGAAATGTCACAAAGGCATAATGATAAATATTAGAAACTTGCTAATAAAAACTGAAAAGTAGTAAAATTCAAATAGGGTGATAGAGTGTGGATCAGATTACTAAAGGCCGTATTTCTTACATGAGCTTTTGTGGAACTCAAGCCAAGAGCTGATGGCCCCTATTGCATAGTTAAAAAAATGATAACATCTACAAAATAGATCTACCGAACAATTGCAACATCTCTACAAAATTAAATGTCTTTGATCTCTCTTCTTACAATTAACTTGAAGTTTCTTATAGCCCAATAGACTGATGCCAGACCTATTATTAATAAATTGGATTCTTATGTTCTATTTACCTTAATATAGGTTGCATTTGTATGACCATTAGTATTGGTATAAATGGAAATGTATTCTTGTGTTAGTGTTGCCGAATATGTAACTATAGCTGTCTATATAAATAAATAACCAATGCTTGTAATGGGGAGAGAAGATAATGTTTTGTGTTCTATTTTTTGTGTTAAGTATCCTAAGTAGTTCAAGTCGTGTTACCCACCTAAGTAACTAGTTATTGGGTATTATTTTGAGCTAATATTTATGTAGCTCGTGCCTTATCTGTCCCTCATCTATTTTGAGCCCCACTCCCATGCCTGAAGTAAAAAATACTAGAGAAGTAAAGAGATGTGGTATATGTCTATTTAAATTGGTAGGTAAACATATAATATGATTTAGTAGTGTTGATCATTAGTGTTGATTGATAGAGGATGACAATAGTAAGGGGATGATTATTAGACATACACTTCACAATATTATATTCAAGAAACAATGAAAATTTATATGGTGGGAGAGGATAATAATGATCAAGAGATGATAATCATACAATGATTATTAGGAGATGGTGTTGTTAGCTACGATTGGTAACATTAATCGTTGGCATAGCTCTAGAATTCCTTAGATTACTAAGATTTCTCTAGTTTTAGGTTCGTTTCATATGAATAATAAGAGTTTATTTATAATTTTTAGAGTGATATTTTGATTATCTTAAGAAAACTCCCAAATCCTGCATCCAAAGACCTATGTTGATTTTCTTGATTATATACCATTTCTCAGGCATTTAAATATCTTAGTGATATCACAATTAAATGATCTTGCGCTTGCTGAATTTATCTCATTGAGGTACTCATTTTGATTATAATGACATAAAATTCAAAGATTGTTTAGTCCTAAAATAGTGTAATAATGTTCCAATTATGCATTGATTATTTGATTTAGAACCATTTGGAATTGTATTAAGAAAATTTTGGTATTTTTTGATTCGTCTACTTGAAAATTTTATTTTGGCTATGAGTTTGTTAAAATTGAAGGTTTTACGGTCCCACAATTGAATGTATTAGTTTCTAATCGATCCATATATTTTCAATATGATTCATACTTGATTGAATAAAGTTTTTTGAGCTGTGTTGACTGCTACAAGTATTAAAATTTCTAGTAGTTCATGGCATTGGATTAATCTTAAAAGGAAAACATTTCACAAAGAGAAAAAAATCATAGAGATCCATCATCATACCCAAAATTTGATCCTCATATTTTATTCAAAATTATTGTGGCTCAAGCATTCACCTAAGTGGAGATCATCAACATTATTGATTTGTTCTCATTTGTTGACCTCATTTTTGTATGAGATCAATTGGACCAATCCTAACCCTAGATTAATTTAAACTCCAAACCAATCTAGGCTCTAGGATCCTCCTAGAATGTAGACCCTATGATTTATTTAAACCCTAAGATTCTTCCAGACCAATCTAGACCTTAGGATCCACCTAGGTCCTATAATTCTTCTAGACCCCAGACCTTAGGACTTCTTAAACTCTAGAGTTCTCATATTCTAGATCCTAGGATTCTTCTAGACTCCAGACCTTCGGATTAATTCAGATCTTAGATCATTCCATACTCCAGGTTAGTCTAGACCCTAGGATCAAGTATGATCTTATATCAATCTATATCCAAATAAATTTAGGCCTTAAGTCAATTTTGATCTCAAGCTAACCCAATCCTTAAATCAACTTATTCAAAACTCAAATAAATCCATATCTCAAGTCAATTCTAGCTTCTGATCAATCTAGATCTTATGTAAATCTAGATCCAAGTTAATCTAGATCTCAAATCCATTTAGATTTTAAACATATTCAAACTTCAAAATAATCCTGACCTTTAATCAATCTCCAGCTTAATCTAGACTTCAACACTTGATCTAACCTTCGATCACACTTGCTTCTATTCCAATCTTTCATAATCATCTAAATGATTTTGACTAATTTGGATAACTCAAATTCAAGCATACTCAAACCCACTTTGCGTCAAATCACAAAGGTTTGACTTGGTCAAACTTTAAGGATTTGGTCAAAACCTCTCATCCAATGCATTCATCCATTCAAACTGAAACCCTACTTTGTAAATCATTTAGTTAATTCCATTTAATACTTTGAGTATTTTTTTAACATGCCATGAGTTGCATCATGGTCAATTTGACTAATTCAACCCTTCAAAAATTTTGGTCAAGCTTGCATGGTTATGGTTTGATCACTCAAACCTCTAATAGATTGCCTTAAGTTCCCTCTAAACCAGCTCATTAAGGTTTATCCATGTCACCTCACCTAGTTTGATCCTTTGACTAGTCAAACTAGTCAACTAATGGTCAAAAGACCATTAAATATTCAAAGAATGAATCCTATAGCACTCAAGTTCTAATCCCTAGCTCCAAACCTAGCACTCCAGCATTCAATACCTTCCTCGTATGCCACATCACCAATCTACATAGCAAGTGGACTGGTCAAACAATCAAACCAAGGCTAGGGAGTGGTCAAACCTAGTCAAATTGCCTCTTAAGCTTAATCCCTTTTAATTCAAACCATTCTAACTGCTTAAATGTCCTCTAGAACTTTCCTAGAGTAATTATTAGCCATCAGATCTAGATCAAATGGCCCTAAGCATCCCCACATGCTTGTATAAGGATAAGGACACCCTTCCACCTAGGATATCCATGTGTCCTTTGATGCTCGTGCTCCCAATAATCTCCAGGACACTTGGTAGCCATTAGGTAGCCTATCCAGTCAATCTTAGCCATCCATTTGTCCTGAGGATATTTGAATAGGTTAAAACCCTCACTTGAGAGCTTATTCTAACACTCACACACACACACACACACACACACACACACTCTCTCTCTCTCTCTCTCTCTCTCTCTCTCTCTCTCTCTCTCTCTCTCTCTCTCTCTCTCTCTCTCTCTCTCTCTCTCTCTCTCTCTCTCTCTCTCTCTCCCCCCCCTTCTAGAGCTCTTCAAGCCCCTTTCAGGTTTCATTTGAACCCTCCTTGACCTCCCTCACATCTCCCCAGTCGAATTTGACCGATCAAGGTTGCCGGCGATGATTCTCCGCCGAGTTCAAGCTCTAATCCATCCAAGGTTCATAGCAGTCGATTCAAGGCATTTCAAATCGAGGCTTCAACTAGGATTTTATATGAGGATAGACTACATTTTTAGAGATATCATTTTACCCCAAAATCCCTTGGTAAAATCCCTTAAAGCTCTAGTTCTAGGTCATTAGACTTAAGTTCAATTAACCTTTTATTAAGTTCATTTCATGTAAAACTTTTAACTCCCCATTAATTTTATTCAATAGCTTAATTCAAGTTTTAAATTTCAATTGATTTTATTAAATATTTTGAGAGAACTAGGCGATTATCATTTCTAGGGGTTTTACATAATGTGCATGCGGCGTTCATTTTCTGGACCATTGATCACTCAATCAACAGTCCATATTTTGACTTTTCATGGCCTTGATCAACCACGGATCAGATCCCATGGTTAATCTCCCTATTCGGCTCAACTGAGTTGTTCATCCCAAACTGCGGGATCCAGCTTGACTGTTTGATCCTATTGGTTTGAGATAGGCTGCGTGGTTTGATCATAAATGTTAGATCAAACTACATTAGATCTAACGGCTCAGCACATTACCATGCTGATAAAGTGAGCCGCATCAACGATTGACCACCACCATTTGCGTGGTCTAGTCATCATCCACTGCGTGGATAGCGCATGGGCCTACCACTATTTCAACTGCACGGTAATGATTGCATGGTAGTGCAATCATTAACAATGATTGGCCGCTACGCACAGTTCTATTCCACCAACCCGGACGTGCCTCATGGCCTACCCCGTCGCTAGAGCTTTTTTTAATTAAAATTTAATTTTAAATTATTTCAAAATGATGTTTTCTTTAAAAATTTATAAAAAATTAAATACTAATCCAAACTTGATGTATAATATATCAAATATTCTAGAAATTTAACCCTTTAGTTTAACATTAAAATTTATTTAAAATATTATATATATATATATATATATATATATATATATATATATATAATTATTTTGATTATTAAGTATATTTCATTTTAATTAATATTTAATTTAAAATGATTAAAATATTATTATAAAATTTTTTATTTTTATTTTAAATATAAATTTTTTTTTAAATAAATATTTGAGGTACTTTTTATTTATTTTAAGCTAAAAGAAAATTGAATTCAATTTAAATTATCTTAAATAATTTGAACTTATTAATTAATATTTAATTAATATGAATTTGACTATTTTGAAATTGAAATATTAATTTATTTAAATAATTTGAATTATTTGAATATCTTTAATGTTTAATTAAATATTATATCAATTATTTTAAAAATTAAAAATTATTTAAAATTACTTTGAAAGGTTAGAGGATCTCTCAAGCCTTAAAAAAATTATTTTGATTGTATTTTTAATTATTTTACTTTTAAAACTTATATATATATATATATATATATATATATATTTATGTGTATTTTAAAATTTTATGTATATATTAAATCTTTAATATTTGAGAGATCGCATAAAATTTTAAACCTAGATTAAGCTTACTTGAATAAAATTGGTGGAGAATTGTGATTAATTAATGGACTATTATTTTAATAATTGCTAATTAATTAATCATTTAATTGATTAAGTTATATTTTGTTCTTTGTATACATAAGGTGCACACACTCGCACTTAGTTTTAGGCTCTCCTAGATATAAGATTTGATTGGCGTGGTTACATGTTATTCATACTTGTCTAAGTGTTAGTAAAACTTTGATTCAAACATACTTAATTTAGTGACATCATTAAGGATAATAATTAAGGACATTTGTAAGAAAAACTTAGATTATTTTTAGAAATTAGGATACACTTCCTATTGACATGAAATTTGAACCACTCAAACATAGCAACACATACAACCCATAGAGCCCATAGAAAAATATTCACTGATTTTAAAAATCATTAAGACATTCAATTAATAAATTATTTAATTAAGTATTAAATACTTCTAAAAATTTTAATAAATCAAATTTAAATCCAAAATTACAAATAATACCTCAAACTGACTAGAACTCATACCTTAACTTAAGAAAAATAGAACTCTTTTAATTTGATTCTAGATTTAAGTTTAATTTAATTTTAAATGAAAATAAATATTTAATTAATTTATTTAATTAAAATTTATTAAAAATTACAATAAAATTCTAAAAACACTTAATAATCCTTCCTTAGATCATTTCTGATATTTGGAAGTGATTTCAAGAAGTTTGGAGTCTATTTGGAGCAAAACCATAAAAAGGGCCTTTAATTAAAATAAATAAATAATTCAATAATTATCAAAATTTGAAAAATCAGAACTAATTCCAAAAAATTCTAAATTAAACAAACTTAAAGGCATTCAACTCATATAAAAATCTAATATTTATCAAAAATATCAAGCTTCCAAAAATCATTCAAATTTGAAAAAGTCAACTTTTGGCCAATCTTAGTCAAAATCCATGTCAAAACTTTAAATCTTCATAATAAAATGTAAAAAAAATCCAAATCCATCATACGTATAGTCTAACTGATCATCTTAAGATCTAATATTTAATAAAAATGTTAGATTTCCAAAATTTAAGCTTAATCAAAAAGTCAATTATTAACTCCTTAATTAAATAATGAAAATAATCTAGAAAATTTCTAAAACTTAAAAATCACTTAAAAATAAAAAAATTATAATTTAACTTCAAACTAGCAACCAATCAATGTTAATTAAAATTTACTAACCTTCAAACCTTAATCAAATCAAATCACTTAATCATATTGATTATCACTAGGTAACCCAGGCCTATGAGGCTATTAAATTAACCCCGAGTAAGGTGAAATAAACTTCTCAACCTCGATGAATAAAAAAGGTGGTAATTAATAACTCTTTAAAATATACTTTAAAATCAATTTTAAGCCATTCATACTTAAACTTAAACTTAAATCCCTTAAGCCTTTCAACCAATCAAATCTTTAAGTAACTTTAATCAAGTATCCTACATAGGATATATCAAAACCACACAACCTTTACTCACACTTCAGATGGTATTCTAGGACAACCAACTCTTTTTTTAGGCTAGGCTAGTGTTTACTTTTCAATTGTGTGTCAGATTTTTTAGCTTTCACTACATGATGGTTGTTAATGTTGATGTAATTATTTGCTTACTTTTTTATACTATGTAATGTGATTGATTGTGCGTTATATCTACCCTTAGGTTAGGGACAATTTATGCTAATTCAATCTTGTGAAGGTGGCCATGCTTATATAGGACATAAAAAAAATTAAAGGGAGCATTAAATTAATCTTTAAGTTGATGATATTTTTTTAGGTGCTTCAGAATGCATAAGCCCCGCTTTAATATTAAAAGAGCATGACCAAGTGTGGTTTTGATTGAGCATTTTAAATTTTGAATATTAAATGCTTGGGATATTTATTTAAATGTTGATTATTAGGATAACCATATAGGCGTTGAGTCTAAAATTTTCAATTTCATTTGATGTAATTGAATTTTGAGCATTGAGTTGTAATTATCAAAGTGACTAATTTAGATGGGATATTTAAACATCCAATTTGGAATACAAAGAGAGAGGGTCCCTCTTCATTTAGAGATCCAAATTATGATGACTTCAAAATATTCAAAGAGAAAAAATAACACCCCTTTCAAGGGGAAGTTTCTTTTCATTTGGATATCTAGATCCGACGATCCAAGAAGCCCTATAGAAGGATGAAGAAGTGAAGAATGAAAAGACCTATTCTCAAAGTCAGTCTTAGGAGTAGAATCTGGGTTGTTGTTAGTGGGTCCCTTCCACTTTTAATTTTTCTATTGATCTGGTTTGTAATATTAAGTGGCACTTGACACATGGACTTTAAATTTGATATTAATTTAATTTGATTTATTTATTTATTGATAGATGTGTTGATTGTGATTAGGATCTACCTATTTTTAGTAATTTTTTGGTGATTCTTTTATGTCGATTTTTCTTTATCCTGGAACCCGATCGAAGGCTCATGAGGGTTCGTTAAAGTTTATCTACTTAATCATATTTAAAATATTTAAGCTCACATAGAAATTTTGATGCTTTAAGAAGTAAGCTCAGGATCGTCGGGAGTCATTTATGCATTCATATTAAATTTTCTATACCTTGTTAGGCACCTCCCTGCCTATGAGTTTTGACAGACCACCTGACTTATGAGGATGCAGATCTGTCAAGGGGATGCTGTGCAATCTCTAATTTTTAAACTACTTTATTTTGATTCAAGTATTTAATTAAGTCAACGAGTATGTATCATATTAGTAACAAACTTAAAAGTATTTGAAAATATAATTGCATTTTTATTTAAGTATCGAACACCCAATATATGTTAAGGGCTAATTAAAATCTGCTCTAGATGTTAGCCCCAATTTCCTTAAACTTAAACTAATTAACGTCCCTATCACTTTATATTAAAAGACATACTCATGGTTTTGAAGTGCTTAGGTGGTTTAGCTAGCTCTCTAATTTTAGATGGGGTAAGTCCAAATCCTGCATTGTATTAGCTAGGTTTGGGTCACCTAATTTAGACTTAGATTCTGAGGATAGCTCAGGCTATAAAACCTCAACTCTAAGAATCTCGTCCCAACATTCTAATAAAATTGACCATTAAAACTTAAATCACTTTATAAATCAAATTCAAGCCCAACACTCATAATAGATTGGGGTGTTTATGAAGTAATTTAGAATCTTAAAACACCTCCTATACTTCCTCCTTTGACTCCATAAATAAGTGTTCAAATTTGGTCCAATCCTGATTAAAATTTTCAGTCCTTACCTCATTTGACATCAATCTTTAAAAATTTAAATAAAATTTGTATTGCTATTTTAATTGAGAGTATTCATAGGAAACTCTGGTTTCCCTATGATGTAACTAACTATGAGGGCTTGCACTCGTAGGAGATTTAGAAACCCATACTAAATTTGAAAAAATTAAAAATTTCAAAACTTTAATTAATTATCTTTGGGAAATGCAAAAAATATGGCGATCATTATCATCATATTTAAATAATTAATAATTGATAATATCATCTTTTCTCAGGAAGATATATTATTTTATTATCATTATTTTGATTATAAAATTAGTGATCTCCTATCTGAATTGTTATAGTCAAACACTCGATCGTTATCGTCATATGTAATTCTTCCTTAAGTTTGACTATGATAATCAGAAAAAATTCAAAGTTCTAAAATTTGAACCCATTAGGGAATGGTATATTCACCTCCCAAGGTGATATGCTATTCATGATGATGTGTTTAATTTCAAAACTAAAATCCCATATATTAATCTCCCCCAAAGAAAATTAAACTTTTTTTAAAACCACACTTTTTTTTAATCAAATAAAAAATGGTGACTCCGCTGGGAATAAATCTCACTCTCTATCTTTAAAGTAGTATAAATTTTATTACATCAGTAGTTTTGACTACCTTTCCTTCTGTTGGTCCCTCTTCCATTTCTTTCTTAGGTGAGTTTGGCCAACATTAATTAAGACATGTCAAAAGAGAGGCGATTGTAGGAAACCTCTGTTAAACTCTGTGCTTTGGAATTTTTCCTCCAAGTTAATTGGTAGAGTGAAATAGTCAAGCCAAATCTTTCAAAATCCTCCTGTATATATTGTAAACTCATATGCGAATAAATCTTGAACATGCTAAGTTTCAGTATTTATAGAAAATCACTCAATTTCAAAATCATAGTTATGAGCCTTTAATAAAATTCAATCTTCTTCAAAATTTAATTGAACCATATATTCTATCATTACATATGAAATTATAACTCCTACAAATTTGGTATGTGTGATAGTATATAGACTTCTTGTTATAATTCAATTCTAGAGTTCAAATCTTTCTGGTAAAGTTGATCTTCGACAATTCACTCACAAACCATTTATCGGGTTGAAATAGTCAAGTCAACTTCTTATAATCACCCCTTCCAATTTTTTTTTTAACCTTTACGTTGAATGTGAGTTCAACATATTGAGTTTCAAAAATAAGGAGAGATGCTGGCGGATTTTCAAACTTTCAAATTCCTTCTAGAATTGTCTAACTTTAATCATCATTGCCATATGTTTCATACAATACCCTTTTGTAGTTTAACATAGGCAATGTAAATTCAAACCCTTTATCAAATCTAGATTTTGGCATTTCACGATAAGCTAGTCAGTGTAGTGAAAGTGTTAAGTCAAGGTCTCCAAATTTTCCCTTAATTTTTGTTAACCATTATGTTGAAAATAAAAATTAACATTTTGAGTTTAAAAAATGAAGGAGAATTTTTAAACCAACTTCAATCATCGTTGCCATGTATCTTCTATAACATTCTATTATAGTGGAATATATGCAACATAAAATTTGAAACTCTTCTGGCAATTCTAAGCTTTGACATTTCACCCTCAAATCACTTGGTGGGATAAAAAAGTCAAGCCTAAGCAAAGAGTTAATTTTGTAAACTTACATATTTGAACATGATTCAATATGTTGAGTTTCAAAGCCTAAAGAAGATCCATTCAGTCCCAACCTCAAATTCAAATTTAATCTTAGGTCCAAATTTAACTTATGGCAAGATCGTTGGTTGGGGGGTCAATCCATTCACTATATTACTAATTGTTCTTCCAATGCTACTGTGAAGGTTAATTATTTCTTTTCTTATAATGGTTGGGATGTTGAGAAACTTTCTGATGCTCTTACTAATTTTATTATTCAACAAATCCTTAATATCCCTTTGAACATTAACTCTTTAGATCTGTAATTATGTGCTTTAACTAATGATGATAACTTTAGATTAAAGGATGCTTGGCATTCCTTTAGAGAGAAGAAAGAGGCTTCTAAGATTTTTAATATGATATGACATAAAAGTATTCCTTCTGTTGTTTATGTATTTATCTGGAGAGTTTTACATAAGTTTATCCCTATGGATGATAATTTGATTATAAGAGGTTTCATCCTTCCAACTAAATGCCAATGTTATTATCGCATGGACAATATGCATCATGTTTTTATTTCTGGTCCTTTTGCTGTCAAAGCTTGGACTTATTTTGATGACTTTTTCTATTTAAATTATTTCAATGCTACTATCTCTATTAACTCTTTACTTAATTATTAGTTTGTTAATTCCAAAGGTCATATCAGAAATGTTATTCCTTCCCTTATCCTTTGGTATTTATGGCTGGATAGGAATAATTCACGTTTCAATGGTGTGGTTATGAACCACCATAGAATTATTCAAAATGTTAAAGACAAGAATGTGGCTCTTTACTCTGCTAAATTACTTTCTGTTAAGAATTTCAAAAACTATTTTTTCTCTATGGTCCACCTTGGGATTAAGTTTGAGGTGGATTTTGCTCATAAACATCCAAGGAGTATTTATTGGATGAAGCCTCCTATCAATTTCATTAAGTTAAATATAGAGGCTTTTAGTATCAATTCCATTGCGGGCTATGGTGGTGTCATTAGAAAATCTTATGGTAATTACATATTGGGTTTTATTGGTCCTCTTTTTAATTATGATGTCAATTATGCTACCACTTATGCAATTTTTATGGCTTAAGACTTTGTTATTTTCTTAATTACATTAATATTGTGGTTGAGGTTGTTTCTACTTATTGTTATCTACCGTTCAACTTGAGGGATGATACTATTTGTTATTATGCTTTGTTTTACATGAGGAGGGATATTAAGAACTTGTTAAGTCTTTTAAACTATTCTGTTTTGGTTGTTCATGTGGAGGCCAATGATTGTGCTCATTCCCTTGCTAGATGGGGCTGTGATTTGGATTCTACGGAGGATTTCTTGGTTTATAATTTTCCTCTTCATGTGAAAGGCCTATTAAGACTTGATAAAATTGGATTACCTTATGTTATTTATTAATTTTGTTAGGGTTGTTAGTTTTTGGGTGGTTGACTGGCTGTACTGCTAGCAGCTTTTCTGTTTCTATTATTTGGACCATGGGTCTGCCTCTCTCAGGTGGCTGGGTTCTCTGCCTTCTTCCTGGCATTTTTTTGTGACTGGTTCGTCCTATGTGGAGTGCTTTGATTCTGGGTTTGTTTCATTTCAATGATGTATTCTTCGCGTGTGTTTTTTCCTCTTTGAGGCTTGCTGCTTGTCGGTTTCCTTGTTCTTTGATTTCTCTGTTGTGGAATTTATTTCTTGGACACTTGCTGCTGTGACTATTACATCTTGGGTTCTTGATATTGTGGCCTATCAACTCATTTGGGTTTGGTTGGAGAATGTTCTTAGTGCAGATGATCGTGGTGATGATTTGAGAAAGAAAATGATGGAGCTGATTGCTGTTTTTTGTAGCTTTCTATTTTTTTGGGTGCTTTCTCTTATGCACCATAGAATGTACCTAGGATTCTTTGTATTGTTTCTTAGTGGAGAACACGAGCTTGTAGGTTTTTTGCTTTTAATTTTGTAGCTCTTTGGAGCAGTAGTGAGCTTGATTTCCTTTTAAAGACTGTGTAATCATTTTTAATTAACGCATAGGACCTACCGTGGGTTTCACTAAAAAAAATAAAAAACTTTGACTTCAACCTTAAATTAAACTTTTATTTTGATTTCAAAGTCAAATTCAGGCTTTGACATTTCAACAAAAGTCAATTGGTGAAATGAAAAGAGTCAAGCCCAACTCCTGGATACTCTTGTTGATTTTGTGAACCTATATAATTGAGTGAAACTCAACATATTAAGTTACAAAATTTGAAGGATATCCATTCAGTTTCAAGTTCAAGTTAATGTCCAATTTCAATTATAACTTCAAATCAAGGCTTTAACATTTTTCCCCCAAGTCAATTGGTGGAGTGAAAGAGTCACAAGTTCAATCCTTAAAATCTCCTAGTCAATTTTATGAATCACTATGTTGAGTGTAAACTGAATATGACTGAGTTAAAAATATTTGAATAAAATCAATCAAGCTCAAAATTCAAACTCAATTTTAAGATCAATTAATTCAAGGCACTTTTTTAATTCCAGGAATTCAAGCATACTCAAATGGTTGGGAAACTTATCTTCTCCTTGGATAGGAACCTTACTATAGAAAACATCTTATGTGGTAGTTCAATTCAGTTTGGAATGGAATTTCAAAACTTGAAGTTATCAGTCAATGGAAAAATAATTATTGATCTTCATGCTGGAACTCAAAAGGATTTCCCCCTGATGGAAGTTACTGTAGGGTCATGAGCTGACCTCCCTTATCTCTAAGATTGTGGTCATTGTCACTCCTTTACCCACTATATCCTCTGCTCAGGAGGATATGAACCAGAAGTCAATAATGATGGATGAGCAACCATCTCAATCTGAGATCGGGTCAAGTTCTAGCATCCCTTTTGTCGATAAGAACTGAAAAAACTACCTTCAAAGAGCCAAAAAGAGAAATTCTAAGGCGAGAAAGATCGCTGAGTCTGAAGCCTTAAAGAAAGTTGAATTTGAGGCCAATTGAGAGTTCTTCGCTCCTTACACGTACCCCCTCCTTAGTGGAAATCATTTCCACCCTCCTGTTGCCTGAAGGAGGGAGGTTGTGAAAAGAGCAGTATGATTTCCATCATGCCCTTTAGATTACAACACATCAATCAATCAAGCCAGAATCGAGCGATCACCGGCAATAGACCATAGGCCCCCAGTAGAAGGTTTTGATCAATCCACTCTACTAGAAGATGTTAAGGCGCATTACTATATGTGTCCCACTACATCACCTACAGAGGAGAAGGTGTATAAACCACTTGGGGTGCCACTCTCTTGACTACTAGGCCACTAGTAATCTAAGAGGGGAAATAATCTAAAATTGTGTCAGATAGTGATACCATCAAAATTTAAATTTTCAACAGGATCCTATTGCATTAAATCTTTTGATTGCAATGATGCCATATCAACTAGGGATAGCGCAAAACCCATAACAATCTCTCCCTCCAAGTAGATCGTAGGAATTCTAATTCCATACTACTCTTTCCACATAGACTTGCACCCTTTAAGAAAAATGTGTCAATTTCTCAAGTGTACTGGATCAAGATTTTCAAGATAGTTGATTCATCTTTTAATAGAAATTTACCTCTATTTTAAGCTTTGAGCAGGAGAAAATTGTAGTTGACTCCATCAAATATCTAAATGTCCATCCTTCCCACTACTTCCACGAATTGATTTAACTTTTGAATTAAAATCAACCTCAAACTTAAGTTGACTTTAGAAATGAAATTTTTTCAATCTTCTTTTGATTCTCTATCGCAATAGGCATCTCTTGCATGCTTTGAATCTATTTGAAGATTTTCCTAGTCAAGTTGATTTTCCTGTCGAAAAATTGGGTATGCTTTGAGGATTATTCTTCCTTGTATAAGAAAATAACTTTTCTTGTCTGATACTTGAGATATATTCCCAACCTTCAAGGAGAAAGTAACCATTTTAAGATTTTAAAATAAGTGAAGCCTCTTCTCAAATTCAATTGAATTCAAAAGATAAGCAAAGTGTGACAAAAAATTAAAAAATGAATGAAGTGCACCAAAAGTTAAAAAAGATGCGCATAGTGCGCCACTAGAAAAAGAAAAGAATGGTAAGCGGCATTCCTTCCTTTGAATCCTTAAATCTCAAAAAAAAAAAAAAAACTCAACCATTTTTAAACACTTGACTTTGAAAATCTTGAATATAGATTCTTCATCATGCATGAATTATTTATCATATATGAAATTCTCATGCAAGAGATTTGAAAAGAATTAGTTTATTTATCCAACTTAAATCCCTTTGAAATTGATTTTAATTCAAAATTCACACAAGGGAGACCTCAACAGTTTCTATGAAACTTGGTATTGGTCAACTAAACCTAAGTTCTCAAACCTTTCAAGATTAGTTGGAGTCAACTCTACTTCTCACTTTAAAAGCTGAATTTATTCCCGTTAGTCATTCTGAAAGGGTCTAAATAGCTAGAGGAAATTTTCTAATAAAAATGAATGAATCTTCTACTCCTGATAAGAATTCAAATCTTGTCCTTGAGGAGTATGTGAGTCCTTGCGTGTAGGCATCTTCTCCTTCAAGGTCTTCTCAATAAAATTAAACTCTATGCTGGGTCCAAGATTAACCCCACTAGAGGAGTATTTCATAATGCTGGCATTTACCATTCAAAATCAAATCATGACTGAGTAGAGTACCCGACTCCAATTGGAGAAGTTTGAGGCCTTACAGAGTGTCATCTTTAAGGCTAAATAAAACTCAGAGTCGTACAAAGCCCAAATAGTTCAAGCTCGTGATAAGATAGTGTGACTTAGAACCTTCCAAATTGGAAACCTAGTCCAGGTTCTTTGGATGCCTATCTTAGCCTATTGAGATATCGGTAGGAGAGTTTGAACCAACATAAGAATAACCTCTTGTTATAAAGATGATCTTTGAAGGAGTTTTAAACATTAATTGATCAACCGTAAGGAATGCCACCTACTATTTTCAAATGTCACGGTGGCTCTTCATGAAGTACCATGCCAGATGAGTATCAAATTCAATATTAATAAAAACTCTACAAATTCTTAGATTTAAGAACTTTCAAAAATTCAAATTTCAAAATTCAAAATCAAATCAAATTTCATTTTCAAAACCCTTTAAATTCATAATCAAACTTAAAAATCAAATTCAAAATTCTTCAAACTCAAAATTAAACCAAATCAAATTTAAAAATTATCTAAACTCATATTCAAAACCCTTCAAATCAAATTTGTGAAATCAAGCTTCAAATTCAAACACTTTTAAATTCAAAACTAAATCAAATTCAAATTCAAAATCAAACTTTAAATTCAAAGATCTTTCAATTTCAAAATCAAATCAATTCGAAATAAAAAAAATCATTCAAATCTCAAATTCCAAAAGTCAAACTTGATCTTTTATGTGGAGCAAGTTTGAATTCCTTCATATATGATCATTTCAGACCAGATCCTCTATGTGGAGCAAGTTTTCCCCACATATGATCATTCCAGATCTCATCCTCTATGTGGAGCAAGTTTCCTTCACATACGATCATTCTAGACCCAATCCTCTATGTGGAGCAAGTTTCCTCTATATACATTCATTCTAAATTGATCCTTTATGTGGAGCAAGTTTCATCCACATACGATCATTCCAGACCTGATCCCCTATATGGAGCAATTTTCCTCCACATATAATCATTCCAGACCTGATCCCCTATGTGGAGCCTGTTTCCTCCATATACGATCATTCCAGACCCGATCCCCTGTGTGGAGCAAGTTCCCTCCACCTACGATCATTCTAGACCTGATCCTCTGTATTTAGCAAGTTTCCTCCACATACGATCATTCCATACTCAATCATCTGTGTGGAGCAAGTTTCCTCCATATATGATCATTCTAAACCTAATCTTCCAAGAGAAGCAATGCTTCTTTCTCATAAGATCTTCGAGTTTCTTTTCCTTAAGAACATATATGAGTCATCGTGCTTTATTTCATTAGGATTAGATCCACTAGTGATGAAATACCCCCTCTATGGCACCATCCTAGTTTCAAATTCCATATTTGATCTTTTATGTATAGCAAGTTTCCTCTCCATAAGATCATCCTTTAGTGATAGAGCACGCCCTTTGAGGCACCAACATAAATTTAATATTTAGATTTGATCTTTCATGGGAAGCAATGTTTCCTTCCCACATGATCTTATAGTTTTCTTTTTCTCAAGGATAGATATGAGTCATCGTACTTTCTTTACTTAGGATTAGAACGACTAGTGATGGAGCACGCCCTCTATGGAACCATCCTAGTTTCAAAATCTAGATATGATCTCATATGGGAATTAATGCTTCCTTCCTATAGAGTCCTTGAGTTCTCTTCTCCTTAAGGTTAGATGTGAGTCATCATAGTTTCTTTCCTTAGGATTAGTTCCACTAGTGATGGAGTACGCCCTCTATGGCACCATCCTAGCTTTAAAATTCTAGATCTGACCTTCTATAGGAAGCCATGCTTCCTTCCCACAGGGTCCTCCAATCTTCTTTTCCTTAAGGATATATGTGAGTCATCGTTCTTTCTCTCCTTAGGATTAAATCTTCTAGTGATGGAGCACATCCTCCATGATACCATCTTAGATATAAACTCCAGACCTGATCCTCTATGGGAAGCCATGCTTCCTTCCCACATGATCGTCTAATTTCTTTTCCTCAAGGTTAGATGTGAGTCATCGTGCTTTTTAGCCTTAGGATGAAATCTACTAGTGATGGAGCACTCTCGCTGTGGCACCATCCTGGTTTTTAAATTCTAAGCCCAATCTCTTATGGGAAGCAATGCTTCCTTCCCATGAGACCATCTAGTTTTCTTCTCCTTAGGGTTAGATTTTTTCTTTCCCTTAGGATTAAACTCCCTAGTTTCACTTTTAACTTCAAATTCTCAAATTCACTTTTCTTTTTCTTAAGAATAAGTTTTCTCCTTCATTTAGGATTAAATCTACTAGTGGTAGAGTACGCCCCTCGTAGCACTATCCTAGTATCAAATTCAAATTCAATCTTTTATAGTTAGGAATTCTTCCTTCCTATATGATCATTCCATCCTTCATCTCCTTAAGGTTAGATTCTTTCCTCCCTTAGGATTATATCTACTAGTGGTAGAGTATACCCCTCATGGCACTACCATAATATCAATTAAAATTCGATCCTCTATAGTTAGGAGTTCTTCATTCCTATATGATCATCCAATCTTCTCTTCCTTAGGGTTTAGGTACTCCCATCCCTTTGGACCAGATCTACAAGTGGTAGAGTATGCACCTCGTGGCACTACCCTGGTGTCAATTCAAATTCCATAATTAATCCCCTTCCTTAAGGTTAGGTATCTCCTTCCCTTAGGACCATACCTACTAGTGGTAAAGTATTCCCTTAGTGGCAGTACCCTAATATCTATTCAAAATTTAATATTCTAAGTTTAGGTTTCCCTTCCTTTAGAATCAAAACCTAGACTTAATCCTCTATAGTTAGGAATTCTTCCTTCTTATACGATCACCCAGGTTTTCTTTTCCTCTAGGGAAAAACTTCTCCTTCCCTTAGGATAATGCCTGCTAGTGGTAGAGTATGCCATTCGTGGAACTACCCTAGTATCAATTCAAACCTTAATTCCCCATGGATAAACTTTTCCTTCCCTTAGGATCAAAACTCCATACTTGACCTTTGAATTCGATCAATGACAATATGTGTAGTAGAACTCTATTCTATTATGTATATTGGGGGTCCATTTGTTGACCTCATTTTTAAATGAGGTCACTTGGACAAATTCTGACTTAGATTATTTTAACCTCCAGAATAATCTAGGCTCTAGGATCCTCCTAGAATATAGACCCTAGGATTTATTTAAACCCTAGGATTCTTCCAGAACAATCTAAACCATAGGATCCATCTAGGTTCTAGGATTCTTCTAGACCCTAGGACTTCTTAGACTATAGAGTTCTCTTAGATTCTAGATCCTAGGATTCTTCTAGACTCCAGAACTTAGGATTAATTTAGATCTTATATCATTCCATACTCCAGGTTAGTCTAGACCCTAAGATCAAGTCTGATCTTAGATCAATCTATATCCTAAATAAATTTAGGCCATAGGTCAATCCAGATCTCAAGCTAACCCAAATCTTAAATCAACTTATTCAAAACTCAAATAAATCCATATCTCAAGTTAATTCTAGCTTCTGAACAATTTTGATCTTAGTTCAATCTAGATCCAAGTTAATCCAGATCTCAAATCCATTTAGATTTCAAGCATATTCAAACTTCAAAATAATCCTGAATTTTAATCAATCTCCATCTTAATCCAGACTTTAACACTTGATCCAATCTTCTATGACACTTGCATCCTATCCAATCATTCATAATCATCTAAATGATTGTGACTAATTTGGATAACTCAAATTCAAGCATACTCAAACCCACTTTAAGTCAAATCATAAAGGTTTGACTTGGTCAAACTTTAATGATTTGGTCAAAACCACTCATCTAATGCATTCATCCATTCAAACTCAAACCCTATTTCCTTGGAAATCTTTTATTTCATTCCATTTAATACTTTGAGTATTTTTTAACAAGTCATGAGTCGCATCATTATCAATTTGACCAAGTCAAGCCTTTAAAAATTTTGGTCAAACTTACATGGTTATGGTTTGATCACTCAAACCTCTAGTGGTTTGCCTTAAGTTCCCTCCAAATCACCTCATTAAGGTTTGTCCATGTATCCTCACCTGGTTTGATCCTTTGACTGGTCAAACCAGTCAACTAATGGTCAAAATACCATTAAATATTCAAAGAATTAATCCCATAGCACTCAAATTCCAATCCCTAGCTCCAAACCCATTACTTCAGCATTTAATACCTTCCTCCTATGCCACATCAATAGTCCACATAGCAACTGTACTGGTCAAACAGTCACACCAAGGCTAGGAGTGGTCAAACCCTATCAAATTCCCTTTTAAGCTTAATCCCTTTTAATTCAAACCATTTCAACTACTTAAATGTCCTCTAAAACTTTCCTAGAGTAATTATTAGCCATCATATCTAGATCAAATGGCCCTAAGAACCTCCACATGCTTATATAAGGATAAGGACACCTTTCCACCTTGGATTTCCTTGTGTTCTTTGATGCTCGTGCTCCCAACAATCTCAAGGACACCAGGCAGCCATCAGGAAGCCTATCCAGTTAATATTAACCATCCATTTAGCCTGAGGACATTTAAATAGTATAAAACCCTCACTTGAGAGCTCATTCTAACACGCACTCTCTCTCACCTTCCAGAGTCTTCAAGCCCCTTTCAAGTTTCGTTTGAACCCTCAACCATCTTAATTTCTCCCCAGTCAAATCCGACCTGTCAAAGTCACTAGCGATGATCCTCTGGCAAGTTCAAGCTTTAATCCATCAAGGTGAATATCAGTCGTTTAAAGGCATTTCAAACCATAGCTTTAGCTAGGAATTTATATTAGGACATACTACAGCTTCAGAGATATCATTTTACCCCAAATTCCTTAGTAAAATTCCTTAAAACTCTAGTTCTAGGTCACTAGACTTAAGTTCAATTAACCTTTTATAAAGTTCATTCCATGCAAAACATTTAAATCCCCATTAATTTTGTTTAAGAACTTAATTCAAGTTTTAAATTTCATTTGATTTCATTGAATATTTTGAGAGAACTAGGTGATTATCATTTCTAGGGAGTTTTTTGTAATGTGCATGTGGCGTACGTTTTCTGAACTGTTGATCGCTCAATTAATGGTCCAAATTTTGACTTTTCATGGCCTTTATCAACTACAGATCCAATCCCATAGTTAATCTCCCTATTTGGCTAGATCTGAGTCATCCATCTCAAACTGTAAGATCTTGCTCGACCATTCGATCCTTTTTGATTGAGATCAACTGTGTAGCTTGATTGTAATCATTAAATCAAACTACATTAGATCTAATGGCTAAGCACGTTACCGTACTGGTTAAGTGAGCTGCATCAGCTAATCGCTGCCATTTGCATGGTCTAGTCATCATTTGCAACCTGGACAACGCATGGGCCCGCCACTATTTCAACGCATGGTAATGATTACGTGACGAAGCAATCATTAACAATGATTGTCCACCACCGCGCAGTTTTGTTCCACCAACCCAGATGTGCCACGTGGCCTACCCCACCGCAAGAGCTCTTTTTTTTTTAAAATAAAATTTAATTTTAAATTATTTTAAAATTAAGTTTTCTTTAAAAATTCAATAAAAATTAAATTCTAATCCAAACTTGATGTTAAATATATTAAATTTTTTAGAAACATTAGCTCTTTAATTTAAGATTAAAATTTATTTAAAATATAATATATTTTTTAAATTATTTTGACTATTAATAATATTTTATTTTAAATTGATATTTAATTTAAAAATATTAAAACATTATAATAAAAATTAAAATTTTGTTTTAAATATATATTAAATTTCTAAATAAATATTTGAGGTATTTTTATTTAGTTTAAGCTAAAACTTTCTATTTAAATTATCTTATTTAATTATCTTAAATAATTTGAACTTATTTATTAAATATTAATTTGACTATTTTAAAATATTTAAAATATATTATTTTAAAAATTTTAAAAATTTGATAATATATATTAAATTATTTGATCTTAAATTAAATTATTCTAAGATATATTTCATATTTTAAATGAGTTTTAATTAATTATATATTTAAATATTAATTAATTTTAAATGGGAATTAAACTCAAAAAATTTTGAAAATTCAAATAGTACTATTTTAGGTAATTTAATATTCCTGAGAATAATTAAGGTTTAATTTAATTAAATATAATAATTGTTTTAAATATTAATAAATTTTTAATTTAATTTAAATACTTTAATTAACATTAAACTTCAAAATTTATAACAAATTCAAATTAATTATTAAAATTTTAATTAATATTTCAAATTTTTTTAAAATTTAAATTACTTTAATTTAAAATTTCTTTTGAAATTTAAATATTATTTTATTTTAAATAATTTGAATTATTTAGATATATTTAATGTTTAATTAATATTTAATCAGATATTATATTAATTATTTTAAAAAATAAAAAATTATTTTCAAATTATTTTGTAAAATCAGAGGATCTCTCAAGCCTTAAAAAAATTATTTTGATTGTATTTTTAATTAATTTACTTTTAAAACTTATATTATATATAAAGGTTTATATATACGTGTATTTTAAAATCCTATTTTAAAATTATATGTATATATTAAATCTTTAAAATTTTAGAGATCTCTTAAAATTTTAAACCTAAGTTAAGCTTACTTGAATAGAATAGGTGGAGAATTGTGATTTATTAATAGGTAATTATTTTAATAATTTAATTGATTAAGCTATATTTTGTTCTTTGCGTTGATCAACTAAGCACACACTGGCACTTAGTTGTAGGCTCTCATAGATCTAGGATTTGATTGGTGTGATTACATGTTATTCATGTTTGTTTAAGGATTAGTAGAACTTTAATTCAAATCTACTTAACTTAGTGACATAATTAGGGACCTTTATCTAGAAAATATAGATTAATTTTAGAAATTAGGATACACTTCCTATTGACATAAAATTTGAACCACTCGAACATGGCAACACTACATATAGCCTTTAGAAAAATATTCAATGATTTTTAAAATCATTATGTCATTTAATTAATTAATTTTTTAAAATAAGCATTAAAATTTTCTAAAAATTCTAATAAATTAACTTTAAATTAAAAAGTTATAAATAATACCTCAAATTGACTAGAGCTCAAACCTTAACTTAAGAAAAATAAAACCCCTCTAATTTGATTCTCGATTTAAGTTTAATTTAATTTTACTTGAAAATAAATATTTAATTAATTTAATTAACTAAAAATAATTAAAAATTTTAAAAAATTCTCAAACACTTGATAATCCTTCCTTGGATCATTTCTAATATTTGGAGGTGATTTCAAGAAGTTTGGAGTCCATTTGGAGCAAAACCATACAAAGGGCCTTTAATTAAAATGATTAAATCATTTAATAATTATCAAAATTTAAAAAATCTTAACTAATTCCAAAAAATTTAAAATTAAACAAACTCAATGGCACTCAACTCATATAAATATCTAATATTTTTCAAAAATATCAAACTTCTAGAAATCAATCAAATATGAAAAAGTTAACTTTTGATCAAATCTAACTCAAAATTCAAGTCGAAACTTCAAACATTCATAATAAAATGTAGATAAATCCAAATCCATCATACGTATAGTATAATTGGTCGTATTAAGGTCTTATATTTTATAAAAGAGTTAGTTTTCATAATTTATGCTTAATCAAAAAGTCAATTATTGACCGCTTAATTAAATGATTAAAATAATCCAAAAATTCCTAAAATTCAAAAATCACTTAAAAATCTAGAAAATATTAATTTAACTTTAAAACCAACAACTAATCAATGTTAATTAAAATTTATTAACCTTAAAACCTTAATCAAATCAAATAACTTAATCATATTGAGTATCACTAGGTAACCGACATCTACGAGGCTATTAAATTAGCCCCAAAGAAGGTGAAATAAACTTCACGATCTCGGTAAGCAATAAAGGTGGTAATCAATAACCCTTTAAAATCAATTTTAAGTCATTAATACTTAAAGTCAAACTTCAATCCCTTACGCCTTTCAACCAATCAAATCTTTAAGCAACTTTAATCAAGTATCCTGCATAGGATATATCAAAGTCACACGACCTAAACACACACATTAAATGGTTTTTTAGGAAAACTAACTATGGTATTAGGCTAGGCTAGGCTGTTGTTTACTTTTTTACTATATGCTGAGTTTTTGAGTTTTCACTATATGCTGGTTATTAATGTTGATGTGATTGTTTGCTTACTTTTTTGCACTCTATGATGCGATTGATTGTACATTAGATCTACCCTTAGGTTAGGGATGATTTATGCTAATTTAATCTTATGCAGGTGACCATGGTCATACATGACATAAAAAAAAAATTAAAGGGGTATTAATTAAGCTTTAAATTGATGATGTTTTCTACAAGTGCTTCAGATATTAACTGCTTGAGATATTTATTTAAATGTTGATTATTAGGATAAGCTTGTAGGCTTTGAGCCTAGATTTTTTAATTTCATTTGATGTAATTTAATTTGAGCATTGGGTTATAATTGTCGAAGTGACTAATTGAGACGGGATGTTTAAACATCCAATTTAAATTCAAAGAGGAAGGGACATCCTTTAGGGGAGAGCCCCTTTCTATTTGGAGATCCAAATTATGATGACTTCAAAATATCCAAAAAGAAAAGATAACACCCACTATAGGAAAGTTGCATATTTTCGACAGAAAAATATGAAGTTTCTCATGGATTTTGAAAATTTCTAATGAATTTTTGATGAAAATGTCGTCGACAGTAAATTGAGCATCGAAAAACTTTTTTGTTGAAAAAAATCCATCAGAATTTTTTTCGGCAGACCAAATCCATCGAAACTTTTTCCTGGTAGAAATAAAACGTTGGAATAAATAAGACAATTTTTTAAAAAAATAAAATCCTGCTCTGGGCCTGCATCCCATAGACACCCCCATAGTAGGTGCCCAGGTGAGCTCACTCCCGCAGGCCTGCAAAGCCCATAACACGCACCCAACGACCACCTAGGTGAGTTTGCTCCCAAGCCCGAGGTCTATGTCTGTAACCCACAAACCAGCGCACCCAGCGTGCCGCCTAAGTGAGCTAAGCTCCTGCGGTCTAGGTTCTTAACCTGCACCGAGTAGGCGGCCTGGTGAGCTTGTTTCTGCAAATCGCACCTAGAGCCTGTTTGCCCTGAGAATCAAACCGAATACCTCTCACCCGCAGCCCCCACCCGTATGCAAGTCCGACCAAAGCACTGATCCTATAAAATTGTTTAAATTGATATATTTTTTATTTATATTAAAACCTATATATTATTATAATTAAAACTTATTTATTTAAGTGTATTATTTTAATTAATAATTAAAATAAATTAGTTAAGTAATAATTAATTAAAAGATGTTAATAAAAAAATATAGTATTAAATTAATAATTAATTAAAATAAACTATAAAATTATTAATGAATTAAATTACAAATAAATTATATATTTAGAGATTTTTAGATTCCATCAGAAAATTCATTAGAAAAGCCGCCTAAATAATATCCGTCCAAAAAGATGCCGAAAAATTTATCAAAAAATTTCTAAAATATTTCGTCAAAAATATGTTGGAAAATATGCAGAAAATCTTCTGGAAATTCCGCCAGTAATAGGTGATTTCCCTGTAGTGACCCCTTTCAAAGGGGAGTTTCTTTTCATTTGAATATCCGGACCCAATGATCTAAGAAGACATGTAAAAGGATGAAGAAGTGAAGAATGAGAAGATCTATTCTCAAAGTCACTTGAGTCTTTGGAGTATAATCCGAGTTGTTGTGAGTGGTGCCCGACCACTTTTACTTTTTCTGCAGACACTAGTTTGTAATATTAAGTGACACTTGTCACATGGACTTTAAATATGATATTAATGTAATTTGATTAATTTATTTATTAATTAATTGATGCATTGATTGCGTTTAGGATCTGCATATTTTTAGTAGTTTTTTGGTAATTCTTCATGTCGATTTTGCTTTAGCCTAAAACCCGACCAGAGACTTGTGAGGGATCATTAAAATTTTTATACTTAATCAAATTTAAAATATTTAAGGTCACATAAAAATTCTAACACTTTAAAAAGTAAGTCCGGGACCACAAGGAGTCATCATGCATTCATATTAAATATTCTCTACCTTGTTAGGCACCTCTCTGCAAATAAGTTTTGGCAGACCACCTGGCCTATGAGGGTACAGATCTGTCAAGGGGATTATGTGTAATCTCTAGGATAAAACTTATTTTTTAAGTTTAATTTTTAAACTACTTCATTTTGATTCAAGCATCTAATCAAGTCAACTAGCATGCATCGCATTATTAATAAACTTAAAAGTATATAAAATGTAATTGCATTTTTATTTAAGCATTAAACACCCAACATATATTAAGGGGCTAATTAGGATTTGCTCTAGATGTCGGCCCCGATTTCCATAAACTCAATCTAATTGACATCTCTATCATTCTACATTAAAAGACTAGACTCATGATTTTGAAGCGCCTAGGTGATTTAGCTAGCTCCGTAATTCAGGCTGGGGTAAATCCAGATCCTACATTGCATTAGCTAGGTTCAAGTCATTAATTTTTAGTACCCAATTTAGACTTAGGTTCTAAGGTAAGCTCAGGCTATAAGACCTCAACCTCTGGGAATCTAGTCTCAACTTTCTAATAAAATTGACCATTCAAACTTAAATCACTTTCAATCAAATTCAAGCTTAACACTTAGGATAGATTGGGGGTTTTTTTAAGTAATTCAAAATCTTAAAACATCTCCTACCCTTTCTCCTTTTACTTTAGAAATAAGTGTTCAAATTTGATTCAATCCCGATTGAAAATTCTAGTCCTTACCTCATTTGACATAAATCTTTAAAAATCTAAATAAAATTCGTACTACAATTTTAATCAAGAGTATTCAAAGGAAACTTTGATTTCCTATGATGTAATTAACTACGAGGGCTTGCGCTCGTAGGAGATTTAGAAACTCAGACCAAATTTTCAAAAATTAAATTTTTAAAAACTTCAATTAATTATCTTTGGGATATACAAAAAATTGGCAATTATTATCGTCATATTCAAATAATCGATAATAGAAAATATCATCTTTCCTCAGGAAGATATATTGCTTTATTATAATTATTTTGATTATGAAATTAGTGATTTTCTATCCAGATCATTATAGCCAAACACTCGATCAAATTTAATCTTGACCCTATGGGATCATATGTAATTCTTCCTTGAGTTTGATTATGATAATCAAGATAAAATTCAAAGTTTTGAAATTTGAACCAATTAGGGAATGGTATATTCGCCTCCAGAGGCGATATGCTATTCATAATGACGTGTCCTATTTCAAAACTAAAATTTCAGAAATTAATCTTTCAAAAAGAAAATTAAACTTTTTCTTTAAAACCACACCTTTTTTTTAATCAAACATCATTAAGGTGAATATATAAATTCATATCAAAATTGTGTCTAATCATCTTATTTTCCAATGATGATATTCCAACATATGCTCCATAACTTATTTTGGGTGCTTCAAAAATCTAATTTTTTATCCATCAACTCTAATGCATTTACTCATCAAGAACTTCAAAATGATATCTTTTATTTGTCAATTAGAGAATTCACCAATAGCAGTTATCACTGGAGGTCGTTGGTCAGTTGTTTATTCCAATTGTGGTCAAAGAGGGTGATTGATTATGTTGCCTAAGGATGATATTGCCCATACATTTATTTTTGATTCAATGATGAGCATACTTTGGTGCATCCATCATTGTTATGAATGAATGATATTGTGGGATAATTCAAAATGAGGACCGAATTATGCCCATCAAAATTTTCTTCACTTTTTTTTACATTTTAAACTAGGAGAACTCGAAATTTATAAGAAATTCAATAGTTCAAGTTTCTTCCAAAGCCATTAGATGAAAAAACAAGCATTGCAAAATCCACTAGATGCCTATTGACTGGCATCCTACTCCTAACACCAATTGTCCATCCACTAATAGCACCAAATGCTTGTAGTTATAACTATCATTTTATGATGTGCCACATATATCAATAAAAGATATTAGATATTCATAAACTATTGATATTTATATACATTGAATTCAATCTAATTTTAATTTTATGTTTTATTTAATAAATATTTAAAATTTGATATTGATTTTTTATTTGATATTGTTTCTAATTTTGTTTGATTTTTGTATTGATTTAAAGTTTTATATTGATTTTGCTTTGATTAATTTTAATAATGAATTTAAGCTGTATTAATTATATCTTAATTTATTTTAATTTGATTTAAATTAAAATAATATTTAATTTGGATTTAACTAGATTAAAGTTTTAATTTGTATTTAATTAACTTGAATTGAGCTTTTATTAACTATTTATTTTTTTCTTTGAATTGACTTTTATTTAATTAGTATTGTATTAAATTTTACTTAGATTGAATTAAGTTTATTTGAATTTATTTAACTTAACTTAAAATTTTATTATTAAATTAGGTTTGAAGTGTTATTTACATTTGATCTATTTTGGTTTATCATTTAGAATTTATTTAATCTGAGTTTTTATTTCATTTAGTTTTTGTTTTAAAATTAACTTGATCATTCGTTAGATTTTTCAAAATTTAAATCAATTCTATAATCATTATAATTTATAGAGTAATTTTTATATTTTAATTTAATTTTAGAAATGAGGGAAGTCATTATTTATATATTTTAAATATGTTGTAATTGTATCATAAAATAAAAAAAAATAAAAATTCACTAATATGTTTTTAAGTATTTTTAATCATCTCCTTATTCATATCTTATATTAAACTAGATAAAACATTAATTTAATCCAAAAAATCACAATTACTCATTTAGTTTACATTAGGTAATATATATGTTGCTGGTATAGATTTGAGGGCTCTAATAATTTTGGATCTTCTCATCGTTTACAAGATAAACATGCAATAGAGCCTAATTACTAGATATTGGGATTAGGTGGATTCAACATGTTGGTGATGATCGGAAGATTCATGATGCGGTGCATCTTAGTTAAGAGGACATTAGGAATAGCTTATCTAATTTAGTACCTTTTTCTAGAGAGTTCTAGTCATTTCTATTATATTGTTATAAATGGCTGCTATAGGTAGAAGAAAGGCATGAATTAGTATTTTTGGAATTTGAAACAGTTTTCACTGTTTTTGGTCTCTAAGAGGAGTCGGGCACGCACAAGCTATTTCCTTTAAAGAAAAACCCCTTGTGCAATGTAAAATCCTATTGAGGCTGCCCAGCTTGACAAGCACTCCAAACCCGAGCGAAATCTTTGTCCTCCCCATATAGCTCTTGAAGCAATTGTAATCCAGTGATGTCTGTCTGGAGGTGCGTCAACAACGCTGAACGCCGACTCAAAGCATTGGCTACTCTATTAGCTCGGCCAGCCTTGTGTTTAATCACAAAACTAAATCGTTGGAAGAAGACAATCCAACGTGCGTGCATCCTGTTAATATTCTTCTGGTTATTAATGTACTGGAGAGCGTGGTTGTCGCTGCATAGCACGAAATCCCTGTGGAGCAAGTAGTGCTCCCACTGTTTGAGAGCTCTCACGACTGTGTACAGTTCTTGCTCGTATGCCGACCACTTCTTGCGAGTGTCGCTAAGCTTTTCACTGAAGTATTCAACAGGCTTTCCGTCTTGGGACAGGACGGCTCCAACGCCGACGGCTGATGCATCGGTGTCCACTTGGAAGGGCTTATCGAAGTCGGGGAAGGCAAGCACAGGTGCCGAGCTGAGTGCTATTTTTATTTGCTCGAAACTCCTTTGCTGTGAGGCTGTCCACACAAACGATGAAGCCTTTAGACAATTAGTGATAGGGGCCATTATAACACTAAAACTTCTAATGAATCGTCTGTAGTAATTGGCTAATCCGTGGAAGCTTCTCACGTCCGACAATGAGCACGGCGTTGGCCAATCGCGGATAGCAGAGACTTTCTGTGGAGCAGTTTTAATTCCCTCCGGCGTGAGAACAAAACCCAAGAAGTTAACATTGCTAACCCCCAGTTCACACTTTGACACATTGAGGAACAATTGGTTGTCACGCAGTGTCTCTAAAATGGATTTCAGATGACCCAAATGATCTTCAAACGTTGAGCTAAATACCAAAATGTCGTCAAAATACACAATGCAGAATTTATCCAAATATGGTTTAAGAATATCATGCATTAATCGCATAAATGTAGAAGGAGCGTTATAGAGCCCGAAGGGCATAACCTTCCATTCAAATAGTCCATCAACCGTCTTGAAGGCGGTCTTCCACTCGTCTCCGGGTCGAATTCTGATCTGATGATACCCGCTCCTCAAATCCAGCTTGGAGAAGATACTTGATCCGGCTAACTTGTCTAGGAGGTCATTAATCTGGGGAATGGGAAACCGATATTTAACAGTGATCCGATTAATGGCCCTACTGTCGATGCACATACGCCACTGTCCATCCTTTTTGGGAACTATCAATGCCGAAACAGCGCAAGGGCTTACGCTTGGCTGTATGAATTGTTTTTGCAATAGCTCTTGTACAATCTCCCTTAAAATTGTGTGCTCCCGCGGACTCATCCGATAGTGAGGGAGATTTGGTAAACTAGCTCCGGGTATGAATTCTATTTGGTGCTGGAGATTCCGCAGGGGAGGAAGACACGAAGGAAGTTCGGGAGCGGCGATGTCCCGAAACTCGTTAATCAGCTGTTGTACTTCCAACGACGTCATGGACAGATTTGGTCATGAGGAGTCTTCGGCAATTAAAGCTAACATGAGATGGCTCACTTCCTTAATTTGGAGCAGAGAATGCCCAGATACAATGCAAGCCACGGTAAGGTTGTTGTTAACAACCTTGTCCTGAATTTGAGGGGTTGGCATGAACTTGATCTTCTTTCCTTTCCATTCAATGGTGTAAGTGTTAGACCTCCCATCATGAATTGCTCCGCTATCAAACTGCCAAGGGCGACCCAGAATCAGATGACACACATCCATGTCTATAACGTCGCAAGTCACTTGGCACAAATAGCTCTTGCCGATGGTAAACGTGACCTTGCAAAATTCTGAAATAGTGAAATCCACACCTTTCTTGACCCAACTAATTTTGAATGGGTGAGGATTTTTGGATGTCTTTATTTGCAAAGCTTGAATGACAGCCATAGAAATAATGTTTTCGGTGCATCCACTGTCGATAATGACGTCGCAAACCTTGCCATTAACGGTGCACTTGGTACGAAATAAGCTGTTTCTTTGGGTTTATACTTGCTTATGCGGAGCCAAAAGCAGTTTTTCTAACAAACCAAGGATCGGTTCCCCCTCATCTGCTATCAATTCTTCAATGGGCTCATCTGTCTCTTCTCCAAATCCCGATTGATCAGCCTCTTCGTCACCTTCCATGAGCTGCACCTGATGTCTGTTGGGACACTCATTGGACTTATGTCCCGGTTGAAGACATCTAAAGCATTTGATCGTACCAGGCTTGGCATAGGGATTATCCCTGCGTCCTTGGTCGAGCTATTGTCTTCGCATCGGCGGAAGCATTGTTCGCTGGTGTCTGTGGCGCCCCAGGCACCTTAGAGTGTTGCGATGTGGCTTTGGAGAAACTTGGATTGCCTACCTGTAGCAATTTTCGGGGAAAAGACTGGCGGTGGGGTCTTTGGATCTGTGCTTCCACTTTGAGGGCAAAATTCACCGCCTGAGATACAGACCATACCGAATTGAGCTCTAGTTTGTCTTGGAGTTGGTCTTTCAACCCACCGATGTAACGGGCCACTAGCTGGTTTTCGGATTCGGCCAGATTATTGCGAGCACTGAGTCTATAGAACTCTTCGGTATATTCGCTAACAGTTCTTTGCCCTTGCCTGCACTGTTGATACTGGATATACAATAACTGCTCAAAATCAGTAGGTAAGAAGTGCCGACGCATCAACTATTTCATGCGAGTCCAGCTGCGGATGGAACCTCTCCCTTCTCTTTGTCTTGTCTGGCATAACTGCATCCACCAAGCCATCGCCCCGCCCTTGAGGCGACAAGCTACATATTTAACCTGCTTTTCCGGGCTAATTTCCATGTAATCGAAGAACTTTTCTACTGCACCTTCCCATTCTAGATAATCTTCGATATGAAGCCGGCCATCAAACGATGGAATGTCCAGTTTGAGTCGGATGCTCTCGGGTTCTCGCCTATGCTGCATTGGTCGCCTCATTCGATTGAATGCTGGACGCCGGTTGTAGTCCTCGGTGTCGGATTGCTCTGGTTTAGGACGTTCGTCTGCTTCTGAATCCGAAAACTCAGGAGGCAATGTAGGCACCTGTCTTGCCATCGGATTGACATTTCCTGGTACACGGGGGCCCGGTATGATTGCCGGAGCCACTGGACGCACCACTGGGTTGGTAGCGGTCCGGATCTGCCGTAACTCATCTTGCATTTCACCTGCAAAACGAGTAAAAATATTCATAAGCTCATCCAATTGCTTGGACGTGTGCTGTTGCGCCTCCCATAGCGCCTCCAAGCTCCGATCGCCGTCGAGCCCGGGCTGGTTGCTTCCTTCGGCCATGTCGCTAGCTCTGATACCAGTTCTGATGCAGTGGCTAATCTCCGGAAGAACCTGAAAGGGATGAACTCAAATAAAACAGTAAAGGGTTTTAGCTGAATCAGATGGTATCAGAGCGAGGTATGACCCTTGACGTCGATCAGGGCCCTGGGCTGCTGCTACATCAACCCTTGACGTCGATCGGGGTTTTGGATGCTTGGGAAAGGCCATGTATGAAGCTAAGCTGTCGACGACGTTCGAAGCCTCCACCAGCCGGCAACCATACCGGCGAATCTACACATCCCGCTGGCAACCATACCAGCGATTCCAATGTCTGGCAACCATACCATCGGAGATCTCCTCACACAATTTCCCCATCCGCGACCTTGGTCGCGTTCCTCGCAGTCGACTCCTCGATTCGAATCTGTGCCATTGCTTGTCCAGTATGCCCGAAGGATACTCGCGACAGCAGGCATCCGCTCCGTTCCGTATGCCCGTCTTCCTAATTACGCCCGCTAATCTTTCGTTCTCCGTCCGCTCCCACGCGCTTAGACCCCAGTCTACCCGAACGCAAACCGCGCGTTCGATTGTCTCTGCTCACAGAATACCAATAGCATCAGCGTCCCTCTCCATTCCCACCAACAACCTACATCTTCCACTCATTCTCACGAGTAACCCCTTCTTGAAGCTGTTGAGGCCGGCCAACAGGAGTGCTGCTTGGATTTCCCGATCCCTCTCCATAAGCGACTATGACGTCCCACGCTCATGTCTCCCCCGCACGACCTCATGTTCCATCCCTCGTAGATCCCGCTCATTACGCCTGAGCCATTATCTCTCTGCAAAGTCTCTCACTCTGCGCTCTGGAAGCCTGAGGAACTTGAGCTATCAGTACAGTAGCGGAGCTGATGGCCGTATAGAGATGGTTTCTAATGCAGACAATGATCGCAAATATCCAACTCCTGATAGCTATTTCTTCAAACTTCTAAAATTAAATGCCCCTGAATGGCCTTATGCCATCTTGGGAACTGTTGGTTCAATCTTGTCTGGGTTCATAGGTCCAACATTTCCAATAGTGATGAGCAATATGATAAAGGTGTTCTATTATCCTGATCCAAACACAGTGGAGAGGAAGACGAGGGAATATGTTTTTATATATTTTGGAGCAGGACTTTATGGAGTAACATATGCAAAATGCATCACAACTGAGGAAGAAGTTATAGATGCTGCACGGGCAGCAAATGTTCATGGTTTTGTTAGTGAGCTTTTTAATGGGTACAAGACGCCTGTTGGTGAAAAAGGTGTGCAACTCTCTGGAGAATAGAAGCAGAGGATTGCAATGACAAGAGCAGTGCTAATGGACCATCCCGACGGATAAGCAACAAAGAATTAACTCTAAGTTCCATCCGACTGATTCGGATTTTTCAGATGCAGGGGGAGAATGATGCGGTGCATCTTAGTTAAGAGGACATTAGGAATAGCTTATCTAATTTAGTACCTTTTTCTAGAGAGTTCTAGTCATTTCTATTATATTGTTATAAATGGCTGCTATAGGTAGAAGAAAGGCATGAATTAGTATTTTTGGAATTTGAAACAGTTTTCACTGTTTTTGTCTCTAAGTGCTGTTTAGCTCTTCTCCATCATGCTTCTTTGGTGATTCTCCCCACATCAATTCATAATCATTTGATCATTAGAAAAATTGTTGGACATAGGAGCTTAAATCGAAGGAGTATTGATTATGAAAGTATAGCCGTTAGTCAAATCAAATGGCAATAAGTTTATCTTTAAATACTAAAGAAGAATAGAATCCAGTAATTTTGATCGAATAAATCTCCAACAAACTAGCACCAATTCTATTAAGCCTTTGGATAATATAAAAATGTGTTGATTGTATTATGGTTTGTCTCTTCATCAGTTGCTCTCTCGATTTGAGCTCTACTACAATGCCACCAAAATTGATGGAGATTACACATAAAAGTTTGAGACATAGGGAAAAGCACTAGCTAGGAATTAATGGATGTTTTCCAAGTGTATTAAATCATCTGGAAGGCTTCGTGTCATCTTGAAATGTGGATTTGTGGATCTTAAGTGAGCTTAGATTGGCCTTAGCCACATGATGTTTATAGGTGGTCAATTTAATTAAGCTATAGTTTGGTTTAGTTTTACTTATTTAGACTTAACTACACAAAGCAAGATTTGGGTGCATTTGAGTTTAATGGGTTTGGGTTGATTGGCTAGGCATCGGGGAAGAGATCTAGTTAGGATGTTTTAAAATGAATTCAATGGTTTCTAAATGAAACGTAGAGGATATTTAGTTAACTTATTTTATTGATTCAACTGTGTTGGCTTGGATTTAGAGTGGATTAACTTAAATGAGAAATGAGTTAACCATCATAATTTTTGAAAAGATAATTTCGAGGTTCTAAGTAATGATATAATAATAAATAAATTATGAAATGATAAAATTGTTTTTAAAGCATAAAGTATGATATAAATAAATTAAAAAAAAAAATTCTAGCTCAATTAATTAGTATTGAGTTTTATAATTTTTAAATGTGTCTAGATAATGGATTAGGAAATAAAGGGATTACTAATGAAGTTGTAGATGATATGAAACCAATCATAACTGAGTACTTAAACATAAGATTTGAATGAATAAGGATAGTGAGATCATCAAAATAGCATGCTAAGATAGATGTAGAAGTGCAACGAAGAACTAAGCTCATAAACATAATTCACACAGGAAACCTAATTTTTTTAATGTTAATATTTAATGATCATTGTGCATAAGGAATCTGATGACAAATATAGCCATCCATCAATCAACTTGTATGAAAGAACCAGTGATGGATACATCTCACCCGGTGATTCATAAAACATGAGGAATGTAGTGGTGCATTATATCATCATACAGATAGGTGATAACTTACTAGCGATAGAGAATGAAAGGTTGCTTGTAAGTGATGATAAATTACATGCAATAAATACATCAATATCCTTGTAAGGTAAATTTTCAAAAAATAATGGTCCAAAGAAAGGGACACATATATTGCCTATATGCAATAATGAAAGACTCTTCTTGTATACAATCATTTTCTCATAGATCAAAGCAGAAATGTTTACAAATAATAATATGTGATTTCTTTATATATGCAATAGTGATGAATGCTACTCACCTGGAGACTGAATGAAATGCATTTAATAAATAAAGCAAATACTTTGCAACACAGCTTCATGAATAACAAAGATGAAGTTGATACACTGAACACAATAGTCATGTAAAAAGATGTAGCAATATTTTCTACATCCACCTGAGAGCACTAATGAAGAGAAATAAATAGGTATAAGATAATAAAACTTGCCCATGAATGAATATAGACGACATATCTACAATCAAGTACATGAAGAATGGTGGAAAATACAGCATGTATGTAGCACATTCGAGATACCTACCAATTGTTGTGGCAAAAACACTATAACATCTCCATGGTTGACAATTGTCTAACATCAATCAAATGCACTGGCCCTCTATAAGCAAGGACAGATGATACATAGTAAAGTACAAATATCCAAGGATTGTAAAATACTCATTATACATACTACATGCTTTTTGCAAGCAGAAGCAAATGAGATATGACAAGTGCAAAATATCTACAAGTCATTATAGAAGAGCCGTCGTGTACCCGATGTGTCCTCTACAAGGTAAATATAGAAGATAACAGTAGCAGATACGAGTACTTACAAGATGTCATAGAAGACCTGCTATATACCACATTATCTACAAGCAAACACATGATGATATGCAATAAATATCAGTATTTGCGGGCCCTTGTAGGAGGCTCGTTATACATATTAAATGGCTTATACGAACATGTCAAATGACTACAACAAGTGTAAATCTTTATGAGCTGCCATAGAAAATTTATTATATGCCCGGTGTATCAACCACAAGCAGGAGATTTGTTAGTACACTACAATCCACATACATAGAGCAATGAGTAGTGTACGACAGTCTACCTATATAAAATAGTGAATAACTTAATCTCTAAGCTGCTACACCATGCCACCGAATCCGTAACATTCATACAAATGGATAGAAGGGGTTTATAAATATTAAAAAATACCCCTACACATGTATCATAATTTGTATACACATAGGTACATAAGGGGTAAATGCAATCACAAAACCTGTATGGGCCTCGACGAGCTTGTATTAGTACACACGTGATATATAGGGATGTTGTGCGGGTAAATAAATTCAAACCTGATCCTCCTAAGTAATTGGAGTCGACAATGTTTAATAAATAACTATAAAATGCCCCCTAAACACCCGCATGGGCCCCAACAAGCATATTATTGGTACACACATAAAATCTAGAGATACTGTATGGGTTAGTAAGTAAATTCAAATTCGAGACCGATCCTTCTATACATCAAGATAGGAGTCCATACGCCTCGAACCATCAAATAAATATGTGGCCATGAGATTGAACAGAATATTTATTTTAAACATTTATATTAGGCCTTCAAGGTATACAACTAAGAGAATTCACTCACAAGGGTATAAAGCTTACTAAACTTGATCCTCTGTCAACAACTCGACATAGTTAACAAGGTTCAAATTATAAATATTTTTTCAGATAAACCAAAATACTTGCATGGGCCCTAGCAAGCGTGTTATTGGTACATATGTGACGTCTAGGGATGCTACACGGGTCGATAAGTGAATTCAAGTTCAAACCCGATACTTCTACACGAATCAATAGGAGTTGACAGGGTTCGAACCACTAAATAAATTTATGGTGGTGGAGACTGGTATATTTGTCTTAATACACTTATATTAGGTCTTCAAGGCCTATAAAAATGAGAATTCACTAATTAAGGTATAAATCCTATAAAACATAATACTCTGTCGACAGTTCGATAGAGTCGATAAGGTTCATCCATAAAATATAAATATTTTTAAATTGAAATTACCCCTTACACCCTGATGATGGCCATGTTGAACGTAGATCTCAATCGAAGGGGATAATTTCAATTATCTTCAAAATGCCACCCAAATTCCTATGAAATTCAAAGCTCTTAATAATCCAAAAATCTCAAACTCCAAATATGTTTAAAATTGAAATCGACCATTCAACCATTTAAAGAAAATACATCCGCCCTCCATAACAGTTTGCCAAGGTGGATAAATTAAAAACTATTTTAGCTCACATTGAGCTAAATGCCTAGTTAAAATATCAGTAGGATCAATTCTCAAATAATCTCCTGCTAGTAAGTACATGGTATATGTCTTCTAACCATAGTTTTGCTACCAAAGGACTTTGCAGGATAAATGGTTATGACTTGGGGCCCTCTAAACTAAGTGGTTTTGCTGCCAAATGGCACCATGAAATACTGGTTATGGCTAGAGCCAAGACGCTCCTTAGTGGCATTAATCCTTGATATATGAATTAATAGGATATGATCGATAGGACACAAAGCCCTCTATTGGTTAAGTGGATTCAAATTTGTCCCCTTGGATAAACACTCATCTCAGGTCTACAAGGTTCCCTTGAACGAAGTAACCCATGATTGCTGACAAGGATCCTTCTGTCAGGTTGGGTCGACTACCTCATCTGACGAAGTAGACCAAGGACCACGATGGCCCGGGATGACGGAACCATGGGATCTTGATCGGGTCCATCATCCATTCCCCCACCATCCGCTTTAAATGCAAGATGATGTAATTTTTATTTTAAATATCAATAATCCAAATCTCCAAATATTCAAACCAAAGCCCATGTTGCTATTATATGCCATATAACATATATTTTCTACATATCTGACTGATGACTAGCCTTAATCAAAAGTTCTCTCTCGTGATTGAGAGAGGTATTTAATTAGGGGCTTGCTCCTATAGGAAACCAGAACTCAGATCATAAAGTCCTCACAAAATGAGGGCAAAATCTCTAGGTAGTATATTATCTACAAGCCCATCTGCCTTCCAAAATTTACCCCATAACCTAAATTCCGTTAAAACTCCCCCCGAAAGAAACGCAAAGCGGTCGGAGGGTGGGGCCGAATTTTATGAAGCCACAAGTTCAAAATTTGAAGAGTAAAAAAAAACTTCTAATATATATTGAGGAATATAATAATACATGCAATATAACATGATGAAAATATGAGGACTTAATAAAGCTCTAGGAATAGGGTGTTCCTACATGTTATTGAATAAGAATGACCTGAATAAAAATGAATATTGGGTCTTATGGACAACATATGTTGATTTTGTTTAATTCCTTCTACATGGCAAGTTAAGGATTTCAAATCAAGACAAGCCAAGGATTGTTATTTAGTGGAAATTATTTTCAACTTTTTAATTTTCTCGCTAATCATAATGAAGAAGATAAAAAAGTTGTATTTACAAATGCTAGTTTGAAGCAAAAGTTGACTTCATTAAAGGTTCAAAATAATTTTTGTTGGTTGTTATTATTGACACCTTACTTTTCACTATGAATGATTAGTAATTCTTACCTTTTTATTATAATAAATGAATCCAACGATGTGATAAAGAAGTAACAAATGGCTATCATAATTAGATATGTTGATTAAAAAAGGGCAAGTTATTGAGAGATTCATTATTAATAAGTTTATTTTGTCAGCCTCAATATTTGTACTTAAGATAGCTCTTAACCTTATATTAGACAAACATTCATTGAGCTTATATAAGATATATGGTCAAGGTTAGAATGTGGCATCTAATACATGAGAGGCGTTTTATGTATAAGAACTCATTCTTAATGATAATTTTTAAATATTTTATGTTCATTACTTTACTTGTCAATTATAACTGTGTTTGATAGTTACTTAAACAACTATTAGCAAATGAAGAATATATTTAAGTTTATTTCAAGAATTATAAGTATTATTGGAGAATCTTGCATGAGGAATGATAATCTTTATGCCATTTGAAATGATAGAACTATTGAGCACCTCAAAACTAGAGAGTTAATTTGTAGTTTAGGATAAGATCAAGAGTCTAATTTTAATGCGTTGGTGTGATGATATTTTGTCTCATGAAATATATTCTTTTATACTCATATTGCTTGAGATTCTCAAGGAGGATAGGATAAATGTTTAATTATTAGTTAAAATTGGCGTGTTGATAAATAAAATGAAATAATTGACTTTGTCTTTTTAGTGCATTTTGTAATTAATAAATTAGATATTATAAATGAATTGACAAAGAGAATGTGATAAAATTGGCACAAGTATTCATACAAAGACTACAGATTATGTGGGAGGATGAAATGCAATTTTTTTATTGGATGAAGTGTTATATTTTTTGTAACTTGTTTGAAATTAATGTTTTAGTTATGAATTCTATCTTCAAGGCTCATTTATAGCCAAGATGGAGAGATGATGATATTCTAAATATGCTTCTAATTATTTTAGTTGTTTTAAATTATAGTTTATATGCATCTTTAATAGTTAAATAATAATTTCAGTGAGGCTAGGAATGAGTTACGCTTTTATTTGACATGTTTAAACCTAGTTGATATATTCTTTGTATTTGACAAAGGGAATCAAATTTGCTCACTCCCCCTATAGCAATAGAATTTGAGTTATAAAGTGAAGCATTAACATTTAAGCTCAATGGCTCCATGGTGAGGAGGAGTGGCTGTCAATCTTCTCCTCGCTCTAGTGGGGTTAGTGGTGGTCGAAAAGCTTCTAGGCATGAAAATTTTTGGAAGGTTTTGGAGGGAAATGAACATGAGCTGTGCGACCAAGTTTTGAAGGATGGTCATGCCAGTGAGGATATTTTTGTAGCTTAACCATGTCGTTGGGTTTAAATGTATCAATAGGGGTATCATGCAAGTCTCAGTTGAACAGAGGGATTTAGATCTAGGAGAGTTTGCTCTGTCTGCCCCTTAAGATCATGACTCTTCCATGTATGAGCTCTTATCAATGATTTCTATTCTAGGTCCAAACATCCTTCCTTTATCCAAATTGGGGAATTGAATGATGTTTCTGGATTGGATTGTGTGAATGTTTTGAATGGGACCATGGATGGCTTGTCTTCTTGCAGGTGTGTAATCATTCACAATCCCTCAGCTCAAGAGCTCAATGCTACACAACACTACAGTTCAGACGTTTGTGTTAATCTCTCTAAGGAATTTTCAGTTAACTTAGGAGTTGTTGGTGCAGAATTTTAGCAATAATCTACCAAACAATGTTCCTCAAAGAAATCTCTTGTTTTTTGTGATTGAAGCCCAAGACATTTTGTTTGGAGGAAGCCTTCTTATATATTTATAGAAATGATTCTTAAAGAAGAGGTGCTTGATGAAGATGGCGTTTGCTTGAGCCTTAACATTAACAAAGTTCAAGAAAATATTGCTGAATTAGAATGTGCTCTAGTTGGAAAACTTCTAGGCAAGAGAATCTCTTTTACTTGGCTTCATGGTGAACTTTCAAGAAGATGGTCTTAGATTGTGGGGTTCCAATTTATCACCATTTCTCCAAATTGCTTTTATTTGTATTTTTCAAAGCCTTGATGCCCGTGATATCGTCCTCGGAGGTGGGCCTTGGATTGTGGATGGAAGCATAATTAGCTTGGACAAGTGGCCTCCTTCTCTCTTGATGATATAAAGGGGTTCACCTCTCCAATTTGGGTATTATTTCCATGACTTCCTCTAATGTATTGGGAACCTTCCAATATCACTCGTACGGATGCTTTGATTGGAGAACCACTTTGGATGGATGAGCAGTCATCTTGGGGGGTCAAAGTTCTTATGCTAGAGTTTATGAGCACTGATTTGACAAAGAAATTGTCTCCTGGATTTTGGATCAAAGGTCTAAATGGTAGATTTTTCCAAAGAGTTGAGTACGAAGGCCTTTCCCATTTATCTTTCAATTGTGTAATTATTGACCATAAAGTGGATTCTTTCCCGCACAAGGTTAAGATGCATCCTAATAGCCATATTGATAGAAATTTTCCTTATATTGATATCGAATTACATAATAGTGCTAATCCTATGTCTACGTAGCTACCATCTTTTGATGTGGACTAATTGGGTTCTTGGAATGTCATCATTAAGAAAGCCTAAGCAGAAAGCCCAATTTTTCACTTCACCTTCTATAGAACATGAAAAGTGGTGCGCCAGCCTATAGTATTCTCTGCTCATAATTCTCTCCAAATGGATTTCTCTAACAAAAGCCTGAATCTCTCCAAGAAAGACCTAGACCATCTCAAGGTCCCTTACATAAAAAACTTTAGTAGTTAGGGCTTGTCACCACTGCCATAAGAAAGAGGGAAAAAGCAATTGAGGAGCTCTAAGGTGGGGATTTGGTCCCCTCAATTGACCAATGTTAAGGTCTTCTTGTGCATATTGTAGTGGCTACCAAAATCAAATGAGATTTCATGTTTGGAGTCATGTTTTATTTACTTTTTTGGTGTTCTCTTCAATACCATAGGGGACTTCATTTTGCTAATTGAGGGGCTTTTTCTTTCCTTTCTTCTCTTTTCCTTTTTTATTTTTTTTCCTTTGTTTGGCTTTTTTTGCCTTTTGGTTTTTGGCCTTATGAAGGAATTGTTAATTTCCTTCCAATTTGTAATGTCATATACCCCTTTTTTTAGTCTTAATGAAATATCTACCTTTTAATAATAATAATAATAATAATAATAATAATAAAGGGAATCAAATTCACTGTGCAGAGCTACATCCAAATGATCTTTTTACAGTCGAGGTTATGGGTCTTAAGCATCCAAATTTTCCCTTGCATTATTAATATGCACACCACTACTAAGTTAGGATCTTTAAGTGCAATTGCTAATCTTGCAAAATAAATAGTTAAGGAAAAAAAAATGCATGTATCTCCTAGTTTATAAACATGTAATCTTAGCATGAACTTTACGAGTTTGTATTACAATAATAGAGAGAGAGAATTTCTTACAAATAGGATTTTTAAGCATCAATTAATTAATTGAATTGGTTAAGAGTGATTTAATAATTTCCTTGTAACTTATATTGAGAAAAAAAATTTGTTAGCTTGATTCCCTATAAAATTGTTATATAACATTATCAAATAATGTAAAATATATTAAGAAGCTTGATTATTCATTTCATTAATATTAATATAATTTATGAAATATAATATTTTTGTTAAAATTATGTATTATCTTTTTTTATTTTTTAATATTAATTCTTGTACAAAATAACTTTATCAATTCTCAATCATTAGGCCAGTTTCATTGATACCTAAAAAGGACCTCTTCTTGAGCTTTGAGAGAGCACCATGAAGGAGGATAAATATCACTTCAAGAAGTTAAAAAAAAACCCTCATACTTTTAATAGAATATAAATGAAGATAAATTAATTATATTTATCTTTAGAATACCTTATAAAAAATAATCATATTATTTGAACGATAGGAACAATGAACTTTTTGGCTTTATAAGACAAATATGTTTTTATTTACAATATTAAAAAAAAAACATTCTATGGTTAATTTAACTTTATGTTTAGGACCATTATATGATCAAGCTCCTTTGGTTAATTATTTTATCAGGGTAAAACTTTAAAAGAATTATTGATTAAAGTCATGATTAGTATTCTAGCTTCATACATAATCTCCAAGGATCATAGTGTTAAAAGATCAAATATGGTAGGTTCAACAAATAGAAAGGATAATATGTATGCAAAGTCTAAATGAAAAAGAACATGAGAACTTAGCCCTGAGACACTCAAGATACTTTAGACACTCAAAGATACTAATAATAGAGCCTTGTATTCGTTAACACAAGGAAAGGATCACAACCATTAGCTAATAAATGCACCAATGCATCACACACCCGTGTAAAGCTAGAGCAATCTTCTACATATATATACTCTACAGTAGGA
The DNA here is from genome assembly GCA_019514585.1 of Dendrobium officinale. Taxonomy (NCBI): domain Eukaryota; kingdom Viridiplantae; phylum Streptophyta; class Magnoliopsida; order Asparagales; family Orchidaceae; genus Dendrobium; species Dendrobium officinale. Next base: position 18,579,563 of record CM033700.1, on the reverse strand, counting down.
ATACATTCATATACAGAGAATGCTAATAATTTCAGTTCAGTAAAAACTTGATGTTACTATTCTTTATAGTATTAGAGCAGGTTTAAACTTTCCCATCTCCAGAAATGGCATAGTCCTATTCTTTGCAGATAGGCGACCCTCCCTCATCCACTTTCACTGATTAGCATTCCTGGATCCCTCAAGTTTTTCATCTCAAACATCAAAACCATTGTCTCTACCCAACTTATTAATGAGAACTACTCCATGTAAAAATTACAAGTTCTTTTGCTTCTTAGAGCAAACGACTTTGCAATATTTCTCCTACCTACAACTACTACACCTCATTGCTTCACCCAACTATCAGATGCACCACAATGACAAATACCATATATACCAAGTGGATTCTCATTGATCAAAATCTTGTTGCAACAATTTGCTCCACTCTCTCCCTTTCGGTCCTCTTATAAGTGCTACATCTTAAATCCTGCTCATCCATTTGGACTACTATTGAGCGCCTCCTGCAAGCATCTAACATATCAAGCGTGATTCAACTCAATAATGAGCTTCATAACATCACCATAAAAAACCTTACTATGACACAATACTTCACAGAGATCAAAACCATTATTGATAATATAGCGAAAGTCGACTCTAACATTGATATGGAGCACATTAGACTCTACATGCTAAATGGACTTCACCCATCCTACCAAGCCATAAAGGCCTCTATCCTATCCAATCTTCTTGCCAACTATCTAAGAACACATCCCTCTTTGCTATCTTCCAAGCATCGTCTCTATGGCACAACTAACTAGGCAACCCTTACCATTAGGTGTTTCCTACCATCTCCAACATCAACAAGCAGCTCCACATTCTAGCTTCTACTTTTTTTTTTTCATTTTGCTTATAAGGTCTCCAAAGGCCACAATATATCTTTCCCAGCTTATTCTACTACTGGAACTTCTCCTCGCCTATCTCTCATTCACTCTAATGTATGGGGTTCTTCCCCAGTAACTTCACATAAAAACTTTACATATTATGTTGTTTTCATTGAAAACCAGCTCTCCCACAAAATAAAAAGTCTATGATCTTATGGTGGTAAAGAATATCTCAATTCCCAACTTAGGGGTTGTTTGGTTGCCTAAAATAGAAATGTAGTGTAAAGTAAATGTAATGCATTATGAATATTTTGAGCCTATTTGGTTGTCTGCAAATAAATGCAGGAGAATTGTTTTCATTGTTTGGTTAGGTACATCCAGAGTAAAGTAAAAGCATTGTTTCTTAATAATTTATTTTGACATTAAAATTAGTGTATTTATAAAAACATTGTTGTTATAATATTTAGTATTATTTTGTGTTACAAACTTGATGCCTATATTCAAAGAAAACCAGAGGGAAGGGAATTTAATTCAAAATGGGATGGGGACTCACTCCGGCGGCAGTGTTGTTCTCACCGTAGGTTTGGACTCTGCCTCCACCGGTACTGACCTCGATTTAAGTTAAATCCCACTTACAGCCGCTAAGTTTCAATTATTCTAGTGGGTCTTTAGTAGTCATCTGAATCAATATGTACCCGTCTATAGAGCAGGTTGCTCTTTCTTATCCCCATCGCTCTCCATCTACAATACAAGAGGTGGGAAGCAATGCAGCACGAACCAGCAACAATGGCCGCTGTCGTCGCCGCTGCTCTTACTACTCTGCCCACCATTTCTTCTACTCCAACCAGTCTCACGAATCCAAAATACTTGTCTTTTTTCATCCTTCCGTCATCTTTTTCTTCCATGTCTTACCCTTCACTCTTTCCCAATCGCTGGAATCACTTTCTTACTGTAACCTCCCGAGGGTCCGCGTCGTAATCATCACAAATTGCAACTTCTTTCTGAATGATAAAGAGAACATAATAAATTCATAACTGTCTCATAAAAAGAAGAAAGTATAAAGAGAGATTTGTCAAAAAAAAAAGGATTCATCCAAGGGAAAATCCAAATAGACCAATTTACCATAGAGATCAATAACCTGCAGTAGATCATCCAAGAGTCTGCTACTTCCATGCAGCATTTGCTCATCCCCAAAATTTGAAGAAAATTGGCTTGAAGGGAGCTCCTTTGTCACTGCGTAAGGAGGCGGCCTGAGATCGAAGTAACCCAAACAGTTCTGAATGAGCGTCAGTGGGGAGATGTTAGTCCCTCGGTTAGGGCATTGACAAATAGAAACACATTGATTTTCTGAGAGTTGTGGTATGGACGAAGGGAGCGATGAAAGAGTGGCTTGCGATGGTTTGAGCGTCAGTGGGGAAATGGATACCCTTCACTCTTTCTCAATCGCTGGAATCACTTTCTTACTATAACTTCATTCATTCACGTGAGAGCGACAGACCGCACGGATCGCTCCTTCCTTTCCTACATTGCTATTCGAATTCGGCTCCCTCTTAGCTGTTCGACTTTGCTCTTCGCAGGAGGGATCGCATGAGGCTGGTTCTCGAGCGAAGAATTTCAAACCCGCTCAATTTGAGCGGCTTTCAAAGTCGCGGGATCTGCCTCCTGTCATACACGCCTAATGCTTCAGAGGGTTTCCTTTTGTTCCGCTCAAAATTAACCAAACAGTCGAATTTAGTAAATACATGTATTTGTTTTACTTTACCCTCCTAATTCAGACAACCAAACAACCCCTTAATGCATTCCTTCATCAAAATGGCATTCATCATGTGGTATCATGTCCTTATGTAGCCACCTACAATATCATAGCTCATTCCCAATATTTTAATCCCCACTTCAAACATCTTATCGTATACCACCTCACAAATTTCTTTCCTAATTGCTACCCCTCTCTTCTCATCACTCTAGCAACCTTTACCTCAGCACTACAACAACCAAAACCCATCTTCAATCATTTCTACAGATTTCAGTTCTGAAGCTCCTTTTCACTTCCCATACTTATCAACCTCCACCTCCAGTGCTACATTCATCTAATTCTATAATAACCAGACTAAAAACTTGTTCTCTCAAACCACGTTATCTCCTCAATCTATTCAACCTCCACAACACTGTTCATCCCTCCCACCAATTGGACCCAACCTCCTATACTGAAGCAGTAAAATTCTCTCATTGGCGTAATGACATGGCTACTTAATTATTGGCTCTTCAATAGTAGGGTACATGGACATTAGTATGACCTCCACCCAACACCCCAGTGCTTGGTAGACATTTCACACCAAATTTAACTCTAATGGCTTTATAGCCCGCTTCAAAGTAAGACTAGTAGCTCAAGGACATTTTTAAGAATATGGGATCAACTACCTTGAGACATTTAGCCTTTTGGCCAAATTCCCCACCATCTGAGCTCTTCTAACCATTTCCCTCATCAAAAGTGGCCCATACATCAACTCGATGTAGCAAATGCCTTCCTTTATGAAAATCTCGATGAAGTCATATACATGACACAATCAAAAGGCTTTGAAGACAATCTTCATCCTAGTCATGTCTTCTTCCTTCGCAAAGTTATCTTTGGTCTAAAACAAGAACAACATTAATGGTCTACTATAGTTTCCAACTATCTCAAATCCCTCGGGTCCAATTATGGCCAAGCCGACTCATCACTACTTACCTTTCATAAAAACATCAGTCAACTCTATCTCCTAATATATGCAAACAATATTTTCCTTACAGACAATGACCTCCCTACTATATCTCATCACATACATCAAATCAATCAACACTTTTCGATCACCACTTCATTCGGGATCAAATTTACTATCAAACAATTCACATTATTCATGTTACTATAAAAAATTAGTTAGTTAACATCCTAACTAAACCTCTCTCAACTCCTCACTTTCAGCTGCTTTGACACAAGCTCACAATCCACATCAAGATTGAATCTATTAGGAAAATGTTCATGGTGAAGGCCTATAATTACATTACATCACAATTAACGACTATTAGTCTCTAATATCGATCTATTTGCATTAATCTATACTGCATAATAGTTTGGTACATAGGTTTTATCTGATGAGATATGTTGGCAAAATAAAATAAAATTTTCCTTTGGGCTTCATCTATTAAAAAATAAATTATAAACAAATCCAAAGTCATTCCCTCAAAAGAAAAGGTGCAGCTCTGACAAAGGCTCCCATTCTTTTCTTTAATAAAGAAACACGAGGCTAACCTTATTGAATTATATAAATATATCTGAAGTAAAATCTACAACAAAACATGACCATCTCTGAAACAAATCGATTTCATTCATTTGAATCCCTATTCACTATTATATTGACTGCCTATTTGCTAATTTCCCTAATAATCATGCATATTGTTGTTGGTTGCTCGGGTGAACAAAACTAACCAATTTTACAAATTCATTTGAACGTTTGTCCATCTGTTTGTTCACTATTTTATCCAAACATAAATAAACGGTTACTTGAACAAAGGATAAATTACCAAATTATGCTTTCTAAGCCGGTGAATAAAATTTTAGACTTTCTTAGTGATTGTTCAGTTGGATGAAAGAGATGTGGATCATTGTAAAATAAATACAAGTGATTCTCTTTTATTTGGCTATGCACAATAATGCTCAATGACGGTGGTGGACGGCGAGCAACGATGGGTGGTGGCTGATAGAGATGGTGGCGTCTACAAGCGACGCCGACGACTGCTAGAGTCCGACAGTGATTGTATCAGGTGGCGGTGATGGAAACGGTGATAAAACCAATATATTTGAAATTTCTGTACTTAATCTATTTTACAGTATTTTCACATCAAATCAAACGGGGCTTTAAGCACAAATCACTGCTCCAAACAGAACATGCAGTACACATTATCTATAGGTACCAAACAATTATCACACACAATTGTAAGTGACATAAGATTAATCCATTCTCATTTGGTAATCTCTATTTGCTAAATGAAACTTTGTGATTTATTATAAAGTTAAAAAGAAGCTGATTGATTGCTATGTAGCTACTCTCTATCATAGCGTACTATTGCTAAGTTATCAAAAGTAGATGATCAATATATGCTTTCTTTCCCATCAATGTTGGAAGCACCCAACACACACATGCCACAAACTCTTATCCATGGAAAGCCAATTTATTCAAATCAACCCAAAGTCATATGACCCCACCTACGCTTTTCACGTAAAAAATATAAAAAAAATAATAGGGGTGTTAAAATAGATTAATGGATCGAGTTCGGTTCGATTGAAAATTAGTCGACTGAATCTAATCTATCTACATCCAATTCATTTAATAAAAAGTTCAAATATCAACTCGAACTGTTAAAATTTTTTTTTTGTTTAAGAAAATGTTATTTTTATAGCTTATTAATTATAAAGGTTAAAATATTTGATAAAAAATAAGAAGAATTTACCCTATTACACGGGTCATTTTTAGGTAAAAAAATGGGTTTGTAGGGCAACTCGAACCCAACCAGTTTAAGAAACGGATCAGAAAAGCCAACCCTAACACGACCTATTTATTAAATGCATCAACCCAAATTCAAAATTTTAAGAACAAATTAGGGTCGATCATTTACTGCCACCCTGACTAAAAAAATATACATGTCGGTTTGAAAAGACTTGAGAGTTAAGACATAACAGTACAAAAATTTGCTATTCCACCAACTCATACTGAATTATTTGACATGAGCTATAGTGAAAGGCAAATTAGATTTGTTTGCTGTTCGCATGGATAGCCACATGAGTTTCTACTCTCAACCAACCAATAATTTCAGTCCAGGGCTTTACAAAAGAAGAAGATGCTTATATGCTTGGAAACAAAGCTATGAAAGAGAAAGCTTGTCATTATCTTACATAAATTAATCCTGAAAGGAGAAGCTTGTGATTTCACATCTATTATGTTCTATTTTTAAATTGAATCCTTGTGGTTCACGTGAACCTTTTTGTCTAATTGCACATAAAAAAAAGTGAATTGGTACTTTTGAAAATATTCTTTTTGTTAATTAAAAACTTTCACAACAAATACATTAATAGACGGTAAATAATATGACACTAAAAATACTGTTCAAGATAAGTTAATATAATAATTAAGTTAATAAACTGTGTACGACGTGTGTAAACTAGGGGTGTAAATGTGTCGAGTTGATTCGAGTAATGACATTATAGAGCTTGGCTCGTGAGCCAGAAACCCGGCTCGAACTCGAGCTCGAGCTCAAAAGACGAGTTAAAACTCGAGCTTGTCCCATTGTAAATCAGCTTGAGCTGGCTCGTGAGCCTCGCCGGTCCAGGCTACCTTCTGCGTCGTCCGCCTTCTGGGACCGAGCGAGTCGTCCGCCCCCTCGTCTTCCAATTTCCACAGTTTGCACACGTAACCGCGCTCCGCCCCGAGCTCGTGTGGTTCATCTCGTGAGGATCGTCTGCCTCGAGCCACGTGCAGTCACAAATTCAAGCTGAATTTGGTTCAAATTTAGGCTTAGGCTGGATTAAAAAAAATATTTATTATTAATTTTCAATATTATTCCCATTTAATAAATAAAATAAAAATTATTTAAAATATTAATAGTGATTTGAGCCGACCTACAAGCTGTCGAGTTTAGCCTCATGAATCTTGAACTTGAGCTCGTTTAATAAACGATATGAAGCTCGACTCTTGAGCTCGATAAGCTCAACTCGCAAGCCCATAAATGAGTCGAGCTCGATAAGCTGCTGAATCGGCTCACATACACCCCTAATATAAACTAATATAAAATTATGTAGATGACAACACAGCTAGATGTCGACTAATGCTGTAATCTTAAAGGATTAAAATTATGTTGTATTGTAAGATTTAAAAAAAAAATTTCAATTTTTTGGAGGTGAATCACAAAATTTCAAATTCTAATTCTTGCTTCGTTTGAGATGACTTTCTTGATACTTTTTTTTTTAGAAATCATATAGCTTTTTAGTACAAATTTTATTCAAAACAGCAAAATAATAATAGTCAAATATAATTTATAGTTATTGTTTCAAGAGTAAAACATTAAGTAAGTTGTCTCAAAGGAATCCTTTATCACTCACAATCCCAAGAAACTCCATTACAAATATAAAATGAAATATTTGCCTCACGAAATACTTGGATTGAATAAACACTTCTATATATACATGTTAATTCAAATAGGACATTCATTTTAAAATAGAGAAAAACTAATTGAATTTTTTAATATTATTATCTAAATTTTATTGTCTTAAATTCCATTGATTCATTTCCAAGGACCTTCATAATAATTAAATAAATAAATAATGTATTAAACGTCTTGGAATTATGATTTGAAACTAATAAATGTAGCTAAATGATGCCGATGAAGAAACTTATCAATTAGAAGACAACTCAGCATTCAATTATTGATAGGAAATAAAATATATATAAATAATTAATGCCCAATAACCATAGAAAAGGACCTCTTTATCTCAAGAAAATATTTTGTGTGGATGTGTCTATACTTCAATTAAAATTGACCACTTCATTTGCACATAACATGTTTATTATTTCCGCACAGAATAATTTCTCTCTTATCTCAGCCGCAAATAGAGATGAACTGAGCAATAATCCATTGTTTTAATTAAGCAGGAACAAATTATGATAATTAATCAACTTACACTTTCACACTAATCAAATTTAATCAACCACCCTAAATCCATATACCACGTACAAGGGCAATGAAGCAGCCAAGACCCAAACAGAGCAGCAGAGATCAATTCTTTCAAATCCTAGCATTTTGGAAGGTCAAGCGGAGGAGGTATGGTAGATTGCAATTTTCCGACTCCATTCTCCACCAGAAACGCCATGGCCAAGCCCCATGTCAGATGCGAGTCGATATGGCAATGAACAAACCAAACGCCAGGGTTATCGGCGACGAACCTTATAGCCGCCCACCCCTTCACTGGCACGCCAATTGTATTCCTACGCACCGGGTCTACAAAATTGAACTTCACCGTATCCTTCTTCGCATCGAAATTTCCTTTCCCTGTTGCCAATACGTAGAAGTCGTAGCCATGGATGTGCATTGGGTGTTCCTCCGAGGCATAAATATTGGTTCCCTGCATGACTAGTTGAACAACTGAGCCGTATTTCAGAGGGTAGAGCTTCGTGGCTCTAATTGGTTGGTAGAGACTCTGGCTTATATTGTTGCCTGTGTAGTCGAATTTGACGGGAGGGGAAGCCGGAAAGTCAGTTGTGAAGACGCCGGGAATGCCTAATTGAGCGGCTTGGAGCAGAGACTGATGAGTTGGGGTAACAAAAGAGTAATTGTTCATGCTAGCGGTGAACCGAGTGTTGTTGGGACCGCTACAGGTTTTCCTCGGCGGGCAGTTAAATAGGCCTAGCCCGACTGTGAAGAAGAGATTCTCGTTTATGGGTTCGGGGATTTTGACGGGACCTGGGCTTTTAAGACCCGCAGTGAAAGCAGCGACAGTCGCAGTGTCATTGTAGGCTGGCAAGACGGGAAGCTTTGGCTTTGCTATGGTGATTTGGTTGTTGTAGGTGATGATGGCGGTGGTGGTTGTGTTGTCGAAGGGGGTGTTGGGCGGGCCGCTTTGGTATGCGTGGGCGGCAATGTAGTAGCGGCCCGCGGGCTGGTTGGTTTGGATTAGGAGGTCGGTGGTCTGGCCGGGCCCGATAATAATGACTGAGGTTTTGAAGGGTTTAGTGTAGGAGGCGTCGACGGCCACCACGGTCATTTGGTGGTCGGCTATTGAGACGAAGAGCTCGGTGAGCATGGCGGCGTTGATGAAGCGGAGGAGGATGGTCTCGCCGGGGCCCACCGAGAATACTGTAGTTTCTGCATTAATTTCATGTTCGTATATTATTAAACGACAGCCAGCAAAATTGAACTTGTCATATAGTTCAATGATACTAAAATATTAGAGTACCTGGGCTGGAGCATTTGAAGAGATCTCCTGGTTGGGCGTTGATGGTTAAGGCATCAGAGATGTTCGGAGAAGTTCCGGTCTTCAGGGCTTGCCGGATCACGTCAATGGGATTCGAATTCCACCACTCGCCTGTCGGTGCATTCCAATTTTTTAATCATTGATTATGCCTTTTTCAAATGAAAAGATGATTTGGAGATTGTTTTTTTTTTTTTTTTTAATTTTAACAACAACAATGCTAAAGCTTATTAGTTCAAAGTTAAGGTTTCGATTGGGACGGCTTTTTTAATGCTTTTTAAAACAGTTTTTTATTACAAAATTTTTAATTTTTATACTAAAAAATTGTTTTAAGAAGCAGTAAGAAAACTGTCCCAAACAAAATATAAATTTCAAGTAAATTTTTTTTTTCCCTTTGTATAGCAGCTAGCTATAACTGAAGTTGATTGCAATGAAAGAAATGACCATACCAAGAATGACTGGGAATTCTCGTTTTGGTGTGGCAAAAGGATAGGTAGAATGCTCTTTGGGATGAATTATTAAAGCTCCATAGACTGTAGCCCTAAGCCAGGTGTTGTGAGCATGCCACCATAAGGTCCCCTCTTGACTCTGTATAGTGAACCTGTATGTGTAAGTCCCTCCAGGCTGAATTGGGCATTGTGTCACATAGGAAGGCCCATCTGCCCAACCGTTTCTCAGCTGTCTAACTCCATGCCTGATCACAAATACTTATGTTGGCATCAAATTTGCATATTTTTTATGATAAGAAAACAATCCAAAAACATACATAAATAGTTCAACATACCAATGAAGAGTAATATTATACTTGGCCTGGTTTACAATTTTGACCACCAGACTATCTCCATTCCTGACCAGGAGAGTCGGTCCGGGGAACTGCCCATTGACTGTAATAATGGAGCGTGTATGGCACAACCTCTTCACTGGCGTGACTTGTATCTATTAGTACAAAAAATAACTCCCTTGATTGATTAGGAACTACATATACGGCTTCGTTTGAAACGGCTTTCTTTCAGTTTCTTAAAACACCTTTCTTAAAACAATTTCAAAAAACAGAAAGTAAGATGTCCCAAATGAAGACATAGATACAGGAGGAATACCGAATACATATATATATTCAGGGCGGCATACCACGAAGTCATGGTAGTGAACTTCTGCATTGGCTTTAAGAACGAGTAGAGAGAACCAGAGAAACAAGCAGAAGGAAAAACAAGGCTTGGTAGCAGTGCTGTTGCTTTCCATAGATAAGGGTTGCTTTAAGAAGATGATGTGAAGCTCAATGAGATGGTAATGGATGCCATGGCAGGGATCGCGTACTCTTATATATGTATGAGGTGGGGTAAGCTAGGTAATGGGTTCGTTATAGGTATTATTTAATGAAATAATGATCAAAGCCTACAAAGCCGATGCTAATATTGCTCTCGAAGTTGTTGCAACGGCCAATTACCATGCAATAACTGAACGTAGCATATGAAATGAATCCTTGATAATTACCTGGCTTGCAAGCTAATACATGCCACGTATATTTGAGTAGACCTTGCAATAAAAGTAGTTCATTGCGCAACTTTTTGATAATTTTATTTGGATATATATTTTTTTTAATGTTTATAAATTTTTATAGCGAGAAGTATATTTTATAATATAATAATTAAAAAAATTAAATAAACACATTTCAAATAATATTTTCTAATTATAATAATTTTACATCTAAATTTTTTTACTAACAACTACTGTTGCGCGCCCAAAATTGAATCATATGTTCTCTTAATTTTTTTATGACATTAAAGCTGAAAAATTTAGGCTTCGTTTGGGATGGCTTTACATTAAAATTTTGTTCAGAGTGATGGGGAAATAGATGGGGATATTATCAGTAGAATTCAAGTTGGATGGTTAAAGTGGAGGAATGCATCAGGCTTGTTATGTGATAGAAATGTACCACTCAAACTTAAGGGAAAATTCTATAAGATAGTAGTGAGGCCTGCAATGCTTTATGGTGCCGAATGTTGGCCATTAAAAGAGAAGCATAATACTAAGTTAAGTGTGGCAGAGATGAGTATGCTCAGGTGGATGAGTGGCTTTACCCTTAGAAATAAGATACGAAATGAGCATATACATGAAAAGGTTGGAGTAGCTCCTGTGAAATATAAGATTAGAGAGAGTCGCTTTAGATGGTTTGGTCGCATAAAACGGCGGCCTTCCGATGACCAGGTTAGAAGAGTAGAGGTATTAGATTTGACTTATGTTAAGAAAGGTTGAGATAGACCTAAAAAAACTTAGTTATAAAATATTAGAAATGAACTTTCTGTATTAGATTTAAACGAGAATTTGACTTTTAATAGGACACAATGGAGAAAAAAGTTTCATGTAGCCAACCCCACGTAGTGGGATAAAGGCTTGATGTTGTTTTTGTTGTTGTATATAAAATTTAATTTAAGTTATTTATATACTTTTAAATTTATAATGTATTATATATCATGACATGCGTGTTACACATGCATGTCCGTTTTTTTTTTCAATTGGATGCGTGTACTCTCTGTCTATCTCTCTCTTCATTTTACTCGTATTTTTCTTTGTTGTAGTGCTTGTGGCTGCTGTAGCTTGGGAGCTCCATATTATGCATTAATAGATCTGTAAGTAGCTTCCTTTCAGAATAAAACTTTCTTCTTCTACATGATTATCCATTTTCTTATGCTCCCTTCATTTTTACGGCTAAAATGATTCATAAATTATTCTTCAAGGACATTAATTTCAAGTTAAACATTCTACAATCCTAATTGATGAAAGTGTTCGATCTTGACTTCCATGTTTGGATTATAAAGTTATGTTGATTTTATAATTATATAGCATGCTCGAGGACTATTCTCTTGAAGTTTAACTGAAAAAATTTTAATATTATTTGCTCAATTTAACTCTAAATATTTAAAGCTAATAATGGTACAAATGATTTACCAGTCAATTGTTTCATCACCTCTATCAACATAAAACTTTGACTGGTAGGGGATACAACATCAGGAAATATAAGATTAGATCTAAAAATTGCGTTATCCAGGCATGGTGAAGAACTTATGGATCTTGGTGCAACTATTATATGGCAAGGTTATGCGCCATCTAAGATAGAATCTGATCTTTCACATAAAAACTCTAATTTATAATCTTTATATAAGCTTTTTGGCTGTTGTTTGTTGGAGAATTTCTATATAAAGACGCATATATTTATATATATAAATAAAGTTTTATAAAATAGAAACTATTTAAAATTAAGTCAATTAAATTCATGATCTATTTAAGTATTAAATTATTATTTGACTTATATATCATCTCAATTAAATTGTAATTAGTAATTGTGTAGAATGCAAGAATTTATTTTATTTTAATGATAGGCTGAAATAAAATAAATACATTTAAGATATAAAGAGGTCGTGGTCCCTAGTTTAAGCGGTTAAGTTCTCATTTACCTCACTTCTCATCTTGAGTGAAAAGAATGGGTCTCTCACTCTCTTGGAGAACGCTGCTTCAAACGTGGAAGACAAAAAACCTTGATTCTGCATTTCAATGGATTCAAGTACGCTTCCGATAATTCTTCTCGATGATTTGGCATGTCTTTCGAAGACGATCGAAATACGTTTTCTATCTCTAGTAAATCCTACAACTGGTATCAGAGTCAGGTTGTCATGTTGAATTAAGGAGAAATGATTTTCTCTAATCATGTTACTGATTATTTGAGTTTTTCGGTCATAAGATATTTTCATTTAAGAACAATTTCTTATTTTGAAAAATTTGTTTTTTTTTATGCAATATAATTGCAAGTTCTTCCAAATCTATTTCTCTTATATTTTGGAAAACTAAAATAAAGTATTGAATATACATTCAAAACATTTTCTTTAACTGTATCATTATTCTTCCTTGCATCGCCTTCTTCCATAAAAAGTTTTTTTTATTAAAGTGAAGGATTTTGCTTTCAAACGATGCATCTGTTGTATAATGTACGATTATTTTGCTTTTTGTTTTTCTTTTAATACGTTAGTTACATATAAATATATTAAAATTGTCATGTTTTACTATGCATGCATAATTAAATCATGTGGATTTAATTTTCAACCGACATAATGATTAGAAAGAAATGGATATCATAAAGTCCGCCCGCTTTAATTGCTTTTTCTTTTATGAGGGGGAGTTTTAACAGAATAAGTTCCAGGATAAATTTTGGAAAGGCAGATGGGTTTGTCGATAAGACACTACCCAGAGATTTCATCCTCATTTTGTGAGGACTTTATGATATGAGTTCTGATTTCCTATAAGTGCAAGCCCCTATATATAGTTAATTACCCCTCCCAATAATGAGAGAGAACATTCAATTAAGGTTAGTCGTCAATCAGATACATATAGAGTTTTAACGGAAAAAGTTCCAGGGTAAATTTTGGAAAGGAAGATGGGTTTGTCGATAAGACACTACTCAGAGATTTCACCCTCATTTTGTGAGGACTTTATGATATGAGTTCTGATTTACTATAGGTGCAAGCCCCTGTATATAGTTAATTACCCTCATTTTGTTTTACTATGCATGCATAATTAAATCTTGTGGATTTATTTTTCAACCGACATAATGATTAGAAAGAAATGGATACATTAATGTTTAATGAAATAACTGTTTGGATTTAGTGCAATGCTATTATTTTAAATCATTCTCGAAATTGGTGTTTTGCAATACAAAAACTTTTAATGTTGGATTTAGTTTTTCCACAATGTGATGATTAATTATATAATAGAATTAATTATCTTGTTGTAGTCTTGCATCTGTACTAAATTTAGCAAATGTGATGCCTTTTGTTCCTTATGGAAAAATTTGCTAAATAGGTTATTTATTTTTTATTAAATAAGTATTTCCCATAAATAATTATTCATTAAATTAAATTGAAATAATATGTCACCAAAGTGACCTATATTAGATCAATTTATTTAATTTAAATTTAATTGAATAGTTCTAAAGTTTTTTCTAGTATATGCCAAAAATAATCTGCCTAAAGGAAGATTATTTTTTGCCGGACTCTAAAAATGTAGTTATAAATATGTGATAATTTTGAAATTATTCATGCATATAGTAAGCCAGTCCAAAGAAAGGCTAATTATTGACAACATTTATTAACTATAAATTTAAGAGTTCTATTTACAAATTATAATTTCTGTCCAATAACTAAATTTTGATGCTATTTTAGGTATCTTATAAAGGGTCCACCTTATGCTGTTACTAATTACAAGCTTATTATTTTTCTTTTTTAGTTAATGTTTCTTCTATGGGCTCCGAAAATTCGGCCCCGGCCTCTGCCCGCTTTGATTTCTTTTACTTTTGCGAGGGGGAGTTTTAACGGAATAAGTTCCAAGGTAAATTTTGGAAAGGCAGATGAGTTTGTCGATAAGACACTACCCAGAGATTTCGCCATCATTTTGTGAGGACTTTATGATCTGAGTTCTGATTTCCTATAGGCACAAGCCCCTATAGTTAATTGCCCCTCCCAATAATGAGAGGGAACTTTTCAATTAAGGCTAGTTGTCAATCAGATACATATAAATACGTAGTATCTGGCATATAGTAGCAGCATACGTTTGAATTTGGGAATTGAGTTTGGATTTGGAAATTGGGTTATCTTTTGAAAATTTGTAAATGTTTGATATTTAAAATTAGAAATTTCACCATCTTTCACGTAAAGCGGATGATGGGGGAATAGATGATGGACCCGATCAAGATCATATGGTTCCGTCGTCCCGGACCATCGTGGTCCCTGGTCTACTTAGTCAAAGAAGGTAGTAAACCCAACCTGACAGAAGGATCCTTATTGGTAGCCATGGGTTGCTTCGTCCAAGGGGACCTTGTAGACCTAGGATTGATATTTATCTAAGGGGACAAATTTGAATTCATCTTAGCTAACAGAGGGCTTTATACCCTTTCAATTATATCCTATTGATTCATATCTCAAGGATTTGATACCACTAAGGAGGGATTGGCTCTGGTCATAATCAGTATAATGTGGTGCCATTTGGCGGCAAAATCACTTGGTTCAAAGGGCCCCGGGTCATAATCGTTTATCATGCGGTGTCATTTGATGACAAAATCGTCGATCAGAGGACACGTAGCACGTTCTTATTGGCAGGAGATTATTTGAGAATGGATCCTAGTGATATTTTCGACTAAGCATTAGCTCTATATGAGCTGAAGTAAATTTTGATTTGTTCACCCGATAAATTGTTATAGAGGATGAATAGATTTTGCTTTAAGTGGTCTGATAGATTATTTTAATTTTAAATATTTTTGGAATTTGGGACTTTTAAGATTTTTTTAAATTTTTGTGGGTATTTAGGTGGAGCTTGGAAGGCATTTAAAAGTGTTTGTGAATCCCTCTGGTTGAGATCTTCGTTCAACACGGCCATCATCATGGTATTAGCGGTCATTTAGAAATTTCATTGATTAGACCTTGTCTACTCTGTCTACTGCTTGACAGAGGATCGGGTCCCTAGGCTTTGTGGTTTAATTAATGAATTTCTTTTGTTGAAGGCCTTGAAGGCCTCATATGAACATATAAAATAGATATCTCGGTTGAGATCCTGACCGCATATCTGTTCAATGATTTGAACCGTGTCAACTCCTATCTACAAGCATAGAAGAATTGGGCTCGAATTATATTCATTTATGGACCCACGCAGCATCCCTAGACGTCACTTGTATACCAATAACATGTTTACCGGGGCCCATGCGGGTGTTTGGGGGCATTTTATAATTGTTTATCAAACCTTGTCGACTACCATTTATCTATTTAGGAGGATCGGATTCAAATTTATTGACCTAAATAGTATCGCTATACGTTACATGTGTATCAATAAAAAACTCATATGAGCCCATGTGAGTTTTGATTACACTTACCCCTTTGTGTACCTATGTCTATACAAACTATGGTGCACGTGCGGGGGTATTATAATAATATTTATAAATATCTTCTATCTGCTTACATGAATTTTGTTGATTTGGTGGCATGGCATTGTAGATTGTAGACGCCTTCTGTCTGCTTATATAAGTGTTGCAGATCCGGTGGCGTGGCATTGTAGATTGTAGACGCCTTCTGTCTACTTGTATAGGTGTTACAGATCCAGTGGCATGGCATTGTAGATTGTAGACGCCTTCTATCTTCTTGTATAAGTGTTGCAGATCTAGTGGTTTGGTGTTGTAGATTGTAGACACTTTATGTCTGCTTGTATAAGTGTTGCAAATTCGGTTCCGTTGCGTAGAAGCTTATGGATTGAGTTGTTTGCTACTTTGTATAGGTAATCTGTCGTGCACTACATGTTGCTTTCTATAGATGGATCGTAGTGCACTAACGACAATTAGATGTCTCCTACAATTGCTCTTAGATGACACTTTGCATGCATGAAATACTTCCTACTATGGCTCGTAGGAATTTTAGATTTGTCGTAGCCGTATATATATTTGCTTACGAAGAATAGATGTACTTGTGTCAATAGAGGATTTAATGTACTTACTACGTATTCACTATTATTATCCACGAGTAATTTTAGTGGTCGTCGTAGCCCACAAGGAATGGTTGTATTCGTCTACAAGCGAACCAACCTCAACGGTAGAGATATCACAACCTTAACTGTATGCCTTTTTAGTGTATTTATCTTCCACTGGATGATTGTTGGCCATAGATATGCTACAGTATTCATGCTACAACAGCTCATAGGTATCGTGCATTATGCTATAGGCATGCTATCTTTGCTTATTTGTATCTTGATGTTGATTATGTATATGTATTTGCAAGGAACCCACCACCCTTGTAATTTATTAATCGTCGTTGATTACAATTTGATAGCATTGGCCATATGCAAACTGTATTGGTTTCACACTCTAGTTGCATACTGATGTTGACTATAAGGTTTTACATTTGTCACCTACGTATGTTTGTAGGGGATTTGTCACATTTATCATATGTCATAGAAGACTGATGAATCCATATGTTTGTTGACCTTCATTGCTTGCGAGCATATTGTATTTTCAAGTACTTCATCATCTCTAACAATGGCTCTATTCATTAGCAGCTTGTTTTATTAACACAATTAAGCTCCTTTACATAAACTTGTGGACCTACTGATGTGGGCACTAGAAATCGTCATGTTATTCATGTGTCGTTACAAGTTCTTTGTGGTGGCAATGAAATATATTGTCAAATTGCAAATCCTCTTGCTCATGAGTTTTATGTCCGGTCATTTTCATTGGTTTTCAGTATGTATAGGGAACTGATGAATTCACTTGTATGTCACTTATACATGAAGACCTCCTGCAATGAGTTCTCTATTTTGTTGATTGTTACCTGGATGACTAGGATTCATCACTTAATGTTTATACATCACTTAATGTTTATATTTTGGATTGCATTTGAATTTTATTTCTTGTTGCTTTCTCATCCAAATTCAAATTCTGAAGTCTCATTGAACTCAAGTTCTTTGTGGTCCAAGATTGATTCATGTCCTTTGTGGTTCAATTCAAATTTGAGTTCCAAAATAAGTTCAATCTTGAATTCCAAGGTCTAGAACAAGTTTGAGTATAAATATAGTTCAAGCTCAAGATGAGCTTCTTCCATTCATTCGAGTCCACTATTATTCGAATTATGTTCAGTTAAGTTCAAATGTTCAAGTTCAAGTAGGTTAAGTCTTCTGCGGTCCTTTTAGTTCAAGTCCAAGTCTTATATTTTTTAAATTCATTTGAGTTTAAGTTCATTTAGGTCCATTTGGTTCAAGTTCGAGCTCACAAGTCCACTGTTCATTTGAGTCCAAATTCTTGCTCTTTTGAGTTCAAACAGGTCCGAGTGCAGTCGTATTTTCACCCGAAATTTCGGCAACCTCCTGACGTTTCCCCCCTCGTTTAGGGGCAAACTATGGGAAAATGGGCCTTTCCCACTACGCTAAGAAAAGCATGTATGGTAGGTGTCCTTGGACGAGGACACCACAACCGTATTATGTTTTGATCCCCCACCATGCTAAAAAAAGCGTGTATGGGTCTTCCGTACATGTTGCAAAGAAAAAGCAGTTGTTTCTCCACAAGCGGGTACTTATGGGTATCCCCCTTCATTGTATGCATCATACCGGGTTCCCATCCCACCACACTAAGAAAAGCGTGTATAGGCGGTTTTCTAGTGCACTACGAACTCCGAAGAAAGAATTTTAAGTGATCACCCGATTGTCGAGAGCACCGTGACGAACTTCCTCCCAGCACGCTAAAAAAAGTATGTACAGGTGATTGTTTTGTTGCATTTCAAACATCAAAAATGGGTTCTTTGAGTTTTAGGGTCTAGGAACTTTATACCTGTGCGGGTTCGTTGGCACGTGGACCGAGGAAAGAGAAGAGTGAGCTTCTCTCTCTTTTTTAATCGATTATAATTAAACTAATTGATCATAATTAATTATGATTAAAAATATATAATTAGAATTAATTAAAATTAAATTTAATTAATTATAATTAATTTATGATTACTTAATAATTAACTATAATTTTAAAAATTAATCACAATTAAACTTAATTAATTATGATTAATAATTATTAATTATAATTAAACATAATTAATTATAATTAAATTTAATTAATTATAACTAAATTATAAATAATTATAATTACAAATAATTCATTAGAATCAAATTAAATTAATTATAATTAACTCAAATAATTTTATAAAGAAATTGAATAGGATTTAGGCTTGATCTGAGCCGAGCTTATACTAAGTGCTGCTAAATCAGATTTAGGGAAACTGTTAATCTTACAAAAAATATTTACTTTCCCTAAATCCTTCTTTGATTTATGGGACTCAGCTGGAGCAGCGGGTGTAGGGGATAAAGTTACCTTAAGAGCAAGTGAGCTCTTATTCTTGCTCCCAATCAAAATGTTTATCTTCTAGACCAACATAAGGGGGACGTCAAATGAGGCGAGGTCAACAAAGGAGGTAGATCGGTCCTTCCCTCTCTCTCTCTCTCTCTCTCTCTCTCTCTCTCTCTCTCTCTCTCTCTCGGTGGACTGTGTCTTACGAATGAGGCAGAGGGAGATCGAGATAGGGAAGAGGGTGATCGGCACAAGTAGGTGGAGGTAGGGGCTTCAAATGGGTAGGTGCTCTCTCTCTCTCTCTCTCTCTCTCTCTCTCTCTCTCTCTCTCTCTCTCTCTCTCTCTCTCTCTTTATGGACCGCGTGTTGGACAACGATTGAAAGGCGGAGAAGAGGCCGAGTCAGAGCTTCTCGTGGCTTTGGGAGATTGAATCAGGTAGAGGAGATCGATCAGGTTAGGAAGAAAGGTTGGAAGGATTCGGGTAGTAGCGACGGGGTTGGGAGGAGCTCACGAACAGAAGGGAGGGAAGCTTTGTCTCTTGCGCGCGTGGAAGAAGTGTCAAAGAGAAGCCTCTCCCTCTTCGTTTTATAGACGTAAAGACGGAGTGTGATCGAGGCTGGATTCACGAGATTTGTGGGAAGAGACTGATTTGGCACCGATTTCAGCGAGGTTTAATTGATGTTTTTTTTTAATTAATTTTGAAAGGGAGTGATTGTAATTGAGTGAATAAAATCTCACACACACACACACAAAATAAGGAGATCTTGAAATTCTATACTGATCGTACAGGACGATATTTATCGTACTGGACGATCTGTCAGTTATCTCCTATAGAGCACTTGGAACGAATAGGAACTTGCTTTGAAAAAAAAAATTTTCTAAGTCCTATTCGTCCAGGACGAAATTTATCATCGTCCCAGGCGATGGGTTCTCTGGATAATTTTCGTCCAGACGAATTTTGACCATCGTACGAGGCGATGGGTTCACTGGAAAAATTTCGTACAGACGAAAATAAATATCGTACAGGACGATCAGCTCTCTGGAAATTTTTTTTCGTCCGAACGAAAACAAATCATCGTCCCAGGCGATGGGTTCACTGGAAAAAGTTCGTCCAGACGAAATAAATATTCGTCCAGGACGATCAGCTCTCTGGAAAATTTTCGTCCAGACGATCACATTTTCGTTCAAACGATAAACCGACTTAGAACAGTTTTCAGCAGTTTCTAGAACCGACCTTGCAATAACCGTTCGTACTGGACGAACCAAGTTCGTACAGGACGATCAGCTGTACGAAGTCAGTTCGTACACATATACAAATTGGGTCGTTTCAGATCGTTTAAGTAAAATCGTCCAGGACGATCCAGAATCGTACCGGACGATCCACTGCGTACAGAATTGAATATTTGCAGTTTTTGGGCGGTTTCACTTGTCTTTTATATAAATAGTCCAAATTAGACTGCCACCCAATCTTTTTGTCATTTGATCTTCGTGCCTATTGAGAGAATAGCCAAGGAGAGAGTGGAAGAGAGCATTCAAAGGAGGATTCCTACCACTGGAGCGAGAAGGCTTCACTTGGATTGCTAAGGTAAGAGTCTCTACTTGTGAAATTGGATTTCTTCACTCTTTTTCTTTCTTCCTTCTAGATTCTTGTGAGAAGATCATTCAAGAAGATCCGGTTCTCTGCCGACACTTGGAGAGTGTGAACAGCCGAAGGGTTCTCTGCCGACACTTGGTGAGTGTGAACAGACGAAGGGTTCTCTGCCCACACTAGGAGAGTGTGAAAGGACGAAGGGTTCTCTGCCCACACTAGGAGAGTGTGAAAGGACGAAGGTTCTCTGCCTACACTTGGAGGGTGTGAAAGGACGACGGTTCTCTGCCAACACTGGGTTTTGTGTAAAAGGACGGACGGTTCTCTGCCGCACCGGGGAGTGGTGAAAAGAGTGTGTTGTAAGGGCTTCTCCGCCTTGCTGTGGGTGCAAAAGGAGAGTCACTATTGGTATTAGTGCAATACTCAGAGGGCGCCTCTGAGGAGTGGATGTAGGTCTGGTTATAGACCGAACCACTATAAATCTGGTGTCATTTACTTTACAGCTTTTACGTTTCCGCACTTTAAATTTCAGTTTTAACAACTCTGTGGTTGAAAAACATTTTTTCTACTAACCTTAAAAGAAAATTTTATTTCGGTTCAACTTTAACATTAAGAGGGTTTAAAATTTTTTAAAAAACTACCAATTCACCCCCCCTCTCTTGGTAGCCTTGGGACATTTACTTAGGCTTAACAACCTAATTACTGGACTCAACAAGTGGTATCAGAGCAGAGTTTCAAAATCATAAGTTTGAACTACTTTTTGATTAACGTAGATGGCTACATTTGGAAACCGAAACACACCTGAGGGTTACTCTATCACTAGACCTCCACTGTTTGACAATATTCCTTTTGATTTTTGGAAAACACGCATGTCTACTTTCTTACAGTCACTTGATTATCGCATGTGGATGCTAGTCCAGGAAGGTTACACAAAACCAACTAGATTAGTTGATGGAATTAGGGTAGATACACCCTTTGCAGATTGGACTATAGAAGAACGTGACTTAGCACAATTAAATGCGAAATGTTTAAATAGTTTCTTTTGTGCTTTAAAATCTGAAGACTACATGCGAGTTTCCACTTGTAAAAGCGGAAAAGACATATGGGATAGACTTTGTATTACTTATGAAGGGACAAATGAGGTTAAGCAATCAAGACTCAATATCTTGTTACATGACTACGAATTATTTCGCATGAAACCTAATGAATCTATATCTGACATGTACACAAGATTCACTCAAATTGTCACCTCTTTGCATGCACTTGGTAGGGAATTAACTAATGCTGAAATGGTTAATAAATTCTTCGTTGTTTACCTACTGCATACGATGCTAAAATTACTGCAATTACAGAGTCAAAAGATCTGAACATTTATTCTATTGACAATCTTCTTGGTTCACTCATTGCTTACGAGCAAGGAGTAAGTCAAAGAAAGATTGATGCAGGTGAACCAAGAAAGGAAAAGAATCTTGCATTAAATGTGGAAGAGTCAGAAAGTGAACACTCACAACCTGAGGATGAAGACGATATAGCACTGATGACTAGACAATTCAGAAGCTTTTTAAAGAGGAAGCAGAAGAGACGCCAGCAATGGAATAGAGGTAAGTATAACAAAAATGGCAGGGTTTTCTAATGAAGTGATTTGTTATGAATGCAGGAAACCAGGTCATATAAAAACTGATTGTCCAAAACTTAAAGCCACTCCTAGCAAGGAGAAGGTAGAGAGAGAAACCAATGGTAAAGAAGGGCAAGAAGAAGTTTCAAAAGGCTTTTTGGGCGGACTCAGCTTCAGACTCATCTGAGACTGAAAACGAAGAAGAAGTCACCAACCTTTGCTTGATGGCAGATAAAGCTGAACAATCAGATCAAGAAGAGGTATGTGATTTAACCTATGATGAACTGTTTGAAGTTTCTGAACACATGCATGATGCATATAGGAAAACTAAAAAGATGCATTCTAGTTTAGTTTTAGAATTGGAAGAGCTTAATAAGGAACACGAAATCCTTAGGAAAGATCATGCTTTAATTGATAGCAACCACATGAAACTACTTGATGAATATGATGACTTGAATAAAAATTTTGAAAATTTAAAATCATCCTATGCTGAACTTGAAAAAGAATTTGAGAAATTTAAGGATGAATCTGAGCACAAGACATATAGAATCAATTATACAAATCGAATCTTGAAGGATATGAATTCATTTTACAAACTTACTATAAGAGCTCTCGAGGATAATAGGATCCCCCCTAAACTTGAAGATTTTACAAATCCTAAATATTATCATAAATTCATGAAATCCCTTAGAAGACAATCATATGAAAGAAAACATAGGAATATTTTTCCTAATGTTAAATGTAACAATTGTGGATTTTTGGGACATATATCTCACACCTGCACTTTAAAGATGAAACCTAATTTGGTGTGGAGAACTAAGATGCATAAACCTAGACATATCACACATGCATCTGATTATAAATTTCATAAAGGTGAACCCAAACTAGTTTGGGTTCCCAGGTCTAACATTTGAGAATTTTGCAGGAATACTCTCACACAAGACCTCGTGAGAGTATATGGTACCTGGACAGCGGATGTTCTAAGCACATGACTGGAGATACTGCTCAATTCATAACGCTGGAAACCAGGAGTGGAGGCAAGGTTACACTTGGAGATAATACCACAAAGAAGGTGGTTGGATCAGGTATGATTGGAAATTTGAAAAACTTTTTTCATAGATAATGTTTTATTAGTTGAAGGCTTAAAAACATAATTTGCTTAGCATAAGTCAGCTATGTGATAAGGGCTGAGGCGGTTCACTGCATATTTTTGGGCTATGTTTTGAATAGGGTAAATGTGAGATCAAATTTGAATAAAACACCCTATGAATTGGTAAAAGGTAGTTTTGTCTCATTTGCATGTATTTGGTTGCAAGGAATTTTACATAATAATGGAAAATCTGCCTTAGGAAAGTTTGATCCAAAATCAGATGAAGGAATTTTTGTTTCAATATTCAAGTGTTGGAAAATCTTATAGAGTATTCAACAAAAGAACTTTAGTCATTGAAGAAACCACACATGTTGTTTTTGATGAAAATGAAAATATGGAAGAGCCAAAAGTTGTTGAAGAAGAAATTGAAGAAAACTCCCAAAAGATTGATAGATTAAATTTGGAAGAAAATGTGGAAGAAAATATAGAAAGAGAAGACCCTTTGCCTAGAGATTTGAGATTTTCTAAAAATCACCCAAAGGAATTAATTATAGGTGAACCAAGTGAGGGTGTTAGAACTAGGCGTGGATTAAACAAGGAAGTCAATCATTCAGCCTTTATTTCAACCATTGAACCCACTAACATTGATCAAGCACTTTCAGATGAATTTTGGATATTGGCCATGCAAGAAGAGTTAAATCAATTTGTAAGAAATAAAGTTTGGGAACTAACTACAAGGCCAAAAGATCAAAGTGTTGTAGGAACCAAGTGGGTGTTCAAAAATAAAATGAATGACTCAGGAGTAGTCATTAGAAATAAGGCTAGATTAGTAGCTAAGGGGTATAATCAAATTGAAGGAATTGATTTTGAGGAAACTTTTGCTCCTGTAGCTAGACTTGAAGCAATTAGGGTTTTACTAGCCTTTGCCTGTTTTAAAGGTTTTAAATTGTTTCAAATGGATGTTAAAAGTGCCTTTTAAAATGGAGTAATTGAAGAAGATGTTTTTGTTGTAGAACAACCTCCAGGTTTTGAAAATTCTAAATTTCCAAATCATGTTTTCAAATTAAAAAAGGCATTATATGGATTGAAACAGGCACCTAGAGCTTGGTATGAGAGGTTAAGCACCTTCCTACTTGAAAGATCTTTTGAAAAAGGAAGTGTGGATACAACTCTCTTTTTTTAAGAAAAATTGGAAAGGATATACTTATTGTTCAAATTTATGTGGATGACATCATCTTTGGATCTTCAAATAAACATCTTTGTGATGATTTTTTTTAAAACAATGAGTAATGAATTCGAAATGAGTCTAATGGGAGATTTAAATTACTTTCTAGGATTTAGCATTAAGCAACTTGAGGAAGGTACTTTTCTTAGTCAAAACAAATATATTAAGGACATCCTCAAAAAATATGAAATGGACAATGCTAAACCTGTTAGTACACCAATGAGTTCTTCAGTTCAGTTGGATAAAGACCTTAAGGGAAAATCTGTTGATCAAAAGAAATTTAGAGGGATAATTGGATCTTTACTTTACTTGACAGCTAGCCGACCAGATATTATGTTTAGTGTTTGCCTATGTGCTAGATTTCAATCAGATCCAAAAGAATCACATTTGACAGCAGTAAAAAGGATTTTAAGATATCTACTAGGAACTCAAAACTTAGGAATTTGGTATCCAAAAGTTTAGCTCTTCATTTGAAATTATTGGTTACTCAGATTCTGACTTTGCAGGCTGTAGAGTGGATAGGAAAAGCACTTCTGGAACATGTCAATTCATTGGAAATTCATTAGTTTCATGGTCTAGTAGAAAACAAAATTCAGTGGCACTATCTACTGCAGAAGCAGAATACATTGCATTAGGAAGTTGTGTGGCACAAGTACTTTGGTTAAAACAACAGTTGATTGACTTAGGATTAACTATAGGCACTATTCCAATTTATTGTGACAATACTAGTGCTATTTGTATTTCAAAAAATCCTATTCAACATTCTAGAACCAAACACATTGATATAAGGCATCATTTCATAAGGGATTTCATGTATCCAAAGGAGAAATTGAACTCATACATGTTTCAACTGAAAATCAACTTGCAGACATTTTTTGACAAAACCTTTAGCCTTTGATACCTTCAGTACTTTAAGAACAAGGCTTGGTGTTATTGATTTGAATGCTTAACCAAAACCAATGTCTTTGCAACATTGAACCTTTTTGTGGCATTCCTTTTCCTCCTCCAGAACAGTAGAGATGATTTTATGTGTTTTTTTGTTGTTCTTGTGTTGTATTTTTGTTGTGTTGTTGTGTTTGTTTTCTCAATTTTTTTATGTCTTGTTTTTTTAATGTTTTTGTTAGTGTTTTTTTTGTTTAATGTTGTGTCTTGTACTTTATGTTGTGTTTAATTTTTTTTGTGAAATGTAATCCTTTCATATAAATCAATGCATTTCGCACTTGTTTCAGTATTGATTTGTTATTGAAATGTGGTTAATTTTTATGAATTTTTCATTAGTATTATTTAATCTTCATCGTGCTTAAATTAGATCGTAATTTGAGATTATCTACATTAGAAAATCTAGTCTTTCTAAGTTTAAAAGTTGTTTATAACTTGTTGTAATTAGAATTTTTAAATTCATGTCTATTCATTTAGACTACATAAAAAGTTAAAATTATTATTGCAATTTAGATGTTTACTTATTTTGTATTTCCTTGTTCAAATAATATTTATGTACTTAGAAATATTTGAAATTTTAGATTATTGATTTTGGAAAGAATTGGTCTAAATTACTCTTGAAAATTGTACAAAAAGTACAAAAATCAAAAGAAATGCGCAATGGTTCGCAAATATGAAAAAGAGGCACAAAAACAACTCAATATCAATAGATGCACAAAAATGTGCTCAAAAGTTTGAAAAAAGATGCGCAAAGCGCCACATGTGGTAATTCTCTTCTTTCCAAATTCTTTCAATCTCTTAATTCAAATTGATCTTATGTTCATTTATATTCTTTTGAATTTTGAAATATAGAATTTTTTCTTCATCTCTCTTGTAATGATTTTCTATATTGAAATGTCTAAATTGAATCATGTCTTTGCTAAATTCTTCTTACTTACAATGTTATATCAGTTTTTAAATCTCCTGAATTTCTATGATTGACCTAATGTTTTTAGTTGAAAATTGCATACCTTATATCAATCACCATTTAGATTAAATATTCAAATGAATTTTCATACAATTACTTACATTTCTTGTCTATTTCTTCTTCACTTTTTGTTGCTGTCAAAAAGGGGGAGAAATTATTAGTTTGTGTATGTTTGTGTTTTGTGGTATGTTTTGTTTGCAAGTTTGTGTTGCAAGTTTGTGTTAAAATTTTTTGAAAAAATAAAAAAAAATTGTTCGTTAAATATTGTTCTTTAATGCCTCCTTATGTTAATGTACTCATAAATTCAGGGGGAGTTTAGGAGATAAAAGATGTGTTTTAACTTGAAACCATACTAATAATAATTGTTTTGCCATCATCAAAAAGGGGGAGATTGTTTGAATAGTTGCTATTTGAATGAGTTATATTTATGCAACTTATGTAGTTTTGATGATTCCAAACATTATTGTTCAAATGTATAGTTATCTCCTAACAATTTCAGAAGATTTGCACTTGCTCTTGTGTGTACTAACATTTCAGGAAAATCAGACTCCAGACTACGAAAACTTCAATTCAAATTCAACATGAGATATTTTGTTTAATTGATGTTTTTTTTTTTTTAATTAATTTTGAAAGGGAGTGATTGTAATTGAGTGAATAAAATCTCACACACACACACACAAAATAAAGGAGATCTTGAAATTCTATACTGATCGTACAGGACGATATTTATCGTACTGGACGATCTGTCAGTTATCTCCTATAGAACACTTGGAACGAATAGGAACTTGCTTTGAAAAAATTTTTTCTAAGTCCTATTCGTCCAGGACGAAATTTATCATCGTCCCAGGCGATGGGTTCTCTGGATAATTTTCGTCCAGACGAATTTTGACCATCGTACGAGGCGATGGGTTCACTGGAAAAATTTTCGTACAGACGAAAATAAATATCGTACAGGACGATCAGCTCTCTGGAAATTTTTTCGTCCGAACGAAAACAAATCATCGTCCCAGGCGATGGGTTCACTGGAAAAAGTTCGTCCAGACGAAATAAATATTCGTCCAGGACGATCAGCTCTCTGGAAAATTTTCGTCCAGACGATCACATTTTCGTTCAAACGATAAACCGACTTAGAACAGTTTTCAGCAGTTTCTAGAACCGACCTTGCAATAACCGTTCGTACTGGACGAACCAAGTTCGTACAGGACGATCAGCTGTACGAAGTCAGTTCGTACACATATACAAATTGGGTCGTTTCAGATCGTTTAAGTAAAATCGTCCAGGACGATCCAGAATCGTACCGGACGATCCACTGCGTACAGAATTGAATATTTGCAGTTTTTGGGCGGTTTCACTTGTCTTTTATATAAATAGTCCAAATTAGACTGCCACCCAATCTTTTTGTCATTTGATCTTCGTGCCTATTGAGAGAATAGCCAAGGAGAGAGTGGAAGAGAGCATTCAAAGGAGGATTCCTACCACTGGAGCGAGAAGGCTTCACTTGGATTGCTAAGGTAAGAGTCTCTACTTGTGAAATTGGATTTCTTCACTCTTTTTCTTTCTTCCTTCTAGATTCTTGTGAGAAGATCATTCAAGAAGATCCGGTTCTCTGCCGACACTTGGAGAGTGTGAACAGCCGAAGGGTTCTCTGCCGACACTTGGTGAGTGTGAACAGACGAAGGGTTCTCTGCCCACACTAGGAGAGTGTGAAAGGACGAAGGGTTCTCTGCCCACACTAGGAGAGTGTGAAAGGACGAAGGTTCTCTGCCTACACTTGGAGGGTGTGAAAGGACGACGGTTCTCTGCCAACACTGGGTTTTGTGTAAAAGGACGGACGGTTCTCTGCCGCACCGGGGAGTGGTGAAAAGAGTGTGTTGTAAGGGCTTCTCCGCCTTGCTGTGGGTGCAAAAGGAGAGTCACTATTGGTATTAGTGCAATACTCAGAGGGCGCCTCTGAGGAGTGGATGTAGGTCTGGTTATAGACCGAACCACTATAAATCTGGTGTCATTTACTTTACAGCTTTTACGTTTCCGCACTTTAAATTTCAGTTTTAACAACTCTGTGGTTGAAAAACATTTTTCTACTAACCTTAAAAGAAAATTTTATTTCGGTTCAACTTTAACATTAAGAGGGTTTAAAATTTTTAAAACTACCAATTCACCCCCCCTCTTGGTAGCCTTGGGACATTTACTTAGGCTTAACAACCTAATTACTTGACTCAGCACCATCAAGGATGCAATTCCTGAGGAGAAAAATGCTAAGAAATTTCTAAGCCAAATAACATACCATTTTATAAGTTTTGAAAAAGTCAAAATAATTACTACTCTTAGTAAACTTATTTCGATGTGGTATAAAGGCACAGGGAATATAAGGGAGTATATTATGGAAATATTTAATCTTGTTACAAGACTAAGAGTATTAAAGTTAGAATTGTCTGACGAGATTCTTGCGAATCTAGTCTTAATCTTTCTTCCTGTATAATTCAATTCTTTTAAGATAAGTTATAATACTCAAATGAAAAAAATGGACTCTTAATAAGCTCATTACTCAGTGTTTGTAATAGGAAGAAATATTAAAATAAGAAAAGATAAAAAGTGCTCACTTAACTTGTTCTTCTCATGATTTTGCCACCAAAAGGAAAAAAAATTATAAAGTTAAAGGAGCTACAAATAAAGAAACTTCACAACCTAAAGTGCAATAGAAGCAAGATCTAGTTATTACTTATTTCTTCTACAAGAAGACTGGTCATGTGAAGAAGGATTATCCAAAATATGCTAATTGGCTCATCAATTAGGATAAACTTCTGAATTTTATTTGTACTGAAGTTAATTTGACCTTAGTACCAAATCATACTTGGTGGATAGTATTAATTCTGTATAGGTTGTTAAACCTAAGTAATTGTCCCAAGGCTAACCAAGAAGGAGAGTGAATTGGTAATTTTAAAAAAATTCTCTTGAATTTTTTAATCGAAAATCATTTTCAAAATTTTACAGCAATTTGATTTTAGATTAAATTAAGCTTTTCAACTACAGTAAACAAATTATAGAAAATAAAAATGACACAAAGATTTTTAGTGGTTCAGTCAAACATGACCTACATCCACTCCTTGAAGACTCCCTCTTGAAGTATTGCACTATTACTAAAGTGACTCTCCTTTTTCCCCCACAGCAAGGTGGAGAAGCCTTTATAATTCCTCTCTTCCACCAATCCTCGGTGTAGTAGAGAACCGTCATCCTTTTACACCCTCCAAGTGTCAGCAGAGAAATGTCGTTCTTTCACAACCTCCAAATGTCGGCAGAGAACTGTCGTCGTTTCACACCCTCCAAGTGTCGGTAGAGTACCATCATTTTTTTACACCCTCCAAGTATCGACAAAGTGCCGTTGTCTGTTCACACCCTCCAAGTTGTCTGTTCATTTTTTTACACCCTCCAAGTACCAAATCTTCTTAAAAGATCTTCTCACGAGCAACTAGAAAGAAGAAAAGAAGAGTGGTAATGAAAAATATAAAGGGATCCTTACATTTAAGTAACATTGTGAATCCTTCATACTCCACTTGTAAGAAATCTCTCTCAAATACTTTCCCAAAATCACTCTTTCACTTATCCGTGAAAAATCATGAAGAATAATATTTTTCATGTCAGTTTCTAAGGACCTTTTATTTGAAAGACACGAAAAACTGTCCATAAAATTGAAAATTTTCATTTTGAGTGTGTACAATTATACAGTACGATCGTATGTTTGTACGTACGAACAATTCAAAAACTATTAAGTACGAACCTTTTGTAAATCCTTATGAAACATTTTCTTACATGTTGATCATCCACTACTAACCAAGTTTGTACTGTACGAAAAGCTAGAAAAATTTTTGACTTCGTCGGGACGAAAAAGTACCCCATATTTTTGTACTATAAACATCATCTGTATGAATAGGGTATCGTACAGTACGAAGAGTTCATAAAACTTTGTCATTCATTGGGACGAAAAGGGACCCGTCAAATTCGTACTCTAGATGTCGTCTGTATGAATAATATATCGTATAATATGAATACTTCAAAAAAATTTGTAATTAGTCCGGATGAAAAGGGACCCGTCCAATTTGTACTCTTGACATCGTAAATACAAAGAAGCCTTTGTACAATACGATTAGTACATAGAAAAATTTTCTGTCTGCTGTATGTTTATCTGCTCGTAGGTGAAATAACTAACCAAATTGTCCCGTACAAAATGACTGCATACAGTACGATCAGTTTAAAAATTATAAAATTTAAATACTCCTCCAGTGTGCATGTACAGTTACTTAATTAAAATCATACTTGACCTTTGCACGTTTCAAATGCTTGAAAGAATTTGAAATTGCAATCGCCCTTAACCAACCACTTGACCTTTGCACTTTGTCTCCACCATGTATCCAACTGAGCCAAAGTTGAGTTTAGCTCCCCCACCTTTACTTTGAGACTTCAACTACTTCAATCGAAAGACCTCCATTATTTGCTTCTTTAAATTTTAGCTCCAAGATTTCCTTCAAAAGGCAATCTTTCAATTGAACTAAAGATTTATGCTTAGCTTTACTCCAGTAAAATAAAGCCTTCAAAGCTCTTTTCATCCTGGTGTTCAAAAATTGATCGAAACATCTAACAGATTTCATCAACCAAACTCCTTTCACCACAACAGCTAAAGCTAGGATAGAAGCCCAGACATCTTCAAATTTAATTCCTCTCTTAAACATATGAATGAATTCCATCAGACCACACAGTGATCCAATGCAACTCTAGCCAGATGCCTAATCACCACATGATGGGAAGAACTTAATGCAGCTGAATTCAAAAAATATCTATCTAATCTCTCTAGGATCCGACCAGCACCAGTCTTATTGTTACACCAAGTGAACATTGGCCCAACACACCCAACCTCATGAAATTAATTACTAGAAAAAAATGACTTCATTTATTTAGGTCCTTGGGAAAAAATAAATCTCTTCCCTCCCCTTTTGTCCTCCTTAGCAAGTAAACAATTAAAGTCTCCCCCTACCACCATGGGCAAGTCTTTGGAAGAATAAAATTCCACCTTCTCCCAAATATTCCTTCTTCTATAAACATCCTTATTCCCATATATAGATGCAATTCTCCACCTTCCTTTATTATGAACGTCTAACTCTCCAGTTATAAATTGGGGAGAAGATTCTAGAGCAGTAAATATAGCCATACTATACGTCAATACCACCAGAATGCCTCATGACAATCCTTCTGATGGAACTTGGAAATAATCCTAATCAACACCAATTAACAAATTTACATCCCTTATATCAATCAAAGATAATTTAGTTTCCAACAAACCCCAGAAAAAATACACCATGATCCTTCATGAACTCCTTGAGATATAGGAAGCTTTCCTTTTCCTAGCTCCTCTATAGTTCCAGAAAGCTATAGAAGACATAATTGTCCAAGAGGGGATGTAATCCCCACTTTGTGTTTTTGTTCACCATCCACTTTCCTACTCCTAGGAGCCAAATTAATAGGACCCAAACATTTAAGTTGTTTGGAACCTTTCTTCTTGACATTAGAAGAACCACCTTCTTTGAAGCCCAAATCACCATTCATCAGCTCGATTTTCATCTCTATATTTTCATCGCCCAATTTTCTAATATAAATTAAAATAATAGGAAATGTCACAACAACCTTCTATGGGCAAAATATCTCCCCTTCTTCAACCATTCCATCTAAGACTTTAAATTTGTTGTCATCACTAGGAATAATACAAGAATTAGAAATCATTCCCCTTCTTCTCCGAAGCCAGCTTATACACAGGACAATCTTGAATAAAATCTTAAACTTGATTTGCATCTTCAGATAGCACTCCTGCTAGCACTGGATCGGATTCTCCACTCCCGTTAGGCAACTTAACGATCTCAGGTTCCCTTTCAATTCCATCAGGCTTCATTATTTCAGTCCCCTTCCCACCATCCTCCTTCAATGGATGGAACCCAGCATTTCTGAAACCAGAAATTTAAAAATTATCTTCCCATAATTGACATGAACCCACGGTTCATATTCAACTTTACTTGCATCAGCATCAAATGTAACCTCGTTAGCTGATCTTGAGTTTCTCAACTCAGTTGGCCTAACATTTTTATCCATATTTTCTATTGGATTAGAAGCCTGATTCACCTCCAAAGCTTTATACTCACAATTTTTCTTTAAGTGCCCTATCTTACCATGATTGTAGATGAAGTTAGATATCATTTCATATTTGATTCTCTGAAAGAATTTACCTGAGCTCCCCCCTACCCGAACCCCCAATGAAAACTTACCATCCAACTTGATTCGAATACAAATTCTTGCAAGTTCCCTTCTCCCCATTGAAATATGTTCCCATCAATCATATGTGGCGTACAAACTCTGGAAGCAATGTTGCATATATTAATTTCATCCCAACATTGTAATGGTAAATATGGCATTCTAATCCATATAGGAGTTGATAACCCTTTCAAAGAGGAAGGAGAAAAGGATGGAGACCATCCATCCAATCCAATGATATGTCTAATAACATACCAAGGTCCATTAGAAAAAAAATTGATTCCAATGTTTCTAGTTCATAAAACGCACATAGAACTCATCCCATTCCAAGCATTGTTAGATGAAATCTACCAAATTTAGACCATTGTCTCCTCAACTCCATACTAACCACATGAAAGGGAACATTCTCACCAAATACTTTGACCGCCAATGAATTTTGAAGCTTTTTGAGTTTTCCAATTTGTTTTGTAAATGCAACTTAACCACTGAACTATTCTCAATAAAATCTTCACCATAATTCATATCTTTGACATTTATATTTGACTTCTTAGTCCAAGCATTTTGCAATACATTGCTAGATAATTGTTTGGGAACAGCTGGTCGATTGTCATCTTTATTGCATTCACCCATATCTCCTACTTCACAAATAAGGACCTTCTCAATATCAACCACCAATTGAACAGAGCGAACATCTTCACGTTTTGAAGTATCAATAGAATTAACATGATTAAAATCTCTCTTATCATTTTTCGAGACATGGATCATCTTCAACTTAATTCCAGCAGAATCCATGAATTTAGAACCAAACCTCTCCGAATCCTCAGCCACAAGTTTAGCATCTCCCACTACATTCAAAGCCATCTTTGAGCCAGATGAAGAAGAAGCATCATTATTTGATTTCAAATCAAATCTAGAATATGGGGGAGTTCTAGATTTATTTGAAATTTTAACCAAGCTATCGACCATTACATTTTTTTTCCCTTTACCTATTTCTTCGATAGGTTTTTTAGAAGTAAACAAACCACCTTCGTTGATGATCAAAGGCTTACCAGTCAAAGACATCAACTTTCCATCTTGTGCAAACCCTGAGCTTACGTCTCCAAAAGCAGGCGAAGATTAGACCGAATTCGAACGAGCTGATAACAGAGCACCAGCAGTAGAACGCCGACCATCAAAAGGATTACCAGCCGGCGACCTTCTGCCGCCATCTGAGCAATCCTGAAACCGCACGAAACAAATTTTTGAAAATTGCCTTCTCTCTCTAGAAACCTAGACCTTCTCTCTCTAACTTGAATTTTGATATCATTAGTTAAATGACACCTCGGGTACATCTTCCCTTGAGAGGTACTTATTTGTTTGTTCCAGAGCTCCTTGGACCATTTTAATGTGTTTTTCCTTCATCTTCACTAGTTGGTTACTAGTAACAAAATATTGGTTATTCATGTTAATAGATTCACTTTGGATAGGCTGCTCCATTTCTTGTAGTACTTAATTTCTTATTTGTAACATTAATTCATGCACATCATACTTTCGAAATATTAAAAATAAATTTGTTCGTAGGTGACACTTGGACATTGCTCATAAGGCTTTATAAGATTGATAAGATAAAAGAGGGCCACGAATGGGGTATGTTGTTGAGATTTATCAAAAGATATAAAAGTAGGATACTGATAATTTGATGATATAAAAGTAGGATCTCCCTAGCTCCTTGTTTTATAGGCCTAGACTTGAGGTTTTCCATTATAAAAAATATATATTAAGTCTCGATGACTCTTCATCATCTAATTTTAGATGGCATGTAGCTATTTTACAAGAAAATTTGCATTTACTTCATGGTGAGAATGTGGTCGATTGTGTGGTATTGAACAGATCAAATCTTGGATGCAGTAATGTCATTGCCTTGTGAAGGCTATTACAAATTACACATAAAGTATGTTGCGTACTGGCTAAATTAGCACAGGCCATTAGTAGTACGAGTTTTTTTTTTTTTTTGGGAAATTTAGGGGCAGAAAGCCCTTCTATTACTTGAAAAGTAAAAAACAATTACAAGTAATGAAGAAAAAATAAATGAAAAACAGCCTAACATAAGAAAAATTATAAAAAAACTTATGCGGGCAAAAAAACCACAACTATACCACCCTAATTATCCAAAATTGAAGTACCAAAATGTGGTAGTAGATGCAACGCATCTAGGACTCAGGCTGCTGCCCATATAAGGATACTCGAGAGGGTCTTGGAAACGAAGATCCCCTGGTTGCCGAAGAAAGACCATCCTAGGGCAAAGAGGACCAGCAGCTATCATCATCGTCCTCAAAACTTCTCGTAGGGATCGAAGCAGCTTTCTTGACAACCCAAAAGGTTGCCAAGGAGAAAACCAGCCAATAATTCTCTTCCATGTGCAAATTCCAGCCAAAAAAAAACTTCCAGCAGGCCCAAAAACTTAACTTTCAACCAATAGCATGACATCCAAACCATCTGGATATAGTAAACTCCTCGGCCAGAAAGACGATACAAGCCAACACAATAAAAAATATTCAGCATATTTATGTTTGATCCCATCAATATTTTTCCAATGCTTCACCTTAACTTTCATAATGTATTTAATACTCTCAGCAACCCCATAAGGAGATCTCCAGGAATTGGAAAACCTCCTATTATTTCTCTCTCTCCAAATGTGATAGGTTGCACAGGCCAATACCGAGAAACAGAAATTTTTCTCCACAACAGAATAAGAGAAGGTAGTGTTCAGCCAATCAAAGGCCTGAAATATATTCGGTCTAAAAAGAAATTCTCTGAAGATAGGCAGAATTAACAGCAACACAGAGAAGGAGAAATCACATTCAAAAAGAATATGATGAAGAGTCTCTCGATGAGATTTGCAGAAGGAGCAATCTGCATTTACATTAATACCAATCCTTATAAGAGTATCCGCACACTTAAGCTTGCCAATCAAAGCCATCCAAGCAAAACAGGCAAACTTAAGGGAAGCTTTTTTAAACCAGACAAAGTCATGCCAATCAACCAACTCAAAATTAGAGTAAAATTTGGAAGTGAAATCTTTAAAAGAAGGTTTGCTGATGCCATCCCACAGAATAACAGATTCTTCAGAAATGCCAATATTCAAAATCTCTATTTTAATATCTAAAGGGAAGTCATCCGGAAGAGACCAAGCACCATCAAAAATAAAATTCCCCACCATAGCAGGGGTTAGCCTACTATTAGAAATAAAATCTCCCAGCAGTTTACCATTAAACCAAGGGTCCCAAAGAAAAGAAAACCTGCTGTTTGGACCAGTAAAAAAAGAGAAATAATGCTTAAAGGCCAGAGCATGAGTGCAGATCGTCTTCCAGAAGTTGGAAGAAGACGGTGGAGCAGATTTCCAAGGGGATAGGAATTTAGCTCTATACCACTTCCCCACAAGGTTATCACCATTATAAATTTTCCAAATGAAAGAAGCAGCAGTACCAAAATAAAGGGCATCAAAGGAATGAATACCCAAACCACCATGAATTTTCGGTTTAGTAATAGTGCTCCAAGCAATTAAATGTAATTTCTTTACTTCAGAGTCACCATGCAGTAAAAATTTAGAACAAAGCTTTATGATAAGAGTTCTGCATCTCTTAGGTATAATTGCTCCTCTAATCCAATAGGCTATCGTATTAGCAATTGTGTATTTTAAAAATTGAAGCCTACCTGCAAAAGACAAAAATTTAACTTTCCAACTCGCAAGTAGAGCAGAAATTCTGCTCAGTAGGGGTTGGAAGTGAGAAAAATTGAGTCTGGATGGGGAGATGGGAAGACCAAGATAGGTGAGGAGGATATTGATGTTCTGAATGCCCAGAAGATCAGCTATAAGAGAGGGGGCAGTGACATTTTTTGAAAAAATAATTGAGCTTTTGGTGGGATTAATAGCAAGATTGGATGCCTCAGCAAACTTATTTAAGGAAAATAAAAGAAGCTGGGCATTATCATGATCAGCTTTCCCAAAAACTAACAAATCATCAGCATACATCAAGTGGTTAACACTCACCCCATTACAAGTGATACCTTGAAAATTATTGGGATGAAGGCATTGAGATAAGCCATCCATGACAATACAAAACAAGAGCGGGGAGAGGGGGCATCCCTGTCTCAGTCCAGAAGAGGACTTAAAAAAACCTTCAAGAGAACCATTGATGCAGATTGAAAAATACACATCAGAAATACAGCATTTAATCAATTTGATGAAGTGATCAGGAAAGCCTTTAAGTTTTAAGCGATGTAATAGAAATTCTCTAGAAAGAGAGTCAAAAGCTTTCCGAATATCCAACTTAGCACAGAAATATTTGATATTGGCATTAAACTCCCTCAACAACTCAGCAGCCAAAATAACATTATCAGAAGCACAACGATTGGCAATAAACCCAACTTGACTTTCATGAATTATATGAGGAAGCACCTCTTTAAGCCTATTAGCAAGTAACTTGGCTACCACTTTGTAGAAGACATTGCAGAGAGAAATGGGCCTATAATCCGTAATATGAGAAGCATGTGTATTTTTTGGGATTAAGGCAATGGCAGTAGCTTTAGTGGCTCTAGGAAGGTATGCATTGGAAAAAAACTATTTTACAGCCCTACAAAATTTAGCCCCAATCACGTGCCATGTTTTCTTATAAAACTCAAAAGAGTAACCATCCGGGCCAGGAGTAGCATCCGATTTACCAGAAAAAACGACTTTCCTAATCTCCTCATCCGTGACTGAAATGAGAAGCATAGGATGAAGTTCATCAGGGACAGTTTTACTAACAGGAATATGAACATCCTCCCACCCCTCAGAGATCGGGGAGTTAAATAAAGCCTTGAAATGATCCGTAATAGCTAAAGAGATATTTGCATGAGTAGTGAAGGTGCCATTATCAGTAATAATTTCCCTAAGAATATTACTGTTGCTTCTAACCTTAATTTTAGCAAATAAAAAACCCAAGTCATCTTCACCTTTCAAAAGCCAATAGGTCTTAGCACGATGAGAAATCCAAGCCGACCAAGCAGATTGAAGTTTAGCCAATTGATCATTAATCTCTTTAAGAGAATTGTTCAAGACCAGATTCAAAGGATTGGATTGAATCTCATCCAGACAACAGTTTTGAGAATATTTCAAATCTTTGATGGCATTACTAAGAAAGTTAGAAGATGACCAGCATTTCTTTTTAAGAGCCTTCTTAAGATGCCTAAGGCTCTGATAGAAATCAGAGATAGGGCTCTTCACTTGAGGTTTTGAAAAAGCTTGCACCAATTCCTCCCAGAAAGAATCAAAATTGACCCAATAATTTTTAAATTTAAAACGCACTTTAGGAGTCTGAGAGACAGAGTCCAAAAGAATGAGAGGAGAATGATCCGAGCCCCCAAGGGGATCAATTTTGTAGTAGTAATTTTGATATCTAAGGAGGAATTCAGAATTAACCATCATCCTATCCAGTTTAATGTGAATGGGCATGTCCACCCTCTGATTAAACCAGGTGTAGAAAAGGCCAACCGAAGCCAGGTCCTGAAGACCACAGTCAAAAACACATTTGTTAAGTTCCCCCAGAGAGCTTTGTGTTGGGTTATTACCCCCAGCTTTTTCATAATCAAATCGGTAACAATTAAAATCACCTAAAATGATCCAAGGAAGATCACTAGAAGGTGCAACATTCCGGATATCCTCCCAGAGAACTTTCCTGTCATTCACATTATTAAAGGCATAGACAACAGATAGCTCAAAAGAAACATCTCCCCAAGTGAAGGAACCATGGATCAGTTGAGAGGAAGAAAAGGAAGGAATAAAATTAACAGCAGCTTTGTCCCACTTGAGCCAAATCCTACCCGGATTAGAAAAACTGAAATTATTGAAACTATCCTCCAAATCGAACACTTTATGCCGGTGCAGAAACCACGGGTCTAAAGTGGACTGAATAGGAATTTTTGCTTCAAGGATTGCAAGAAATTTGAGACAATGAGAAGAGATTAAATCTTTGCAGAGACGAACTTTGTCAGGATTATTAAATCCCCTCACATTCCAACAGGCTAAAGGAGAAGCAGACATTAATAACGGGATCCTTTGCCTTTTTTGGCAGTTTTAGGCTTAACTTTCTTGACTTCTTTGGGGGATTTGGATTTGACTTTGGAATTTTGAACACGGTCTGAAGAAGAACCATCCGTGGAGGATTGAGTCGTAGAAGAAGAGGGGAGCTCAGCATTTGTAATATCAACATTTCCAGGAGGGTTATCAATAGAAGTAAGCTCAGTTTCTAAAGCTTGAAGGGAATCAAACTTATTAGCAGTAGGGATTTTAGGGGGGGGGGGGGGAATATAGAGGTCGGTGAATTAGTCTGCTCAGAGGAAGAAGCCACATCCATAGGGAGGTTTAAATTGTGTAAAGAAAGGTCTTTTGTGGAGACAGGAAGCACAACAGACGATATTTTCGGCTCAGTGGACAAAATGACAGGAGCATTAATAAAAGGGTTTGGAAGAATTCCATCCTGAGACTTAAGAGAAGTCTCTCCAGTCAAAGAAGAGGGACGGGGAAGAGGTGGTTTGGAAGAAGGATTTTGTTTCTGGTGTATAGGATGTCTACTCGAGCTACGACCTCTCGGACGAGCAGCAGGAGGTAAGATAGGTTTAGGATTTGGGTTAGAAGAGCAAAGAGAAAAAGGGTGAAATAGGGATCCACATCCTTCACAAGGGGAAGGTTTCCAGTCATAGTGCACTTTGAGATTCATATCTTCTCCTTCAATTTCGATGGGGATTTCGTCAGGAAGGGGAGAGTTTTTATTGATGTGAACACACACCCTAGCAAAGGTGAGTCTGGTACGATTGGCAGTGAGCGAGTCAACAGAAATCGGGACCCCAATGAAACTAGCAATCCGAGAGATCCCTAAAGGCGTCCACAGCGCCAAAGGTAAATCCATAATTTTTATCCAGATGGGTATAGAGGCATTTTCATCCCTAACCGGCTTAAACTTAGGATCCCAGCGTTGCAAGATGAAAGGCTTTCCCAACAAAAACCAGGGCCCCCCGTTCCATACCATTTCCAAGTCTTCCAAAGCCGAAAATTTTAAGAGAAAGAATCCATCAGCAAGAGAAAGGAGAGACATCGCACCTTTGATGTTCCAAACCTTTTTCATAGCCGAAAGCAGTCGTTCGTAGTAGGGGCGAGGGCCGATCGAGTAACCTACCAACGAAAGGTTCCAGAAATTAGCACCTTCCACTAGATCGTTGCCTTTAAAAGAAAGCTTCGGAGCCGGTGTGACGAAGGAGACCGGGAAGTTGGTCGATTTAACAGCAGGAGTAGAAACATTCTCCGCATAGGAACCAGAACGAAGCACAGAAGGTTGACCTTTAGAAGTAGGCGAAGATAGGGGGGGGAAATCTTGAGGATCCAGCTCCATGCAAGCAGGAAAAAGCCTTTTCCCCTAAGGGAAGAGGCGAAGACGGCGGAAGGAGGCGAAAACCCTAGCAGAGCACTTCCCTCAAACCCTAGCGCGCTTTGCTATTATTAGTAGTACGAGTTGAATAGGCTTTAGCAAGCTCTTCATGGTTCTAGCGAGTTGACAAGTTCTTTATCCTTAGACGAGTCAACATGTTCTCTATCATTGGAGAATTTGCGAGTTCTCTATCTTCAACCTACTCGCCTCGTCAAGATGAACTAAATCAACCTAGCTTAATCCGAACCAAGCCCAGAAAACATTTGAATGTACAAATATATTTATCATCATAAAAATTTTAAAAAAGGAATTTATAATAGTCAAATAAAGTTACAACAATTTTCTGATAATGAAATAACTGTACTAAACAGGACCTAAACAATACACTAACGTGACCATTGCACCAAGTCACAATAAGATTGCATCAATGAAATTAGCAATAATCCAATGCTTTAACTAAGAAGAAACAATTTCTGATAATTAATTATCTCATACTTGCACAATATGCAAGTTAAATCAACTAACCAAAATCCATTAACTACGAACAGAGACAAAAGAAAACAATTTAAGTAACCCTCAGCCAAACAGAGCAGCAAACGATTCGATCTGGCTTCAGGACAGAGCAGAGTTCACTTCTTTCAGATCCTAGCATTTTGGAAGGTCCAGCGGAGGAGGAATGGTAGATTGCAATTTCCCAACTCCATTCTCCACCAGAAACGCCATAGCCAAGCCCCATGTCAGATGAGAGTCGATATGGCAATGAACAAACCAAACGCCAGGATTATCGGCCACGAACCTTATGACTGCCCACCCCTTCACTGGCACGCCAATTGTGTTCCTGCGCGGCGGGTCCACGAGATTGAACTTCGCCGTATCCTTCTTCGCATTGAAGTTTCCTGTTCCCGTCGCCAACACGTAGAATTCGTAACCATGGATATGCATTGGGTGTTCCTCCGAGGCGACGATGTTGGTTCCCTGCATCACTAGCTGAACAACCGAACCGTATTTCAGCGGATAGAGCTTCGTGGCTTTAACGGGTTGGTAAAGGCTCGGGCTTATATTGTTGCCAGTGTAGTCGAATTTTGACGGGAGGGGTAGCCGGGAAATCTGTCGTGAACACGCCGGGAATGCCGAATTCCGCGGCTTGGAGCAAAGACTGCCGTTTCGGGAGAACAAAAGAGTAATTGTTCATTGCTAGCGGTGAACCGAGTGCCGTTGGGGACCGCTACATGTTTTTTTTTCCGGGTCGGCAGTTAAAAAAGGCCCAGCCCGACTGTGAAGAAGAGGTTCTCATTTACGGGTCCGGGTATTTTGACGGGTCTCGGGCTCTTAAATGCCCG
Source organism: Dendrobium officinale (assembly GCA_019514585.1). Taxonomy (NCBI): domain Eukaryota; kingdom Viridiplantae; phylum Streptophyta; class Magnoliopsida; order Asparagales; family Orchidaceae; genus Dendrobium; species Dendrobium officinale. The sequence goes on along the minus strand of CM033700.1, from coordinate 18,538,359 downwards.
CTGTGAAAGCGGCGGCGGTTGCCGTGTCGTTGAAGGCTGGTAAGGCGGCAGGCTTTGGCGGTGTTGAAGTGATTTGGTTTTCGTAGCTGAGGATTTGCGTGGTGGTGGTTGTGTTGTCGAAAGGGGTGTTCGGCGGTCCGCTTTCGTAGGCGTGGGCGGCTAGGTAGTAGCGGCCAGCGGGCTGGTTGGTTTGGATAAGGACGTCATTGGTCTGGCCCGGTCCAAGAAGGATGACTGAGGTTGTGAAGGGCTTAGTGTAAGAGGCGTCGGCGGCCACCACGGTCATTTTGTGGTCGGCTACCGAGAAAAAGAGCTCGTTGACCATGGCGGCGTTGATGAGGCGGAGGAGGATCGTCTCGCCGGGACCCACCGGGAGTACCGTAGTTTCTGCATTGATTTCATATTCTTTTATTTCAATAAGACACAGAAATTGGGCTGTATCGAGTAACTGTATATATTCAAATGACAGTAAAGTATCAATTTGTCAATGGGAAAGATTAGATTACCTTTGCTGGAGCATTTGTAGAGATCTCCTGGTTGGCCATTGATGGTGAAGGCATCAGAATTGTTCGGAGCTGCTCCGGTTTTCAGGGCTTGCCGGATGACGTCAATGGGGTTCGAATTCCCACACTCACCTGACATTGTGGTAGCTACTGTTAGCTAATTATTCACTCGTTATCCATGTATTAATTATTGATTATGCCTTTTTTATTCAGTGATGATGATTTAAAGACTTTTGCTTCTGTAAAGTTAGAATGATTTGTGTAAAAATACTTTCGTATTGACTTTCAAACCCTTATAATTAAACTACTTGTAGAGTTAATTAATCCTTCATGTATTCAGTTCAAAGTAAATCTGATAAAATTAAATAATTTTTAATTTATACTTAATTAATTGCATCGATCTACAATGAATCAAATAGGAAGCACTTTTAGTTAATGATTTTTATGTTTTTCCTAATCCCCCGAAGATTAATCTGGAAAGAAATTATCATACCAAGAATGACAGGAAATTCTCTCTTTGGTGTGGCGAAGGGGTAGGAAGTATCCTTTTTGGGAAGGATTATTAAGGCTCCATAGACTGTAGCTCTAAGCCAAGAGCTGTGAGCATGCCACCATAAGGTTCCCTCTTGGTTCTCTATTTTGAACCTGTATGTGTAGGTACCTCCAGGCTGAATTGGGCATTGTGTTACATAAGAAGGACCATCTGCCCAACCATTTCTCATCTGTCTAATTCCATGCCTGATCACAAGTACATATTTTAGCGTCAAATTTACATATATTTCTCATAAATATATACATTCGAAAAACAGATATAAGTAGTTTAACATACCAATGGATGGTAATATTATACTTCGCCTGGTTCACAACTTTGACAACCAAGCTGTCTCCATTCCTGACCTTGAGGGTCGGCCCTGGGAACTGCCCATTTACTGTAATAATTGAGCGAGTATGGCACAGCCTCTTCACTGGCTTGGCTTGCACCTATCATTACAACACATAACTAGTTGATTAATCAAGCGCTGCACATGCATATATAAAAGAGTTATAAATATATACAAAGCATACCACAAAGTCATGGTAGTGAACTTCTGCATTGGCTATAAGAATTTGCAGAGAGAACCAGAGAAACAAGCAGAAGAGAAAACAAGACTTGTTAATCTCCATAGTTTTGGTCTTGAAAGCTTAGTGGAGATGGTGATGGATGTCATGGGAAGGATGATGAGGTTCTCTTATATACTAGTATAAGGGTGGGGGCCAAGTTATGGGTTCGTTAGAGTTTGGAAGATTAGGTTTGTGACATGTCTTGCACAGTTTTGTTTAATGAAATAAAGATCAAATGCTACAAAGTCTCTGCTAATATTACTTTCAAAGTTGTTGCAACTACTAGTCGCCATGCATAACGAAACCTGGAATATAAAATGAAGCCATGGTAAATTACCTGGCTGGCAAGTTAATACCTGCTCCGTAAATTTGAATAGATCTCTCTATGAAAAAATTGGATCTTTATCATTAAGGTCTTCTTTTTCTTCTTCTTCTTCTTTTAATACGTGTGATATTATGAAAATTGATATGAAAGTCATAATAACTTAAACATTTATAGGATCTGTATGTGGAGCTTTCTTCTTATTTCTTTACTTTTTAGATCATAATCATGCTTCCGTTTGATTATTGCTTTCTTACTATTCTTTTTCATATATACCAAAGACTTGTTCTATCAGAAATAGAGAATATTTTTTGGTTTAACGGCAATAGACCACTTGGCAGAGTTTTATATCAATCAGATCGAGTAAAGGGACAGACATTTAAAAAAGTAGATGTTTCTACTCATAAGTCTATAGATGATGCAATCAGCTTAACAAACTTGATGTTATCAATAAGCTTGGGATTACAGATCACTTGCATTTGTGAAGGGTTTAGTTGGGGTAGTTAAGAGTTGTTATTTGGATGTTATTTGACTACTACATTGCAATTTGCAAGAGGAATGTGGACCTGGTGGTTCATTTTTATATCTGTTTTCTAATTTCAACAACGATTTTATTTTGTTATTATGATTGTTGTTATTATGATTGAAGACTTGAGGTAATTTTATGTCAGATGGGATGAATTCAGGATCAAATTTCTATATAAGTTAGTTATTCATCAAATTTTCCTGTGAAGAATATTTGATTTAAGTCAAATAATATTTAAAATGATTTATGTATGTCTTGAAAAAAATCAAAATCATCAAAAAGCATCACAAAATTTATCACATGTAAAATATGGCCCGCAAAGTATCGCCGGTCACGATCACATTGAATATTGACTATTGAATAAATATGTGAAAAATATAAGAAGGATCGTAAGCTTGCTCTCTTAAAACTAAGGCTTTGTTTTTACCTTTATTTTTTATTATTTTATGAAGGAACTTTTTAGTACAAAAATTTCAAATTAAAAAAAAAAATGTACTAAGAAATTGCTTTATAAAATAATAAGAAAATTATCCCAAATGAAGCCTACGTTATAATTTGAAAATGCTATTAATGAGAATTTCTCCATAAATGCAAAATATATTTAAAAACCAATCTATTTAATTCCAATCAAATGAAAGACAATCTTTTGAAAGTAAGTATATTTTATTTTCGCATAGAATTTAAGTTTTCCATTGATAAAATGTTTGCTGCCTTCGATTGAAGATAAAAATTTTTTGAAATCATAAAGATTTTAATGATATTTGTTATGCACTGATAGTTTATGTTGGTGGAGATAATTTAATAAATTTGGGTTGCATGATGAAAAGTCTGTAAGTACATATATAAGTTGGGAGTTGGGTGTATGAGGTGAAATATTTTTAGATGAAAAATTTGAGTGGAAAAGATTATAGGGACATGCCCCAATTAAAATGGTTCCATTAATATGAATCAATGAATATAAGTGGTGCATTTCTCATATCATAGAAGATGTTAATATAATATAATAGAATTGAATTATGGGAGATGTCTCATGTCTTAGTAGTTGCATGAGTTTTGGAATGTTAGAGTGGTCATTAGGTGAGGAGTGTCTAATGAAAGTTGACTGTAGATGTTAGAGGTCAAGCAAAAAAAGTTGATTAGCTTTGTTGCTCTAATAGGAAGTGAGGTTGGATGATGAGAAGATGAGTGTAACATGTCAATAACTAGCAATTGTTATATGTCAACGTTTGCCAAATGGTAGATCGTAGTCGGCGGGAAATGTCAGAATTTGAGCAATGGTGGGTGGTCATTTAATATTTGTATTGGTAGTAAAAGTGATCTGACAATTCATAGGGCGAGTATTAGAAGTCGGTGGCTTATAGATTTTGGATGTTGGTTATTGGCAGAGTTCAGTAATAGTCAATACAAAATTAAAAAAGTTTAATAATGGTGGGAAGTCAAATTTATTATTTTCTAAGAGGGAAGATCAAATGTCCAAAAATTTGAGCATCAAATATTGGTAGTTAGTTGATATCAATCATTAATTTACTATCTTTGGGTGAATGTCGATGGGGAGCATTGAAAGTCATGTAATAATGGGCTATCAACTTGGTCATTTGTCTAATAGGAGAATAAACTTTTTTTTGCCCATATTCTCTGTATAGAATCCTTGAACCTCCAAATTAATTCTTTAAGCTAATCACACTCAATAAATCAATCAATAAAACCATTTTAGTTATTTAGGCCAAACTTAGCTTGCTCAACCAATCATCCAATATATTGAATTAAACTCAATCAATCAAGTAAATCTTGGTCAACCAAAAGTTCAGTTGAGTTAACTTTATCACTTTAGTCAGACTTAAAAGTTATAAAAAAAATTAAGCTCTATCAGGGCTAGAGAACCATGATTTATGATGTCACTAAAATTCCTTAGTCTTGTCATACTATTATAATTAAACTAAGCTAGTGAATACAAGCCCTAACTCTAGATAAATTAACCTTAGACCTAACCCAATTGGCACCCACTAGGCCTATTGGATCTTTAATCTATATAGGCTAACTCTAGCCTAAATATCTCATGACTTGACCTATTGTGATGATCCATCCACTACAGGAAAATCGCTTATTACCGGAGGAATTTTCCGGCGGCTTTCCGGCGGTCAGTTTTCCGGCGGCTTTCCAACGGTTTATTTTGTTCTAAATTTTTCGGCGGCTTTTCAAGTTTTCAGGAGAAATTTTAAATTTTTTTATTAAATTGATTAAAATTATAACTATTTAAATTATTTTTAAAAAATGACAAAAAATAATATTAATTTTTTCCTTAATTTAAGTATAAGGATTTAAATTAAAAATTATTATTTAAATTATTATTTATTTTTTTTTAAATTTTTTAATTTATTTAGTTGATTTATTTAAATTTATTTTGATAATTTTATTTTCTCGTAAAAGATAGTTTAAATAAAAAAATTTGATACTAATAACACATTTAATTCATTAATAATTTTATAGTATATTTTAATTAATTATTTATTTAATAATTTTTTTTAATTTAATAACATATTTTAATTAATTATTACTTAACTAGTTTATTTTAATTATCAATTAAAATAAAAATCTTAAATAAACAAGTTTTAATTATAATATTCAACATGTCTTAAGATAAATAAAAAAATACTTAAATCTATTCATTTTGCAGGATCGGCGCATTGGTGAGCCTTGTGCGCGGGTGGGGGGCTGCGGGTGAAGAGGTCTCAGGTCCGATTCTCAGGGAAGACAAGCGCGGGAGCAGGCGGGTTGGCGCACTCGGGCTCGGGTTGGCTCACGCGTTGGCGATCCGCGTATCACCATGCAGATTTTGATTTCTCCTATTTTGTAATCGAATACTGCATTGAGAATAAAGTACGGTCTCGAGAGGCCGACACAATATTCTATAATGGATTCAATATCAAAATAGGGTTTTGAAAATTGAATATTTCTATAATCAAACATAGTTCAAAGAATAACATATCATCTCAAAAGATGAACATGAAATTCTATAGAATATGTTTAAAAATAGAAATACGTTTTTTTTTGAAAAAAGTTTATTCATTCTTTTATTTAGATATGACAAGAAAAATATTATATCATCTTAAAAGACGAACATAACATTCTTCAAGATATCCAAAAGACAGAATGAGTTTTATAAAATTCATTATTTCTAAAGTTGAATATAACAAGTATAATATTATATTATCTAAAAAGATAATAATAATAACATTCTACAAGTCAATTCAAAATTTAGAAATAAGGTTTTAAAAAATATCTACGTTCCCAAAGATTCTTCCCTTGTTTTTATACGAATAAAACAAGGTTTATTTTAGTCTGGGGTTCTCAAATCCCTATAGGAGCAAGCTCCTATAGTTAATTATATCATAGGAGAGAGAAAAGCTCCTAAGAAAAAACTCTCGATTAAAGCAGTGATTTCATACCCTTTTGAGTACAAAGTAAAAGACAAGGAAACAGAAAATAGGAATTTTTTCAAGGAGAAAGCTCAATGTTGAACATTTATTAGCGGGTCAAAGGAAGAAAAGTAGGAGGTGTCGGATTCTGAGAAGCTCAGAGACAACCTCAGCCTACCCTATGTTGGGCTTTACATTTTAAGAGAAAATTTTATGTTTTGAGTTGACATTTTATTAGAAAAATTGGGATTATATTCCCGGAGGGCGAGGACTTAAGATCTAAAAAAAGAATCTGCCTCAGAACCTAAATCTAATTTGGGTACTATAAAATAGTGACCCGAACCTAACTAATGAAGTGCAAATCTGGACTTACCCCCGGCTGGATTGGGGAGCCAGCTAACCACCTAGGCGCTTTTAAAACCATGTGTCCAGTCTCTTATGAAAGATGGGTAGGGACGTTGCTTAAGTTTTAAGGAATTGGGGGGGACCGACATCTAAGACAGTTCCTAATTGGCCCCTTAACTTATGTAGGAGGGTGAGAAATGTCTAAAAAATGCAATTAATATTTTTAGACTCTTTTTTTTTTTTATTTTTGTATCTAATGCAAATGCTATGCTAATAGTGACTCGAATGCATAAAAATTGATAATGAAGCAGTTTAAAAAATTAGGCTTAGAAAAATAAAATTTTTTTTTTTTTTTTTAGAAGATTTGCACAACTTTTCCCCTTGACAGAAACTGCACCCTACATAGGTCAAGTGTTCAAGCCAACCCTAGAGAAACCCAAAGGCAGGCGGGGATGCCTAACAAGGAATGAGAAAGTAAAATATGCTTGATGCTGAGGACTCGGCGGTTACTAAGGGGTCATCTAGAACGTAAGGGTCGTTACTTGTGGAGCCTTATTTTGAGCCTAAAAAATTTTTATAATTAGTATAACGAGAAGAATTTTAATTAATGCAAACGTACCCTTACGAAAAAAAGCACTTTGACTTTTTGACTCCTTTTTTTTCTAAGCTCAGCTACAAACCGCCAAGGGCTAATAAAAAAAATTAGAAAAATATATTTTTTTTTTATTTTTAATGTCTAACAAATTAAAATATATCCAAAAATAAATTTCTTGTCCAATGTCTCAAAAATTGTCCAATATATGCTATTTTAGGAAAGTTTTTAAGAAACCTTTTTAAAACCCGATAAAAATTTTCAGTAAAAGAAGGGTGCAAGTTTTTCTTGGTAAAAAAGGGATTTTTTTTTTGGTAATTAAGAAAAAAAAGATTTTTAGGAATACTTTTTAACTGAACGATGCTTTGATCGTATTTTGTTTTTAAGAAATAGTTGAGTTCTTTGAATTTTCTTTTTATTAATTGAGCGAAGAACAGACAAGATTTGAGTTAGAAACTATTTTTAAAAACGTGTTAGTTAAAAAGTGATAATTTGCTTTCTAAGAAAAATTTATATTAAAATAGTTCCTAAAAACCATGTGCTAAAAGAAAATTGCGGGAGGTGCCTAAAAGGAATTGAAAAAGTAATTAATATGATTAACTGCTACTTTTCGGCGGTTTAAAGCTTACTTCTTTAAGAACGTTAGAGTTACTATGTGAGCCTAAAAATTTTCTTTAAAATTTTTTTTTTTTTAATTACAAGTAAAAGAATTTTTAAGCGTACCCTTTACGAAAAAAAAAAACACTCCGATTCGTATCCAATCCACTAAAACAAAAAACGGCATGCAAGAGTCCTAAAAAAAAATTTACTGCACAAAACAATGTAAACAATCAATTTTAATAATCCAAATATAATGTCCAATGTCCAATGTCCATATTACACCCAGAATTTACAGAAAAGTAAAGTGGCCGGGCACCACTGACAACAAACCCGGATTCTAATCCTAAGAATGACGCAAGTGATTTTTGAAATGGGATATACTGTTCCTTGAATCTTCATTTCTTCATCATCTTTTTTCTTCAATCTTCTCGTTCTGTCTTTTCTTCTTCTTCTTCTACGAAACTTCTCGGGTCCATCGGGTTCTGGATATCCAAATGAAAAGAAAAACTCATCCCTAAAAGGGGTATATTTTCTTTTCTATTTGGATATTAAATCATCCTAATTTGGCTTTCCAAATAAAAGAGAATAATCCTTTAAGGTATATTCTCCTTTCTTTAGATTTCCAAATTGGATGTGAATATCCCACTTTTCAAAATCACTTTCACATTTTTACATACATTACATTTACATTCACATTTCACAGAAAAAAAAAAGAAAAAATCTAAACCACCTGCAGGGTTATCCTAAATAATTTTATAAAAAAAAATCATCCCAAGCAGTTATATATAAAGCATTTAAATTAAATCACTCAGCCACACTTGGCCACACTCTTTTTCATTTGGGGGCTAAGCAGCTGAAGCACCTGTAGCACATATATATATAAATTATTAATTAGTTAGCCCCCTTTTTTCTGCCCTGCACGAGTGTGGCCACCTGCAGAAAATTCTGTTTAACAACCAGATCGCTCCTAACCTATGGGTAATCTAATCGTCAATCAAATCACATCACAGAATACAGTAAAAATAAGTAAACAAACACATCAATAATAATTTTACAACCAACATGCAGTGAAAACCAAGAAAAAGCCCGTCACAGTGCAGTAAGGAAATAAACACCGGCCTAACCTAAAACTAGAGTCGGTTGTCCTAACAAACAATTCTAAGTGTGTGTATTAGAAAGGTGTGGTTTTGATATGTCCTAAATCAATTTTATTATTTAAAAGAAAATTTTTTTAGTTAATTAAATTTAATTTATTAAATAAATAAATAAAAAAAAATAAAAATAAAATAAAAATAATAATAAATGAATGTCACTAAGTTTTCTATGTTATATGTCTCTACCCTAAAGTGTACATGCATCCTAAGTCTAAGTTTTTTAAGACCCGATCCTTAATTTTTGTCCTTAAGTGTCACTACTGTTGTATGGGATAAAAATTTGTTATTACTAACCCTTAGGACATTTCGTACATGTAAAAGGGATTTTAGGAATCTAAGAGCAAAAAGTAATCCTAATTAAATTGAAGTTACTACAGGGACCTAAAAGGGAAGGTTTCGCACAAAACCACATCAAGGGGTCCCTAAAAGTTTTCTAAGTTTAGAAATACTCACAGTCACCGGGGGCTACGACCCAGTGGTTCCGCCCGTAGCACCTCTACCCCCGGTTGGATAGAGGCGACTGACGTCATTAGCTCCTTGTACATTTGTTCCCTCGACCGGTACCGTTCATCATAGTTCATGCCAATAAAGAAAAGAAAACAGGTAAACACAGGGATTAGAAGCACATTTAATAATTAATAATAATAAAATAATTGAAATTTTACTGAGAATAAAGAGGTACCTTTCTTCGGGCTTCTTGGTTGATCTTCTTTGTTTTGTCTTTCAAACGTTAAATTTTGATATGTATTTGTAGATTTGTTATTTACTCATAATTATCAGGAGAAATGATTAGAGGGGGAGGAGAAACAAAGATTCATAGTCATGAATAAGAATTAGATCTAAATAAAATATGTATATATATGTAGCAAATATATATATATATATATATAATATGTACTTTATGTGACATTTAGAACATAAGACATAACTTTATCATGATTAAAATGTTCAGATTAAATACATTAATATCGATAGAATCTAAAAATATGAATATACACTTTATATCACAAACATATTGTTTATTAAAGTTGAATTTATACATAATTTGAATAGTAAGTATACATAAATATCGAAGTCATCGACAATTATTGGGATGCCAAAATATGAATGTTTAAATAGCTTAGTCATAACTTATAATAAAGTAATTAAAAGCATGAATGGATATATGAAATTCTAAAAAATTAGTTGGTAGAAAAGAAGAATAGTGAGATCGAGTTATGGAGAGAAATAGTGAGGAAATTTTTTTTAAATTATTTTATCTTATTATTGATAGATAAAGAAAGGTATATTTCATCAAAAAAATTTAATAAATTAAACTAAAATCAACATGTTATTTTAATTATATCTCAAAAATGTATCCAGTATTAGAGTTTTTGATATACCAATTTAATTTAAATAAAAATGAAAACAAAACTTATAAGATATAGATTAGAATCCATTATGAGTAATCATGATCTGAAAAGTTAATCAAAAGTACAAAGTGTATATATATATATAAAATAACAAAGCTTAAGTGGATAAGACCTTGAGTGGAAGCAGAAAGAAAGCACGGGCTGGGTAGTACGAACAGGAGAGACGAAGCCAAGGAAGGTTCGTTCATTCTCTGTTTTTTTTTTTAGATAGGGATCGAAGGCTTCTTCCAAACTGAGATTGTCGTGAGAGAATGAGAAATGGAGAGGAGCGGGCGAGCGTTTTTTTTTCTGCCTGGGTTTCTTCTCATGTGAGAAAGAGAAGCAACGGGTAGGCCTTACTAACTGTGAGAAACGACGGGCTGAAGGTTTCTTACACGAACTGAGATGAACGACGAGCCAAGGCTGGGCTTCGTTCACGAACTGGATAGGAAGAGAGAAAGCAGTTTTTGCCAAATCCATCTTGGAAGAGGAGTTCGGTTTTGCATAAATAGGAGTGGAGTTCGGTTCTGTAGAGATGGAGGAAGTTTGTGAACTGCAAGGAGTTGGGGTCGTGCAAACAGAGCAAATGATGGTGTGGGTGTTGCCAAGTACAGGAGAGAGATTTGTGTGTGAATTTAAGAGTGAGGGCTGGCTGAATTTTTTGAAAACTGCAGGGAGGGAGAGCAGGCCGTTCATTGGACTTTTGAAGGCCTTAATGATTTCGGAATTCGGTGATCTTGGGCTCATTGGATTCGTCTCGTCGAGCCGTTCGATTCGAGTATAAGCTCGTCAAAATCGGAGATTGTTTGGTAACTCAAATTGCAGTTTGAACCTTCCAACTGGGCTTTGAGCCCTTGATTCGGTCTCATTTGGGCTCGGATTGGGTTGATCTTGGTGTCGTTGGGTTCGGTTAGACTAGCCCTAACTCTTATTTCGTTTTGGTTTTAAAAATGTTAATCATTTCTTTGAATCAATTTCAGTCTTAATTGGTCTAAATGAAACTATCTATCTCTCAATTCAAATAGAGGGCTAGGATTAAAGAAAGATTTAAAGGTTGATTCGATTTGATCGAAAAATTAAATCCGACTTTATTAGAAAGAAATTTGGATTTGAATGGTGAGTTGATTTGAACCCAATAATGTATCAATTTGATCGAAAATAAAATTAGATTGAGATCGATCGATATTGACGAATCATAAATCGGGTTTGATTTGAGTTCGTTTTGGAGTTGAATTGAAACTAGATCGAATTGATTTTGATTTGAATTGAATGGTAGGTTTTAGTCGATGCTACGTCAATGGGTATCCACCTAAGAGAAATCTTATGGATGCGACATCTACGCTAGGCTACGAAAAACCTAAGCACTAGAGATTGATTCTGGGAAAATTGACCTCAAATAATGAGGTCAACAAATGGACCCCCAATAGGCATGATAAACTTGCCAAAGTTTATCATGCGTATTGGTGTTGACCGAAATGATCAACTAGATCCAGAGTTGAAGTTGAAGATTTGAGTATATGAATTGAAGGGATTTTTTTGAATTGATAGAAAATCTAGATAAAGTTGATAGAGTTCTGAGTTGATTGTTTGAAGGATTTGGATCTATTATTTGATTTAAAATTCGATATTGACAATAATGACTTCAACAAATAATTACTAATGAAATTAGCATTATTAAATAAAGCCAAGACATTGAAAAGTTGAAGGCAATGATTTGAATATAGTTTGGACGGAATTGAGAGTTTGATTTTGATTTTGATAAAAGAAAGAAATCAATAGGATGCCGTAAGAGCGGGCTTAGACCTAAAGATGGATTTAAGATTTAACATTTAACGAAGAGAAGATGCCGCTAGGGATGCTTATACTTCTCCTCGGGACGAAGATTAGGATGCCACTAGGGATGCTTATTCCTAACTTCAAAGATGTCAATAGGATGCCGTAGGAGGACTTATACCTAAAGACGGATTTAAGATTTACAATTTAATGAAGAGAAGATGCCGCTGGGGATGCTTATACTTCTCCTCGGGATGAAGATTAGGATGCCACTAGGGATGCTTATTCCTAACTTCAAAGATGTCAATAGGATGCCGTAGGAGGACTTATACCTAAAGACGGATTTAAGATTTAGAATTTAGTGAAGAGAAGATGCCGCTGGGGATGCTTATACTTCTCTTCGGGACGAAGATTAGGATGCCACTAGGGATGCTTATTCCTAACTTCAAAGATGTCAATAGGATGCCGTAGGAGGACTTATACCTAAAGACGGATTTAAGATTTAAGATTTAATGAAGAGAAGATGCCACTGGGGATGCTTATACTTCTCCTCGGAACGAAGATTAGGATGCCACTAGGGATGCTTACTCCTAACTCCAAAGATGTCAATAAGATGCCGTAGGAGGACTTATACCTAAAGACGGATTTAAGATTTAAGATTTAATGAAGAGAAGATGCCACTGGGGATGCTTATACTTCTCCTCGGAACGAAGATTAGGATGCCACTAGGGATGCTTACTCCTAATTCCAAAGATGTCAATAGGATGCCATAGGAGGACTTATACCTAAAGACAGATTTAAGATTTAAGATTTAATGAAGAGAAGATGCCACTGGGGATGCTTATACTTCTCCTCGGAACGAAGATTAGGATGCCACTAGGGATGCTTACTCCTAACTCCAAAGATGTCAATAGGATGCCGTAGGAGGACTTATACCTAAAGACGGATTTAAGATTTAACATTTAATGAAGAGAAGATGCCGCTAGGGATGCTTATAATTCTCCTCGGAATGAAGATTAGGATGCCACTAGGGATGCTTACTCCTAACTCCAAAGATGTCAATAGGATGCCGTAGGAGGACTTATACCTAAAGACGGATTTAAGATTTAACATTTAATGAAGAGAAGATGCCGCTAGGGATGCTTATACTTCTCCTCGGAATGAAGATTAGGATGCCACTAGGGATGCTTACTCCTAACTCCAAAGATGTCAATAGGATGCCGTAGGAGGACTTATACCTAAAGACGGATTTAAGATTTAACATTTAATGAAGAGAAGATGCCGCTAGGGATGCTTATACTTCTCCTCGGAATGAAGATTAGGATGCCACTAGGGATGCTTACTCCTAACTCCAAAGATGTCAATAGGATGCTGTAAAAGCGGACTTATACTAGAAGTCTATAGGATGCCGTAAAAGCGGACTTAGACCTAAAGACTGATTTAAACAGGATTGGCTGCCGTAAGAGCGGACTTAAGCCAGAAAGCCAATAGGATGCCGTAAAAGCGGACTTAGACCTAAAGACTGATTTAAACAGGATTGGCTGTCGTAAGAGCGGACTTAAGCCAGAAAGCCAATAGGATGTCGTAAAAGCGGACTTAGACCTAAAGACTGATTTCAGGGTGGTGAAATTTTAAAGTAAAGTTGATTCCTTTAAAGCTTTGAATATTTTCCCTCAACCACAAATGACATTGACAACTTGCAAATGTTCTACTAGAGATCATAAGCTTTTATATATGTCACTTTCTAGAAGGGAAAGAAAAACATTTTGAAGATTGAAAGACTTGAAAATCTTTTGATTAAAATTTTGTTTTATCCTTCATTATAAATGATCTTTATAACTTACAAATAATCCACTAGAGATTATGTTTTTATATCGGATCATCATATATGAGAAAAATAAAGGGGAGTAGTTTGATCATCTTTGATAAGTAAAGACTTAACAAAGCATCTCGACCACCAGAAATGCAAGATTTTGTTTAAAGATTGATTCTATGATTGAATTTGTTTCGATTAACTCAAAGAAAATCATATGAATTTTCTAGAGTTCTCATTTGCATGTTCTAGGAGAACTAAATGCAACATGCTAAAATTTTCCTAAAAAAAAAAATTTAACTTTTGCATGAGTTATTGAAGAACAAGGAGAATATTTGAGCATCCTTTATAGTGACAGCACTAAGGAATATCAAATTCTCATAATGATTGAGAAAAGTTTGATTTTCATCAAAAAGTGAAAGCTTTATTTTTCATTTGATAGTTTTCTTATGATATTTAAAAGTGATGAGAAAAGATTCAAAAACTCAACGAAAGATGGGTTGACTCCTCTTAAATTATATAATTTGAATATAACCTAAATGAATTTTAATCAAATAGTCAAAACTTAACAACTTTCTTTCAAAGAAAATTATAGTTTCAAATATTTTGAATTTCAATGCTATGGAAAGATTCTTGAATAGGGATAGAATTGTTTAGACTCTAACATTCCATTCTAGTTTATGATAAAGTGAAGATATACCTTGAATTAAATTTTATATATTTTTGACGAAGTTACAATGGACTTTATCAGGAATAGAATCCCTCCAATTCTAACATCCAATATAAGTCAATAATTGTCTAGGTCAAATTGTATCTTGATTTTAATTTTGTGTTTAGCAAAGATTCAAACAAAGATATCATTGACATCACTAAGGATAGAACCCCTCATGTTCTAACATCCTAGTTCAGTCAATAATAAATTTAAATTTGTATGATATTTACTCAATGGTGAATGAGAGCATTAGACAATCATCTTAGAACTAACTAAGGGATGTTCCTTAGTTTAGTTTCAAAATTTTGAATGTAAAGAAAGTGATTTTTATATCCATAAATATCACTATAGATCATCCAGTATCAGGACCCTGTCTAGAATCTCATTCAAATTGGAAGATGTTCAAAAGAGAGTTGAAGATATTTGGATAATGGTTTGTTTATGCATCTCAATTAGGTTAGTTATTAGAAACCTGATAATGCACAACCATTACCATTATAATTCTAGTTAGATTGATCATCTTTGTGATTTTTCTTTAAAAAGATTTGAAGATATGAACTGACCTACTCAAGTTGCTAACTAGAGAGGTCTCAAGATTTAGATTTTGTTAACCTAGATCAAAGCTCCCTACAAGCAAAACTGGGGTTTCCTTCTTCATCTTTTTCTTCTTTTTTAAATTAAAATCCAAAAAAAATTAAATTGGAGGTAGAAATTTAATTTAATTTTTTTAAAATCTTTTCAGATGGTATTTGTATTTTACATCTAATAGAACATCAATGTTTGATGATGAACCAAAATTTTGAATTCTCAAAGTCAAGTATTAAAAATACTAAAGGAAGAATAGGTCCTATGATATTCAAGATTTAGAAATGGAAGCCACTTTTTTTTTCTTTTTTTTTTTTTTGCAACACATTTAATGAATGTGTCACTTTTTTCTTTTCTTTTCTTTTCCTTCTTCACCTTTTTTTTTTTTTTTAGGAGGCTTCCTATACTTAAATCTTGAAATAATTATTTTAGTAGTAAAACCATCTTCCAAGTATAAGAGTAGAAAATTAACCCTTTTATATAAGGAATATGGATCTACAAATCAGACCCAATCCTATAGTATGAATAAATAAATTGAATGAGATAATTATGAAATAAGTTCATCAATTTGCAAGATGTCTATGAAATGTATAACAACGAGGTGAACAAAACTTTCTTTTCCTTCAATTTTAATTTGACATAAATCTTAATTCAAAAGAAGATACATATTGATATCATAATGGGTGAACCAAATATGATAATTTTTTATCACTATTGAAGAGGAAAAACTATTAAAGATGTTATAAAATCACCTGACTCGGTATCAATTCAAGGTGTGTCAATTAATTTTAAGGAAAAGCCACATGATAAAGAAATATTTATCATATCATAGGTTAGCCTTAATAAGGAACCTTGAATTATCCCAAGTCTTTGATTGAAAGAGGAATTTAAGATGATCAATCTTAACAAGAATTGCTCATGAGTTTTATCAAATGGAGTAATAAAGCCAAGAGTAATCTTAGCTAATATTTGATTTAAAAATATCACCATAAGATAGAACTTCATATGATGAACAATGTTCTTTATATAATTGATTAGGTCATTCATCTTCGTTACATGCCCTAAGATCCTCTTTCTATCAGAGTTAAACCACATAGCAGAGGACAAATCATCGTATCCATGTAGTACCCTTAGGAAATAGGATTTATAGGCATCTTAAACTCTGACCTATAAGAAGGTTTAAAGGTGAGGGAATTCAACATAATTTTCAAACTTCAATACATCAACCAATAATTATACATTTCTAATATTAGAAACATTATAACATGGTTGAATATAAAATTTGGAAACACATTTGAATTTAATTCAGACGATTACTAAAAAACCGACCAAAATTAGTTGAACTTTTGTGCTTTGAGATTTCAACATAAATTGAGAATAAATATACTTTCATCTAAGGTGTTAATCCACCAAAGTGGTGGGAGCGAGGGAATATACTTTTCTTTTTAGCATTAATAACCATTGGTCTTATTCTTTAAAGTTTAGAGGAGTCAACCACAATGAAGTTTTAATTACAATTTAAGGAAGATAGAGGTAAATTTCTTTTTAAAAGAAATCAACCTGCTATTTTCTCTAGGAAAAATTATTTTTATAAGCTTGACTTGTATTTGAACCTTCAAACTTTTCTCAATGTAAATTGAATTTAATCTTGAAAATCTTGCATATATCAGATTCTGGACCCTGTCCTAGCAAACATATCAAGCTACAAAGAACATGTAACTACAATATATGTTATTAGGACAAGCAGAAAGTTTTGATTTGAAGGTTTGAGCTTTTGGACCTTGTCCTACCACACATATTAAGCTATAAAAAAATATATAACTGTAATATGTTAGTTTAGATAAGGAGAAAACTTTGATTTGATTTAAAAACTCAAATTTTCTTAGGATTTATCCAACCACATATCGAGTTATAAAAATATATAACTGCAATATATTAGCTAGGACACAAAAGTTTAAAATTTTTTGAAGACTTAAAAAAAATTTTGGACCCAATCCAAATAATACATTAAGTTACTAAAAGAAGTAACTATACATATTACTAAAGATTGGGTAAATTGATTTTGGACCCAGTGCTAAGTCAAACATCAAGCTACAAAAAATGTAACTACAACATTTGAATTAGCACAGGGATTTACTTTACAAAAAGGTCGTACAAAGGAGCTTCCCGTTAGTTTTCTAACGGGGTCCAAAATAAGACCTCTAAAAATTTTTTTTTTTAGATACCGGCCAAATTATCCAAGAATGAAATGAATAAAAGAACCGGCGGAAGAAAAAGTAGTTACAACCTCATGACAAGCACAAGTATACTACCGATTAAAGGGTATAAAAACACTGCTAAAGATGGAGAGAGGATTGATCCCCAGCGGAGTCGCCAGAAAAACCTTGGTGGGAAAAATTGTGTATCACCACGCAGATTTTGATTTCTCCTATTTTGTAATCGAATACTGCATTGAGAATAAAGTACGGTCTCGAAAGGCCGACACAATATTCTATAATGGATTCAATATCAAAATAGGGTTTTGAAAATTGATATTTCTATAATCAAACATAATTCAAAGAATAACATATCATCTCAAAAGATGAACATGAAATCCTATAGAATATGTTTAAAAATAGAAATACGTTTTTTGAAAAAGTTTATTCATTCTTTTATTTAGATATGACAAGAAGAATATATATATCATCTTAAAAGACGAACATAACATTCTTCAAGATATCCAAAAAATGAGAATGAGTTTTATAAAATTCATTATTTCTAAAGTTGAATATAACAAATATAATATTATATTATCTGAAAAGATAATAATAACATTCTACAAGTCAATTCAAAATTAGAAATAAGGTTTTTAAAAATATCTACGTTCCCAAAGATTCTTCCCTTGTTTTATACAAATAAAACAAGGTTTATTTTAGTCTGGGGTTCTCAAATCCCTATAGGAGCAAGCTCCTATAGTTAATTACATCATAGGAGAGAAACTCCTAAGAAAAACTCTCGATTAAAGCAGTGATTTCATACCCTTTTGAGTACAAAGTAAAAAGACAAGGAAACAGAAAAAGGAATTTTTCAAGGAGAAAGCTCAATGTTGAACATTTATTAGCGGGTCAAAGGAGGAAAAGTAGGAGGTGTCGGATTCTGAGAAGCTCAGAGACAACCTCAGCCTACCCTATGTTGGGCTTTACATTTTAAGAGAAAATTTTATGTTTGAAGTTGACATTTTATTAGAAATTTGGGATTATATTCCCGGAGGGCGAGGACTTAAGATCTAAAAAGAATCTGCCTCAGAACCTAAATCTAATTTAGGTACTATAAAAAAGTGACCCGAACCTAACTAATGAAGTGCAAATCTGGACTTACCCCGGCCTGGATTGGGGAGCCAGCTAACCACCTAGGCGCTTTAAAACCATGTGTCCAGTCTCTTATGAAAGATGGGTAGGGACGTTGCTTAAGTTTTAAGGAATTGGGGGCCGACATCTAAGACAGTTCCTAATTGGCCCCTTAACTTATGTAGGGTGAGAAATGTCTAAAAATGCAATTAATATTTTAGACTCTTTTTAATTTGTATCTAATGCAATGCATGCTAATTGACTCGAATGCATAAAATGATAATGAAGCAGTTTAAAAATTAGGCTTAGAAAATAGGTTTTTTTTTTTTTAGAGATTGCACAACTTCCCCTTGACAGAACTGCACCCTCATAGGTCAAGTGATCTGCCAGAACCCGCAGGCGGGGAGGTGCCTAACAAGGAAGAGAAAGTAATAATATGCTTATGCTGACTCTCGGCGGTCCCGAGCTTACTTCTTAGAACGTTAGAGTTACTATGTGAGCCTAAAAATTTTTATTTTTAATTACAAGTAAAAGAATTTTTAAGCGTACCCTTACGAAAAAAAAAGCACTCCGATTCGTATCCAGACTAAAACAAAATATACGGCATGCAAGAGTCCTAAAAAAATTCTACTGCACAAACAATGTAAACAATCAATTTTAATAATCCAAATATAATGTCCAATGTCCAATGTCCATATTACACCCAGAATTTACAGAAAAGTAAAGTGGTCCGGGCACCACTGACAACAAACCCGGATTCTAATCCTAAGAATGACGCAAGTGATTTTTGAAATGGGATATACTGTTCCTTGAATCTTCATTTCTTCATCTTCTTTCTTCAATCTTCTCGTTCTGTCTTTTTCTTCTTCTACGAACTTCTCGGGTCCATCGGGTTCTGGATATCCAAATGAAAAGAAACTCATCCCTAAAAGGGGTATTTTCTTTTCTATTTGGATATTAAAATCATCCTAATTTGGCTTTCCAAATAAAAGAGAATAATCCTTTAAGGTATATTCTCCTTTCTTTAGATTCCAAATTGGATATGATATCCCTTTTTTCAAAATCACTTTCACATTTTTACATTTATATTTACATTACATTTCACAGAAAGAAAAAGAAAATCTAAACCACCTGCAGGGTTATCCTAAACAATTTATAATAAAAATCATCCCAAGCAGTTATATATAAGCATTTAAATTAAATCACTCAGCCACACTTGGCCACACTCCTTTTTTATTTGGGGGCTAAGCAGCTAAAGCACCTGTAGCACATATATATAATTATTGAATTAGTTAGCCCCCTTTTCACTGCCCTGCACGAGTGTGGCCACCTGCAGAAAATTCTGTTAACAACCAGATCGCTCCTAACCTATGGGTAATCTAATCGTCAATCAAATCACATCACAGAATACAGTAAAAGTAAGTAAACAAACACATCAATAATTTTACAACCAACATGCAGTGAAAACCAAGAAAAAGCCCGTCACAGTGCAGTAAGGAAATAAACACCGGCCTAACCTAAAACTAGAGTCGGTTGTCCTAACAAACAATTCTAAGTGTGTGTATTAGAAGGTGTGGTTTTGATATGTCCTAAATCAATTATTATTTAAAAGAAAAATTTTTTAGTTAATTAAATTTAATTTATTAAATAAATAATAAAAATAAAAATAAAAATAAAATAAAATAATAATAAATGAATGTCACTAAGTTTTCTATGTTATATGTCTCTACCCTAAAGTGTACATGCATCCTAAGTCTAAGTTTTTTAAGACCCGATCCTTAATTTTTGTCCTTAAGTGTCACTACTATTGTATGGGATAAAATTTGTTATTACTAACCCTTAGGACATTTCGTACATGTAAAGGGATTTTAGGAATCTAAGAGCAAAAAGTAATCCTAATTAAATTGAAGTTACTACAGGGACCTAAAAGGGAAGGTTTCGCACAAACCACATCAAGGGGTCCCTAAAAGTTTTCTAAGTTTAGAAATACTCACAGTCGCCGGGGCTACGACCCAGTGGTTCCGCCCGTAGCACCTCTACCCGGTTGGATAGAGGCGACTGACGTCATTAGCTCCTTGTACATTTGTTCCCTCGACCGGTACCGTTTATCATAGTTCATGCCAATAAAGAAAAGAAAACAGGTAAAACAGGGATTAGAAGCACATTTAATAATTAATAATAATAAAATAATTGAAATTTACTGAAAATAAAGACGTACCTTTCTTCGGGCTTCTTGGTTGATCTTCTTTGTTTTGTCTTTCAAACGTTAAATTTTGATATGTATTTGTAGATTTGTTATTTACTCATAATTATCAGGAGAAATGATTAGAGGGGGAGGGAAACAAAGATTCATAGTCATGAATAAGAATTAGATCTAAATAAAATATGTATATATGGTAGCAAATATATATATATATATATAATATGTACTTTATGTGACATTTAGAACATAAGACATAACTTTATCATGATTAAAATGTTCAGATTAAATACATTAATATCGATAGAATCTAAATATGAATATACACTTTATATCACAAACATATTGTTTATTAAAGTTGAATTTATACATAATTTGAATAGTAAGTATACATAAATATCGAAGTCATCGACAATTATTGGGATGCCAAAATATGAATGTTTAAATAGCTTAGTCATAACTTATAATAAAGTAATTAAAAGCATGAATGGATATATGAAATTCTAAAAATTAGTTGGTAGAAAAGAAGAATAGTGAGATCGAGTTATGGAGAGAAATAGTGAGGAAATTTTTTTAAATTATTTTATCTTATTATTGATAGATAAAGAAAGGTATATTTCATCAAAAAAATATAATAAATTAAACTAAAATCAACATGTTATTTTAATTATATCTCAAAAATGTATCCAGTATTAGAGTTTTTGATATACCAATTTAATTTAAATAAAAATGAAAACAAAACTTATAAGATATAGATTAGAATCCATTATGAGTAATCATGATCTGAAAAGTTAATCAAAAGTACAAAGTGTATATATATATAAAATAACAAAGCTTAAGTGGATAAGACCTTGAGTGGAAGCAGAAAGAAAGCACGGGCTGGGTAGTACGAACAGGAGAGACGAAGCCAAGGAAGGTTCGTTCATTCTCTGTTTTTTTTTTTAGATAGGGATCGAAGGCTTCTTCCAAACTGAGATTGTCGTGAGAGAATGAGAAATGGAGAGGAGCGGGCGAGCGTTTTTTTTCTGCCTGGGTTTCTTCTCATGTGAGAAAGAGAAGCAACGGGTAGGCCTTACTAACTGTGAGAAACGACGGGCTGAAGGTTTCTTACACGAACTGAGATGAACGACGAGCCAAGGCTGGGCTTCGTTCACGAACTGGATAGGAAGAGAGAAAGCAGTTTGCCAAATCCATCTTGGAAGAGGAGTTCGGTTTTGCATAAATAGGAGTGGAGTTCGGTTCTGTAGAGATGGAGGAAGTTTGTGAACTGCAAGGAGTTGGGGTCGTGCAAACAGAGCAAATGATGATGGTGTGGGTGTTGCCAAGTACAGGAGAGAGATTTGTGTGTGAATTTAAGAGTGAGGGCTGGCTGAATTTTTTGAAAACTGCAGGGAGGGAGAGCAGGCCGTTCATTGGACTTTTGAAGGCCTTAATGATTTCGGAATTCGGTGATCTTGGGCTCATTGGATTCGTCTCGTCGAGCCGTTCGATTCGAGTATAAGCTCGTCAAAATCGGAGATTGTTTGGTAACTCAAATTGCAGTTTGAAACCTTCCAAACTGGGCTTTGAGCCCTTGATTCGGTCTCATTTGGGCTCGGATTGGGTTGATCTTGGTGTCGTTGGGTTCGGTTAGACTAGCCCTAACTCTTATTTCGTTTTGGTTTTAAAAATGTTAATCATTTCTTTGAATCAATTTCAGTCTTAATTGGTCTAAATGAAACTATCTATCTCTCAATTCAAATAGAGGGCTAGGATTAAAGAAAGATTTAAAGGTTGATTCGATTTGATCGAAAAATTAAATCCGACTTTATTAGAAAGAAATTTGGATTTGAATGGTGAGTTGATTTGAACCCAATAATGTATCAATTTGATCGAAAATAAATTAGATTGAGTCGATCGATATTGACGAATCATAAATCGGGTTTGATTTGAGTTCGTTTTGGAGTTGAATTGAAACTAGATCGAATTGATTTTGATTTGAATTGAATGGTAGGTTTTAGTCGATGCTACGTCAATGGGTATCCACCTAAGAGAAATCTTATGGATGCGACATCTACGCTAGGCTACGAAAAACCTAAGCACTAGAGATTGATTCTGGGAAAATTGACCTCAAATAATGAGGTCAACAGATAAGTTTGAGCATATTTTCGTATCTATTAATGAAGCTAAAGATTTAGAGAAAATGAATTCTGATGAACTAATGGACTCTTTAATGGCTTATGAGCAAAGAAAAAATAAGAAAAAATAGTATACTATTGAACAAGTTCTCCAATTAAAGCTCTCATTGAAAGGTGACAAAGAAGACAAAAAAAAATGATGATAATTCAAATGATCAAGACATTTATGGACAAGGCTGTGGTTAAGCCTGAGGTCGTGGTCATGGCTTTGGAAGAGGCTGAGGACGTGGTGGATATCAAAGAAATAATGAGGAAAATTATAACTCAATAAGTGAAAAGTAGAAGAAAGAGCCAAAATATCAAAGGTACAAAAAATTTCATGTTCGTTGTTATATTTGCAAGAAATTTGGTCATTATGCTTCCGAATATTATCATAATCAAGAGAAAGCTAACCATATTGAAGAGAAGGAAGAGGATCTAGTTTTATTATTAGCATTGAAAGGAGAAGAAGATGAAAAAGGAAACAATTGGTATTTAGATACTGGAGCAAATAATCATATGTGTAGGGATAAAAATATGTTCATAGAAATGGAGGCGATGGAGAGTCAAATTTATTTTGGCAACTCTTCAAAAATTTTGGTAAAAGGAAAAGAGAAAATCCTTATTTTTCTTAAAGATGGAACCCATCATTTTATTTCTAAAGTTTATTATATTTCAGATATAAAAAACAATATTTCAAGCTTGGGGCAAATAATTGAGAAAGAATTTGACATTCATATGATGGATAAAAAAGCTCACAATAAAAAATAATTCAAAAGAATTAATTGCAAAAGTAAAGATGACAAGAAATAAAATGTTTATTCTTAATATAAAAAAACGAGTCATGAAATGCTTAAAGACATGTGTGAAAGATCCATCATAGCTTTGGCATATGAGGCTTTGGCATTTAAATTTTGGAGATCTAAATAATATGTCGAGAAAAGAAATGGTGCATGGGTTACTAGATATTAATTATCTAAATCACTATATGAAAATCACTCATTACCGGCGGCTTTCTGACAGTTAATGTTTTGGCGGCTTTCTAGCACTTTTCCGACGGAAGACAATGACATAAGTTTTTCGATGGAATTTTCCTACAGCTTTTCCAATTTTTTGGCTGCTTTTAAATAATTTAATTAAAATGATTAAAATTTTAACTATTTAAATAATTTAATAAAAATGATTAAAATTTTAACTATAAAATGAATTTAAAAAAATGATTAATAATATTAACTATTTCCTTAATTTAAGTAAAAAAGATTTAAATTTAAAACTATTATTTAAATTTTATTTTTTTTGTAATTAGTAATTTTAATTCATTATTAAGTTATTAATTTGTTTTTATTTAATTTTAATTATAATTCTTTATTTTAATTAATTTTCATTTAAAAATTAATTAGTAATTATTAAATTTTATTTTAATATTTTTAATTTTTATAAATAAATTAATTGGTATATTAAATTTTATTTAATAACTTAATTTTGGGTCATTTTATAGTTTAAATAAAAAATTGACTATAAAATTGCATTTGCATGTTCAGCAATGTGGTTGGGAGTTTAACATTTTCCTTATAACCCACCCAAGTTAGAATCCCTTGGCAATTGGGCTAAAGCGCGGGTCAGGCAGGCTATTGGGCAGGCGCAGCCAGGCGGGCTACGGGCGTGAGCGGGCCATAGGCTGACACTATGGTGGGCTACAGGTTGCGGGTGTGAAAGGACCATAGACTGACACTCGGGTAGGCTGCGTGAATGACCGGGCCATAGGCTCGATCGGGCGAGCTCAGGGTCGGGAACGGGCCACGGGCGCGGTCAGGTTGGGCTGCAGTAGTCCTTGTCTCGGGCATGAGGGCTGGATTTTATTTTTTAAATTTTCCAGTGGCTTCTTTCTTTCGGAAAGCCACTGGAAATATTTTTCCTACGTGTGTTTTACCGGTGGCAAAATTTCCGCCAGAAAACCGCCGATAAATTCAAAAATTGCTAGAAAATGATCAATTTCTGCCGAAAATTTTTGTTGATAATAGATGATTTTCCATTAGTGAATCAAATTTGTGAAGGATTTTTGTATTTGAAAAACAACCTAGAAAAAGTTTTCCAAATGAATTAAACTTTAGAACGAAGAACCTCTTCAATTAATCCACACGGATGTATACGGCTTATGGACCCATTGCTCCAACATCTTTTGGCAAGCATCGATATTTTTTAACTTTTATTGATGGTTATTCAAGAAAAAAACATGGGTTGTTTTTAAAAAGAAATCAGAATCTTTCATTATGTTTAAGAAGTTCAAAGAGAGTATAGAAAAAGAAAGTGGATTTATAATAAAATCCATCAGATCAGGTCGAGGAGGCAAATTTACGTAAAAAGTATTCAAAGAATATTGTGAACAGCATGACATTCGACATTAATTAACAACACCTTTTTCACCCCAATAAAAGTAGTAGAGAAAAAATTGCACTATTCTTAATATGGTACAAAGCATGATCAAAAGCAAGAATATTCCTAAAGAAATTTACTGAGGCGGTGACATGTGCTGTCTATACGCTCAATCGGTGCTCAACTTCAAGCTTACAGGATATGACACCAAAGAAGCATGTACGTGAAGAAAGCCAAATATATTTCATTTGAAGGTGTTTAGGAGCATTGAATATGCACATGTCCCTAAACAAAGAAGGACTATGTTGGTGATTGAAGCTCCAAGCTCATCTTTAATGGGTATCAATCTAAATCTTATAAACTATTTGATCCTAAAACTTGAAAATTTATTTTTAGCAGGGATATAGAGTTTGATGAAGGAGCATTGGATTGGCTTAAAGACACTAAAAAATAAGAGTAAGTACCTGTGAAATTACAAGATGAAGAATAAGTATTTACAAATTTGTAAGATTCATATTCTCCAAATACTCAGAAGGTAATCAAATACAAAGGAAGACAAGAAATTTAAGAGAGATTTATGAGGTAACTAACGAGCTTCATTTTATATGCTTACTTGCTAATAATGAACCATTGGAATTTGAAGAAGCCATAAAAGATGAAAGATGGAGATGTGCTATAGATGAAGAGATTGAATATCTAGTAAAGAATGCACATGGGAGCTCATAACATTACTAAAAGGACATAAAGCTATTGATGTAAAATGGGTTTACAAAATTGAAGAAAATTGCAGAAGGAGAAATAGAAAAGTATAAGGCACGACTAGTAGCAAAAAGATACAAGCAAAAAAAAGACATTGACTACAATGAGGTATTTGCTCCTGTGATTCGTTTGAAAACTATTCATTTAATTATTTTTCTTACTTCACAAAATAATTGGTCTATTTATCAAATGGGTGGTAAATCTGCATTTTTAAATGGAGTCATTGAAAATGAAGTATATGTCAAACAACCATTGTGATATATTAAAAAAGGGCATGAATAAAAAATTTATTAATTAAAAAATGCTTTATATGAGTTAAAATAAGCTCTAAGAGAATGGAATGCAAGAATTGATTTATACTTCAAACAAAATAATTATATCAAATGCCATTATGAGAATGCTCTAATGTGAAGAAATATAATAATGGAGATATATTACTTGTTTGTTTATATGTGAATGATCTTATTTTTACTGGAAATAATCCTTTTTTATTCAAAAAGTTTAAGCAAACTATGGTAAAAGAATTTGAGATGACAAATTTCGGACTCATGTCATTTTTTCTTGGAATTAAAATAAGCAAAATAAAGAAAGAATTTTTATCACACAAGAAATATATACAAAGAAAGTTATAAAGAAATTCAACATGAAGAATTGTAATCCAGTAGATACTTCAATGGAATGTGGAATCAAACTATCAAAGAAAGAAGAAGGGAAGATAGTAGATCCAACTATATTAAAAAATTTGATCGGAAGCCTCAGATATCTAACAATTACAAGACCAGTCATTCTATATGCACTCGAAATTGTTAGCTGCTATATGGAAAATCTCACTGAGACACACTTGAAGGCAGCCAAGAGAATTCTTTGATATATTAAAGGTACACAAAATCATGGACTTTTATATTCTCATTTTAACGAATTTCAACTTTCAGGATATTCCGATAGTGATAGTGCTGGAGATCAAGATGATAGAAAAACTACAAGCGAATTTTTATTTTAAATGAGTAACACTACATTCTCATGGAGCTTACAAAAACAACCAATTGTTGCTCTCTCTACTTATGAAGATGAATATGTTGATGCATCATCATGTGTATGTCATACAATATGGCTGAGGAAACTATTGAAAGAAATTGGATATTCTCAAGTTGAAGCTACAAAAATCTATGTTGATAATAAATCAATAATAGCATTATAAAAAAATCCAATTTATCATAAGAGAAGCAAACATATTGATATTCATTTTAATTATATAAGAGATCAGATTAAAGATAAAGAAGTTCAAGTGGAGTATGTGAAATCTAAAATTCAAATTGCATATATTTTCATATAACCATTAGCTGCAGAACAGTTCATAAAATTAAAGATACTTCTTGGAGTGGTTGATAAAAAATATTTGGTTTAAGGGAGAGTGTTGAAAATATAAACCAAAATTAATTACCAAATATTTTGTATATCTAGGAAATTGAATGGAAGAAATATCTAGAATATGAAATAACTTTTGGTGGTTGGTAGTTAAACTTTTATTATGAAAATCTCTAGATTGTGTTTCTAGAATGATCTTTATACAAGTATAAAAAGGCCTTTAGCCTTGTCATTTTGATGTAAGAGAAAAAGAAATCTAATAGAAATTCCTCTTCTTTTGTCATATCCTCTTCCACTCTTCCAAATATTTTTTTCTCTAACAATATTGTCCTTCCTCCCTACTAGGTGTTTTTGCTTATGAAATTTATGTTGCTGAAGTAGGGCTTGATTCGGATTTGGTGAACTAAAACCTCCTCAATCACAAATTTTATTAAAACCTCAAGTGACTTTTGGAACAATTTAAGGAGCTGATTAGGGAGCTAATTGTGCCTTAGGAGATGAGGTGATCGCTCCTAATGGGCTGAACATGCCAACTCAAGTTAATGATGTTTTGTTATAAAATAAGGGTTTTATAAGAGTGCGGCCGAAAGGAAGTGTGAACACACAAGAAAAGAGCTTGGATCCTCTCCTAGACTTCCAAACCCTATATTTCTGTTCACTTTTTAGCCTGTGGGCATTTTATTTGATTACAGCTCGGTACTTTAAACTTTGCTTGGACTTCAACTCCTGATTTATGATGGCGGGTTTAGTGGATTTTTTGATTTATCTCAGCTTGGATTTGACTGTTTGTGGTTTTATTTTCTGATCAAAGGACAGAATTTTGATTAATTGCTGTTTGTTTGGACGGTTCTATTCTTGAAAGTTAAGCTTAATTTGTCTAAATGAACAGTACTAATTGTTCCCCATCACATCTTCTGCAGTCCCCACAGATTTTTAAAGATAACTTTTTTTTTTTTTCCATATTAGTATTTCCTTAGCTGACCTATTTGCTGCAGTATTCTTCCTCAACTCATGCGATCAGTATAAGCTGGAATTTGTATATATATTGTCTTTGCTTGTGGAAGCTTGTTAGTGAATCATTGTTTCAGGTTGCTTGTGGGGAACCTTCTGTTGAATTTTGTTTGATATTCTCTGGTCTGGCAATTATGGATTACAGCTGATTTTGTTTGCCATGCCAAACTTTCCTCGTGGAAAATATTAGCTAAGTATTTTTGTATAGATCTTAAAGCAACTCACTTTGATTTGATTTTTTTTTTTTTTTAAATTATGGTGAATTTGCCCACTTTCATAAAATGAAAAAAGATATACGAAGCCTACACATGGGGCAGATCTAAAGGTTGCAAACAACAATCTCAAAAAAAAAGCTGAAAATAGCAGAAAAATATAAGAGACAAGAGGCAAAGAGCCAAAAGGATTATGGAAAAGGCCAAAACTTTCCGCAGAAAATGCCCACATTGGATAACCCGGACCCAGTTGCCAAGGGCCCATGACTAGTAAGTGAACTGAGTCAGCTCGAGCTCAAGTTACTTATGGTCTCGCAAGCCGAGCTTATCGAGCTCAAGAGTCGAGCTCAAGCTTAAACTAGGTTTAGTAAATGAGTTCTAGCTCTAACTTGAGCTGGCTTGGCTCAAGAGCTCGCTAGCCGGCTTGAATAATTATTAATATTTTTTAAATAAATTTATTTTATTAATATAATTTAAATATTTTAAAAAATAATAATAATTACCACCTTAGCTTTATTTAAATGTTAAACATTTCATCTATTTTTCTAAATCCTTCCTAAGTTTTAAAAATCCCGCTTAAGTTTTAAAAATCAAGTCTAAATTTAAAAAATCCCGCCTAATTTTAAAAAATCATGCCCATAGCTAGCGAGTTGGCTCGAGCTTATTTACAATGGGACGAGCTCGAATTCGAACCCCCTTTCAAACTGACTAGCCGAGCGAGATAAGGCCTAAACTCGACTCGTTTACACCCGTACCCATGACTAAGGACCCTCCATTGGAGACAACAACCAAAAATTATATCGAGGAAAGCGTATGAAATAAATTTTATGCATTTTTTTATATATTATACTCATTTCAAAATAAATTACAAAGCACATCTTATCCTAATGGTTGTAAGTTTCGAACACCCTTTATATTCATGAATCATGAGATCCAGGCCTACCACATATATATAGAGAGAGAGATAAATATGATTTGTTTGTGATTAAATTCGCTAAAGAAAAATTTAATGATTCAATGGCTATCGAACTCTTATAACTGCAAAGATATGGTAAAAATTTTGTCTTCTGCATTTGGTGAAGTATCTTCTTTGCTTTCTTTCTTTCTGATTGTTGACAGTTGGACAGATTTGTTTCTTTCAGCATATTTGTGGGATTTATTTCGGGGTTTTGATGTTTTTTCTGCTGTTCACTTTTTCAGAATCGCATGGGCTCCTTCTGGAATTTTACATCTGCAAGTGGGCTCTTGCTTGTCTTGCTGTTCTTCATTTTCAGCAGAACTAACTCAGCAACATAATTGAAAATATTTTAGCTCTAGATTCGCTTTTGTGAATTTATTTTGAGATGAGTGTAATATTCCTCCTTCGGCTATTCTTTTTCAGCTGAATTATTTCAGTAATTGAATTGAAAAAAAAAATTGTCAGATGAATTATAAAAAGTAAAAATTGCTTTGAGACAATATAATATATAGAGAATCAATGAAAATTTGTATTATATTTATTTAGAATAATTAAAATTACAACAGAACGTTCTGAACTTTTTGATTTTATACGCTTTCTGGTCTGCCTAACTAAGTTGGCATGTTGCAGCATGGGATAAATTTAATGCAGGATACTCAGAATCAAGCTTCTTAATAAACACGTCTCCTACAGCATCTTTTCTAGGCTGAATTCTGCCTCACGTCTAGGAGAAATTATTACGTGCGGAATTGGGATGTAGCTCATGTTCGACTCAAATGAGATTGTGCCACATCGTCTATACATAATAGTGTGTAAAACATGTATGCTATGGCTAGATTATGTACAGACAACGTGGCACAATCTCGTTGGAATCCTAATATTTTCTCCAAGTTCTAGACGGTAGTTCTGTTAGGTTTTGCAGTTCATTTGATGTGTTGGATGGTGGATGATTCTTCAGAAGCATTCCAAACGGCCTACAGGCTTAGGGGATTCTCAGGAATTTTCTTTAGCATAATATATATATATATATATATATATATATATATATATATATATATATATATATATATATATATATATATATATATATATATATATATATATATATATATATATATGCTTTTGTAAGAAATGATCAAATATAGTAAAAAAAACCCTAGAGACTTAAAATGACATATTTGGAATTTCTACATTATTTGATTAATTTTAAATCATAATTTTAATAATTAGAAGTAATTAACTATTAAATAAGATTATAAAGAATAACAATTTTCAAAATTTTTTTAATATAATGAAATAGTTGGGTTTAAGAATTCAATATTTACGAGTGTGTGATATTTCATAAAAAATCATAAAAATTTTAATTTTTTTTTTAAATATAACTTCAATTTGGCAATTTTATATTATTTGCTTGATTTTAAAACACTTAAAATCATACATTTTTTTTAATATATCTTAAATTTGGCACTTTTATATCATTTGCTTAATTTTAAAACACTTTAATGATTAGAAATGATAATTAAATGGGACAAAATAAAACTTAAGTTCTGACGGCTTTCCCATGGTTTTCCGATGGTTTTCGGGCGATCAATTTTCTGGCGGTTTTCCGACGGTCAATTTTTCGAAGGTTTACCATCTCATTTGGAATGTTAGAATACATTAAAATAGACCAGTTTGCTATCCTATTACTAGAGTCAAGAGGAGCTGTAAGATCAAAATTAATAATGCAAATAATATGACGAGAGACAAGCGAAAGGGAAATTAAAAGCCGTGCTCGATGTCACGAGTCATGAGAGAGGAGCAAAGGGGAATCGAAGCAGCTCATTTGGGTCAAGGGAAAGTAAGCCATTTGGGAGCGGTCTCCGTTTTTGCCTATATATGATATTGTAGCTAGAGTAAAAAAATTTATAAGAAAGTTATAGTGAAAATTAGTAAGAAAACTATTCCGAACAAAGCCTAAAGTATATTCTTCTATGTTAAATCATAAAATTATTAAGTCTTATTTTTTATGAAAATAATGCTAATTTTCATATGTAAACTGATCCTTCACATTTAACTTTGCTTTAAAATCCATTCAATACATAAAAAAATTCAATTAAAATGTATATTATACATATCTCAAAATATATACAATACTTTTAAGATCCATTTTGACAAAAAAAATGATCAATAAATTATGTAACTTTTTTTTTTTTGAATATATTACATACAGTAAAAATCGTGGAGGAATAATTATAGTTTGTACCTCAAGCTCTTAATTTTCTTATAAAAAAATTGCTTTAATCTCTTATATCACTTGTAGCCAAGAAATAAAATTTTTTTAGGGGGGGCTCAAATATAGGTAAAATTTATTTTCATAAAAAATATAATATTTTATTATTGCTTTGATTAATATGTATTATGAGCCCCACTATTGCTCCACCATAATATTAATTATTGCTTTGATTAATATTGTATCCCCCACTGACAAATTAAAAAAAAGTGACAAAGATGAATATGTATCAATTAATTATGTATATTAAGGATTTTGTGTAACACAAAAAGATATGGTCGTGTCTCTTCTAATTATTTTGTTGCTTTGATTAAAGGAAAAAAAAATGAAATTTAAATATTTTTTTTGTTTGATTATTTATTAATGGTTGTTGATGTGAGCATTTTAAACATTTTTTTAATATTTTGGTTCAATCAAATTCTAAGCATCTACATAATTTAAACTTAATGTATATTTATTGTGCTGCTCTTTTGAAAGATTAATTTTTTATTTGGTAGAAATTCTCTTTTATTTTGATTTAGTAAGTAAAATTTATTGTTAAAACTTAACACACATACTACTTTTTTTGTGTTTTTTCTAATGCTTCATATGTTAATTTTTTTTTATTTTTTAAATAATTTTTTAAAAAAAGTTTGAATTAAAAATTTTTGCACTATAAAGTTACTTTAGAAAGCAATAAAAATGTAGTCCCAAATGAAACTTAAAATAATTGAAAAAAATATAATGAAATAATAATACAATAAATTTTAAATAAGAAGCCTTAGATGAAAAGATTGTAGTCGATTTTTTTAATTATGAGTTTTAATATCCATATATATTTTATTATGTATCTTACAATTTTAATAAAAACTTTAAAACCGTTAGGGTAGATCCAAAATTTTTGGATTAAAAATATTACGTACAATTTTAATTTTTTTTTTATTTTATGCCTCCACTAAAAAAAGTTTCTTGCTTTGCCACTCAATGTGATGTGTTAATGTGTTGTTGTCAGGGGCGAAGCCATGATTTTATTCATGTGGGGGCACAAATCATTGAAATAAAAAAAATCCTCAACCTTTTTCATCCGAGCTTGGGACCGACAGGGGTAGTTTTAATTTTTTTTTAAATCATTAGATTTATTATAAAAATATAAAAATATGAAAAAAAAGAAAAAAACTTACAATTTAGAACATTTATAATTTATCCCGCCGAGTCTTCATTTTTTGAAATCATTGAACAATCAAGTCAAATAGATTTTTTACTTTTTTTTCATCCTAATCTGCGATCCCTATCCGGCTATCCCGCTCCCAAAATTATGCGATTCTCTAAGCACGTGGAAGCGGAACCGAAGTGACAAAGTCCAAACGCTCTCGTCACGCAAGATGCCTCACTCTAGTGGCTCTCTTCTTGCCCAAACCGCCGAACGTCGGACAGTCGTCGGTCACGCCTAATTGCCATCGTGGCGCGTGACTGTCGCGGGTTGACTTGGCCAGTTGTTCTCTTCTAGTTTCTAAGCCAAAAAGCCGCCTAGCACAGTCGACGTTGGCCCGTGAATATAGCTGCCTATGCACTTTCAACTCTATGAGTTCTTTTGGTGTCATCCTGTACGGAGCTTTTGATATTGGAGTTGTACCTGGAAATATATCAATACATAACTCAACATCTCTATCCGGAGGTAAACCAACCAACTCATCAGTGAATACATCCGAAAAATCTCATACAACCGGGATATCAAAAATAGAACCCGCATCTATATTCATATCCCGTATTGAGGCTAGAAAAACCATACAACCCTTCTTCCACAATCTTCTTACTTTCAACACAGAAATCAAATAGGATAAACCCTTCTTAATCCTTGGAATACACACCTTTCACCGTCCATAAACAATGTAACTTGCTTTATTAGACAATCAATCTAAGTCTCATACAGACTCAACCAATTCATCCCCAAAATAACATCATATGAAGAAATCGATAGTAAAATCAAACATGCCTTCCACTTCTTACAAGAAATTTCAATCTCACATACACAAAACTTCCGGGCTATCAAATTATTTCCAGCAGCAAAATAATATAAAGCGAAACAGGTAACGTAACAGAATCCAGTTGCAAAACATCAAAACAGCGCTCGGAAATAAACAAATGACTAGCTCCAGAATCAAACAAAACATGATAGTGTTAAGATAGTTGCTATTTGCATGCATTACATTTTTGGCAACTTATAAAGTTTTGATGATTTCAAACATTATTGTTCAAATGTGTAGTTATCTCCTAACAATTTTGGAAGAATTGTATTTGCTCTTGTGTGTACTAACATTTCGGGGAAAGAACTCCAGACTACAAGGCTTCAAATTAAAATCAACATGAGATACCTTGAAATTTTTGAAGCTTGCACTTTGCTTAGAAATCAAATTGAAAGGGAGTGATTGTAACTTGAGTGAATAAAAACATGCACACACAAATAAGGAGATCATATTAAATTTGTGTTGGTCGTACAGGACGATTTTCGTTTGTACTGGACGATCAGACAGTTATCTCCTATAGAGCATATGGAACGAATAGGAAATTGCTCAAAAAATTTTCTAAGTCCTATTCGTCCAAGATGAAATTAATTATCGTACAGTACGATTGGCTCTCTGTAAAATTTTTGTCCAGACGAAATTAATTATCGTACAGTACGATTAGCTCTCTGTAAAATTTTCGTCCAGACGAAATTAATTATCGTACAGTATGATTGGTTCTCTGTAAAATTTTCGTCCAGACGAAATTAATTATCGTCCAAACTATTAACCGACTTAGGACAGTTTTCAACAGTTTCTAAATTCGACCTTGTAATAATCGTTCGTACTGGACGAACCTAGTTCGTACAGGACGATCAGCTGTACGAAGACACTTCGTACACATATTCAAATAGGGTCGTTTCAGATCGTTTAAGTAAAATCGTCCAGGACGATCCACGATCGTACAGGACGATCCATTGCATATAGAATTGAAAACTTGCAGTTTTTGGGCGGTTTTTCTTGTCTTTTGTATAAATAGCCCAAATTAGACTGCCACCCAATCTTTTTGTCATTTGATCTTCGTGCCTCTTGAGAGAATAGCCAAGGAGAGAAGTGAAGAGAGCATTCAAGGGAGGATTCCTACCATAGAAGCAAGAAGGCTTCACTTGGATTTCAAAGGTAAGAGTTTCTACTTGTGAATTGGGATTACTTCACTCTTTTCTTTCTTCCTTCTAGATTCTTGTGAGAAGATCTATCAAGGAGATCCGGTTCAATGCCGACACTTGGAGAGTGTGAAAGGACGAAGGGTTCTCTGCCCACATTAGGAGAGTGTGAAAGGACGAAGGGTTCTCTGCCTACACTAGGAGAGTGTGAAAGGACGAAGGGTTCTCTGCCCACACTAGGAGAGTGTGAAAGGACGGACGGTTCTCTGCCAACACTGGATATTGTGTAAAAGGACGGACGGTTCTCTGCCGCACCGGGGAGTGGTGAAAAGAGTGTGTTGTAAAGGCTTCTCCGCCTTGCTGTGGGTGCAAAAGGAGAGTCACTATTGGTATTAGTGCAATACTCAGAGGGTGCCTCTGGGGAGTGGATGTAGGTTTGGTTATAGACTGAACCACTATAAATCTGGTGTCATTTACTTTACTGTTTTTACATTTCCGCACTTTCTATTTCAGTTTAAAAAAAAAAACTCTGTGGTTGAAAAATCTTTTTCTACAAAATTAAAAAGGGGTCTTAAATTTTAATTTTTTAAACTACCAATTCACCCCCCCCCCTTTTGGTAGCCTTGGGACACTCACTTAGGCTTAACAACCTAATTACTAGATTCAACAAGTGGTATCAGAGCTTCGTTTCAATATCATAAGTTTGAACTACTTTTTGATTAACGTAGATGGATACTTTTGGAAACCGGAACACACCTGAGGGTTACTCTATTACTAGACCTCCACTGTTTGACAATATTCCTTTTGATTTTTGGAAAACACGCATGTCTACTTTCTTACAATCACTTGATTATCGCATGTGGATGTTAGTCCATGATGGCTACACAAAACCAACTAGATTAGTTGATGGAGTAATGGTAGAAATACCTTTTACTGATTGGACTGTAGAAGAACGCGACTTAGCACAATTAAATGCCAAATGTTTAAACAGTTTCTTTTATGCTTTAAAATCTGAAGACTACATGCGGGTTTCCACTTGAAAAAGCGGAAAGGACATATGTGATAGACTTTGTATAACTTATGAAGGGACAAATGAGGTTAAACAATCAAGGCTCAATATCTTGTTACATGACTATGAATTGTTTCGCATGAAACCTAATGAATCTATTTCCGACATGTACATAAGATTTACACAAATTATCACTTCTTTGCATGCACTTGGTAGGGAATTAACTAATACTGAAATGATCAATAAGATTCTTCGTTGTTTACCTACTACTTATGATGCAAAAATTACTGCAATTATAGAGTCTAAAGATTTAAACATTTATTCTATTGATAATCTTCTTGGTTCACTCATTGCTTATGAGCAAGGAGTAATTCAAAGGAAGATTGATGCAGGTGAACCACGAAGGGAGAAGAATATAGCATTAAAAGTGGAAGAGTCAGAGAGTGAACACTCACAACCTGAGGATGAAGATGATGTTGCACTAATGACTAGACAATTCAGAAGCTTTTTAAGGAGGAAGCAGAAGAAACGCCAGCAATGGAATAGAGGTAAGTTTAACAGAAATGGCAAGGTTTCTAATGAAGTGATTTGTTATGAATGCAGGAAACCAGGTCATATCAAGACTGATTGCCCAAAACTAAAAGCCACTCCTACTAAGGAGAAGATGGAGGAGAAACCTATGGTAAAGAAGGGCAAGAAGAAGTTTCAAAGAGCTTTCTGGGCAGACTCAGCTTCAGACTCATCTGAGACAGAAAAAGAAGAAGAAGTCACTAATCTTTGCTTGATGGCTGACAATGTAGATCACTCAGATCAAGAAGAGGTATGTGACTTATCCTATGATGAATTATTTGAAGTTTCTGAACACATGCATGATGCATATAGGAAAATGAAAAAGATGCATGCTAGTTTAAGTTTAGAATTTGAAGAGCTTAAGAAAGAAAATGAAATCCTTAGGAAAGACCATGCTTTAATAGATGACAACCATATGAAACTACTTGATGAATATGATGACTTGAATAAGAATTTTGAAAATCTAAAGTCATCCTTTACTGATCTTGAAATGGAATTTGAAAATTTTAAGGATGAATCTGAGAGCAAAGCATACAGAATCAATTATACAAATCGAATCTTGGAAGATATGAATTCATTTTACAAATTAACAATAAGAGCTCTCGAGGATAATAAGAAACCCCTAAGACTTAAAGATTTTACAAATCCTAAATATTATCCTAAATTCATGAAATCCCTTAGAAGACAAACACAAAGAAGAAAACTTAGGAATATTTTTTCTAATGTTAATTATAATAATTGTGGATTATTGGGACATATAGCTCACACCTGTACCTTGATGATGAAATCTAATTTGGTGTGGAGACCTATGATGCATAAACCTAGACATATCATATATGCATCTGATTATAAATTGCTAAAAGGTGAACCCAAACTTGTTTGGGTTCCCAGGTCTAACATTTGATATTTTTGCAGGATTGCTCTCACACAAGATCTCGTGGGAGCATATGGTACCTGGATAGCGGATGTTCAAAGCATATGACTGGAGACACTACATAATTCATATCGCTAGAAGCTAGGAATGGAGGCAAGGTTACACTTGGAGATAATACCACAAAGAAAGTGGTTGGATCAGGTATGATTGGTAATTTCAAAAACTTTTTTATAGATAATGTACTATTGGTTGAAGGCTTAAAGCATAATTTGTTAAGTATAAGTCAGCTATGTGACAAAGGTTATAATGTGAAATTTTAACCTACTAGCTGCATATTAAGCCTAAATGTGAAAGAAGTTTTAAATGGAAAAAGGGTAAACAATGTTTACATGCTAGATTTGAATTCATTTCATACTCCTATTGCCTTCTGTTTGAAAACTGTTTCTGATGAATCTTGGCTTTGGCATAGGAGACTTTGTCATTCTAGTATGAAAAATCTTAGGAGAATTACCCAAAAGAATTTAGTAAGAGGTATACCAAAACTAGACTTTACTAAGGACCATCTTTGTGATGCATGTTAATTAGGAAAACAAGTGAAGTCCTCTTTTAAGTCCAATAATGATCTTAGAACTAGTAAACCATTGGAAATTCTTCACATGGATCTTTTTGGACCAGTAGGAACTATAAGTTTAGGAGGGAAGGTATACGGATTTGTTATTGTGGATGATTTCTCTAGGTTCACTTGGATTAGATTTCTTTTTCATAAAAGTAAATCATTTGAGGAATTCAGAATTTTTTCAACTTGGATATAGAGAAAATTATGATGTGAAATAATGTCTATACAAAGTGATCATGGAGGAGAATTTGAAAATGAAAGATTTGAAAGTTTTTGTAAAGAAAAAGGGATTGATCACAACTTTTCTGCTCCTAGAACCCCTCAACAAAATGGGGTAGTTGAAAGAAAAAATAGAACATTAATAGAAGCCGCCAGAGCAATGTTGGCAGAATACTCTCTTCCTAAATATTTTTGGGCTGAGGCGGTTAGCACTGCATGTTATATTCTGAATAGGGTGAATGTGAGATCAAATTTAAATAAAACACCCTATGAGTTACTAAAAGGTAAAACACCAAATTTGTCTCATTTGCATGTTTTTGGTTGCAAGGTGTTCATTCATAACAATGGAAAATCTGCCTTAGAAAAATTTGATCCAAAATCAATGAAGGAATTTTTGTTGGATATTCAAGTGTTGAAAAATCTTATAGGGTATTCAACAAAAGAACTTTAGTCATTGAAGAAACCACACATGTTGTATTTGATGAATCTGGAAATTTAGAAGGGCCAAATAGTGTTGAAGAAGAAATTGAAAAAAACTCCCAAAAGATTGATAGATTAAACTTGGAAGAAAATGTGAAAGAAAACTTTGAAAGAGAAAACCCGTTGCCTAGAGATTTGAGATTTTCTAAAAACCACCCAAGAGAATTGATTGTAGGAGAACCTAGTGAGGGTGTTAGAACTAGGCGTGGATTAAATAAGGAAGTCAATCATTCAGCCTTTATTTCAACTATAGAACCCACTAATATTGATCAGGCACTTTTTGATGAATTTTGGATATTGGCCATGCAAGAAGAGTTAAATCAATTTGTAAGAAATAAAGTTTGGGAATTAACTACAAGGCCAAAAGATCAAAGTGTTGTTGGAACAAAATAGGTTTTCAAAAATAAAATGAATGACTCAGGAGTAGTCATTATAAATAAGGCTAGATTAGTTGCTAAGGGGTATAATCAAATTGAAGGAATTGATTTTGAGGAGACTTTTGCCCCTGTAGCAAGACTTGAAGCAATTAGGGTTTTACTCGTCTTTGCCTGTTTTAAAAGTTTTAAATTATTTCAAATGGATGTCAAAAGTGCCTTTTTGAATGGTATTATTGAAGAAGATGTTTATGTAGAACAACCTCCTGGATTTGAAAATTCAAAATACTCAAATCATGTTTTTAAGTTAAAAAAGGCATTATATGGATTAAAACAGGCACCTAGGGCTTGGTATGAGAGATTGAGCACTTTCCTACTTGAAAGATCTTTTGAAAAAGGAAGTGTGGATACTACTCTCTTCTTAAAGAAATTTGGAAAGGAAATACTCATTGTTCAAATTTATGTGGATGATATCATCTTTGGATCTTCAAATAAAAATCTTTGTGATGATTTTTCAAATGTAATGAGTAGTGAATTTGAAATGAGTCTAATGGGAGATTTAAATTACTTTCTAGGCTTTAACATCAAGCAACTTGAGGAAGGGACATTTCTTAGTCAAACCAAATATATTAATGACATCCTTAAGAAATATGAAATGGACAATGCTAAACCTGTTAGTACACCAATGAGTTCCTCAGTTCAGTTAGATAAGGACCTTAAGGGAAAATCTGTTGATCAAAAGAAATATAGAGGGATTATTGGATCTTTGCTTTACTTGACTGCTAGTCGACCAGATATTATGTTCAGTGTTTGCTTGTGTGCTAGATTTCAATCAGATCCAAAAGAATCACATTTGACAGCAGTGAAAAGGATTTTAAGATACTTACTAGGAACTCAAAACTTAGGAATTTGGTATCCTAAGTTTAGCTCTTCATTTGAAATTATTGGTTATTCAGATTCTGACTTTGCAGGCTGTAGAGTGGATAGGAAAAGCACTTCTGGAACATATCAATTCATTGGTAATTCATTAGTTTCTTGGTCCAGTAGAAAACAAAATTCAGTAGCCCTATCTACTGCAGAAGCAGAATACATTGCTTTAGGAAGTTGTGTGGCACAAGTACTTTGGTTAAAACAACAGTTGATTGATTTAGGATTATCTGTAGGCACTATTCCAATTTATTGTGACAATACTAGTGCTATTTGCATTTCCAAAAATCCTATTCAACATTCTAGAACCAAACACATAGATATAAGACATCATTTCATAAGGGATCATGTATCCAAAGGAGAAATTGAACTCACAGATGTTTCAACTGAAAATCAATTTGTAGACATTTTTACAAAACCTTTAACCCTTGATACCTTCAGTACTTTAAGAACAAGGCTAGGTGTTATTGATTTAAATGCCTAAACAAAATGTCTTTGCAACATTGATGTTTATGTTTTGTTTTTGATTTTGTGAATTTTTTGTGTGTTTTGAATGAATTTGTTTTTGAGTGTAAGTTTTTTTTTATTGTATGTTTTCTGTGTTTTATAGTTTGGTTTGATTTTCTTAAATTAAAATTCAAAAATTCAAAAATTAGAGGAAATTGTCCGGGACGACTTTTGGTTCGTACGGGACGATGTGTGAAAAGTATGTTTGCGTGCATTTTAACCGTTTTGAGAGCAGTTTTTAATTAAATCGTCTGTACGATATAAATATCGTCCAGGACGAACCTTTTTATTTTCTCAAACGTCGGGACGATTGAATGCAGCGGTTGAGTGGATAAGACAGTTTTTAATATGGATTTCGTCTGTATGAAATTTTGGTTCGTCCAGATGAACATATGTCGTTTCAGTGTAGGGGACGGTTTTCAAAAGACATTTAAAACGAATTAATTTTGATCGTCTGTACGAACTTTTGTTCGTATGTACGATCGGTCAAGTCAAAGGTCTATACGAAGGGACTCATCGTAAGTTGTTTTGATTACGAAAAGCCGTTACATTTTGGACGAATTTGATCGTCTGTACGAAATAATGTTCGTTCAGACGAACGATTCTTTTCGTCCAGGACGAACCTTATTCGTCCAGGACGAACGTATCGTTTTTCTTTAAATATGAAGACTTTCTAACTTAACAATCACACTTTCAAACTTCTCTTTCAATCCCTTTCTACTTCAAATTGTCAATGACCTCCTCAAGCAAAAGATAAAAGGTGTTAGCGAAGAA
Organism: Dendrobium officinale; assembly: GCA_019514585.1. Taxonomy (NCBI): domain Eukaryota; kingdom Viridiplantae; phylum Streptophyta; class Magnoliopsida; order Asparagales; family Orchidaceae; genus Dendrobium; species Dendrobium officinale. Next base: position 18,497,402 of record CM033700.1, on the reverse strand, counting down.
GCCAAATAGGAATGCCTCGGAAAACTTCCTTTCCAAGGCAAATGAGGAATCATTTCCTCATTTTGCTTCCTCAAAAATCACTCCATCTCCCATCTTGATTCAAAGCGAGATAAATTTCAAGGTAATACACCTTTTCGACTCAACCCAATTCCATTTCATCCTGTCTCTCGTCCATCTCTACAACAAGCAAACTTTTCTCTACTTTCTAGCCAACATAAGTTTCAACTCTGACCACTCTTGCATTAGATCCTTTGTCTTCAAGCAACAAGTAGAAATCACTAAACATGACATTGGTGCATTTCTAAACCTTAGGACTGAAGGATATAGAGCCCATACCTTAATGACTGAAAACATATTTAGATGGGATGAAGTCAATAATACAATTAGAAAAAGTGGTTTAAACTATCATGTTGCTAGAGTTTCTGGGATGACCAAAAATGCCCGTATCATACAGCATATCCTTAGATCTTCAATCATTCCTAAAGCTGGTGATAGGATAAACATAACCCCTCTCCTTTCTGTTCTAACCTTTTTGATTTTGGATCGTCAACCTATCGACGAAGCCGAACTCATCATAGATCATCTCTATGAGCTTTCAGAAATAGGACATGCTGAACAGAAGAGGAAAAAGAATATTTCTTTGGGACATTTAGTTACCTACATTTTGGAAAAGAAATATAATTTGGTGAATCCTGATGAAGATTATGAAGAGCCAGTTTATTATAATGATGCATCATTCAGATTCCTCTTCAGGGAGGAAAAAGAAAAAGAAAAAGCACATGCTAGTGGTTCAGAAGAAGAAGAAGCAGAAGGAGCGCAAACCTCTGCACCTCAGTCAGATTATCAGAATCTGATTGAGATATTTAATAGATTAGAGACTCATATTGATCAAAGGTTTGATCAATTTGATGCTCAACTTGTGCAGCAACAACATGACATTGGTATAATTAGAAATGAAGTACATGATATCAATACCAATGTAATGTTGATGGCCTCCTACTTCAACCTTTTCGGTGGCATTCCTCCTCCTCCTCCTCCAGAACAGTAGAGATGATTTTCTGTGTTTTATTATACTTGTGTTGTATTTTTTTTTTTGTGTTAATTTCTTATTTTTTTTATGTCTTGTTGTGTTAAGTGCTTATGTTAAGTGTTTTGTTTGTATTTTTTTTTGTTGTATTTAGATATTATGAAATGTGTAATCCTTTCATAACTATCAATGCATTTCGTACTTATTTCAATGTTGATTTGTTATTGAAATGTCATTAATTTTTATGAATTTCATTAGAATTATTTAATGTTCATAATGCTTAAATTAGATTGTAATTTGAGATTATCTACATTAGAAAATCTAGTCTTTCTAAATTTAAAAGTTGTTTATAACTTGTTATAATTAGAATTTTTAAATCCATGTATATTCATTTAGACTACATAAAAGTTAAAATTATTATTACAATTTAGATATTTTTCTTATTTTGTACTTCCTTGCTCAAATAATATTTATGCACTTAGAAATATTTGAAATTTTAGATTATTGATTTTGGAAAGAATTGGTCTAAATTACTCTTGAAAAAATTGTACAAAAAGTACTAAAATCAAAAGGAATGCGCAAAAGGTTCGCAAATATGAAAAAGAGGTACAAAATCAGCCCAATATCAAAAGATGCACAAAAATGTGCTCAAAAATTTGAAAAAGATGCGCAAAGCGCCACATGTGGTAATTCTTTTCTTTCCAAATTCTTTCAATCTCTAAATTCAAATTGATCTTATGTTCATTTATATTCTTTTGAACATTGTAATATAAAATTTTTTCTTCATCTCTCTTGTAATGATTTTCTATATTGAAATGTCTAAATTGAATCATGTCTTTGCTAAATTCTTCTTACTTACAATGTTATATCACTTTTTAAATTTCCTGAATTTCTATGATTGACCTAATGTTTTTAGTTTTAAAATTACATACCTTGTATCAATCACCATTTAGATTAAATGTTCAAATAAATTTTCATACAATTACTTACATTTCTTGTCTATTTCTTCTTCACTTTTTGTTGTTGTCAAAAAGGGGGAGAAATCTTTATGTTTGTATGTTATTGTGTTCTTTATGTTTGTATGTTATTGTGTTTGTTTTGTGTGTCTGAAAAAAAAAAAAAAAAAAATTAAAAAAAAAAATTTTCTTAATTTAAATTGCCTCCTTATTTTCATGTATTCATCAATTCAGGGGGAGTTTAGGAGATAGAAAGATTTGTTTAAATTGAAATCATACAAACAATAATTGTTTTGCCATCATCAAAAAGGGGGAGATTATTAAGATAGTTGCTATTTGCATGCATTACATTTTTTGCAACTTATAAAGTTTTGATGATTTCAAACATTATTGTTCAAATGTGTAGTTATCTCCTAACAATTTTGGAAGAATTATATTTGCTCTTGTGTGTACTAACATTTCAGGGAAAGAACTCCAGACTACAAGGCTTCAAATTAAAATCAACATGAGATACCTCGAAATTTTTGAAGCTTGCACTTTGCTTAGAAATCAAATTGAAAGGGAGTGATTATAACTTGAGTGAATAAAAATATGCACACACAAATAAGGAGATCATATTAAATTTGTGTTGATCGTACAGGACGATTTTCGTTCGTACTGGACGATCAGACAGTTATCTCCTATAGAGCATATGGAACGAATAGGAAATTGCTCGAAAAATTTTTTAAGTCCTATTAGTCCAGGAGAAAATTAATTATCGTACAGTACGATTGGCTCTCTGTAAAATTTTCGTCCAGACGAAATTAATTATCGTACAGTACAATTAGCTCTCTATAAAATTTTCGTCCAGACGAAATTAATTATCGTACAGTACGATTGGTTCTCTGTAAAATTTTCGTCCAGACGAAATTAATTATCGTCCAAACAATTAACCGACTTAGGACAGTTTTCAACATTTTCTAAATTCGATCTTGTAATAACCGTTCGTACTGGACGAACCTAGTTTGTACAGGACGATCAGCTGTACGAAGACACTTCGTACACATATTCAAATAGGGTCGTTTCAGATCGTTTAAGTAAAATCGTCCAGGACGATCCACGATCGTACAGGACGATCCATTGCGTACAGAATTGAAAACTTGCAGTTTTTGGGCGGTTTTTCTTGTCTTTTGTATAAATAGCCCAAATTAGACTACCACCCAATCTTTTTGTCATTTGATCTTCGTGCCTCTTGAGAGAATAGCCAATGAGAGAAATGAAGAGAGCATTCAAGGGAGGATTCCTACCATAGAAGCAAGAAGGCTTCACTTGGATTTCAAAGGTAAGAGTTTCTACTTGTGAATTGGGATTACTTCACTCTTTTCTTTCTTCCTTCTAGATTATTGTGAGAAGATCTGTCAAGGAGATCCGGTTCTCTACCGACACTTGGAGAGTGTGAAAGGACGAAGGGTTCTCTGCCCACACTAGGAGAGTGTGAAAGGACGAAGGGTTCTCTGCCTACACTAGGAGAGTGTGAAAGGACGAAGGGTTCTCTGCCCACACTAGGAGAGTGTGAAAGGACGGACGGTTCTCTGCCAACACTGAATATTGTGTAAAAGGACGGACGGTTCTCTGCCGCACCGGGGAGTGGTGAAAAGAGTGTGTTGTAAAGGCTTCTCCGCCTTGCTGTGGGTGCAAAAGGAGAGTCACTATTGGTATTAGTGCAATACTCAGAGGGTGCCTCTGGGGAGTGGATGTAGGTCTGGTTATAGACTGAACCACTATAAATCTGGTGTCATTTACTTTACTGTTTTTACATTTCCGCACTTTCTATTTCAGTTTAAAAAAAAAACTCTGTGGTTGAAAAATCTTTTTCTACAAAATTAAAAAGGGGTCTTAAATTTTAATTTTTTAAACTACCAATTCACCCCCCCCCCTTTTGGTAGCCTTGGGACACTCACTTAGGCTTAACAACCTAATTACTAGATTCAACAGATAGGGATGCTCAGAAATGTAAACCGTACTTGTCACCACATCTGGAGCATCTCGAGGTTCTTGCTGATTCAAACTGTACACACGTGACTGAATTGGAGCTAGAGCTACAAAACTACTAAGCTCCCTCAAATTACTACGAGGTGGTCTCCTAGCCACATAACCCGAGCCACCAGCTATACCAGATGATCCTTTAGAAACAGTACGATGAGGAACTATCCTCGGCCTTCTCGCCGGTCTAACAAAGCTCTCTAATATGTACTCAGATCGTTGATCAAATCCAACTTGTGGACACTTTGCAATTCCATGTTCTTGCTGACCACATCTGAAACACTGATCAGTCATCCTAAAGCACTGCCAAAATGTTGCCTTCCACAAGTCTGACACACAAGTGCCTTACTGACTGAACCAGAACTGGTTACACTGCCACTGCCAGCTGAAACTATATTAGACACTGATTGTCCACTCCTCTTGGAATCTCTAGATACAAATCTATTTTTCTTCCTAGAAAAACTACTACCAGATGCATCTCCACTGAATCTCTTTCTACTAGCAGTCCACCGCTGATGAGTAGCCATTAGATCATTCTCTATCAATCGGGCTCTCTCTACAAGATCAGGAAAATAAAAAATATGAAATGGTACAAGGGGCTACCTCAGACTATCTCGAAGTCCCCTTAGAAATCTATAATACTTTTCTACAGAAGTACTAACTAACTGAGGAGCATATATGGCTAAAGTAGTGAATTGATCTGTTTCATATTGCATAACTGTCTTGCTCCCCTGAACTAATCTCAGAAAAGTCTCCTACATTTGTTGTATTGTAGAAGGGGGTACAAATCAAGATCTGAACACTTCAGAAAATTCTTCCCATGTAATCAGAAAGTTTAACTTACCCTGAAATTTCTCATCCTATTGGCCCATCCACCAGTGCTCCGCTTCACCATCCAACAGAAAAATTGCTAATGGTACATTTCTATTAGGGGAACACTGCATACCATCAAATGTCTTTTCCAACCCCCTCAACCAATCCTCTACTGCTCTGGGCTCAACAGTGCCCTCAAATCTCGAAGGCTTCAATCTCAGAAACATTTATAGATGTCTATCTACATCTTCAGATCTAACAATAAAAACTCTATTCTGCGTCTTGCTCATCATCTTAGCAACCAACATAGCAAACTGTGAAACTATATCTAAACCAACTATTAGGATAAAACTATTCACAGGAGCTGCCTGACTAACACTCTGCCCATCAGTCATATCTAGGTCTGGCAGATCCATAATCACACAGAAAGCAACTAGGCACATAAAGCAAAATAATGAAAACCAAGATAGACTGAAACTACCCCACCAGACTACAGATCAATTCCTATAGCTCTGTCTTACAATCCAAAATCCAAATCTACTACTCTAATACAACTAAAGTCTGTCACGAACCAACCCAATCGGAATGAATCCTATCGCGTCGGGTCACGACGGATGAATTCAGGATCTAGCTTTGGAATTTATTTTCAAACTTTCTTCCCATAATCAGACATACAAAAATATAGAGCTACTAAAACATCCAAATATACAAAAAAGCTCATCCAATATTTTCTTCTTTCTTTCATCAAAATAATCATATACATTATAGTGCATGGCTATAAATAGAAAGTACAGAATATAACATAAAAGTCATGATTGTACAAAAATCAAAATTACAAAAATACATAATCTCAGATTAGATATAGAACGGCTAGTCCAAAACCTCCTTCCCTTTTCCAAAACCTAAAAATCATGAAGATAACCACAGTGAGCTAACAGCTCAGCAAGACTACACTAGCCAATCAAAATCTCCAGAAACCCTCATATAAAATACTCACAAAAAGCTTTAAAATAGTTTGTTCAAATAGCCGTACATAATTCAGATAATCATATAGAAATCATGTAATCAGACAGAATGTAGATATTTATACAGAACAGAACAGGTAAGATAACAGACTTCAGATATTCACACAGAAAAGATAATCAGATGAAAATTGAATAACAGATATAGAAAAATTGAATCAAATTCATATCACAGAATCGTATAAATCACAAATCACATTCTTCAAATCATATATCAAATCGCATATCAGATCACATATCCCTGACTCAAACAGAATCTCAAAAGATTCTGGCCCCTTATGCCTCCCTTTCCTGCACAGATAGAATCTCTAAGGATTCTAACCCCTTATGCCTCCCTTTGTGCTTACAGCACAAGAATATATCAGATATACATAACTATAAGATCAGAATTCATTTTCATATTCCCTGACACAGATAGAATCTCAAAGAATTCCGGCCCCCTTATAACTCCCTTCTGATATCATTCAAATCACATCAACATCAAATTATATTAGATTCAGAGAAATTAGATTCGTATCAAAAAATACTTAGAGAGTATTACGGCAGACAACAAAAATTCAACAGATCAAAAATCACAGTTTCAAAAAATTATCAAATTACTAGATATCGTGTAAAACATTATTTCAAGACTTTTCTTGTATTGAAGAAATATTTTTCAACTTCCTGAAAATTTTCTATTCGATAAAAACTCTGCAAAATTCAAAATACCCGATGAAAACTTTCCAGAAAATACTCAAAACATGCAAAAATATCATTGTTACAACATGCCAAAAGTTACGCGGTAAAAGTTTTACCGGTGCAAATATATACCCATTTTTCGCTAAAGGAAATAAAATCTTAAGAAGAAAATCCATCAAAAATCATATTTTTGAAAATTAAGAAAGGCATAATGTGCCTTACTTCGAGTTAGTCAACTTTCTCAACTACCGCGACGGACGAAAATGGATCTATGACGTCCAAAATGTGAATTTCCTCCTCAATCTCACATTTTCTCTCTCCTCTGTACTTTCTCTCTCTTGAAAAATATCTCAATTCAGATATTTAGAGAACGTGATTGTCTGGACGATATCCCTAGTTCGTCCTGGGACGATCTCCTCGGACTCCAATCGTTTAGACGAAAATTGCTTACGTCCCTGGACGGTACCCTCGGGTTGCCTTCGTACGAACGATAATTATGATCGTCTTGGGACGATGCTCTCAGGTTGCCAATGTTTCAACTGTTCGTCTCTGACGATCCTCTCTTCATCCAGACGAATCTGGAAGGTAAACTCAAATTAGACCAAAATATACAAGAAAAGAAAAAGAAGGCTTTCACATGATGACTGTTTAAATAAAAAATTTTTTGCAGAGTAACACATATAATTTTAAAAGATCAAGGCCTATTTATAATCCCAAATTAATTAGAACACAATTACATATTTGGAGTGTTTCGGGTGTGTTGAGCAGGCAACTAAAATGAATCACAACTCTTTTTGAAGAAAAATCTTCTTGATCATGTAGTTGTTAGCTCACCAATATAGGCCGCACAACATAGCAGGACCATAATTCCTTGTATGGCACCACCTTCCATCAGTCGTCCGCAGTAGTCTGACGTTCCATAATAGAAAGCATATTCCTCTCAACAAACCATACTCACACATTCTACTACCTTATATAGACAAGACTTGTAATAGAGAGCGATGGAGTTTTACAATGAAATAGTGATTTTTCATATAGCATTCTTCTACTGTTCTTTCTTCCATCCTTACTTTTTTATTGCTTTATGTTGTTCTTGATTCATTATAGTTCTTTCATGGTATTAGTGCATTAACACTCAACAGCAATAGCCCAGCAGGTCACCTCTATCAAATTTGTGGGAAACCCGAACACTATACCTTCAACTACTGGCACTGCTACAATCAACAGTTCATTCCCACTACTTTATGGAACCCATGAGCTCTCCTCACTTAACCTCAAACCATCTGTGACGCCCCAGGCATCCATAGTGAAAGGATTCGTCTGACATTCTGATCGAACTCCATTCCAGTTGCCTTGCTCAGACCTGAAATTGTTAACCACATATAATGAGCTTAAATAGCCCAGCAGGTCACCAAAGCCTACAACTGAAATCAAAGCACGGTACTGCTATCAATATGCATGTCAGTCAATCAAATCCATAACAGTCAATGGTCAATGAGTCTATGCAGCGGAAATCAAATCAGTAGTCAATGCAGTACGGAAATCAATAGTCGATGAAATCAATAGTCGATGCAACGATAGAAGAACCGATAAATCAAACTCAATCAATCAGTACGTCAAATCTCAGAAGAATCCGTCGATCAGTCAAATCAATCGTATCGAATCAATCGATCAAATCAAGTCAATGAAATTGGTTAGAAAAGCTCAATCTATACTAGCAATGAATCAAATGCAGCAGGCTAATATAGAACAGAAGCAATAGTATCAATGAGTCTATGCAATACTATCAATAAATCTATAATATCCATGTCCATAGCATCAATGAATCAATACAATATCTATATCCATCCATGTCCATATCAATGCTCAACGATCAATCAATGAAATCGATTAAATCGTACGATACAGTAAATCCATAAATCCGATCAAATCAATAAAGCAATAAATCCATATGTCAATATTGTACACATGCACTTTCATACAACGGTCTTACTGAACAAGCATAAACACTGGCTATTATCAATAGTGCTGTTGTAGAAATCCATAGTGCTGTTGTAGAATCCATATTGCTGTTGTAGATATCCATACGTTGGTTTCAATAAAAAGAGTCGTCACTCTATTGCCCGTCGCCGCCCGTCGGCATATCTATAAGAACTCCTTATGACTCCCATCCATATATCCATAATCAATGTTTAAAGGAAAGCCCGTCGGCCCACCATCATGTACAGGTCAAGTCAATCTCCAACCAACGTTCAACCAGGTTTCCACTTGTCTTTCAGTATCAATAGTCAATTCAATAGTCAATAGTCAATATAAGAACAATGTAGAGCAATCGTATCAACATTCATATGCATATCTATTCAATTCATCATTCTCGGGAAAATCGAAAATCGTACGAAATTCGGTAGAGTAACGACAGTCTATCAAATTTACACAAAAAAACCTACAAAATCACAATTCACCAAATTACAATAGAATGTTCACGACAACAATATAAGACTATTCTTCTACTGAATCAACATCAATAAACATCCTGATATTTTTCTATTCAATTAAAATCGCGTAGAACCAATTCCGACCTGTAAAATCATCGTAGAAAATACTCAAATCGTGTACAATATTCATATCTATAACATTCTAAAAGTTGTGTGGTGAAAGTTGTGTCAATACAAAACCGGGTCCGAAATTCGACTACGAAAACACAAAACAGTGCACAACTCGATCAAAAATCAATATCTCTGAAAACAGAAATAGGATTCGGAGTCCTTACCACGAGATCTACACTTTTCCCAACAACGACGTCGGACGAAAAGCGCTCCGCGGTCTCCGAAATCAAGCTTTTCTTCTCTTTTCCTTTCTCTTTCTCTCTCCTCAGATATTTTCGTTTTATAAAATGATTTTCTCTCTCCTCAAAACGAGCTGATTTGCTTATATCCTAAGCCTGATCGGCCCGGCCGATCGCCACATCGTTCTGGCCGATCAGAATAAAATTCAATCGGCCCGGACGATTCCTCAGGCCGATAATTAATTTGCCAAAAACCCTTGCTCTCGGGATTTTGCCATGCACTGATCGTCCCAGGATGATACCAAAATCGACCTGGACGATCCAGTCCAGAAATCATTCTAGAAAACACTCCAGAAATCAGCCGTTTTCAATGCACTGATTGGCCTGGACGATCTCAATATCGTCCCGGCCGATCCTGGGAGAAAAATCCAATTCAGAGAGGAACAGTAAGGGAACGAGATCTCACAATCTCCCCACCTTAGAAAAATGTCGTCCCGACATTTCCCTACAGGTACGAAGCAAAAACAACGCAAAATAAATCGATCCAAATCAAAATCAAAATCAAAACTCGTCGAAATCCATACAGTCATTCAGTGCATTCAATCACATGTCATTCAATATGTATGCAAAAATATCCATTCTATTAAACTATCAATCAAATCCTTTCACTACACTTGCTCTGATACCAACTATGACGCCCCAAGCATCCATAGTGAAAGAATTCGTCTGACATTCTAATCGAACTCCATTCCAGTTGCCTTGCTCGGACCTGAAATTATTAACCACATATAATGAGCTTAAATAGCCTAACATGTCACTAAAGCCTACAACTGAAATCAAAGCACGGTACTGCTATCAATATGCATGTCAGTCAATCAAATCCATAACAGTCAATGGTCAATGAGTCTATGCAGCGGAAATCAAATCAGTAGTCAATGCAGTACGGAAATCAATAGTTGATGAAATCAATAGTCGATGCAGCGATAGAAGAACCGATAAATCAAACTCAATCAATCAGTACGTCAAATCTCAGAAGAATCCGTCGATCAGTCAAATCAATTGTATCGAATCAATCGATCAAATCAAGTCAATGAAATCGATTAGAAAAGCTCAATCTATACTAGCAATGAATCAAATGCAGCAGGCTAATATAGTGCAGAAGCAATATTATCAATGAGACTATGCAATACTATCAATAAATCTATAATATCCATGTCCATAGCATCAATGAATCAATACAATATCTATATCCATCCATGTCCATATCAATGCTCAACGATCAATCAATAAAATCGATTAAATCGTACGATACAGTAAATCCATAAATTCGATCAAATCAATAAAGCAATAAATCCATATGTCAATACTGTATACATGCACTTTCATACAACGGTCTTACTGAACAAGCATAAACACTGGCTATTATCAATAGTGCTGTTGTAGAAATCCATAGTGCTATTGTAGAATCCATATTGCTGTTGTAGATATCCATACGTTGGTTTCAATAAAAAGAGTCGTCACTCTATTGCCCGTCGGCCGCCCGTCGGCATATCTATAAGAACTCCTTATGACTCCCATCCATATATCCATAATCAATGTTTAAAGGAAAGCCCATCGGCCCACCATCATGTACAGGTCAAGTAAATCTCCAACCAACGTTCAACCAGGTTTCCACTTGTCTTTCAGTTTCAATAGTCAATTCAATAGTCAATAGTCAATATAAGAACAATATAGAGCAATCGTATCAACATTCATATGCATATATATTCAATTCATCAATCTCGGGAAAATCGAAAATCGTACGAAATTCGGCAGAGTAACTACAGTCTATCAAATTTACACAAAAAAACCTACAAAATCACAATTCACCAAATTACAATAGAATGTTCACGACAACAATATAAGACTATTCTTCTACTGAATCAACATCAATAAACATCCTGATATTTTTCTATTCAATTAAAATCGCGTAGAACCAATTCCGACCGGTAAAATCATCGTAGAAAATACTCAAATCGTGTACAATATTCATATCTATAACATTCTAAAAGTTGTGTGGTGAAAGTTGTGTCAATACAAAACCGGGTCCGAAATTCGACTACGAAAACACAAAACAGTGCACAACTCGATCAAAAATCAATATCTCTGAAAACAGAAATAGGATTCGGAGTCCTTACCACGAGATCTACACTTTTCCCAACAGCGACGTCGGATGAAAAGCGCTCCGCGGTCTCCGAAACCAAGCTTTTCTTCTCTTTTCCTTTCTCTTTCTCTCTCCTCAGATATTTTCGTTTTATAAAATGATTTTCTCTCTCCTCAAAACGAGCTAATTTGCTTATATCCTAAGCCTGATCGGCCCGGCCGATCGCCACATCGTCCTGGCCGATCAGAATAAAATTTTATCGGCCCGGACGATTCCTCAGGCCGATAATTAATTTGCCAAAAACCCTTGCTCTCGGGATTTTGCCATGCACTGATCGTCCCAGGATGATACCAAAATCGACCTGGACGATCCAGTCCAGAAATCATTCTAGAAAACACTCCAGAAATCAGCCGTTTTCAATGCACTGATTGGCCTGGACGATCTCAATATCGTCCCGGCCGATCCTGGGAGAAAAATCCAATTCATAGAGTAACAGTAAGGGAATGAGATCTCACAATCTCCCCACCTTAGAAAAATGTCGTCTCGACATTTCCCTATAGGTACGAAGCAAAAACAACGCAAAACAAATCGATCCAAATCAAAATCAAAATCAAAACTCGTCGAAATCCATACAGTCATTCAGTGCATTCAATCACATGTCATTCAATATGTATGCAAAAATATCCATTCTATTAAACTATCAATCAAATCCTTTCACTACACTTGCTCTGATACCAACTATGACGCCCCAAGCATCCATAGTGAAAGAATTCGTCTGACATTCTAATCGAACTCCATTCCAGTTGCCTTGCTCGGACCTGAAATTATTAACCACATATAATGAGCTTAAATAGCCTAACATGTCACTAAAGCCTACAACTGAAATCAAAGCACGGTACTGCTATCAATATGCATGTCAGTCAATCAAATCCATAACAGTCAATGGTCAATGAGTCTATGCAGCGGAAATCAAATCAGTAGTCAATGCAGTACGGAAATCAATAGTTGATGAAATCAATAGTCGATGCAGCGATAGAAGAACCGATAAATCAAACTCAATCAATCAGTACGTCAAATCTCAGAAGAATCCGTCGATCAGTCAAATCAATTGTATCGAATCAATCGATCAAATCAAGTCAATGAAATCGATTAGAAAAGCTCAATCTATACTAGCAATGAATCAAATGCAGCAGGCTAATATAGTGCAGAAGCAATATTATCAATGAGACTATGCAATACTATCAATAAATCTATAATATCCATGTCCATAGCATCAATGAATCAATACAATATCTATATCCATCCATGTCCATATCAATGCTCAACGATCAATCAATAAAATCGATTAAATCGTACGATACAGTAAATCCATAAATTCGATCAAATCAATAAAGCAATAAATCCATATGTCAATACTGTATACATGCACTTTCATACAACGGTCTTACTGAACAAGCATAAACACTGGCTATTATCAATAGTGCTGTTGTAGAAATCCATAGTGCTATTGTAGAATCCATATTGCTGTTGTAGATATCCATACGTTGGTTTCAATAAAAAGAGTCGTCACTCTATTGCCCGTCGGCCCCGTCGGCATATCTATAAGAACTCCTTATGACTCCCATCCATATATCCATAATCAATGTTTAAAGGAAAGCCCATCGGCCCACCATCATGTACAGGTCAAGTAAATCTCCAACCAACGTTCAACCAGGTTTCCACTTGTCTTTCAGTTTCAATAGTCAATTCAATAGTCAATAGTCAATATAAGAACAATATAGAGCAATCGTATCAACATTCATATGCATATATATTCAATTCATCAATCTCGGGAAAATCGAAAATCGTACGAAATTCGGCAGAGTAACTACAGTCTATCAAATTTACACAAAAAAACCTACAAAATCACAATTCACCAAATTACAATAGAATGTTCACGACAACAATATAAGACTATTCTTCTACTGAATCAACATCAATAAACATCCTGATATTTTTCTATTCAATTAAAATCGCGTAGAACCAATTCCGACCGGTAAAATCATCGTAGAAAATACTCAAATCGTGTACAATATTCATATCTATAACATTCTAAAAGTTGTGTGGTGAAAGTTGTGTCAATACAAAATCGGGTCCGAAATTCGACTACGAAAACATAAAACAGTGCACAACTCGTTCAAAAATCAATATCTCTGAAAACAGAAATAGGATTCGGAGTCCTTACCACGAGATCTACACTTTTCCCAACAGCGACGTCGGATGAAAAGCGCTCCGCGGTCTCCGAAACCAAGCTTTTCTTCTCTTTTCCTTTCTCTTTCTCTCTCCTCAGATATTTTCGTTTTATAAAATGATTTTCTCTCTCCTCAAAACGAGCTAATTTGCTTATATCCTAAGCCTGATCGGCCCGGCCGATCGCCACATCGTCCTGGCCGATCAGAATAAAATTTTATCGGCCCGGACGATTCCTCAGGCCGATAATTAATTTGCCAAAAACCCTTGCTCTCTGGATTTTGCCATGCACTGATCGTCCCAGGACGATACCAAAATCAACCTGGACGATCTAGTCCAGAAATCATTCCAGAAAACACTCCAGAAATCAGCCGTTTTTAATGCACTGATCGGCCTGGACGATCTCAATATCGTCCCGGCCGATCCTGGGAGAAAAATCCAATTCATAGAGTAACAGTAAGGGAATGAGATCTCACAATCTCCCCACCTTAGAAAAATGTCGTCTCGACATTTCCCTATAGGTACGAAGCAAAAACAACGCAAAACAAATCGATCCAAATCAAAATCAAAATCAAAACTCGTCGAAATCCATACAGTCATTCAGTGCATTCAATCACATGTCATTCAATATGTATGCAAAAATATCCATTCTATTAAACTATCAATCAAATCCTTTCACTACACTTGCTCTGATACCAACTATGACGCCCCAAGCATCCATAGTGAAAGAATTCGTCTGACATTCTAATCGAACTCCATTCCAGTTGCCTTGCTCGGACCTGAAATTATTAACCACATATAATGAGCTTAAATAGCCTAACATGTCACTAAAGCCTACAACTGAAATCAAAGCACGGTACTGCTATCAATATGCATGTCAGTCAATCAAATCCATAACAGTCAATGGTCAATGAGTCTATGCAGCGGAAATCAAATCAGTAGTCAATGCAGTACGGAAATCAATAGTTGATGAAATCAATAGTCGATGCAGCGATAGAAGAACCGATAAATCAAACTCAATCAATCAGTACGTCAAATCTCAGAAGAATCCGTCGATCAGTCAAATCAATTGTATCGAATCAATCGATCAAATCAAGTCAATGAAATCGATTAGAAAAGCTCAATCTATACTAGCAATGAATCAAATGCAGCAGGCTAATATAGTGCAGAAGCAATATTATCAATGAGACTATGCAATACTATCAATAAATCTATAATATCCATGTCCATAGCATCAATGAATCAATACAATATCTATATCCATCCATGTCCATATCAATGCTCAACGATCAATCAATAAAATCGATTAAATCGTACGATACAGTAAATCCATAAATTCGATCAAATCAATAAAGCAATAAATCCATATGTCAATACTGTATACATGCACTTTCATACAACGGTCTTACTGAACAAGCATAAACACTGGCTATTATCAATAGTGCTGTTGTAGAAATCCATAGTGCTATTGTAGAATCCATATTGCTGTTGTAGATATCCATACGTTGGTTTCAATAAAAAGAGTCGTCACTCTATTGCCCGTCGGCCGCCCGTCGGCATATCTATAAGAACTCCTTATGACTCCCATCCATATATCCATAATCAATGTTTAAAGGAAAGCCCATCGGCCCACCATCATGTACAGGTCAAGTAAATCTCCAACCAACGTTCAACCAGGTTTCCACTTGTCTTTCAGTTTCAATAGTCAATTCAATAGTCAATAGTCAATATAAGAACAATATAGAGCAATCGTATCAACATTCATATGCATATATATTCAATTCATCAATCTCGGGAAAATCGAAAATCGTACGAAATTCGGCAGAGTAACTACAGTCTATCAAATTTACACAAAAAAACCTACAAAATCACAATTCACCAAATTACAATAGAATGTTCACGACAACAATATAAGACTATTCTTCTACTGAATCAACATCAATAAACATCTGATATTTTTCTATTCAATTAAAATCGCGTAGAACCAATTCCGACCGGTAAAATCATCGTAGAAAATACTCAAATCGTGTACAATATTCATATCTATAACATTCTAAAAGTTGTGTGGTGAAAGTTGTGTCAATACAAAATCGGGTCCGAAATTCGACTACGAAAACATAAAACAGTGCACAACTCGTTCAAAAATCAATATCTCTGAAAACAGAAATAGGATTCGGAGTCCTTACCACGAGATCTACACTTTTCCCAACAGCGACGTCGGATGAAAAGCGCTCCGCGGTCTCCGAAACCAAGCTTTTCTTCTCTTTTCCTTTCTCTTTCTCTCTCCTCAGATATTTTCGTTTTATAAAATGATTTTCTCTCTCCTCAAAACGAGCTAATTTGCTTATATCCTAAGCCTGATCGGCCCGGCCGATCGCCACATCGTCCTGGCCGATCAGAATAAAATTTTATCGGCCCGGACGATTCCTCAGGCCGATAATTAATTTGCCAAAAACCCTTGCTCTCTGGATTTTGCCATGCACTGATCGTCCCAGGACGATACCAAAATCAACCTGGACGATCTAGTCCAGAAATCATTCCAGAAAACACTCCAGAAATCAGCCGTTTTTAATGCACTGATCGGCCTGGACGATCTCAATATCGTCCCGGCCGATCCTGGGAGAAAAATCCAATTCATAGAGTAACAGTAAGGGAATGAGATCTCACAATCTCCCCACCTTAGAAAAATGTCGTCTCGACATTTCCCTATAGGTACGAAGCAAAAACAACGCAAAACAAATCGATCCAAATCAAAATCAAAATCAAAACTCGTCGAAATCCATACAGTAATTCAATGCATTCAATCAGATGTCATTCAATATGTATGCAAAAATATTCATTCTATCAAACTATCAATCAAATCCTTTCACTACACTTGCTCTGATACCAACTGTGACGCCCCAGGCATCCATAGTGATAGAATTCGTCTGACATTCTGATCGAACTCCATTCAAGTTGCCTTGCTCGGACCTGAAATTGTTAACCACATATAATGAGCTTAAATAGCCCAGTAGGTTACCAAAGCCTACAACTGAAATCAAAGCACGGTACTGCTATCAATATGCATGTCAGTCAATCAAATCCATAACAGTCAATGGTCAATGAGTCTATGCAGCGGAAATCAAATCAGTAGTCAAAGCAGTACGAAAATCAATAGTCGATGAAAATAATAGTCGATGCAGCGATAGAAGAACTGATAAATCAAACTCAATCAATCAGTACGTCAAATCTCAGAAGAATCCGTCGATCAGTCAAATCAATCGTATCGAATCAATCGATCAAATCAAGTCAATGAAATCGATTAGAAAAGCTCAATCTATACTAGCAATGAATCAAATGCAGCAGGCTAATATAGTGCAGAAGCAATATTATCAATGAGACTATGCAATACTATCAATAAATCTATAATATCCATGTCCATAGCATCAATGAATCAATACAATATCTATATCCATCCATGTCCATATCAATGCTCAACGATCAATCAATGAAATCGATTAAATCGTACGATACAGTAAATCCATAAATCCGATCAAATCAATAAAGCAATAAATCCATATGTCAATACTGTACACATGCACTTCATACAACGGTCTTACTGAACAAGCATAAATACTGGCTATTATCAATAGTGCTGTTGTAGAAATCCATAGTGCTGTTGTAGAATCCATATTGCTGTTGTAGATATCCATACGTTGGTTTCAATAAAAAGAGTTGTCACTCTATTGCCCGTCGGCCGCCCGTTGGCACATCTATAAGAACTCCTTATGACTCCCATCCATATATCCATAATCAATGTTTAAA
Organism: Dendrobium officinale; assembly: GCA_019514585.1. Classification (NCBI taxonomy): domain Eukaryota; kingdom Viridiplantae; phylum Streptophyta; class Magnoliopsida; order Asparagales; family Orchidaceae; genus Dendrobium; species Dendrobium officinale. The sequence continues at coordinate 18,479,923 of CM033700.1, read as the reverse complement.
GGAAAGCCCGTCGGCCCACCATCCTGTACAGGTCAAGTCAATCTCCAACCAACGTTCAACCAGGTTTCAACTTGTCTTTCAGTATCAATAGTCAATTCAATAGTCAATAGTTAATATAAGAACAATGTAGAGCAATCGTATCAACATTCATATGCATATCTATTCAATTCATCAATCTCGGGAAAATTGGAAATCGTACGAAATTCGGCAGAGTAACGGCAGTCTATCAAATTTACACAAAAAAACCTACAAAATCACAATTCACCAAATTACAATAGAATGTTCACGACAACAATATAAGACTATTCTTCTACTGAATCAACATCAATAAACATCATAATATTTTTCTATTCAATTAAAATTGCGTAGAACCAATTCCGACCGGTAAAATCATCGTAGAAAATACTCAAATCGTGTACAATATTCATATCTATAACATTCTAAAAGTTGTGCGGTTAAAGTTGTGTCAATACAAAACCGGGTTCGAAATTCGACTACGAAAACACAAAACAGTGCACAACTCGATCAAAAATTATTATCTCTGAAAACAGAAATAGGATTCGGTGTCCTTACCATGAGATCTACACTTTTCCCTGATTCCATCTCTAATGCCAACGACAGCGTGCTACCCATTCACAATAGTAGCTATGGTCTCATTCCTCTACCAGATGCCTCATGTAAGCTCTACCTTCTCCATCTTCACCACATTTTGTCTCTCTCTCACAATCTTCTCTCCATATCTAAACTAACTTCTAGTAATAAGGTCTCTATCTCATTTAGCTCTCATGGATATGTGATTAAGGATCTTCAGGAAAACCAAATTCTTCTTCATAGACTCAATGATGATGGCTTGTATCATGTCCATGCCTCTCCAATCAATACACCAACAACACTTCAAGCTACATCCTTCTCAGCTGCTCTCTAGCATGCAAGACTCGGCCATCCGCATAACAGACTACTCTCTACCTTAGCTAGTTATATTCCTACTTTATGTATCTCCCCCTCCCCCAATCTACATCTCATATAATATGGCCAAGAGTCACAACTTCCATTTTATGTTAGCTTTTCCAGTTCAACAGCTGCTTTTTAGTTCATCCATTCGAATGTACGGGGTCTGAAACCTATAACTTCTCTTAATGGTTACAAATATTATGTCATTTTTATAGATGACTTTACCAAATTTTGTTGGCTCTATCTTATAACCTCTAAGAAAGAAACTTTCACCAAATTTCAGCAATTTTGCATTCTAATCAAAATAGTGTTTAACGCCAATAATAAAGCACTTTGGTTAGACGGAGGAGGTGAGTATAGTAGCAACAGTTTCACCTCATACCTACTCAAATAAGGGATCACTCTTCAAGTCAGCAATCCTTAAACACCCGAGCAGAATGGCATGGAAGAACACAGAAATCGTCATCAACTTGACCTTACACATATTCTACTCCATGCTACATGAATACCTCTTCAATACTAGACAGAAGCTCTTTCCACAACCAATTACCTCATCAATCGTCTTCCAACCAAGGCTCTTTCCCTACAAATTCCCTACCATAAACTCCACGACAACCCTCCCACCTACATACATCTTCACACCTTTGGATGTCTTTGTTTTCTCTGGCTACAAACTCAGGCCCCCAATAAATTTTCCCCTCGCTTTCTTGAATTTATATTTCTCGGTTATTCCTCCTCCCATAAAAGCTATCGTTGCCTTCTTCCTCCCACCAATCGAATATACATATCTCACCATGTAGTCTTTCATGAATAGATCTTTTCCTTTCGATTCATCCCTCCCACTACACCCAGTATTCCTGTATCCACTCTCACATCCCCTCTCATTCTTGTTCCCACCTCCACAATACCTTCTCCAACCACCACACCCTCCCCGTACCCACTCTCTTCTCGTCCACCATAAACAATATCTCCACCCCATTCAAGCCCCACCTAATTATGCCCTTCCTCCCTCATACCACCACTCAAAGTAACTCCTTATCTGAATATGCATTTCCCATTCAACCAACTCATTAGGGACATAAAATGCAAACCAAACTAAAATCTGGCATTACTAAACCAAAGTAGATCTTTGATCTGTCTGCAATTTCTTCCCCCAACCTCACTCCCACAAGTTACACCCAGGCAATTTGCACACCACATTGGAGGTCAACTATGTCTCATGAGTTCCTTGCTCTCCAAAAGCAAGGAACATGGTCTCTCATCCCCCACCTAATAAACCAATACTTGGATATAAGTGGACTTTCAAGACAAAACTCAATCCAATGGTCAAGTCGATCACTACAAGGCTCGCATCGTTGCACAAGGCTTCAACAAAGAATTTGATATCAACTACACAAAAACTTTAAGCTCCGTTTAAAAAATACTTACCATTAAAATTTTTCTAGTTCTTTCTCTTCATCGATGCTGGTCTATTCTACAAATGGACATGTCAAATGCCTTTCTGCATGGTGATCTCCAGGAAGAAGTTTATATGGCCCAAGCACCCAGCTTTATTTATAACTAGTATCCCAATCATGTATGCATGCTTCAAAAATCCATTTACGGCCTTAATTAAGTTGGTGCCTCGACAGTGGTTTCATAAACTTACTTCATTACTCATCCACTTTGGCTTCACCTTCATCAAGGCAGACCTATCCCTCTTATTATCCACCAGATGGCAAACTCAACTATATATACTCATATATGTAAATGATATCATGCTTACAAGAAATGAGTCCACTACCATCCAAGAATTGCTCTCGCATCTTCAATCCACCTTCTCCATCAAGAAACTAGGAGACATCTCTCTTTTCCTTAGCATTCAAGTCGGTCGAACAACCACTGGCATTTTCCTCCATCAGCAACATTATGCTAAAGAAATCTTAGCAGCAGCAGGTTTTGCAATGTGTAAGCCCACAATGACCCACATGTCACGCAATCCACTAAAAAGACCAGACGTTAATCTACCATACAATGATCCACAACACTACCATCATTTGGTAGGCTCACTTCAGTACCTAACCATGATAAGGTCGAATGTTGCCTTCATCTCCAATATCATATGCCAAAGGATGCACCAGCCACATAACTACTCTAGTATGTTTAAGGGATAACTCACTGTGGAATGGCTCTCATTATAAGAGATCTTCTTCTCAAAACATATGTTGATGTAGACTGGGCAGCAGATCCCTCCATTCATAAGTCTGTCTCAAGTTTCTATACTTTCCTCGGAGACAAACTCATTTCCTGGTGCGTCAAGAAATAAGCCACTGTTGCCAAGTCATCCACCAAAGAAAGATACAGGACTCTTTCCTCGACCATGTCAGACGTCCTTTAGCTTCGCTGTCTCGTAGTAGAGTTTCAACTTCCTCAACTAACTCTAACCATCATCTATTGTGATAACACTTCGGCTATTGCACTCGCCAATAACCTAATATTTTACTCAAGGAATAAACACATTGAGATATATTATCACTTTATTAGTGAGCATATCTTCAACCAGGCCATCGTTGTTTCTCATATTCACTCTGCCGAACAACTAGATAACGTCCTCATAAAACCATTGTCAGAAATTAGATTCCATGATCTGAGATTCAAATTAACCATCCATTACCCAGATGCTTAATTTCCGGTCGGGAGGGGGGGGGGGGGGGGGGGGGGGGGGTAGGGAGGGGGGGGGGGGGGGGGGGGGGTGGGGGGGGGGGGGGGGGGGGGGGGGGGGGGGGGGGGGGGGGGGGGACGTACCACACTACAGGACCACAACTCCCTATACGACACCACCTTCCATCAGTCGTCTGCAGCAGTCTGACATTCCATAACTAAAAGCATATTCCTCTCAATGGGGGGCTATTAGCTAGCTCACCAATACAGGCCGTACCACACTACAGGACCACAACTCCTTATACGACACCACCTTCCATCAGCCGTCTGCAGTAGTCTAACATTCCATAACTAAAAGCATATTCCTCTCAACAAACTGTACGCACACATTCTACTATCTTATATAGACAAGGTTTGTAATAGAGAGCGATCGAGCTTCTTCTCAACGAAATAGTGATTTTTTTAGATAGCATTCTTCTACTATTCTTTCTTCCATCCTTACTCTTTCATTGCTTTATGCTATTCTTGCTTCATTACAAGTCTATCAGTAGCCAATATGGTCACTAAATGGTGAAATCATATATGGCCTTACTTAAAGCCAATTTTCATTATAAGTTTTTATTTTTAATTTCATTTATCTTTGTTTTTGAAATAATGTGATATCTCTTTAGTTACTTTAGTGTTATGTTGTAGCTCCCTGGTTTTGGTTCTCTGCCTATCCATACAGCTAAGGTAGTTATTTTGTATGAGGTTGGGCGGTGAGGAGAAGGTATTGGTGAATATCATTATGATGAAAACTTTTGAAATGAAATAGCTTTATTTAGGGGAGTTCATGTGTTAGGATTAAATAAATAAAAAATAAATATGATAAAAGTAATGGAGAAAGAATAACAAAATTTATACAAAATTTTGAAAAGGGAAAAATTATGAAACTATGTCACATAAAAAAATCCACAATAAAAAATGAGGACAAATTTTATAGATCTTTCTCCTGACACTCTCTCTCAATAGTCTTTTGCAGCCTTCACTTTCTCACATTACGCCAAAGCATAACCCTCAGTGAGTTTACAAATGGAATTGAGATTTAAATAAACAGTACAGCTCCATCGATCGACACAATTAGATTCCATTAAGAAAGCATCATCTTCCTCAACAAACTCATTTTATTTCATCTCTTATACCTTTGTGTCAAGTGGTACCGAGATTGGATATGGACATCGCGATGAAGTTAAAGATCTTGCCTGGTAGGCCCAATTTCTCTCAATTAATACATTAGACTGACGGGCTGACAATCTTACTCTACATATGTTGAAGATCCTAACACTATCATATGCAGAATATGCCATTACACAACGGAGAAGCTCATCCTGACAGACATCACCAGTAATACTAGTTCAAGCATGAACGCAAGTCGATTTGCCTTTCTTCAGTGGACTGGCTGAAATATATTGAAACTGTCTTGGAGTATGTAGAGATTCCTGGGTGAAACAGGCGATGCTGATAGCCTATAAGCTCAGATGTGGAGCAGCCAAATGGTGGGAATAGATACAAACACAATAAAGAACCGAAGGAAGCTGGCACACATTCATTCCCAGCAAAGAATGTAGAAGTTGACAAATGTTAATAGTTAGATGCAGTGTATTAACACTGAGTTCTTCAGTGGATCATATCAGATTCATTACATTTGTAAGCCTATGCCAAGTCAACAATGAAGGAAACTTAAATAGAACTCGGCATTTTAACCCAACACATGCAATAGATCATAATAGTTCAACAAAGATTCTTGCATTGCATTTATTTTTATTATTATTATTTTACGCTACTGTAATATAATGTTAATACAGAGCAAAAATATTGATCAAGTGCATATACAAAATTATGGCTACTTAGTACTTGAATGAGAATTTCAAATTAGTTTTATCTAATTTTAGGGAGGGAAAAGCCTTTTATAATATCAATGACTGAAAGAGAATTTAAATGTGAAATTTTCATATTATATAGAGCTATATATAAAATATTTCCAAATGTAGAAGATGAGAGCCAACCGGCTGCCCCCTTTATTCCACCAGTTTCTCACCTAATTGAAGACTCCATGATTAAGATGCCAAACAAAATATTTGATGATACCCAAAAAAAAAAAAGTAAGTTTAGGCATATGACATTTTTTAGAGGTATTTATATAGATAGCACTCAAGACTATTCCATTTACATATTTAACTCTTAAAATTACTATTTTCTCACATAATACTCAATTCTTTATAGAACATACATAACATTATAGAAAAATTAGTGATTTGCGGCAGGCTTTACGACGGAAAATTTTTTCGACAAATTTGCAGCGGGTTTGTGGAAGAAATTCCGTCACAAATTCGTAGGAAATCCGTCACAAATAAGTTTATCTAATCCGATATCCAACTCATTTCTTTCATTCGCTCTCGACCTTATTTGTTCCTCCGCACCCGAGCTTGTAGCGACTAGCCACCCTTGTTGATGTTCCTTGCTCACGAGTCCTCATAAACGTTCATCGGTTTTCCTCTCTTTCATGACAAATCCGCCGCAATTTGTGAGCCCTTCCCTAACAGGATCATGTCACGATTTTCATACCTCTTCTTCGTAGTTTATATGCAGCGAGTCTTATTGATGGTCTTCCTAGTGAAATCCATATGTGCATGGCTTCTTCATTATCCTACTGGATCCCATTGCAACTTTCTCATTGTCATCAATGGTTTCTTTAGATAAGTTAATGGATTATTATATTATATAAATAGTAAGATTTTTGCTGTAAATTTGTTAAAAAAAAACTCTTCTATTATATATATAAATATCTTTTTTTCTAATATAGAAAATTAGCAAAAATATTTTTTAAAAAATAAAGTATACAACTTATGTTTGTTCATGATGATACAATTATTCTTAAAAATAAAGACAAATAATCAGGAATGAAAACAACGAATTTTATAACATTTTTCAAAATTTGAACTATATTATTATAAATAAAAATTATTTCCTGGCAAATTTATGGAACCCTATCACGGTTTTCAACAACTGCGAGCTTTTTAAGTTTATTGACAGGTTTGCTCTCATGAGATTTGTCAAGAGAACCTTTCTTATTCCATTGATTTGAATGATTCAATTGTTTATTTTATAGGCTAATAAATCCAAGCAGAATAAATTCTACAATAATCAGAGGAATTAGAAGCAACGTTGATGATTCTATTGACTTGAAGAGGGAGGTTAGGTTGATAAGAAGGTAAAAATAATATTTGTTCATAATTTTTTTTTTATTTTTTTTTATATGTTTAATTATTATTCATAAGATTTAGTGATGTGAGATTGGTTTTGGGTTTTTCGTCAATTGTGCCGGCCGTGAATTTTTTTTTTTTTTTCCCAACCGTAAGGTTTTGACTTAGGTTTTGTTTTCTCATTCACTATTGAAAAAAAAAAAAAAATAAGAAGATAATCTTCCAACCATTTCAAAATCGTTGTAACACCATTGTAAATACCATGCCCTATAAACTTATTTGGTGGTGGTGATTTTAAAATAACCAGGGAAGCCTTAAGGAAACAAATTGGGATGATTTTCTTGCTGCTTTGTACAACTATTGCTAAAAAAAACAATTTTTTAAAGCTATTATACAAAACAGATTCCTAGCAAAAAAAAAAAAAAAAAAAATGAAAGCAATAGTCAGATAAAATTTTTGTTTGCGGTTTGAAAGCAAAATAGTAATAAAATTACCCCAAACAAAACCTTAATTTACAATTGTTGTGGCTTGGAATATTCGCAATGGTATTGAGATATAGAGTTTAGCGTTCAAACTGTGTATGAAGATCCAACATACAGACAGATAGGTGAGAAAGGTGCAAGAATCGTAATAGAAACCAATACTTTTACAAGGAAAATCTTGAAAGGGAGAAAATCACGGGGCCTAAAATAACCCGTATTTTGATCTAGATAAATAAAATTTTTCAGGAATCATTATATGTCAAATTTGAAAACCGTCTTAATTATGATAAAGCTTCACGACATTGTTTTGTGCTAAAGCTTCAGAATATTATTTTTGACCTAGATATTATTGTGTTTTAATTATACTAAAATTTTTATAATTTTTCTGTACTAGTGAAAATCATAAAAATATTGACACCAATCAGTATAAGTGGGAATTTTAGAACACGTTAGGTGTTTATTTTGCAAACCGATTTTATCAATATTTTCTAAATAAAATGTTATTTAGGGATATTTTTTTATAATTTTTGAAGTCAAAAAAAGATTTATATGAATTTTATATTAAAAAATTAATTAAATTATATAATCATATTATTATTTAATTAAAATATCTAAAGCCAATTAATGGTTATTAAACAAGCCATTTTTTTTACTCTTTGATTTTGACAAGTTGAGAGTTGTAAAGAGATTTTAGGAGAAAATTTAAGGAGAGAGAAAAAGAAAAACTACATTTAGAGGTTGTAGAGCAATTTTCATTCTTCAATCATATTGGGAGGTTTGCTCGTCTCGTTATAAGAGACTATTATCATATTTCTGATATCAATGATTGTATATTTTTTTTTTTGTATTTTTTGAACAAATTTATTTTTTCGCTAAAAATGAAGATAATTTTTTTATTGGTAAAACTTTAACCTCGCATCTTTTTATATGTTATAGAGATATAGATTATGAACATTTTAATGATTATTTGAGATTTTTTCATAAAGTGATTTTGAAAAGCATCAAATTTTGTCTATTTAGAAATTTATTTTGACATCTAAATATAATATTTTAGTTCAATTAAAGCTTTAGATTATTATTTTATACAATTTCTGATAATTTGATTAATTTTTAAAAATATGAAATTTTGACCAGTTGGGTTTTCTGTTGCCTACCATTATGATATGTTGCCTACTATTATAATACATTGACGTACACTTTCTAAATTTAAGTCAATTATATTTTATTTATTACTATTCATTAATAATGAATGTAGATATATCGCTATTATTGCTATAATAATGTGATAATAATGTGTGTATAAAAGATAAGTAAAGTCTGGTTGACGCATTGGTTGGAGGTTGATTGACCTACACATGATGGTAGGTCGACGGGCTTTCCTTTAAATATTATGGTTTGATGTTATCTTCTACTGATTCGCATGATACTGATTGTGAGTTTTAAGGAGTTATTACTGCACCGACATGTAAAGAGTGATGACTCTATATATTGAGCCAACGATTACCGACTACCAATTACTAATTACTGAAAAATACCATGACAGTCATTGATGACGTTTATCTTGAAGTTCTCATGAAGAACCAAAAAGATGTTGATGCTGGTGCAGGTTCAAATGCATCAGTTGCTAAGAAGCCGGGGGCACCTTTTGAACGGAGTGGTACTCATTCATTTTCAACGGGAAATGAGGTTTTGGAGTGCTCCAGAGAGGAGGTGGTGCTTCTCTAGCTATCCACAAGGGATAATTAAATAACTACTGATATTTTAGATAAAGGAAAAGAGCTTGAAGGCAGTGCTAAAGTTTTTGGCAATTATTTGGATTATTCCCTATCAAATGGTGATGAGGTATCACCTTTTAGTGAGAAAGAGGTTTTTATGAGTGAAGAGCAAGGCACTGTTCCAATTCTAGCTGATGCTTTAAGAATAATTGAATTATTCATGATTCAACACTAGAATGAGATATTTTTTATCTAGATCCACATAGCTTGTTTGTTTGATGATGAACAAGTTGACAAATTCCTGATAAAAGAAATTCTTACTTGGAAATTGTTATCTTGGTGTAGTTGCCAAGATTAAGCGTATGAGTGATGGGAGGAGATATGTCGAGCTCACTCTAGATGAGAAGTGGAAGATTCATTAGGATATATAGAATAAGGTGGATCTACTGGAAGAGCACCTTACCCAAATTAATAACATCGATTTGAACTAGACTCAATAAAGGCTAAGGCATTTTTAGCCATGGAGGCAAAAGACCATGTTGAAGTGATTACTGCCAATCATTTTGTAATCATCAAGGATAACGCTCATGCTGAGGTGATTATTGGCGAGCTTATGAAAATGCTAGATGAAGTCCTTTACATTTTGCATGGTGGAGATTTTAAACATATATTGGGTGATCGTTATTTTTGTAGGGTCACTGATTTTGTTTAAAAGCTGGTGGCTAGAGGTGAGCTTGATTCCTAATTTGAGGATCCTACTTATTACTTTAGGGAATTTCCTGAGAGTGATAGTGAAAAATAGATTCAATGCACGAGTGCGACTTATATGTTAGTCATAATTTTATTATACTCTTTGAAGTAATGTAGATAGAAAGATATAAAGATTTTTTTTTTTTAATTTGATCATTTTAATTTCATACTTTCTCATACCTGAGTGGCAATGTCTATTAGCTTTTGTATACTAACCTTATGCTTGCTGAGCCAGAGAGAGAGAGAGAGAGAGAGAGAGAGAGAGAGAGAGAGAGAGAGAAATGAAGTTTTGACCCTTCTTTCTTTGTGATGTGAGTTTGATTTTCCTGACTCAATGGTTGAAGGGTACATTATTTGCATACAAAGTACACTATGATAGACCATGCCTTATACTAGACTCTTTGTTTTTATTGGGTTGACCATTAAGACTCATCAGCTAAGTGTTTGCACTTTCCTTGATTATGGAGCTTGTCACATTAAAGGTAGAAGAAATTACCCATCAGTGATTTTCACTACCATCATCCAAGGAGTAAAACCTTGCTGCCTAAAGGAGTTTACACACTACTTTTGCAGAGCTTGTTGCAAAAGATGGGGGCATATTCCTATAGTGGCATGATTCTTATAGTCACCTATAGTGCCAAGGCACATAAGAATTATCATCTATTGGGGCCTCACATGCTACTCATTGGAGCTCACCACTAAGGGCGGAGTCAACAAATAATGACTGAGATTTTTTTTATTTTGATGATGTGATCACTTTCTCATGAGGGTGATATAAATCATATTAAAATGAAATAATAAATTATTATGACAGGATTGAATGATTTTTTGTGGCAGTAAGTTGACAAATTTATACCTTTCATGTCTTGTCTGTTTAATGAATCACTATTACACATTTAAGTTTCTGCATGATACTCGAATCATTCCTCTATAAATAGAGAGAGTACATGCTCTAAAAGGGATAGGTATTGCACATTGAGGGAATTTACAGAGATGGTAACCATTCCTAAAATTATTGCCTTTCAAAGGTGAGCCTTACTTTATTATTGGTAAGTGTGGCTGTGGGCTCGAAAAATTCGGACCCCCGGCCACCTTCCGCTCTTCTTTTATTCGGCGAGGGAGTTTTAGACTGTAATAAGTTCCGAGGTAAATTTTGGAAAGCAGATGGGTTTGTAGGATTAAGGACACTACCAGAGATTTCGCCTCATTTTGAGAGGACTTATGATATGAGTTATGGGTTTTCCTATAGGCGCAAGCCCTATAGTTAATTACCCCTCTCAATCCCGAGAGAGAACTTTCCGATTAAGGCTAGTCGCAATCAGATACGTATAAAATACATGATATCTGGCATATAGTAGCAGCATAGTTGAAATGGAAATTGGGTTTGGATTAGGATTTGGATATTTGGAAAATGTTGGGAAAGTTGATATTTAAAATAAAATTTTCACCATCGTTTCCTTATTCTAAGTGAATTGTTATAACTTATCATTTAATATCTTATTCTTTTGTCAAGTTACCATAATAATTGCTTGAATGATAATACTTTTGTCTCTTTTATGTTAAATGAGCCGGCTCTAGAGTCGATTAGAATGCGAAAAATTAAGCTCGAGTTCAATCTCAAGCTCGATTAATTAATCAAAGACAAAGTCATATCAAGGGTAGCTCTAGCTCAACTTGACTCTTTTATACTCCTACACAAGGCTAATGCTAACGAAAAATCGACAAAATATATGACATATTCGGTATTATTTATTTTGTTGTTTTCTCCTTATAACTTATCATCACATAACAAATATAATAATTTTCATAGGAATTAAATTTGTTTTATTTATCTCATCATTTTGATTACCTCTTCACCTTAAACTCTAATTCATAAAATACTAAAATGGACAGAAATTAAATTACATGTAAATACACGTTTTATCTTTATTTTGAAATTTAGACATGTGATTAAAAAAAAAAACTCTGCAATTTGGTACTATATTCAATCCCTAATCTTTATCTCTCGAGGAGATAAATAAAACATTATAATTTCTAATGGTACTTCCTAGGCCCTTGACATTTGTAATATTCTCAATTTGCATGCTCTAGCTCACATCTTAAATATATTAATGGTTTACCTATTTCAAGTAAAAGACTTCTCTTTGTTGATTGTTAGACCCTCTTGCAAAACAATTCCGGCCTTTTAGAGTGTTGGAAAGCTAATTAATTATCTTTTACTGGCCGTAATAAATTTTTAAAATTTTTCATATGCAACTCTTTAGCTTATTAGAATAGGGTAGCTATACTAAGGGCTATTATAAGTTTATTGACAATGCTTTCTCTAGATTCCTCTTTTGTGGGAATATAAATAAAATTACAGGAAATTCGTTAAAAACTGGTGGTATTCTGGCGGTTTGGCCGCTAAAAACTTCGATATTTCCGACGGCTTAGAGTTGCCACCGGATTTTTTTATTTTTCCGCCTATAATAACCAACAAATTGGCCGCCGGAAATACTTAAGGTTTTTTACCACCGGTAATGAACCGGCGGTCCCCGACAGTTTTTGTGCTTGAATCTATCGGCGGTTTACCAGTAGTTTTGGGTTAATTAATTTTCGTCTGTTTAGCCGCCAGAAAATTTTTCAGCCGGAAAATAGTAGCCGGTTTTCATTTCCTATGCGGTTTATGCCGGCAATTTATAAACCGTCAGAAAACCGTTGGAAATTTTACAAACTGCTGGAGCATATATCAAAATAGCGAGAAATTATTCCTAATAATGACCGATTTTCCTGTAGTGAAACCAAAAAAAATTCACTCTAAATCTTCAAAAGCCACTTACCGTCCTATGAACAAAGGTGATCTTGATATTGCTGTCATCCTTTCTGTACTATGCACCCACGTGCTATCTTTTTTTTTTTTTTTTTAAATTTTTTTTTTAAGTTAAAATCCTCACAAGGGGCCTACGCGTTAATAATCAAAATCGGTTACAAGGTCCTTAATAGGAACCTCCAGCTCTCTAATGCTCGAAAGAGCTACATATAACAAAACGAAAAGAAAAACTATGAGCCGGTGGTTCCTATTACTACGATTACAAAAATAATACCAAAAGCACCTAGGTCTGTGAGTGAGCAGAACCCAAAAAAGGAAGCAAATAATGAAAGCATTCCGCTCAATCTTCCTGCAAAAAAATAAGTAACTATGGCCAAAAAATAATAATAACCCAAAAAAACTGACCTTATAACCCGTATAATGAATTAGAATGGAATAATCTAAAAACCTGCAATTAAAAAATACCAGATTAGTAAAACCAAAGAATCCCAGAGCAGAATCATTCTTACCATCCTTTTTAATCAGATAAATCCGGATAATACTCTCCTCATCCATACAATGAGTAAACCAACAACCCGTGAGACTATACCAGTTCAAAAGCATCCTCCAGTTCAAACCAACCAGCTCAACGAAAAACTAGTATAAAAAAGAAAATGTATACACCTCCAGGCATTTCCCAGTAAACTCACCCATTAACACCCAGCCAACAACAGCAGCCATCACCCCAGCAAGAAACAACTCCCCAGATTGAGAAAAAACCCCAACCAGAAAAAATAAAACCGCAACTCCAAACAACCACCTCAACCCCAACAAAACAAGACAAAACAGATAATAAGCAGCAACCAAAAACCCAAGGCTAAAAACCCCCCAGCTGGATAAAACAAACACGCCCCACAAAGTAGAGGGCACAAAAACAACAAAAAAAGAGAAGCATCAAAAACAGATCGTAAAAACACAAGAGAGAGCCACCCATTAATTTTTTCTAGCAACAGGAATCCCCAAATTATCCTTTCTCACAAGCTCCCTTAATTGATCCGGCAAACAATTTGGTTCAAATAAGATATCAATACTAGAAGAACAACCCAAATTCGCTAACCAGTCAGCACAGGAGTTGCATTCTCTGAAAATATGGCTTAAGGTGCAGTTTAACTTAGACAAAGCAATTTTAATATTTCTAATAAGATAAAAAAACCGCGGGTGAACAGACAAATCCTTCTTAATAAGTTGAGTAACCAGCAAAGCATCCACCTCAACATGAACATTATGAATACCATTAGACAAACAAAACTCCAAACCTTTATGAAGACCCAAAAGCTCAGCAAAAATAGCTTTACACGGATTAAGAGGCCCCGCAAAAGCCAAAATCACCTCGCCAGAGGAACTACGAATTAAGCCCCCCATGCCCCCAGATAAATGATTAACAGCCCCGTCAGTGTTAAGCTTAAAGAAAGGAAACTCTGGTTTCAGCCAATTAACAAAGATCACCCTATTGTGAACCAGAGAATCAGCAAAAGAAATACCAATACCCATAGCATAACTATGACAATTTTTAAAGTCTTTTTCCTTCAACAGATTAGCACTGAAACATTGACAAATTCTAGTATTAACATTAGCAATGATGTCATTAGAATTAATCTTAATCCCCTTGTGTTTGGAATCGTTTCTAGCCTTCCAAATGAACCACAAAATGAAAATAGGCAAAATATTATAAATATGACCCTTATCATTACTCACCCATTTAGAAAGCCTAGTATAGATGTTCTCATTCTCTGTAACAGAGTAAATTTTGTTAACCGCATTAGAAAAAAAATTCCAAACATTCTTAGCCGTATTACTATTAATAAACACATGCTCAATAGTTTCTATATTAAAACAACACTGACATTTAGAGGGAAGCAGAAAACCTTTGTTCCACAGACGGTTGTCTACCGGTAAGAAACCTTTAATGCATCTCCAAGCAAGAATAGAGTAAGAAACCGAATTGCATTTATTCCACAAGGCCTTAAAAACATTAGAAACAGAATGCTTAGCTCTAAAATTGTCCCAAACTATATTAAGATTGAATCTGCCATTGGAAGAAGCATTAAAAATAACACAGTCAGTAGCAATTAATAGCAAAGGGATGCTAATAATATGAATGATCACCTCATTAGGAACAATATTACTCAACTCCAAAATGTTCCAATTACCGTCAGCCACTAAACTGGAAACTTTAGTATTAAGAAGCGTATGAGTATTAAGAATGCTATCGATAGAACCAATACCCAACCAATTATCCTGCCAAAAAGCAATGTCACATTTACCCAACCCCCATTGCAAAAATTGCTCGGCTTCCCAACCAATTTTACACAATCTTTTCCAAACCAAGGAATCACCAATCTTAAAGGTATAATATAAAGGATGATTATCTTTGCAATACTTGAAATGCAAAATTTTAGTCCAAAGACTATTATTAGCTCTAAAAGTAAACCATAATTTATGAGAAAAAGCATGCACCATATCCAAAATGCTCTTACAACCCAAACCACCTTCATTGACAGGACCACACATTTTATTCCAGGAAGCCCAGTAAATAGACGAATGCTCATTATTGGCTCCCCAGAAAAACTTGTTGATAATCCTTTCCATTTTCAAGCAGATCGCAGCAGAAGGGTGAAGAGTGTGAAAAATAAAGATAGGGATAGAGTTTAACACATGCTTGATCAACATTAATCTACCCCCGAAAGAAAGGAATTTAGTGGTCCAATTAGAAATTTTGTTATGGAAACTATTTAACATATCTTCAAAAATAGAATTCCTTTTCCTACCTTTAAAAATAGGGGTGCCCAAATACTTGATAGGAAAATTAACAAAATTAAAATTACAAACTCTAATAATCTCATTTCTCTTATCAAGATTTATCAACTTAGAAGCAATGAAATTACTCTTGTTTTTATTAATGTTAAGCCCACTGATTTTATAAAATTCAACTAAAAACTCCACCAGAATTTTGATATTATTAATACAAGCATTAGAAAAAATTATGAAATCATCAGCAAAACAAAGATGAGATATATAAATACCTCCTTTAGTACGATACTTCAAAGCCGGGTGTCTCATGAATAATTCCTCAAGACTTCTGGAAAGATAATCAACAGCAATAATAAACAAAGAAGGAGACAAATGGTCACCTTGTCTCAAACCTTGAGAAGACTTAAAAAAACCGTGACAAGCACCATCAATAATGATAGAAAAGTAGCAATTATCAATTCTATTTCTCACCAAACCAATAAACAACTCACTAAAACCAAACAAAGCAAGCACTTTATATAAAAACTCCCAATTAAGATTGTCATAAGCTTTAGTAATGTCTAACTTGAAGATAATATTACCACCTTTAGTTTTGATGTTAATATCATGGGCAATTTCTTGTGTAAGAAGAATGTTATCAAAGATACTTCTCCCTTTGACAAATCCCGTTTGATTTTGAGAAATAATTCTAGGAAGAATCTCCACCAGTCTAGAAGAAATAATTTTAGAAACTAATTTATTAAAAAAAGAACATAAGCTTATGGGTCTAAAATCATTCCAATCATTGGTACTATCTTTCTTGGGAATTAAAACAATGCTAGTAGAAGAGAAAAATTTGACATAAGGTTTCCCAGAAAAAAACTCCTGAACAGCTTCAATAATATCAGCCTTGATAATATCCCAAGTTTTCACAAAAACTTTAGTAGTAAAACCATCAGGCCCCGCAACCGAGTCCTTGTTCATAGTTTTGATGACATTCCATATTTCCTCTTCCAAAGGAGGATTAGTCAACATGCAATTATCAATATCAGAAACGCATTTAGGAACAATGAAAGGATTACCAATATTATGGGGGCTGAAATTACTATTGAAAATGCTTTTAAAATGATTCACACCAGAGTTAATAATAGAGGCATCATCCTCCAAAATCCTCCCATCCTTATCTAAAATTTTGAAAATGTAGTTCTTACTTTTTTTCTTGTTATACATAGCATGAAAAAATTTAGTATTTCTATCCCCCTCAACCAAAAATGTAGTAGTAGCCTTTTGTTGCCAATAAATCTCCTCTTGCTCATGAAGAGCAAAAAGCTTAAGCTTGGCTTCATTCAGACAAGAAATGTTACTAATAATAGGATTAAGAGCAACACTCTTTTCCAAATTAACCACCTCCATTTCAGTATTTTTAATATTATCAAAAATGTTTTTAAAAACATGCTTATTCCACCAACGGAGCACTTGTTTAAGTCTACTAAGTTTATGCCACAACTTATCCATCCCAATTAAGTTATTAGAAGGAAAAGTAGGAGCGTGCCAATTCGTTCTGACCACATTTAAAAAATCCTGGTGAGAAATCCACATATTTTGAAACTTAAAGGCAGAAGAAATAAAGTTCTTATTAGCATTAATAGAAACAAGTAAAGGAGCATGATCCGAAGCAGTTCTACTTAAATGCTCAACATGAGTCATATTAAAATTAGCAATCCAATAATTATTAAACAGCATTCTATCAAGTCTTTGCCAAAGATTACCTCTATTCC
This sequence comes from Dendrobium officinale, assembly GCA_019514585.1. Taxonomy (NCBI): domain Eukaryota; kingdom Viridiplantae; phylum Streptophyta; class Magnoliopsida; order Asparagales; family Orchidaceae; genus Dendrobium; species Dendrobium officinale. Next base: position 18,462,787 of record CM033700.1, on the reverse strand, counting down.
ACGTGAACTGGTTACCAAAGAACTGCTTTTAACTGGAAGCCATGGCTTGATCAGTCTGCAAAGGTCTCCCAAAAACCGAACCTAGAGCATGCAAAACTTGCGGATTAAAAAAAATGTAAACGTAAATTCGGGAAAGAGATCCACACTGGCACAATAGGCGATTCTTCATGAATATCAAAAAAAGGTGTCCATTTTAAAATCTTCATTTGACAATTACTAATAAAACAAGATCTTCTAGCAAAAATACGACTATAATCCATGTCATTCGACAGTTGTATGGCCACATGACGTGAACTGGTTGCCAAAGAAACCAATGTCATGTAAATCACAATGAGAAATCATGGAATTGAAATCTTCCATAGCCTTAAAAATAGGCAAAGCCCCTCCCAATCTTTCACTAGCATTAGTAATGGTATTAAAATCTCCCCCAATACACCACGGCCCCAAACAAGAAGAAGAAAAATTACATAATTGCTCCCATAAAGATAATCTGCCAATTCTAGAGCTAGCAGCATAAACAAAAGAAGCATTGCAATTAAAATTAAACATGTAAATATTAACATGAACAACTTGAATAAAGTCCCCTAAAATATTAATTTTAACAGAATTCTTCCACAAAATCCAAATTTTATTATAACAATTAGCAAAATAATGAGAAAAACCCAAGTTATAAGCAGTAGGCATAAGTTTATCCGACTTAATCATAGGTTCAAGTAAAACTAAAACGTTGATGTTATGAATTCTACAAAGGTTCTTAACTCTAATCTTAGAATCCTTACCCCCCACCCCTCTAATATTCCAGATAAGATACTTAACCATTAGACCTACCTTTAAATTTAGTTTGAGTTCTAGTGGAACGAGGAGTAGCTTGTAGCACTTGTTTACCTTTTTTCTTACCTTTCTTTCTATTCACATTTATAAACTCCTCCTCCCCCAAAGAATTAGAAGTAGATCCTTCACCCTCACATCTTTCAGATTCTTCCCCATTTTCACTATTTATAGACTGAGAAGACTTATTATCAACTCCCATACGAGGTGGGATAATTTCTCCTTCTTCACTATCACCAAAACCAGAATTAACATTATTCGGAAGTTTAGCATCAGTATTGAGAAGCTTACCATCCAGACAATTCACCTTAGAATTGGCAACATTAACATTGGCAACATTAACATCAATAATAGTGTCTTTAATGAGAACATTGTTTTGAAGCATAGATTCAATGGAGACATATAAATTAGGAGATAAAGCATCATCTTTTCTCACCATCGTTCCTTCCCCAACATCTTTCCCAGCAATAGCAACATCAGCATTTACAACATCATTAATTTCCACATGAGTAATGGGTTTCGAAACAACCTGGGCAGCAACAAGACTATCAGCATTAACCATAATAGGAGATCCATCCGCTAGCACATGACCCTGTTCCTTAACAATAAGCTCAACATTGGGAGGATTAGACACAGGAGTATTTTTTTTTTAAATCAGGATGAAGTTTAAAGCATTCACCAACCCCATGACCGTGCATCTTACAGTGTGTACAGAAATCTGCCACTTTTTCAAACTCTACCTTTTGCATGTAACCAAAATCCCTAGATCCAACCCAGATTTCTTTCGAAAATTTCTTAGAAATATCAACTTCCACAAGTATACGAGCCACCGATGGCCTTGTCCTGGAAGCCGTGGCTTGATCAGTCTGCAAAGGTCTCCCAAAAATCGAACCTAGAGCATGCAAAACTTGCGGATTAAAAAAATGTAAACGTAAATTCGGGAAAGAAATCCACACTGGCACAATAGGCGATTCCTCATGAATATCAAAAAAAGGTGTCCATTTTAAAATCTTCATTTGACAATTACTATTAAAACAAGATCTTCTAGCAAAAATACGACTATAATCCATGTCATTCGACAGTTGTATGGCCACATGACGAGAATCCAAAAGACCGATAGAATAAAAACCAGAAAGCTTCAGATTCGCAAAAAAACTCCGAATGGTGTCCAGATTAGGTCTACGAATGTTAAACTTTCCTACTAAAGTAAATTTAAAAGGAGAAGCCAATTTTAAAATATCTTCATCAGACATGAGAACAGCAGGAGCACCATTAATGACAGACTGAGTAAATTTCGGAGCATTCTCACCTTGGCAAAGATCCCCCGATAAAACATCTTTAAAAGACCTAGACGGAGTTTTAGAAGAAGCATCACCTTCCAAGTTGAAGAAACCTTTACTTTTACCAAGAATCGGGCTAGCTACCTTCCCCCACGGGTTCGAGGAAGCCATAGCCGCCAGATTAAGACACCAGAAGGGGGAAAATCGGCCACACAGTTACCAGAGCACCTCCAAACGAGATCCACCAGGAACGAAAAGGAGAAACGGCCTGAAGGAAGGAAAACTCCAGAAACCCTAAAATCGCCAGGAGGCGGCTAGGGCGAGATGGATGTTTTTTGAACGATGAAGATTACTATGGATTTGATGACCCACGTGCTATCTTATTTGGGGCCTATGTAATGGTGAAAAATTGCATGCAAACTGGTATAATCATAAATATATCTCTATTTGAAAGCCTTATTCCCATAAAGCACCTAAATATTGGAAGTTTATATGCTCCATTGCAAAAAAAAAAAAAAAAATTCTTAAAGCATACATACCAACAGCAGGCTTTCTTTTATATGGGCCACTTGGTGCAACAATAAAGCTTAAAGTGAGCTTCTTGATTCCGCTAGAATGAGGGATTTTAGTAATTTGTAGATTAGCGACATTTCAATACCTTTAGGTTGGGACTTCCCAACTAATTTTCCTACTTACATTACTTCTGCTATTGCCAATGTCACTTTTGTTTCTATTTTAGCTCCTATTATATGTTGGGTTGGTACTGCTAAACTGGCATTTAAAAACTTTATTGCTCGTTATTATGATGACTTCAATACTATGCCTTGATTTAAATTCATATGGCATAAAAACTATCAGATACTCTTCTTTTGCTTGGTTGGAGATTTTGAAGGCTCTTAAGACATATGATATTCTGATTAAACATAATAGTTAGGTGCTCCCATCCTTCATTATTTGCAATCTAGCTTCTGAAAGCCTCAGACATCTCCTCTTTGAGTGTGATTTGCAATCTAGCTTCTGAAAGGATTTGATTCCTTTTAATAAGGCTAATGATGGAAAGTTTGTGTTTAAAGAGGCTTGGAAGTTGATTAGAGATGGGCATACTATGTCTCATTTATATTCGTCTACTTGGCATAAAGTCATTCCGGCCTCTCACTCTCTATTAATGTGGAGATTGTTACATAACTTTTTGCCCATTTACACTATCTTAATTTAGAGAGGCTTCTATATTGTTTCCAAATGTCAGTGTTGTTGTCAAATGGACACCCTCAATCATGTGTTGATTAATAGTCCTTTTACAATTAAAGTTTGGTTATATTTTGATGAACTCTTTAATAATAATTTTAGTCAGTCTCCAGACAAGTGGAGGGGGCTGAATGTATCAGTGAATTGAAGAAAATTTTTCTCCAATCCAATATATGTCTTACGCTATTATTGTTTTTACTAGATATGTGTGTTTAATCACATCTCTAGGTGGTCAAATTGCTCTATCATTATATCTCAATACTAAGGCTAGTAAGCAAGTGCAGGTGCTACTACTGGTGCCTAAGCTGGTGCTTGTACCGGTGCTCCCCCTTCTTCCTCTTGCTAGGGTTCTGATACATAACGTCACACTCGATGTTTTTCTCTATAAGTTATATGGAAGGAGCTATTAGAGTAGTAAACCAGGAAGTGATCAGGTGGTACATGGTATGTTAATCCATACATGACATGTCCTCTTTTGAGTGTCATTTTTTTTTTTATAATTATTACTACTTTAATTCCACAGTTGTACTTCTTTTTGCCTCCGCCTACTTTGATCAAACTTTTTGAACATATTCTGGATATGCCATATTGCTCTGGTTTAAGTACTAAAAGGCAAGCCTTTCTACCTTAATTTTTGCTGTTATATAGAGAGAGTGCAATGAAAGAAATTCTATAGCACTATTTACAGTTCCTTTACTATTTACTATAAAATTGGAAAAGTTATTCACTTTAAAATTGGCTCCTCCAAGAAAGTATGAGAGATTAGACACCTGATAAAATTTTGATTGTGGTTGATCTTCCTTTGCTTGCTGGGCTGTTTGTTGTATTTGTTTTGCTGCTGTTTTTTTTTTTTTTCTTGGCAGATTATTGGAATTTGCTCTTCTTTTTGCGGCATCTTTCTTTGTCTTGTGTATTAGATGGGTTTTTTTTGGATAATGATGAATGTGTTCTTGCGTCGGGCTCTCCCTGCGGAAGGTTAAAGTGGCAATCAGTTTTCTTCGTCTCGGATGGCCCAAGTAGCAACCAGTTGACAATCTTTAACGTCCTATTATGTAATCATGGAGATTTCGCTTTTTGGGGCATTTTGAGTCCATGTTTTGGATTGTAGTTCACATGACTTCCTTGCTATTTTGTTCTCATTTATTCATCTTTTGTGTTAGATGGGATTTGTTATCTCTGACACAACCTTTCCCTCTCCTCTTATGGAGTTTTATTTTCGTTTTAATTTTTTAGGTTTTAATTTTTTCATATATTGAATGAAGCTGTGCTATGCCATTATTTTTTTCCAAAAAAAAAAAAAAACACTTGACAATCTCAAATCCATCTTATCAAATACCAGTCGACTCTAAACTTACTTAATAAAACACCTGGCTAACACTAATCAACTCAACTTAACCAAATTTGAACGAATCCTAATTCGACTCGTCATCTCGTGAGCTGACTCATTTAAAAAAAATATTAATATTAGATACACTTAATACACACACACTCACACACACAAGTTAGAATAAAATTGCTATTTTTTGAAATTATTATTTTTTTTCTTATTCTAAGTGAATTGTTATCATTTATCATTTAATATCTTATTCATTTCATCATGTTACAATAATAATTGCTTGAATAAGAATACTTTTTCTCTCTTCTATAATAAATGAGCCGGCTCGTGTGCAGATTATAATGCGAAAAATTAAGCTCACGTTCAATCTAAAAAATTAATTAATCAATGTCAAAGTCATATCGAGGGTAGCTTGAGCTTAGCTTGACTCTTTTACACTCCTACACGAGGCTGATGCTAATGAAAAATCTAGAAAATATTTGACATATTCAATATTATATTTATTTTATCGTTTTATCCTTATAGCATATCATCCAATAATAAAGATAATAATTTTCATAGGAATTAATTTTGTTTTATTTATCTCATCATTCTGATTACCTCTTCACCTTAAACTCTAATTCATAAAATACTAAAATAAACAAAAAATGAAATTACATGTAAATACACATTTTATCTGTATTTTGAAATTTAGACTGTGATAAAATAAAAACTACAATTTGGAACTATATACAATCCCTAATCTTTTTCTCTCGAAGAAGCAACAGAAAAGTAGCATTTGGAGGCTTTGGATGATGAAAAATGGTTATAGAAACAGTTCCTTTTTTTTTTTTGTTTTTTTTAAAGATGCATATAGCATTGAAATAAAAAGAAGCTATTACAAACAAGTACCTAGGCAATCCTCTCAAAGAGTAAGGAAGCCTTTATTAGAAGAAATTTAAGCATAGAGAAAAAATTCAGAAAAAAGAGATTTTTATAATGAAAATAAGATCCTCTACTGATCATTTTAAATCAATTGGGATGGAGGAGATACCAAATATTAAACAACAACCCAAAAGGTTGATTAGTATCTTAGAATTCCGGATTAGGTAAAAAATAAAAAATAGAGAGATGCTTATGTTCCACTACTTCCAACTTATGCTCAAATTAAACCTATAAAACATAAAAGAACTAAACAAATAACATAAAAAAAAACATAATCAGCCGCTGAGCAATCAACTTTCATCTTCTCAACTTTACTAATTCTGTTATTCTCCATCTTCAACTTCTTTTCCCAATCCATGAGCCAACCTTGGATTCTTTCAAATGTAATTATAACCATATCAAGAGGCAAATGAAGAAGTGGATCTAACACTATCACCAATAATACCCAACTTCCTTCCTCTTAGGCTACCTTTGATCGGACCAAATACATTCAAATCTTTATTGAACTTTTTCTTCAGATTTCCTGATTTGGAAGGAATAAAAAAATTTCCATCCTCAATCACAGTTTCATTATTTTTCACATTGTATTCCTTAGCCAAATGAGTGATAGAACTTTGCAATCCATCCGATACTTTCAAGTCCTTCTCCTGCTCTTTGCACTTCAAATGATCAACAAGATTAATTTCTTCATTAACAAAATTTGAATCTTTGTTTCCAGCACTCTCAGTACCAATAACCTCAACTTGTTCCAGAATAGCAGAACAATCATGCAATTCTTCTGGTATCCCATCAAACTTAGCTCTTTGATCTATTTCACCCTCTTCTAGTTGTTCCAGTTCAACACTCACCAAACCATAATCTATAATTTTATCTTCTATTATCGAGGCTTGAAAATCTGGATCTAACCTGTTATCTTTATCTAGCAGTTCATGATCTTCAGCATCCATCCTGACTAATTCTTCAGCAAAAACTTGGGAAAGTAATTTGAATTTGTTTCCAGAGTGCTCTTCCACTGGTGCCAAGTTAACTTTAGTATTCTTCATCTCAAGCTAAAACTTGAGATTTTTATTTTTGAAATCTTCTATTTCTCTTGAACTTCACATGAATCCAAGGACCATAAGAGTTTTGTGGATTAACATTATCCAATTTGTCCTTCAATTTCTTATCATAACTTGATCCAAACGTTTTTGAATTCACTACATTGATTCCTTTAGCTTCATCTAAAACTTCATTGCTCACTCCTTTATCAATTTATATACATGTCTCCATTTTGTGTCCTATTTTGCCACAATTGAAACAAAAGGAGGAAATCTTTTCATATTCAATTTTCTGAAAAAAAATTTTATATAACCCTTCAATCCTAACTCCATGAGATAACTTAGAGTCTAGATTAATCTATACACATGCTCTAGCAAATTCACGCCTTCCCCATTTGAACATTTTCCCATCCAACAACAAGGGAACTCCTATCTTTGAGACAATTTTGGTGACATTAGTCTCATCCCAACAATGTTGAGGCAAATTAGGTAAACGAATCCAAATCGGAGATGATAGCCCTTTCAATGAAGTAGGGGAAAATTGAGGTGTCCATTTATCCATTCCTATAATGAGCCCTCCCACATACCATGGATCTCCATTCAATACCTCTTCCATTATCTGATGAGAATAAAATAAACACAAAATTCATTCAACTCCCAACAAGGTAATATGAAACTTCCCAAATTTATCCCATTGACGCCTTAATTCAATGCTACAAAGAGAAAATGGGATTCCTTTCCCAAACACCTTCACAACAAGAGATTTTTGTAGCAATTTAACATTTTCTGCAACCTTATTCAAGTCAATTTTTACTACATCCGAGTCAGCATTTTCTTCCAACTCCGAATGCTTTGGATTCGCTACTATATGCTGATTCTAAGACCAAACATTTACTGAATTTAAATTCTCACTAATAAGTAAGATATCCCGATCAACTGCTAATTGATTTCCAACACCAGAAATCAATCCTCCAGCTTCCTTAGTTTTCATCAAATTCAAATTCAAAAGCTCCTGATTTTCTGCCTCAACACAAGGTAAATTTGAAAATCTGTTTACCTTCAATTTACAAGCAATGGGGGATGAAGCCTCCGAGTCATTAGCCGCACTAGCCATCCAATTCTTCAATGGGGAGAAAGGAATTGCCGGAATCTTTTTCCTCAAAATTTCCAAAGGTTCTTTGCCTTTGCCCAGCACCAGAATCACATTTTGATTAGGAAGAGGCCGAACATCATTGATAACCAAAGGTATTTTTTTGATCACCAATTCGTGGTTCCAGACATTACTACCTTTGGTTCCGCCATAATTAGAATAAAAGGGAGACCTGGTAGAATGGAATTTTGAGGTATTCCGGCCATCATAAGATGATGATCGACGAACCTCCCCCATCGTTCAACCGGAACCAGAAGATTAGGATCTGAAAATTTGAATCATCTCTCAAGAATTCAGGAGCCTCTCTCTAGAATTCGGGAGCTTCAATGTTATAAAAATAGTTCAATCAATGTGTATACTGACATTTTGTTTCTTTTTTTATGACTGAAACATTTTCATTTGAGTCCTTAAAAATTCTTCATTTGGGTAATGAATAATATTATGCTAAAGATATCCATCGTGACATAAAATGTTAAACAAAATTTTTTTATAAATGTTGAATTTACTAAATCTGATAAATTGATTAATTTTTAAAAAATTAGGTTTAGGCTAAGAACTAGCATGAAAGTATGTCACTACCACCTTCCTCATGCTACAATAGGAGGACGCAATAAATCAATTTATAGCCATTTTTCTCACATCCTTCCCCCCTCATAGCAAGCTACAAATTCAACCTCTTTTATTCCCACCTTCCAATCATATCCACAAAACAAATGTTGAGACCTTGCATTCTTCATTAGCCCTAGCACATAAGAGTGTCAAAATAGGTTAATGGGTTGGATTTAGGTTAGAATAAAAAATTGTCCTAATGAAAATCTCTTCAACATGAACGAGATCTATATGGTCAAAAAGGTTAACCCAAACATGACTCGCTGGAAACTTATATGATGTAAATTAGACATGAGAATTTGTTTTGATTACTTTTTTATAACTCATTAACTATAAATTAAAGATTAATTAATTAAAGAAATAAGCAGAATTATGCCAATAAGCATAAAATAAATCTTGTTGCTTTTAGGATAAAGTCAAATTCTCAGGTCAACACGAACTAGATTGTTTAATAAATTGGTTAGAATTCTGGATTTGAACCTATTCTATTTATTAAATGGATCTACTTGAGTCTCTTTTTTTTTTATCAAGTTGTCAGGTTTGGTCATCCCCCCTAATAGTACATTAATGTTGCTCCTAAAAATTACAACCTTTGGTTGTTGATGGCATTAGTCAACCACTACAAATTATTCAAGAAATATTATTATTTAAATCTTGCTCGAGTTAATAGGAATATATTCAAAAATATGTTGTGAAATAATTTATCACAATTTAATCAAATTTTATCGTTTATATGCCAAAAAAAAAAAATAACAAGCATAATCGAATTGAAAAACCTAATAACATAAGTCTTCACTTTTCAATGTTTCCTTATACTTGGTTTAAAAACCGTTAGGATCAACCTATTCATATCAAACTTGATAGAGTTTTCACTAATAGTTTTTGGTTTGATATTTACCCCCCTGTCCTTCTATAATGTGCCTAGTTCCAAATGCTCTAATAATTCCCCTCTTGTTGCATTCCTCAAATTTCCACTCATACTAGGCATATAATTTTATATAAAATTTAATGGAGCAAAATTTTCCCCTTCAAGAAATATCTGATTGAAGTCTTTGCTACTCACATGCTTAATACAGATCCCTTCGATCATCTTTCTATATAGTAAATTTAGTCTTCTTAAAATTCTATGAAGCTTAATCATTGAAATTCAGCTTCTCAAATTCATCTTGATGTGTTGAAGCTACAAAAGGATCAATAGGAAAATTTTCTACTGATAAGAAGCAATCCCACTAACCATCTTTTGAGTGCTAGAGCTAAAGTCATTAATAATAATGTTTCATCTTCTCTCTTTTCCTGGTTATTCTAGATTATGCAAAGGAGAAAAACTAATTGACTTAGGAAAAGAGAAGATGGCCTTCATTTTCTATATGTTAAAAATAAAATGTAGGAAAAACCACTACCTCATTAGGAAAATCACCACATCATATGGATCATACCATAGTCAAGTCGACATTGCTCAAGTGTCTAAGTCTCTCTTCAACAATATTTTGAATACCACAAATAAACCTACTAATATTTACTCTCTTCCTCTTGGTAATGTTATACCCCCTCATCTTGCCTCACTGTTGGTGGCTCCCTTTTCTAATTCTAAGATACATGCCACTATTTTTTACTCCAAAAATATACTTCTCTTAGACCCAATGGTTTCACCTTCGAATTTTATGTTGATAATTGGGATATAATTCGAAGGCTTGTATGTAGAGTTGTGAATTATTACTTTCTAAAAGGATGTATTCCTAGAAAATTCAAAGCTATTGATATTGTTATTATCCCCAAGGGCCAACATGCTAACTATAAAAATGATTATGGATCAATTTCTTTATGCAGTACTTTCTATAAAATTATTGGTAAGCTACTTGCCTCTACAATTAAACTTCTTATGAATTTTATTGTTCATCTAACACAACAGAAGTTTATTTCTAATAGAATATCTTCTGACAATGTGATTTTGGCTAGGGAGATAATCTTTAATTTCAGAGGGAAGATCAAATGTGGCTTATTTGGTGCAAAAATTGATAGTTTTTAAGGCTTTTGACTATGTCTCTACATCTTTCATTATACACAGACTTCATCGAAAGGCTTTTCATCTACTTTCATTTCCTGGATTAAATCTTGCATTGAAAATGCTGATTTTTCTATTTGTATTAACAAATCTCTTGAAGATTTTTTCAACTCTACTATTAGTTGAAGGAAAAGATGTTTGTTATCCAAATATTTTTTTTTCATTTCAATGGATGCTTTATCAAGTTTCCTTGAAAATGTTGTGTTGGACAATATCTTTTATGGTTTTAGTATGGGTAACTTGCATATATCTCATCTTCTTTATGCTAATGACCTCATTATTTTGTGAAAGCCTCCCCTCTCAACTTGTATTCTCTAAGAGCATACTGGAACACATTTCTGCTGCTTTTGGTTTGAGCATCAACCACTTTAAAAGCTCAATTTTATTTTCCAAAGATAGTATTAATCAGTAGCTTTTTAGCTCCTATTGTGAATCTCAATCTAAAAGATAATTGCTTTATGTATTTGGGTATTCTAGTTGGAGTTAGAAGGGAACTTGCCTCTGATTTTATGTTGCTCGCTAATAAATTTTCTCATTTACTTGATGGGTGAAAAAAAAAGGCTGGAAAGCAAAAATCATCTCTTTTTCCATAAGACTTTAGTATATGAAATTTACTATTTGTAACATTATAGCATTCAAAATCAGAGGCTTGATTATACCTAAAAGTTGCTTGAAACTTCTTAACAAGCTTTGCCTTATATTTAAATATCATGGTGATACTTCTAAGAGGAAATTATCCTTGATCTCTTGTAAGAATACCTGCATACCAAAGGCATTTGGTGGGTTGGGTATCCCAACATTTAAAAACATGATTCAAGCTTATAACTGCCACTAAATTGGAGATTTTATAATTCTAATAGTCTTCTTTCTATTAGTGGAACATAAATTTATATATTTTTGGAAAACTCTTTCTCATGCCATTACAAAATTACGGAAAGGGTAAGAGAGACTTCCTTTAAAACCAAGCATTTATTTAAATTTCTTAGACATGCTAATAGCGCACACACACACACACACTCTCTCTCTCTCTCTCTCTCTCTCTCTCTCTCTCTATTCTGGAATCCATAATTGAATTGAAGAATTTTTTTTAGTTATTATACATATACTCATCTTCTCTTACTAAACAACATCTTTGCTTAAGAATTAAGGATGACATTTATAGAGGGGGTTATGTTTTTTCAGCTTTTAATATTTATGGTGATAAGCACCAATCTGTTTGTCTACTGAATGGAAATAAGCCTACATACAATTATTTTATGTTATCCAAATTCAATGAGCAGAACAAAGTCTATTTGGCATATTTTTTTGCCAACTTTCTATTTTTAAACTGCTATAATTACCATCATCGGTGGGAACAAAATAATAGAAGATTTGGATTTGCTTTCAAATGCAAAGATATTGCCTTTCTCATTATAGATCAAGCTTTTAATCACAAAATTTCAAACTAGAGGAATTACATAGAGTTATTAGGTATGTTTGATGGGGTTCTTTTGGCATTTAGACAAGGATGAAGCTCTACTAAGACATCCATTATTTTTCCCCTTCCCTCTCCATTGCAGCCAGCACCAGCAAGCCTCCTCACCTTCTTATACTTTAGGAGATCTTCTTTGTCCCAAAAATATAGGTACAAATCTTTCAACTGAGGGCACCCGCAAAGTTTACTTCTATCTTCTTCCTCTGATGATCGAGAGTAGGCCTTGTCATTCTCCTTCATTTCTTCAAACAACTGTTAGCTCTTGTCTCTCTCTTCCTCTCTAACCTTCTCTTATCCACTTCTTCATTTTTAATTATGGCAAGGATGCTATTTTTTTTCTTTTTTACGTAGTCTTTTGTTAGCAAATAGTTTATCCCTTACCACCTTGAAATAAGTATTGTAGTCATTATAATTAAAGTTAGTGTCAATTATATAATTATGATGATTGTTATATGATGAGAAACTACTCCATTGATAACTTTTTTAATAAATGTTCTATTTCTTCTATTTTAGTTAAAAACTTTATTAAGGATTATAGGTAAAATTTGGATATGTTAAAGGATGCTATGCTTGATATTGCCCTGAATCGTATTCTTATAATTCTTCTAAATCTTGAGAAAGAGGATTTGATTCCTTTTAATAAGGCTAATGATGGAAAGTTTGTGTTTAAAGAGGCTTGGAAGTTGATTAGAGATGGGCATACTATGTCTCATTTATATTCGTTTACTTGGCATAAAGTCATTCTGGCCTCTCACTCTCTATTAATGTGGAGATTGTTGCATAACTTTTTGCCCATTTACACTATCTTAATTTATAGAGGCTTCTATATTGTTTCTAAATGTCAGTGTTGTTGTCAAATGGACACCCTCAATCATGTGTTGATTAATAGTCCTATTACAATTGAAGTTTGTTTATATTTTGATGAACTCTTTAATAATAATTTTAGTCAGTCTCCAAACAAGTGGAGGGGGCTGAATGTATCAGTGAATTGAAGAAAATTTTTCTCCAAACCAATATATGTCTCATGGTATTGTTGTTTTTACTAGATATGTGTGTTTAATCACATCTATAGGTGGTCAAATTGCTCTATCATTATATCTCAATACTAAGGCTAGTAAGCAAGTGCAGGTGCTACTACTGGTGCCTAAGCTGGTGCTTGTACCGGTGCTCCTTCTTCCTCTTGCTAGGGTTCTGATACATAATGTCACACTCGATGTTTCTCTCTATAAATTATATGGAAGGAGCTATTAGAGTAGTAAACCAGGAAGTGATCAGGTGGTACATGGTATGTTAATCCATACTTGGATTCTATAAAATAAGTTATGAGGTATCATGATACTAAATTTTACTTACGGTGGATCTTAGGATCTATAATGCTGGTGAGATTTTTGATGTAGTAGACTATCAGGTTCGCTGCACTGAATTCAATGCTAGTCTTAATAAAATACACAATAATAGATAGAAGATGAGTGATGTTAACTCGATCACTTGCCACCGGTAATGAAATTACCACCGGTAATGAAAGATTTTTCTGTAGTGATAACAAAAAATTCACTCTAAATCTTCAAAAGCCACTTACCATCCTATGAACAAGGGTGGTCTTGATATTCCTGTCATCCTTTCATACTATGCGCCCATGTGCTTTCTTATTTGGCGCCTAGATAATGGTGAAAAATTGCATTGAAACTGGTATCAACCTTAAATATATCTCTATTTGAAAGCCTTAGTCCCATAAAGCTCCTAAGTACTGGAATTTTATATGCTCCATTGCAAAAAAAAAAAAAAAAATCTTAAAGCATACATACCCACAGTAGGCTTTCTCTTATATGGGCCACTTGGTGCAACAATAAAGCTTAAAGTGAGCTTCTTGATTCCGCTAGAATGAGGGATTTTAGTAATTTGTAGATTAGCGACATTTCAATACCTTTAGGTTGGGACTTCCCAACTAATTTTCCTATTTACATTACTTCTGCTATTGCCAATGTCACTTCTGTTTCTATTTTATCTCCTATTATATGTTGGGTTGGTACCGTTAAACCGGCATTTACAAACTTTATTGCTTGTTATTATGATGACTTCAATATTATGCCTTGGTTTAAAATTCATATAGCATAAAAAATATCTGTTACTCTTCTTTTGCTCGGTTGCAGATTTTGAAAGCTTTTAAGACATATGATATTCTGATTAAACATAATAATTAGGTGCTCCCATCCTTCATTATTTGCAATCTTGCTTCTGAAAGCCTCAGAGATCTCCTCTTTGAGTGTGATTTTTTTTACAATTATTACTACTTTAATTCCACAGTTGTACTTCTTTTTGCCTCCGCCTACTTTGATCAAACTTTTTGAACATATTCTGGATATGCCATATTGCTCTGGTTTAACTAAGAGGCTAGCCTTTCTACCTTATTTCTTGCTGTTTATATATTTATTTTATATGGGTAGAGTGCAATGAAAGAAAAATTCTTACTATAAAATTGGAAAAGTTATTCACTTTAAAATTGGCTCCTCCAAGAAAGTAAGTAGAGAGATTAGACACCTGATAAAAATTTTGATTGTTGGTGATCTTCCTTTGCTTGCTGGGCTGTTTGTTGTATTTGTTTTGCTGCTATTTTTTTTTTTCTCTTGGCAGATTATTGGAATATGCTCTTCTTTTTGCGGCATCTTTCTTTGTTTTGAGTATTAGATGGTTTTTTTTTTTTTACTTAATAAAACATCTGTCTAACACTAATCAACTCAACCTAAGAATGCCCTTAGCTGAAACTAAGCTGCTTTGTAAATTTCACCAAGCAAATGATGACATTTGTTTTAGATTTATTTCAAATTTGACTTGTGAAAAAAAAATATTGTTTCCATTGTTATACAGCCCAAGCCCCAAGATTAGGTCAAATTAACAAATCCTTGGCTTTGCTAAATGTGATTACATTAAATGGAATTTGGTTGGATTTTAAAATGTAATATAGGTTTCCGTTTTATTTTCTTTTTTCTTAAATTTTATTTTACTTAAATTATACCAACATGCTCTCTGAATTGAATAAAAATTCATGCTCATGACTGAAATAAAAGATATATTTAATATATGATAATAAGGAGTTTAATTGAGTCAAGCCGGCTCGTGAGTAAGCCTGAGCTAATCTCGATAAATAGCTTGTGAGCCAAGCTCGATGAGGTAACAAGCCAAATTTGAGCAAATCCTAATTCGATTTGTCATCTCGTGAGCTGACTCATTTAAAAAAAAAAATATTAATATTAGATACACTTAATACACACACTCACACACACAAAAAAGTTAGAATAAAATAGCAATTTTTTTTAAATTATTATTATTATTTCTTTATTCTAAGTGAATTGTTATCATTCATCATTTAATATCTTAATCATTTTATAATGTTACAATAATAATTGCTTCAATAAGAATACTTTTTCTCTCTTCTATGATAAATGAGCCGGCTCGTGAGCTAATTAGCTCAAGTTCAATCTCAAATTCAATTATTTAATCAATGTCAAAGTCATATTGAGGGTAGTTTGAGCTCAGCTTGACTCTTTTACACTCCTACACGAGGCTGATGCTTATGAAAAATCTACGAAATATATGACATAATCAGTATTATATTTATTTTATTGTTTTCTCCTTATAACATATCATCTCATAATTAGAGTTGTCAATATTTGACACGACACGAAAATCCGACCCGGACCCGACCCGAAAAATCCGGTTTGGGTTCGCAGATTCGACCCGTTTGAAAAAACGGGTTGGGTTCGGGTTGACCCGGCGGGTTGTCGGGTCAACCAGAAACCCGTTTAATTTAAAAAATCCCCCGCTGCCCCCGGACCTGCCCGCGAAGCTGCCCCGGACCTGGCCGCGAAGCTGCCCCCCCCTGCCCGTGCTGCCGCTCCTGCGAGCACCGGCGCCACGCGCATGCACCTGCCCTCACCCGCTGGCGCACTGCCGCACCCACTTCACCCGCGCACCCGCACACCTGCTTCGCCCGCGCACCTCGCTGGTCCCATGTCGGGTCGGGTCAACCTGGCAACCTGCTGGGTCGGGTCCGGGTTTGGATTTCTGACCCGTTTATCTACCCGGGTCGTGTTAGGGTCGACCCGTTTGAACCCGGGTCAGTTCGGGTTCGACCTGAACCCGACCCGTGACCCGAAATTGACACCCCTCCTCATAATAAAGATAATAATTTTCATAGGAATTAATTTTGTTTTATTTATCTCATCTTTTTGATTACCTCTTCACCTTAAACTCTAATTCATAAAATACTAAAATAGACATAAATTAAATTACATGTAAATACATATTTTATCTTTATTTTGAAATTTAGACTGTGATAAAAAAAACTCTACAATTTGGTACTGTATACAATCCCTAATCTTTTCTCTGGAGGAAGCAATGGAAAAGTAGCATTTGGAGGCTTTGGATGATGTAAAATGGTTATAGAAACGATTCAATCAACGTGTATATATACTGACATTTTGTTTTTTTTTTTTACGAGGGCAACATTTTCATTTGAGTCCCTAAAAATTCATCATTTGGGTAATGAATAATAATGTGCTTGTTGCGAACTAGAATATACGTGGCGACAGAGTTAAAACACTTCCGTCTCAGCGTTGTACGAATATCTAGTACACAAACAGAGGAGAAAATGCAACACCATAATTTTTTACGTGAGAAACCCAAAAAAAGGGGAAAAACCACAGGGCCACGCCTAGTTGAAATAGTTCCACTAGTATTTGGTTGAAGTACAAGAGGCTGATTTGTCTTTAAAATTTAGAACAATCAGTTTACAATTCTTCACTTCCGGATTGAAATCCAATTACAATGTCAAGCAGAGTTCCGGAGTCACTTGGAGATCGAGCAGAATTCTTGACGTCGGGCAGAACTCTGGTGTCGTTCTGAAGTCGGGCATAATTCTGGCGTCACTCAGGCGTCTGGCAAAATTCCGGCGTAGGGCAGAACTCCGGCGTCGGCCAGAACTCTGGCGGTGGTCGAGGAGTTATTCCCTCATATCATTTTCTTCTCTTTTTCTTCTCTTCTTCTTTTAGATTGGCTCCTTGGCTTGAGTCCCCTCTCATGAGAAATGAGGAGTCTATTTATAGATTTCCTGGAGTGGCATAGCTTGTAAATAGGTGTGAGATCAGGGGAAAATAGGGAGTGATCGAATGGACGGCTGATATTGATTCCCTCGATCGTGCACCGTTCATCAGACATTTGATGATCTTAATGATGTCGGAATTCGGCGATCTTGGCCTCGATGGATTTGTCACGTCAAGCCGCTCGATTCCACTATAAGCTTGTTAAATTCGAAAACCGTTTGGTAACGCAAATTGTGGTACAAACTTTCCAAAAGTGCTTCGGGTCCTTGATTTGGACTTATTTGGGCTCAGATTGAGTCGAATTTGGTGTCGTTGGGTTCGTATTTCCGGGATGCTCAATTTGACTATAAATTTGTTGAAATCAGAGTTCGGGTGATCCCGAATTTAATTTTTGAAGTTTCCGGATTAATTTTGCCTCGAGATTCGTGCCCGATCAAGATAATTTTTTGAGGACATATCAGTGCTAAAGATATCCATCGTGACATAAAATGTTAAACCAAAATTTTTTATAAATTTTGAATTTACTAAATTTGATAAATTGATTGATTTAAAAAATTTTAGGTTTAGGCTAAGAACTAGCAGGAAAGTTTGTCACTACCACCTTCCTCACGCTACAATAGGAGGATGCAACAGATCGATTTATAGCCATTTTTCTCACATCCTTCCTCCCTCATAGCAAGCTACATATTCATCCTCTTTTGTTCCCACGTTCCAATCATATACGCACAATAATGGTAGTCCTTGCATTCTTCATTAGCCCTAGCACATAAGAGTTTCAAAATAGGTTAATGGGTTGGATTTAGGTTAGAATCAAAATGGACCTGATCAAAATCTCTTCAACACGAATCAGATCTATTTAATAAATGGGTCAAAAAGTTTAACTCGAACATGGCTCGCTGGAAACTTAGATGACCTAAATTCGACATGAGAAACTATTTTGATTACATTTTTTATAACTCATTAACTATAAATTTTAGATTAATTAATTAAAGAAATAAGAAGATCATGCCAATAAGCATAAAATAAATCTGGTTTCTTTCAGGTTAAAGTTAGATTCTCAAGTCAACACGAACACGATTGTTTAATAAACGGGCTGGAATTCTTGATTTGAACATGTTATGTTTATTAAACCGGTCAACTTGAGCCTATTTTTTTTATTTTTATTTTGTTTGAATCAGTTTGTCAGGTTTGGTCATCCCCCCTAATAGTACATGAATGTTGCTCCTAACAATTACAACCTTTGGTTGTTGATCGCATTAGTCAACCTCTACAAATTATTCATGAAATATTATTATTTAAATCATGCTAGAGTTAATAGATTTATATTAAAAAATATGCCAAAAAAAAAATTTCAAGCATAATCGAATTGAAAAACCTAATAACATAAGTCCTCACTTTTCAAGGCTTCCTTACACTTGGTTTAATAACTATTATGATCAACTATTGACCTTTGCTGTAGTATGCAGAGAACTAAAAAAAAAAAAAAAACAAGACTATTTTGAATACCTGTCTAAAAGCTTTACCCATATCTCTGAAAAAATCGCATCCCCAGTCTACAAAAGGCTCCGCTGTCAGCAAGCCCATGCCTCGCGTGCGTAATTTACCACCTGTTTGCGTCGTTAAAATGAACTCGAAGCTCCCATTCGCCTCCTTCCACGAACTCCTCACGCAAACAGAACTCTCGATACTCCTGCTCCCACACATCTCCCGCAAAGCCTCAACTGCCTACAGCCTCTCATCCGACCGAACTCAAAACCCAGCTCCTCTCCCTTCTCCATCAGCAAGCCATCCGACGCCTCTTGTCCTTACTCGATGCTGAGCTTCGACGTCAAACTGAGAGCCCTCTGACCTTCCCATACCCGGACAGAACCCAGTCGCTCCCTTTATGATTTTCCGACATTCCCTCCTCCATCTCTGTGCCGCAAGACTCAACCAAACTAAGCCCTAGCCTTGCCCGATCGAGAGAGAGAGAGAGAGAGAGAGAGAGAGAGAGAGAGAGAGAGAGAGAGAGAGAGAGAGAGAGAGAGAGAGAGAGAGAGCTCTACTTACCTGAAGCCTCTGCTCCAACTCCAACGGCCAAACCTCTCTCATGATTCCTACTCCAGGCCGATCCATTTCTGCAAGTTGAGAGCACCAGTCTCCATCTCTCCCTATACCCGAGCCCCCGAGCTATATAGCCAAAGCCAAACACTTCCTCCAACCGCCTCTCTGCTCGATCTCCCTAGCCGAGAGCCCAACCCCTTGCCCGATCCATTTTGTCGTCTCTTCTACCTGAGCCACATACAGTGAGGTAGGGATTAGTTTAGTTTTAATGTTAATAATATTATTATAAATTATTATTATTATTATTATTAGATATAATAATGATGATAACATTAATAATAATAATAATGGTTATTACCATTATTATTATTATTATTATTATTATTATTATTATTATTATTATTATTATTATTATTATTATCTTTTGCACAAAAAAAGGGGAAAGGAAAGAGATATTTTTTGGTACATTTTTGGTATCAGCCGTCGTCATCCGTCTGGCTGCAAAGGCATAAAGTTCCTAACTTAAATACTTCTCTCGTGGCTTGCGATGAGTCCACAAACCCCCTATGCGCTCACGTAGCGTAGTAGGGAGGGAAACCGGCGCGGTGCTTGCGATGACCTAAAAATCCTCTTCAATGCTAGCGATGAGCAGGCAAACCCCCTATGCGCTCATATAGCGTAGTAAGGAGGAAAATCGGCATGGCGCTTGCGATGAGGGGGATGAAAAATAAGTACCTCTATATGCTAACGTAGTGTAGAGAGTGGAAAAAATTGTGTTATTTTAAATAAATAAATAAAAAAACCCTTAAATGCTCATGTAGTGGGAGGGGATAAAATAAAAAAATGCAACTACGGTGTCATTTGGCATCTACCTAAAGCGCTCATGTAGCATTGAGGGGAAGGTTGTCTCTTGGTTTTTCCCCCAAACGGGGGAGATGTCGGGAGGCTGCCAAAATTTCCACTGAAACCGAGGACTTGGAGAAATTTTAGATAGCTTGAACTTGCAATCTTTTGGATAACAGGGAACACATTTTGCACTTGAATGACTAATGAAGGCTTGAACCTAAGTAAAATAAAATTGAAATATTCTTGAACTTAAACCCATTTGGCTCAGGTGAACCATGGTTTGTATGATTTGGACAGTAGGGGACTTATTTGAGATCAAATGATCAATAATTTAAACTTAAACTTTAACTCAAATGAGCTTGGTGAAAGAAGTCTTAACTTGGACTTGAACTTATACTCTGAACTCAAGCTAAACACTGGTGGTTTGAGATTGCATATGGAATAAATGATAGCTGACTGAGCTATAATTTGAATATCAAATGAATGGCATGTAACTTTGCAAAGTAATAATATTAATCATACAAACAAGGACATAAATTGGGACTAAATTTGGTTGGAGCATCAAATGAGCTAAATGAGAACTTGAATTAAAACTTGATTACAAAACTTGGACATAAGCTTTGAACTTGATTCATACATTATGTGGACTTGATTGAACCAAACTAAGCAAAAGACATAATTTGGTGACAAGGACTTTACTTGGATTTGAACTTAACTTGAATATAACAAAAAATGAATATTCAATAAGGAGCTTGAATGTGAATGCTAATATTAATTAAAAATTTCAAGCCATTCAAATCCTATACAAGCAAGAAAATACTCATGTGTAAGAAATCCATAACTTGACAACGAAGTTAAGGTGATTTGTAAATAATCACATTAAACCTTTGTGAGTTATTGAGACTAGTTAATCTAGTGAGACACCAAAGTTGGGTATATCTCACTAACAAATGATGAAAGTGAAGTGACAAAAAATACAACTTGATTGCCAATGTTGATCCAAAGTTCCCTTCAATGAATATTATTGTGATGTTGATTACCAATGATACAATAAGATCCTTAAATTAACCATGAGCTAGATTCAAAATGTATGCTTGCAAAATAAATGGAGTTAATTGAAACGGAGGATACACGAGTAATGCAATCTATTCACAAGCAAAGGTTAATTGGAAGGTGCAATGATATGATCGCAATAAAAAAACATGAAACTTCATTGAGATATCAATGGGTCGTCACATTTATTGGAATAAAAATATTATGAAGCAAATTTATTACACAAGATTTGAATCATCTTTATACAACGATGGAAGATTTATAATGGTCAACATGGCTCGTCCACAATTAACAATCAATAGTTGTCATAGAGAATGTGGTGACCTAATTGTGGACAACAATAGTTAGCATACGATGAGTCTAATAATTTCCCAACACTCGACAATCAATTAGCTTGCAAGCAAAGGTTGACAAAGAGCAAGAAAAAGCAAATGATTCTTATTCACCACAAAGATTAAAGGAATTTTAGATGAATATATGAATATCAAGTTCAAAGTGACATGCAATCCTTCCACAATCAATGCTATTCGACATGCAAGCAAATCTACCAAGCCTCTTTTGAACACTAAAAGTCAATGCACGATGAATCATCTATGATTTTACATAAAGAGGGCAGTGATGCTCACACTGACATGCAATGAATATTGAAGGTTGGTATGTAGTGAATGTAGCAAATTGCTAGCCAACATTGAAGGATAAATCAATGGCTAACAAGTACACTGATCTTTTATAAGCCAAGGGTAGATGATATATAGTAGATGTAAATGTCTACTGGCTTTTATAGGGAACCCGCTATATGCTCAAAATATCATCTACAAACAAAATGTTAAGTGATTATATCAAATGTAAATACCTACTAGCTACTGAAAGAGACCCATGCCACACTCAACATGTCATTTGTAATTAGAAGGATCTGATATACAGTGGAGATGACAAATAGTTGTTAGTTTAATGTAGTGGCCACCAATTTGAAAGCACAATGCATCAGCAAGGGCACAATCATCCAAGGTTGAAATGGTTGATTCTTTATTTAATCCAACAACAGAAGATGATAATAATGGCACAATCAAGGAGTTGCTCACTAGTTCCTATATGAGTTCTAGAAAGAGAAAGCCAGATCAAATCATTATGGAGTAAGTTAACCTCAGTTCAACCAAGTTCTAAACATTGAATTGGATAAGATTATTGAGGCTTGCAAGTTTCTTGATGAACAATGGTCGTGCATCCAACATACCTCCTAAGAACAAAATATTGAAATACTACGACAAATGCAAACTTCTACGAGCTATCGTAGAAGAGTCATCAAAAGTCCAAATGCCCTTGCACGTGCACCGTAGTTTATATACACATAGGTACACAAAGGGGTAATTATAATTATAAAACCCGCATGGGCCCCGACGAGCATGTTATTGGTACATACGTGATGTCTAAGGATCCTGCGCGTGTAAATAAGTGAATTCAAGTTCGAACCTGATCCTTCTATATGTATCAATATGAGTCGATAGGGTTCGAACCATCAAATAAATATACGGTTATGGAGACATGTATATTTATCTTAATACATTTATATTAGCCCTTCAAGGCCGATAACAATGATAATTCACTAATAAAGTCATAAAGCTTATGAAACTCGATCCTCCTAAGTAGGAGTTGATAGGGTTGAATTATAAAATACTCCCAAACACCCACATGGGCCCTGACGAGCGTGTTATTAGTATACACATGATGTCTAGAGATACTGCGTAGGTCAACAAGTGAACTTTGATTCGAACCCAATCCTCCTATGTGGATCAATAGGAGTCAATAGGGTTTGAACCATCAAATAAATACATGATTATGGCGACTGCTATATTTGTTTTAACACATTCAAATTAGGCCTTTAAGGCCTATAATAATATGAATTCACTAATAAAGGTCCTAAAGCCTAAGAAACCTGATCCCCTATCAGAAAATTGATAGGTTCGATAAGGTTTAATCAAATGAAAATGACCTCTCTCACCCCGATGATGGTCGTATTAAATACAGAGCTCAATCGGAGGGGTTAATTCCAAATAATTCAAAATGCCACTCAAATACCTAAAATTAAATTTCCCACAAAACCAAAAATATCCAAAACCCAAAAATCTCAAAATTACTTTAAATTAAAATTCAATCATTCAAATACTTAAAGCAAAATACATCCACCCTCTACAACAGTTTGCCGAGGTGGATAAATTAAATTTACTTCAGTTCATAAAGAGCTAATTCCTAGTCAAAAATATCACTAAGATTCATTCTCAAATAATCTTCTACAAATAACGATGTGGTACGTATCCTCTAACCAGCGGTTTGCCCACCAAATGGCACCGCATGATAAACGATTATGACCCGTTGCTCTCTGAATCGAGTGATTTTGCAACCAAATGGCACCATGAAATATCGGTTATGGACAAAGCTAATATGCTCCTTATTGGTATAAAATCCTTGAGATATGAATTAATAGGATATAATCGATAGGGCACAAAGCCCTCTATTAGCTAAGGTGGAGTCAAATTTGTCCCTTTAGATAAATATTCACCTCAGGTCTATAAGGTACCCTTAGACGAAGTAACCCATGGCTGTCTACAAGGATCTTTCTGTCAGGTTAGGTCGACTACCTCCTCTAACTAAGTAGACCATGGACCAAGATGGCCCGGGATAACGGAACCATGGATCTTGTTCGGGTCCATCATCCATTCCCACACCATCCGCTTTAAGTGCAAGATGGTGCAATTTTAATTTTAAGTATCAAACTTCCCAATTGTCTCAATCAAAATTTCCAAACATCTAAACCTTTCAAATACCTAAATCCATGCTGCTACTATTTTCCATATAACATGTATTTACAATGTATCTAATTGATGACTGGCCTTAATCGAAAGTTCTCTCTCGTAATCGGGAGAGGTAATTAACTATAGGGGATTACGGCTATAGGAAACCAAAACTCATATCATAAAGTCCTTGTATAATGAGGGGGAAATCTCTGGGTATTGTCTTATCTACAAACCCTTCTGCCTTCCAAAATTTACCCCAGAACTTAATTCTGTTAAAACTCCCTCGCCAAAGAAAGCAAACAAGCTGGTGGAGGACGGGGTTGAATTTTTGGAGCCCATAAATTTCTGGCGACTCTGCTGGGTAATAGTTTCTCTTTCCATCTTTGACTAGTTATCTCAGTGCTATAGTAGTAGCCATATCAACTCATACTCAAAATTTTAAGTCTTTCAAAGTGATCATTTAACGAATCAAAATTTTGAATATTCTAAAATAATTATTCTCCAAATTTATATGATATTTAGTAGGATTTTTGAATTTATATTGTTCTAAATACTTGCTAATGTTTATTTATTTTATTCCTTATTTTGTGATAGTCTCTGCACTTTGAAAGTGTGTGGTGATGTATATGATTATGATTACTAACCCTTACCTTTCATTCATGTAGATAGATCTACAGAATACTCCAATGACCGTCCAGCTAGGACGAAGAGCTAGGATTCAGTTGGCAAATACTGTTATTATAACTACGAATGATGGAGCTACCATCTAGTTTGGTAGTCTCAATTTCCTTGCAGTTGTTGCAAGAACTGCCAGAGCTCCTACCCATCGCGCGCATTTGCCAGTGCAGTGACCCACTACTAAAGTTACTACACATTGGACGCATCTGCCAGCATCACGGGCTACTAATGCTATTGAAAATCCTCCCAAGAGGGATTCTATGTTTGAAAGGTTGTCTCAACCTGAAGCCCCGACTACTAAAAGGGTCGTAGTCGGAGGAAGAATATCAGTGGTGACTGCCAACACCATTACCCTGCCGATTGGGTTATCTACACTCAGGAAGAATGATGTTGAGGCTTCCTCATAAGAAGGAAGGCTTATAAGAAGACAAAGGAGAAAGAAGAATGTTGAACTTCGAGCTCTGCAATAATTCTCAATCCATCCCTCCAACCTGCCGGCTAAAGAGCCTGAAGTTACCATTCCAACCCATAATAGATTTGTAAATCTAAAATGGGTTAAGAGAAACAGCTCTACTTGGAAGCTAAAGAAATCCTTTTGGGGTCAATGGACTGAAGTCCCAATCCCTCTAAGGAATAAGGAGCCCGAAAATCTCTCGGCCTAGGTTTATGTCTTGAAGACTGTAAAAGAGAGGGGACTGAAGAAAAGAAGATACCAATAACCACTGATGGTCGAAATAAGGAGAACTCTGCCAAAAGAATGCTTATCTGCTATGGTGGAGAGAAAAGAAAGAAATGTCTCATGCGGTGGGCATCGGGTGTGACACCTGAACCTCGAGTTCAGGGATCTGCCGCCGAAAGCTCCCAGCAGAAAGGAAAAGAAATATGAAGGCCAAAACCTCATAGAGAAGAAGAAGAAAGAATTGATTATGGCGTGACATTCGGTGAGGTTTCTCGGAGATCCGCCCCCATCTACAAAGAGCGTCAGAAATGGGTCCCAAAAAGGATCCACAATGACATCCCTCCCGATGGTTGACACCTTGGAGAATCCTCCAGGGGATCTTGTCGCTCTCCATCCCCTCGAAAGAAAGAGACCAACTTTGACCATTGTCTACTAGTCGACGAAATCTCATTTCCTAACTAAGAACTAGAGATCCTGAGGCATCGCTGCTTGGAGATCTAAGTACCAGAAGAAAATATAGAAGAAGAACAAAATATATAAAGAGAAGAATATATCAAAGGGGAAGACAATATCGAAGAATATATGGAAGAGAATTTAGAAGAAGAAATGGAAGATATAAATAACACCTTGGACATGGAAGTGGTTTATATGGTGAGGCACACTAATGCTAATGATGAGGCCTACTATGATGACGGTGAAGGCGATGACCATTGGCAACCACCGCCTAGGCAAGCACTTCGACATCTCCATGAAGTTAGGTCCACCACTAGAGGAGATGGTCATTCCCAAGGAGAAGATGAAGTGGAGGAAGTAGAGGGGAATCCCCTTGATGATGAAAATGTCACACTCGCCAATATGAGGAAGATGAGGCGACAAATGAGATCTAAAGATAGGAAAATCTCTTAGTTGAATGAGAAGATGACTAAGATGATGGATCAGATGGGGGCAATGATGTAGATGATGCAAAGAACTAATGCTATTGGTGCTAATCCCAATCCTCATCCAGATCCTCCAAAATTCTAAGTGCCACAAGTATCAGGAGTAAGGGGAGCTCCTGAAGGTGGTTATGAAGTTCATAATATCGTTCGACAGCTCACCCCACAAAATGTTGCAAGTATCTCTGAACTTGTGACTGCTGCACAGTTGGAGGGAATCATTACTGAGAAGATTAAGGCTATCATAACCATTGATCAAGCGGAGAAACTAGTGCTCAAGGGTCATCTGTACCCTGCTGAATATGGCCAAGTGTCATATCCAAAAGGATAATTTGTACCAAAGTTTAATACTTTCAATGGTACTAATACCCCGACAGCACTTAGCTTAATTTAAGGTAACTTATGGAAATATAGGGGTAAACAATGCCCTACTCTTTCGATAGTTCGTTAGTAGTTTAACAGCAACTATTTTTGAATGGTATGCTGAACTTCCAAATGATTATGTAAAAACATTTATAGAGTTAGAATCTTTATTCGTTAAGAGGTTTGCTAGTGCAACCGAGAAGATCACCATCGCTGATCTCGCTCTGAATAAGAGGTAAAGGAAAGAGTTAGTGATAAAATACATAACTCACTGGAGTAACCTAAGTATGAGGTGTGAACAACAACTTGAAGAAGAGCATGCCGTATAATTGTTAATGAACAATATTGATGACAAGGTTAACAATTACACGGCATGCTCTTCTTCACCCCTTCCTATACATGGCTACAATCAACACATTTTAAGACTTGTTGGACAGGGCAGCCAAGTTTGAGAAGCTAAACTTATTAAGATCAGATAATCACTCTGATAAGCCCAAGAAGGCTAAGGCCCTAGGTGCTAGAAGGGGTGAAGACGACTCTATATTTTCTCTAGAGCTGATAGAGAAAAGTAGATGATTTATAATAAAGATAAGGGCAAGCAACCAATATAGTATAAAGAAATGCCCAAGCAGGCCTATAACCTAACCCCCCCAACCAAAGCTTATACTAGGGGAAAATGATAAGCCACAAACATTCTAAGGTAGAGGAGAATGCCCGAGATAGGCAATATAAATTTTTGATAGAATGTTCCAATCCCTCAAAGATAAAATAAATAAAGAATATTCATTTAAGAGGGAGAGTGTCGTCAAGCTATTATGATAAGCATTGAAATATGGTTTAGAACTACCTGAATGCAAGAGTCTCGAGAAGTTGAAGTACACTAGTGACCCAAATTATTGCCCATACCGTCGGGTAGTCAGCCATCCTATCGAAGACTGTTACATTTTCAAAGATTAGTTGGAAAGAAAATATCGAAAGGGAGAGCTCACAATATCAGACAATGTGTTGATTCATCTTAGGAAAGAATTAACTCAGGTAGTTACGACTTCCTTTGTACCCCCGATTGAAGAAAGAAGAAGTGAAAAGAAACTAATTCAAGAAGAACAGTGGGAGATTACAATTTCTAAAAAAACTATAAAAATATTGAAGCATCTTGAAGGAGTTTTGGGTGTAAAGTGGAAGTCTTCTACGGAGCCATTGCTAAATTTGAAAGCTCTACCTATGATACAAGCATCTACTTATAAGCAACTCCCCAAACAAGTTGGTTCTTCAAAGGCTTGAAAGATGAAATCTTTCGAAAGAAAGATCAAACTAAAGAAGTCCAAGGAAAAAAAAGATATCAATCCAAAGAGTTATTGACAGTTTGGATGAATATTACCAGACTGTGAGGCGACCTATTAAGCTTGCTAACTTTATGTCAGGGCTTAAAATAGATGAAGCTGAAGAAGGTGATGAGGAACCTTCCTATAGAGGTATGTCAGATCATCTCGGTGGCACCAAGTACATTGACAAAATAAGGATACGCTGAGGAAGTTACTTCTAAATCTTGTCTGATGGTGATATCAATGGACTATAGCTCAGAAGAGGACTTGTATTTTCCAAAGGAAGATGTGTCGGACCCTGACATAGCATCGTAGATGAGATATATAAACCTGGGTGGTGATTCTAAATCAACAGATGAATCCTTAGATGCAATAATGACTGGCTCTGAAGAAAGCATCCCATTAAACAAGTTTAAGCCAGAGGAAGTCGATCAAGTGCAACTAAGGAGTGATAAGATATTGCCTCCTCCATAGAAGAAAGGGATCTCAAATAAAGATAAGGGGAAGGAGATATTTATAAATGAAGATATCATCCTCGAAGACTCCAAGAAGAAAGATAATTAATTCGGCCAAGGGGGTAGATTACAATGTCTTATCCCATCTGAGGAAAATTTCTGCGCAACTTAGTATATATGATGCTCTTATAATGTCCAAGGAACTTTGAGAGACTTTAATTCAAGCTCTTAAAGACCCCAAAAGGTATGAAGCATATTTTGCTAAGTGTAATATGATTGAAGTCTTTCAAGCACGAAATAAGCCATTCATCACTTTCACTAAAGAAGATATGATGCTTAGGACTGCAGACCATAACAGTCCTCTATATGTTATTGTAGAGAGCGATGGGATGATAATTAGTCGAATACTGATCGATCCAGGGTCATCTATAAATCTAATGAGCTTGAAATCACTAAGATCAATATGCCTTGATATAGAGCACCTTGGATCAAATAAGTTAATGGTACATGGCTTTAATAAGAAGGGGCAGAAGACCCTAGGATCATTTACACATTCTCTCACATTTGGAGAACTTCATGCATATGCCAAATTTTATGTGATTGATGCAAATATCATATTTAGGGTACTTCTTAGTCGCCATGGCTGCACGAGTACGGCATCATCCCATCAACACTACACCAATACATGAAGTACCTCAGGGAAGAAGAGAAATTCAGAATTTATGGTGACATCCAACCCTTTGTAGTTCATGAAGTGAAGATATATGAAGATGCAAAGTACTTCATTCGAAAGACGCTGAAACCATCGAGCTCTCTTGAGGCCCAAGCATCGAACCCAGAAACTCCAAAGCATCCTAAACATGAAAATAAAAAGAAGCAGGTGGGGAGAAAGAAGGCAACGCCGACTCTCCCCAAGACACTTTTCCTTTCTAAAGAAAGAATATATGTACCTCACTTAGGAAGTGACATAGATGAAAGTGATGCTACCTCTATAAAAACCAAAAAGATATGCCAGTCAATGACCAAATGGAATTAGGGGGTTGAATTTTCAAATGGTGATTATGACTACGACTCTATCTATATAAATACTGTGAAGGATGTATTCTCTAGAAGAATAGACAGCCTATCAATCTTAGATAACATACTCGTAGTCACATGTGTTCCATTGCAGCACTTCAAATAAGTCATTCTTCGAGAGGTACATAATGTTGAAGAGCTTGTGACATTCTATATACCTCCCCCAAAAGAAAAGGGTGGACCAGCTAGTCTATTTTATTCAATTAGAAAACTCAAGGAAGAATTAAATCGTAACTAGTTCCGTACACTAATTGATTCCGGGGAATTAGTATCTATGAGATTTCCCTAGTACAATATAAAAATATTCAAAGAATATTATGAAAGCGAGGTAAAACTTGTTACTCCAAATAATGAGTTCGTTTATGCTTGAGCCTCTAGTATCGAAGGAATCCTCACTTATTAAAGAAAAAGGATATTTTTGCAAAAAAGGGTCTAGGATTTATCATACCAAAGCACCCCCAAAAGGAGATTTGCCGAGCAATCACATGAGGGGAAATTAAATCTGATGATGATGGTGATGAAGAGGCGTACAAAGTTGATAATTATGATGATCAACCCATAAAGGCCAAATCTGCACCAGAAGAACTTGAAGATGGTGGACAAGCAGCCACTATGAATGAGTTAAAAGAAGTTAACTTGGGAACTGAGGAGGATCCTCACCCAACATTCAGTAGCTCCCTTCTAACAGAAGAGCGAGTGGAAGAATAAAAGAGCTCCTTTGTGAATTCAGGGATTGCTTTTTCTGGACAAATGCTGAGATGCCTGGCTTATCCCCTGATGTAGCAGTTCACAAGTTAGCTATCAAGCATGATGTGACACCCATCAAGCAAGCACCAAGGAGAATGAGATTAAAGATTGAAGAATATGTGATTGCAGAAATAAAGAAGCTCAAAGAAGCGGACTTCATCCGAGAAGAAAAATATGCTGATTGGATTGCCAATATCATTCCAATGAAGAAGAATAATGGTCATATTCGTATTTATATCAATTTTTGGGACCTCAACAAGGCATATAAAAAAGATAACTTTTAGCTCCCCATATCCAAGCTCCTAGTGGATAACACGTCCAACTATGATGTGTTCTTATTTATGGATGGATCGTCGAGTTATAATCAAATCAAAATGGCTCATAAAGATAAAAAGCATACATCATTAATAACACCTATAGGCATATTCTGCTATACGGTCATGTCCTTTGGCCTGAAGAATGTTGGTGCCACATATCAGCGAGCGATGACCCATATATTTGATGATTTATTCCATCAAAAAGGTCGAATACTACATAGATAACTTGGTCATTAAGAGTATGGACCGTAAGGATCACTTAAATGATTGAAGGATTGTGTTAGAGAGGATTAGAAAATATGATCTAAAGATGAATCCCCTCAAGTGTGCTTTCGGAGTTTCTCTTGGAAAATTCTTGGGGTACGTCGTTCGCCATCGAGGGATAGAATTTGACCCCAAAAATATCAAGGCGATTATGGAGATGCCACCACTAAGAAACCTGCGATAGCTCTGCTCATTGCAAGGGCAACTGGATTTCATTTGATGATTTATATCGAATCTATCGGGTAAGTGCCAATTACTTTTTAAGTTGATGAAAAAAGATGTCCGTTTTAAATGGGATGCAAAGTGTCCAGAAGCATTTGACAACATCAAAATATACTTGTTTAAACCGCCTATTCTTGTAGCACCAATTTCGGGGAAGCCTCTTATATTATATACAACAGCTCTAGAAGAGTCCCTCAGAGTATTATTAGCCCAACATAATGAATAAGGTAAGGAGAATGCACTCTACTACATTAGTTAGAGTTTGATTGGAGCAGAGATCCTCTATTCTCCAATTGAGAAGCATTGTCTGGCATTGTTTTTTGCAGTTCAGAAACTCCGCCACTATATGTTATCTCATAGAATCATCCTGATATCAAAGATCGATCCGTTGAAGTTCTTGATGATAAGACTAGTATTGACAGGTTGCCTAGCTAGGAGGGCAATATTATTACTATAGTTTGATATCATATATATTCCACAAAAGGCAATGAAAGGGCAAGCCTTGATAGATTTTCTCGCCACGCATCCTATCCTGACAGACTCCCCGCTTAATGATGATCTTTTTGATGAACAAATCATGCATGACGAGGAGAACAAAAAGCTACCATTCTGAGAGATGTACTTCGATGGGGCATCATCTATTAAATATGCTCAACCTCCAAATATTATAAGAGCCCGAGCCGGCATCGATCTTATTCTCATACTACCTGAAGGAGGCATAATGAGATTTTTATTCAATTTGACTAAGCGTTAGACCAACAATGAAGACGAATATGAATCTTTAATAGTAGGGTTAGAGATTGCACTCAATATCAAAATTCAAAATTTTTAAATCTTCTACGACTCTCAACTTGTAATAAATCAAGTCTTGGGTATTTATAAGATTTGCAAGGTTGAGTTGGCTCATTATCACCGATGGACCCTTGAGCTCCTAAAATAGGTGCCAAATGTTAAAATAGTTCAGATTTTATGATGACATAATACCAAAGCAGATTGTTTGACGAAATTGGCCAAGGAAATGGTGAATACCAATGAGGAGATGCCTATATATATCAGAGTTTACAATCGTCAGGTGTTGGATCCCACTATATTACAATTCTCGAAGGTAGAGGGAATCTCAAATTCAAGCCAACAGGGTGAAACCTCACTTGACTCTTAACCTCTCCATCAAATTATCATAAAAAATTATCCAGAAGGATATCATGTAGCCAAGAGACGTAAAGCTAGTCAAGCTTCAGAATCGTGGTGGTATTGCTTGGACATTGAAGAGTGAGGTGATTGGAGTCAGCCCTTCATCAATTATTTTAAATAAAATAAACTTCTAATGGATAAATCTCTAGCCGCATAAATCTAAAAAAGGGTGTTACGATATGCGTTCCTTAATGATACACTGTATCGTCGGGCTTTTGATCAAATGTGGCTTAGATGCCTAGGGACCAAGGAAGCTGATAAAGTGGTAATAGAAGTCCACGAAGGACTTTATGGTATACATCAGTCAGGTCCCAACATTGCTGTTAAAATTAAAAGAATGAGTTACTATTGGCCGACCATTATCAGAGGTTGTATTGACCATGCAAAGATATGCCACGAGTGTCAGATCCAAAGTGATGTTATTCATCAACCTCCAAATCCACTGCACCTAATAGTAGCATCCTAGCCATTTGAATGTTGGGGCACATATATAATTGGACCAATAGATCTGCCATCATCAGTGGGACATCGCTTCATTCTAGCATCAATATACTACTTCTCGAAGTAGGCAGAAGATCAATTTCTTTACTCATAATATTGTCTATAGATTTGGTGTGCCATGCCACATAATCTCGGTTAATGTCACATTATTCAAAAGTATAAAAATCTATAAATTCATTGATTGGCATAAAATTGATTGGCGGTATTCATCCATATATAATCCAAGGGCAAATGGCTTGGTAGAGGCTTTCAATAAGATACTAGTGAAATTGTTGAAGAAGATCCTCACTAAGAACAAAAGACAGTGGCATACGAAGATGGAAGAAATGCTATTGGCATACCATATAATGTACAAGATTCCAACCACTCCTTATTCATTGGTGTTTGATGTTCAAGCCGTATTACCATTGGAGATTGAACTACCGTTACTCAGAGTAGCAATCCAGAATAATTTTACTCAAGAGCAAAATGCTCGCTTGAGAATGGAGGAGCTTAATGCACTCAATAAAGTTTGATTACAAGCTCAACAAAACCTGGAAATTTATCGAGGAAGAATGGAAAAATCCTTTGATCGTGTGGTGAACCCTCGGGCATTTCGAGATCGAAAATTGGTTCTGGTGTTTAGAAGACTAATTATCCCATACAGAAAAATTGGTGGCAAGTTTGTATCAAATTGGGAGGGCCCCTTTGTTATTAAGAAGGTGTTTCAAGGAGGAGCTTATCAACTTATCGATATGGACGACTATAGGCCTATGCCACCGATCAACGGTCGATATTTAAAGAAGTACTATGCATAAAAATACCTAAGAAAATGTTATGTTCGATGTGTTATATATTTCGTATATATTTGTTATTACATATGTATTTTATATTTTGAAATTCTCTTATATAGCGAGAATGCATTTCAAAATCCCCCAAGTCTTGAAATATAAAGCCAATCCAAATTTTCTGCGAGATAGGGAGCATTTTAAATATTTATTTGGGTTGACATCGTGTTATGCGTCGAGATCCCAAAATAGATATTTAAAATCTCATAATTCTAAATTTATTCTCTTCTGAAATGACCCTATGAGACAGGGGGCATTTTAAATATTTATTCGGGTTGACATCGCGTTGTATGTCGATAGCCCTAAAAAAATATTTAAATTTATCAATTCAAATATTCTTTTTATGTTGAAGAAAAT
Source organism: Dendrobium officinale (assembly GCA_019514585.1). Taxonomy (NCBI): domain Eukaryota; kingdom Viridiplantae; phylum Streptophyta; class Magnoliopsida; order Asparagales; family Orchidaceae; genus Dendrobium; species Dendrobium officinale. The sequence continues at coordinate 18,429,074 of CM033700.1, read as the reverse complement.
AATAAATTATTTTCAAAGTATATGCAGGTGATCTTTTAAAATTTTAAGACATTATCTTCTCCAATGTATAAAGATTCAAAAGTAAAGAAAGAGACTTTTATAGCCATACACTTCTACAAATTGAGCCAAAGAAGCTTGAAGCCTTTCGACAGCCTGAAGCTTAAGATTCGAATGGGTGTAAGAGGTCGGATCCAATAAGTCCAAATATTGTTGGATCCCTAGAAGCTCCGTCTACTAAACAAGCTAAAAGAAAAGCCGTAGTAGCGGAACCCCCACTTCGTCAACCCGTTAGTAGGGATTGTAGGAAGAATAAAGACCAATTTGATTTGATAAGTTCAAGTGATTGTAGTCCACCGAATTCTCCTAATTGACCGAAGAATCAAAGTTCTAGCGGAAGGAGAAGTCACAAAAAACTAATGAATGCTCGTAGGCTCTAAATCTTCGACCATAAAGGATAACTCCAATTCTACCAACTTCAGTAAAATCAGCATTGTGAAGCATATTTCCCGTAGCTCAAGTTTGAAGCCTGAATGGGTGTAAGAGGTCGGATCCAACAAGACAAAATATGGTCGAATTGCTGGCAGCTCTATCTATTCAACACGCCATAAGAAAGGCCGTAGTAGAGGAACCCTCATTTTAACAACCCGAGGATGAAGAGCTATCAAATCTTAAGCTCGCCTGATCTGATGAACTCAAGTGACTCAGATTAAAGTCTCTTGAAGTGATTAAAGATCAAGATACTATCCATATTTGGTATTATCAACTAAATCCAAAACCTGCAAATGTTTCAACAAATCTGCAAAGCACAAAGTGAGGTTTGAAGGAATTCTTCTTCAACAAGTCTGCTAAAACACAAAGCAAAGGACCGAAGAAAATTATCCCAAAGTTTACACAAAGCCTAAGGCTGAACTAAGATGATTTTGTCATCAATAAGTCCTCTTTGCACAAAGCTCTAGACCAATGACTTTTTGTCACTGACCTAGTATTAAGCTAAAGTGTTTAGGTCATCGGCATCTACCCCTTCATTAAGCCTGCCAAAGCTAGAAGCAAAGGGCGGAAGGAATGCAAATCTTCTGACAAGTCACCAAAGACAAATCAAAAAATCCTTTACCAAGCTTGCCACTCAAAGCACATGTCAAAAGAAATCAAAATCTCAGGAGCTAAGTTAAAGCTATAAAAAAAAAGTTTGCTAGATGATATCTACGAGTGTCCTCAAAGATTGGGGGCATTTTAAATATTTATTTGGGCATTTTAAATATTTATTTGAGTCGACATCATGCTACATGTTGAGATCCCCAAATAAATATTTAAAATTTTATGCCAAAATGCAGCTCAAGGAGGGTAGAATGAAAGGTCCTCCATAAATTGAGCATGCTATCAACAAAAAGTGATTGTATAAAAGAACTATCACATCCCTACTTGATAGTGGCAAAGAAGAATGTCAAGCATATACAAAAAAAAGTTAGAAACAAAGGAGATAGTGGTGCTAAAGTAGAGCAAGAGGTGATAATGTTATTACTATCATCAATCTACAAAGTGACACTCTAAGGACCTAAGTACGAAAGTGCTCTATCAATATCATATGGATCTCTACTTGACCAAGAGCAAATATATCAACTATACTGAAGATTACAAGTACATTTAATAGACCTACGAATGCACAGAGATAAACTTTTGGGGATCCACAAAATAAAATTTTTAGTGTGACATCCAAGCAAACTTTTAGAGACCCACTATATGGAATCCCTAGTGTGACATCTAGAACAAATATTTAGAGATCCATAGGGTCAATTAACATATAATAAATGTGGTTCACTTTAGACATGTACCACATTTGTTGGGGAGCATTTGTTGACCTTTACTGTAATATACAGAGAACAAAAAAAAAGCCGTAAAATGATTACCTATCTAAAAGCTTTACCAATATCTCTGCCAAAATTGCATCCACAGTCTACAAACGACGCTGCTGTCAGTAAGCCTATGCCTCACATGTGTAATTTACCGCCGATTTGCATCGTTAAAATAAACCTAAAGCTCCCATTCGTCTCCTTCCATGAACTCCTCACACAAATAGAACTCTTGATACCCCTTCTCCCACACATCTCATGCAAAGCCTCTGTTACCTACAGCCTCTCATCCGACTGAACTAAAAACCCAGCTCCTCTCCCTTCTCCATCAGCAAGCCATCCGAAGCCTCTTGACCTTACTTGACACTGAGCTTCAACATCAAACTAAGAGCCCTCTGACCTTCCCACACCCGAAAAAAACCTAGTCGCTTCTTTTGTGATTTTTCGACATTCCCTTCCCCATCTCTATGCCACAAGACTCAACCAAACTAAGTCCTAGCCTTGCCCGATCCAGAGAGAGAGAGAGAGAGAGAGAGAGAGAGAGAGAGAGAGAGAGAGAGAGAAAGAGAGAGAGAGAGAGAAAGAGTGAGAGGGAGCTCTACTTAACTGAAGCCTCTGCTCTAACTCCAACGGCCAAACCTCTCTCACGATCCCATGCTCCAAGCCGATCCATCTCTGCAAGTTGAGAGCACCACTCTCCATCTCTCCCTATACCCGAACCTATACCCGTGCCCCCAACCTGTATAGCCAAAGCCAAACTATTCCTCCATCCGCCTCTCTGCTCGATCTCCCTAGCCGAGAGCCCAACCCCTTGCCTGATCCCTCTTGTCGTCTCCTCTACCCGAGTCGCATATAGTGAGGCAGGGATTAATTTAGTTTTAATGTTAATAATATTATTATAGATTATTATTATTATTATTATTATTACTATTATTAAATATAATAATCATGATAACATTAATAAAAATAATAATAATGGTTATTACCATTATTATTATTATTATTATTACTATTATTATTATTATTATTATTATCTTTTGCATAAAAAAAGGGAAAGTAAAGAGATATTTTTGGATAAATTTTTTGTCTCGATCATCATCATTCATCTGGTTGCAAAGGTATACAGATCCTAACTTAAATCCTTCTCTCGTAGCTTATGACGAGCTAGCAAACCCCATACGCGCTCATGTAGCGTAGTAGGGAGGGAAACCGGCGCGGTGCTTGTGACAACCTAAAAATCATCTTCAATGCTAGTGACGAGCCAACAAACCCCCTACGTGCTAACGTAGCGTAGTAGGGGGGAAACTAACGTGATGCTTGCGATGAGGGGGACGAAAAATAAGTACCTCCAAATAGTCACATAATGTAGAGGGGGGAAATAAACTAAGCTATTTTAAATAAATAAATAAATATAACCCTTAAAGGCTCATGTAGTGGGCAGGGATAAAATAAAAAAAATGCAACTGCGGTGTCATTTGACACCTACCTGAAGCGCTCATGTAGTGTCAAGGAGAAGGTTACCTCTTGGTTTTTCCCCCAAATGGGGGAGATGTCGGGAGGCTGCCAAAATTTCCATTGAATCTGATGACTTGGACAATTTTTTGATAGCTTGAACATGCAATCTTTTGGACAGCAGGGAACACATTTTGACACTCAAATGACTAATGAAGGCTTGAACCTAAGTAAAATAAAATTGAAATGAACTTGAACTTAAACCCATCTGGCTCAGGTGAACCATGGTTTGTATGATTTGTGCAGCAGGGGAATTATTTAAGATCAAATGATCAATAATTTAAACTTAAACTTGAACTCAAATGAGCTTGGTCCAAGAAGTCTTAACTTGGACTTGAACTTAAACTCTAGACTCGAGCTAAATCCTGGTGGTTTGAGCTTGCATATGGAATAAATGATAGCAAACTGAGCTATAATTTGAATATCAAATGAATGGTATGTAACTTCGCAAAGTAACAATATTAAACATACAAGCAAGTACATTAATTGGGATTAAATTTGGTTGGAACATCAAATGAGCTAAATGAGAACTTGAATTAAAACTTGACTGCAAAACTCGGACATAAGCTTTGAACTTGATTCATACATTATGTGGACTTGATTGAACTCAAACTAAGCAAAGGACATAAATTTTGTGACAAGGACTTTACTTGGATTTGAACTTTACTTGAATATAACAAAAAAATGAATATTAAATAAGGAGCTTGAATGCAAATGCTAATATTAATTAAATGTTTGAAGCCATTCAAATTCCATACAAGCGAACAAATACTCATGTGTAAGAAATCCTTAACTTGACAATGAAGTTAAGGTGATTTATAAATAATCACATCAAACCTTTGTGAGTTATTGAGACTACTGAATCTAGTGAGACGCCAAAGTTGGGTATATCTCACCTACGAATGATGAAAGTGAAGTGACAGAAAATACAACTTGATTGCCAATGTTGATCCAAAGTTTCCTTCAATGAATATTATTGTGATGTCGATCGCCAGTGATACTATAAGATCCTTTTGGTTCCTTTTGCTTCGAGCGCCCTTTCCAAAAAGTTTTTCTCTCCTTAAAAGAGAAGAAGAATGCAATCTATTCACAAGTGAAGGTTAATTGGAAGGTGCAAAGATATGATCGTAATAAAAAAACACGAAACTTCAATGAGATATTAATTGGTTGTCACATTGATTGGAATAAAATTATTATCAAGCAAATTTACTACACAAGATTTGAATCATCTTAACACAACGATGGAAGATTTATAATGGTCAACACGACTCGTCCACAATTAACAATCAATAGTGGTCATAAAGAATATGGTGACCTACTTGTGGACAATAATAGTTATCATACAATGAGTGTAATAATTTCCCAACACTCGACACTCAATTAGCTTGCAAGCAGAGGTTGACAAAGAGCAAGAAAGAGTGAATGACTCTTAAGCACCACAAAGATAAAAAGAATTGTAGATGAATATACGAATATCATGTTCAAAATGACATGCAATCCTTCCACATTCAATGCTATTTGGCATGCAAGCAAATCTACCAAGCCTCTTTTGAACACTGAAAGTCAATGCACGATGAATCATCTATGATTTTACATAAAGAGGACAGTGAGGCTCACACTGACATGCAATGAATATTGAAGATCGGTGTGTAGTGAATGTAGAAAATTGCAAGCCAACATTGAAGGATAAATCAATGGCCAACAAGTACACTGATCTTTTACAAGCCAAGGGTAGATGATATATAGTAGATGTAAATGTCTATGGGCCCTTGCAGGGAACCCGCTATATGCTCAAAATATCATCTGCAAATAAAATGCTAAGTGATTATATCAAATGTAAATACCTACGAGCTACTGAATGAGACCCATGCTACACTCAACATGTCAGTTGTAACCAGAAGGATATGATATACATTGGAGACGACAAACAGTTATTAGTTCAATGCAGTGGCCACCAGTTTCGAAGCACAAGGAATCAACAAGGGCACAATCATCCAAGTTTGAAATGATTGATTCTTTATTTAAGCCAAGAATAGAAGATAATAATAATTGCATAATCAAGGAGTTGCTCACTAATTCCTATATAAGTTCTGAAATGATTGATTCTTTATTCAAATCATTATGGAGTAAGTGAACCTCAGTTCAACCAGGTCCTAAACATTGAATTGGATAAGATTATTGAGGCTTGCAAGTTCCTTTATGAATAATGGTCGTGCATCCAACATACCTCCTACGAATAAAATATTAAAATACTATGACAATTGTAAACTTCTACAAGCTATCGTAGAAGACTCATTAAATGTCCAAATGCCCCTGCATGTGCACTGTAATTTATATACACATAGGTATACAAAGGGGTAAATATAATTTTAAAACCCGTATGGGTCCCGACAATCGTGTTATTGGTACACACGTGACATCTAGGGATGCTGCGCGGGTCAATAAGTGAATTCAAGTTTGAACCCGATCATTCTATACGGATCAATATAAGTCGATAGGTTCGAACCACCAAACAAATATATGGTTACAGAGACCGATATATTTTTCTTAATATACTCATATTAGGCCATCAAGGCTTATAACAATGAGAATTCACTAACAAATGCATAAAGCCTATGAAACTCGATCCAAGTAGGAATTGACAAGGTTTAATTATAAAATGCTCCTAAACACCCGTATGGACCCTAGAGAGCATGTTATTGGTATACACGTGATGTTTAGGGATGCCACACGGGTCAGCAAGTGAATTTAGATTCTAACCCGATCCTCTTATGTGGATCAATAGGAGTCGACAGGGTTCAAACCATCAAATAAATACATGATTGTGGCGACCAATATATTTATTTTAATATATTCATTTATGCCTTCTAGGCCTATAACAATACGAATTCACGAATAAAGGTCATAAAGCCTAAGAAACCCGATCCCCTATCAAAAAGTTGATAGGATCGACAAGATTTAATCAAATGGAAATGACCCCTCTCACCTCGTTAATGGTCGTATTAAATGCAGAGCTCAACCGGAGGGATTAATTTTAAATAATTCAAACTGCCACTCAAATACCCAAAATTCAATATCCCATAAAACCCAAAATATCCAAAACCCTAAATCTCAAATATATTTAAAATTAAAATTCAACCATTCAAACACTTAAAGCAAAATCCATCCACCCTCCACAATAATTTATCGAGGTGGACAAATTAAATTTATTTTAGCTCACAAAGAGCTAATGTCTAGTCAAAAATATCTCTAGGATCCATTCTCAAACAATCTCCTATTAATAAGGACGTAGTACGTGTCCTCTAACTGGTGATTTTGTCGCCAAATGGCACCACAGGATAAACGGTTATGACTTGGGGCCCTCTGAACCAAGTGGTTTTTCTGCCAAATGGCACCACAAAATATCAGTTATGGGTAGAGAGAATATACTCCTTGTTGGTATCAAATCCTTGAGATATGAATCAATAAGATATAATCGATAGGGCACAAAGCCCTATGTTAGTTAAGGTGGAGTCAAATTTGTTTACTTAGACAAATATTTACCCAGGTCTACAAGGTACCCTTAGATGAAGCAACCCATGGTTGTCGACAAGGATCCTTCTGTTAGGTTGGGTCGACTATCTCCTCTGACTAAGTAAACTATGGACCATGATGGCCCGAGATGACGAAACCATAGGATCTTGATCGGGTCCATCATCCATTCCCCCACCATCTGCTTTAAGTGCAAGATGGTAAAATTTTAATTTTAAGTATCAAACTTTCCAAATGTCTCAATCCAAATTTTCAAACATCTAAACCTTCCAAATACCTAAACCCATTCTGCTACTATATGCTAGATAACACGTATTTACTACGTATTTGATTCATGACTAACCTTAATCGAAAGTTCTCTCTCGTGATCGGGAGAGGTAATTAACTATAGGGGCTTATGCCTATAGGAAACCATAACTCAGATCATAAAGTCCTCGCAAAATGAGGACGAAATCTCTGGGTAGTGTCTTATCTACAAACCCATATGCCTTCCAAAATTTATCCCGGAACTTAATTCCGTTAAAACTCCCTCATCGAAGAAATCAAATAAGTGGGCATAGGCCGGGGCCATATTTTTGGAGCCCACATCAACTTATTCATATCAAACTTGACAAAGTTTTCACTAATAGTTTCTGGTTAGACATTTACCCCCCTATCCTTCTATAATGTGCCTAGTTCTAAATGCTCTGATCATTCCCCTCTTATTGTCATTCCTTAAATTTCCACTCAGAGTAGGCATATATTTCTTTATAAAATTTAATGGTGCAAATTTTTTCCGTTCAAGAAATATATGATTGATGTATTTGCTACTCCCATGCTTAATACATATCCCATCGATCTCCTTTCTATACAACAAATTTAGTCTTCTTAAAAATTATATCAAGCTTAATCACTAAAATTTAGCTTCTCAAATTCATCTTGATGTGTTGAAGCTACAAAAGAATAAATAGGAAAATTTTCATCTGATAAGCAGAGATCCCACTAACTATCTTTTGAATGCTAGAGCCAAAGTCATTAATAAGGATGTTTCTTCTTCTCTCTTTACCTGGTTATTCTAGATTGTGCAAACATGAAAAACTAATTGACTTAGGAAAAGTGAAGATGGCCTTCAATTTATATATGACAAAATAAAATGTAGGGAAAACCACTACCTCATTAAAGAAATCACCACATCATATGGATCATACCATAGTCAAGCTGACATTACTCAAGTGGTCATGACTCACTTTAACAATCTTTTGAATACCACAAAGAACCTACTAATATTTACTCTTTTCCTCTTGGTAATGTTATTCCCCCTCATCTTTCCTCATTAATGGTGGCTCCCTTTTCTGATTCTAAGATACATGCCACTATTTTTACTCCAACAAGATATTTCTCTTAGACCCAATGGTTTCACCTTTGATTTTTATATTGATAATTGGGATATCATTTGAAGGCTTCTATGTAGAGTTGTGAATTATTACTTTCTAAAAGGATGTATTCCTAGAAAATTCAAAGCTATTGATATTATTATAATCCCCAAGGGCCAACATGCTAATTATATAAATGATTATAGACAAATTTCGTTATGCAATACTTTCTATAAAATTATTGCTATGCTACTTGCCTCTATAATGAAACTTCTTATAAATTTCATTACTCATCCAACACAATCAAAATTTATTTCTAATAGAATATCCTCTGACAATGTGATTTTGGCTAGGGAGATAATCTCTAATTTCAGAGGGAAGATCAAATGTGACTTATTTGATTCAAAAATTGACATTTTTTTAAGGCTTTTGACTATTTCTCCACATCTTTATTATACAGAGACTTCATCGAAAGGCTTTTCATCTACTTTCATTTCCTGGATTAAAGCTTGCATTGAAAATACTTATTTTTCTATATGTATTAATAAGAGAGAGAGAGAGAGAGAAAGAGAGAGAGAGAGAAAGAGTGATCAGAGAGAGAGAAAGAAAAGTAAGAGAGAGAGAGAGTAAGAGAGAGAGAGAGAAAGAGAAAGAGAGAGAGTAAGAGAGAGAGAGAGCAAGAGAGAGAGAGAGGAAGAGAGTGAGCAAGAGAGAGATAGTGTGAGAGAGAGAGAGCAAGAGAGGGAGAGCAAGAGAGAGAGAGAGTGAAAGAGAGAGAGTAAGAGAGAGAGAGAAGAGAGAGACCAAGAGAGAGAAAGAGAGCAATAGAGAGCAAGAGAGAGACAGCAAGAGATAGAGAGAGTAAGAGAGAGAGGGAGAGAGAGAGAGAGAGAGAGTAAGATAGAGTAAGGGAGAGAGAGAGATAGTGAGAGTAAGAAAAAGCAAGAGAGAGAGAGTAAGAGAGCAAGAGAGAGAGAGAGGGAGAGAGAGTGCAATAGAAAGTAAGAGACCAAGAGAGAGAGAGAGAGAGAGAGAGAAAGAGAGAGAGAGTAAGAGAGAGAGAAAGAGAGTAAGAGAGAGAGAGCAAGAGAAAGAGAGAAAGAGAGTAAGAGAGAGAGAAGAGAGAGAGAGCAAGAGAGAGAGAGAGAGAAAGATAGAGAGAGAGAGAGCAAGAGAGAGCAAGAGAGAGAACAAGAGAGATAGAGAGCAAGAGAGAGAGAGAGTAAGAAAAGCAAGCGAGAGAGAGCAAGAGAGAGAGATAGAGAGATCAAGAAAAGTAAGAGAGAGAGAGAGAAAGAAAAGTAAGATAGAGAGAGAGAGCAAGAGAAAGTAAGAGAGCAAGAGCAAGAGTAAGAGAGAGAGAGAGCAAGAGAGAGAGCAAGAGAGATAAAGTAAGAGAGAGAGAAAGAAAAGTAAGAGAGAGCAAGAGAGAGTGAGAGAGAGAGGGGGAGCAAGAGAGAGCAGGAGAGAGATTAAGAGAGGGAGAGAGAAAGAGAGAGAGAGTAAGAAAAGCAAGAGAGAGAGAGCAAGCGAGCAAGAGAGAGCAAGAGAGAGAGAGAGAGAAAGAGAGAGAGAGAGAGAGAGGAGAGAGAGAGAGAGAGAGAGAGAGAGAGAGAGAGCAAGAGAGAGAGAGAAATTAAATTCTAATGAGGAAAGGATACCCCTTTCGGGTATAGTTTTTTTCCACTTAGAAGCTTAATTTTTTGATACTCCACTACCTAGAGTGGGAAGAATAACATCCCCTTTGGGGGTAGAGTTCTCTTTTCCATTAAGTATCCAAACACGATTAATCCAAGAGTTTGAGGATGAGAAGGACAAAGGGCTAAAGACATCCTATTCAAAATCCACTTGCATCTATCGTAGGATTATAATCCGGGTTTATCATCAGCAGTGTCTGATCATTTCTATTTTTTTGCAAATCTAGGTTGTAATAAATGGGGCATTTGCCTACGAACTTTACTTTAAGGAATTAATTATATTTATTGATGTGAGTAATTTGATTTATTTTCATGTAAGATTGCTTGCTTTTCTTAGTTTGTTGGCATTTGCGTGTTGCTTTTATTTTAGCTTGGATATGCAAAGGCTCATGAGGGTACGATAAAAAAAAAACTTTTTCCACTTAAATTTAAATACATTTTTAAAAATAATATAGAATTTCTAACGACTTAAGAAGTATGCCCAGAACCACTGGGAGTTCTCATAAGCATATCATTATCTTCTCTTTATTGTTATACACCTCCCTCCTTGTAGGTTCTTGTAAAATACGTGGCCATTGAGGGTGCATATCTTTTAAGGTGATATTTTGAAATCTATAGGAATTTTTTTTAATCCTTTTCAAAAATGACTTCATTCCATTTTATGAATTTAATCAATTTGATCAACATGCATTGCATTAGAAACTAATTTAGAAGGGTCTAAATTTTTTTTTTATATTTCTCTAAGCATTTCCACCCTACACAAGTTAAGGGATAATTAGGAAAAGATCTAGATGTCAGACCTTATTCTCAAAAATTGTAATAATAACATCCTTACCACTCTTTCATGAAGAACGGACTTAATGCTTTTAAATCGACTAGGTAGTCAGCTGGCTCGCCAATCCAGGTCGGGGTAAGTTCAGATTTGATACTGCATTAGTTAGATTTAGGCCACCTTTATTTGATGCCCAAAAAAGATTTAGGATTTGGGGTATATTTTGAATCATAATATCCCAACCTTTAGGAATATATTCCTAAATTTTTAATAAAATAATCAATCCAAATTAAAAATTCTTGTCAATTCAAAATTTAAAGCCCAACACTTAGATTAGGTTGGGACACTTCTGAATCATTTTAGAATCTCAAAGTGTCTCCTACCTTCTTTCTTTTTACTACAAAAATAAGTGTTCTAACTTGATCCATTCCTAATTCAAATTTTAGTTTCACCTCCTTGTTATAATTCCTATAAAATTTCCAAATAAAATTTGACATTATTTTAATCAAGAGTTTTTGTAGGAGACTTTAGTTTCCTATAATGTAATTAACTACGAGGGCTTGGGCTTATAGGAGATTTATAACCCACATTAACTTTTCAAAAAATCATTTTTCAAAATTCAAATTAGTCTTCTTTTGAATAATTGAAACAACGATTGTTATCGTCATGTTTGAACAATTGTTAATGAATGATATTTTCTTTCTATTGGGAGTTATATTATTTGTTGGTAAAACTTTGGATGTGAAACTAATGATAATTCATCTAGATTATCATGGTTAGATATTTGATTAAACTTCACTTTGACCTTCTGAGGTCATATGCAGTTCTTTCATAAATATTGTTATGATATTCAACGTGGGACTTGCAATTCTAAATCTGAACCTAATCTTCAATCCTTATTCTACCTCTCAAGGTAATTTATCTTTTCTGATGGGTTGTTTGATTAGAAATAAAATCCAAAGTAAATTTCATATTCCCCAAAGAAAACTAAATTTTCCAAAATCACTTTTTCAAAACTTCCACCAATAATACGGTAAGAGTAATATGTCAAATCTTTATCTAGCATGATGAATACTATACAAATTATGGCTTACTTTGGTGAAATACCATTGGATGCTCCTTCCTTCCAGTAAGTAACACCATCAAAATAAAATTCCCAGGTAGGATTTTTCATTTAATTTTAATTCCATGATCTATTTATCTAGTAGTTCCTCATTTATGGGACAATCATCTTGCATCGTGTGTACTTCTAAGGATTTTACTACAACTTGTCCCTTCACTAATTGTAAAGGGATGAATGCAATCTCAAATTATGTTTGAATCATCAACCATCAAGCTAATCTTCTTGATAGCGTCTTTCAAGTCATCAAATATTATAGTAGGATTTCTCTTGATATTAAATTTACTTTATTAGATAGAATTCAGTGCCTTAACTTTTAAGTGGAAAATATTATGGCTAAACTATGCTTCTCAATCGGAGGATAATTTACTTCAATCAGAAGTAAAGGTCTACTTAGATAATAAAGTGCATTAATTTTTCTTTTCTCATTAGCCTAAGCTAATAAGGTCCCAAGAGATTTAATTAATGTTATTGTATATATAGTTAATGGCTTCCCTAATATAGGGGAAGCTAAAAAGGGAGGGTTTTTTTAGATACTATTTTATACTATCAAATACTTTCTAACAATTCTCATCCCACAAAAATGGTGCATCTTTCTTGCACAATTCTACAATTAGCTAACACCTGCCTGACTGGGCAAGAAATCCTTATAAGCGGTGCAGGTGTTAGCAAGGTTGATCTTTCCATGGTTTGATATAAATCTTCTAAGGTGTACTAATCAATCTTAGAATGATCTCAATTGGGTAAGACTTTTAAGTGGAGAAATTTATATTATTTCCTTTATTTTATTTGAATCAATTTTAATACTACGGTGTTAAACTACGGAACCTAAAAATTTCCCTGAAGTGACACCGAAGGAATGCTTCAAAGGATTCATTTTTAAATTATATTGACATAATATTTAAAAAATAATTCATATGTCATATAAATGATCTTCTCTTTCATGACTTTTAATGACTATATCATTGACATAACACTCAACCTAGTGTTAGATGAGTTCATAAAATATCCTCATCATTGCTCGTTGATAAGATACTCTAGTGTTCTTTAATCCGAATGACATAATTTTTTAGTAGTGGATCCTTATCAAAATTCTAAATGCTATACATTTTTCATCTTCAGGATCCATCTTGATTTGATTGCAACCTGATGAACTTTCCCAAAAGGAAACATAGCATGTGAGGAAGCAATATCTACCATGAGTTCCAATATGGGACATGAAAACTCATCTTTAGGACAAGCCTTATTTAAATCTCTAAAATTCTTAAATACACATATCTGACTATTCTTTTGCTTGATTGGGACGATGCTAGCTAATCAAGTTGGATATTGTTCTTCCCTAATTTAGCTAGCATCGATTAACATCTTGGCATCATCCATGACTTGCTATTCAATATCGAGTCGTATATGTTGAGTCATTTATTCTACTGGAACTATTTCTTGTTGAATTGCCAACTTGTGAACTACTATATCTGGGGATAATCTAGGAATATCTTCATAACTCAAGGCGAAATAGTCTTTGAACTCTGATAATAACTTGATCATGTTATTCGCCTAGTCCTCATTCAACAAAGAGCTTATGAAAATCAAACGAGGGTCCTTCTTTGGTGCCCAAATTTATTTCATTTAGATTGTTGATTGTAAACTAGATCTTCTATTCAAGCTCAAGAGGTTCTTCCATAACTTAAGAGTCATCTAGATCTTCTAAATTTTCTAAATAAAGTTCCTTAAAAGATTTAACATTCGCCAAAAAGACTATAAAACTCTAGATTATTTGATATAACTAAGAAATATTCATCATCATCAAATGAATATAGAGTAGTGAAGACAACACCAAATCTTGATGTATATTTATGGTTTTTTGTAGTCCAGAGGTGTTCAAATTATTGAGCTTAACCTCTAGTCCAATTTGAGGCGACTAACCTTACTTAGGAAATTTATTTATAGAGTTTGAATACCAATTAAGAGGTAGTTATATTACCTCATCATAAATGGATCATCAAGGGCTACATCTTTTTCAAGGGGTTTACTTGTGAATGGTACAAAGATATTTGCTTTAGCATTGGGGTTTCAAGGAGGAGAGGCTTTCACCTTTAATCGTTTTACATCGCTTTGGGACAGTGGGGTTAATGTATTATTTTCCATACACTTTTAATTTCTCAAAAGTTGACATATTTGAATTAGCATCCCTAGCGACTTGGACCCTATCATCATCACTATCAGCTTCTATAAAAATCTCAAACTTTGGTTATTTTGTATACTTCTCATATTCTACAGCCTATAAGTTTTTCTCAATCATATTTGATTTATCTTCCTAGATGGGTCCGAATTAAATGTATTACATGATCCCTTATTTGTATAATATAATTTTCATTTTCTTGTATCATTTGATTTTGCTATCTTCAACCTCTTCCTCTTGATCGTTATGTCATTCTACAACCTCTTCGTGAGGGAGGGGCAGGTGACTAGTTAATGTCATGTTCGAGATCAGAATATTATTATTTTTCCTTTTATTCTTCTATTTCTCTTCCTTTTCTTTCTTATCTTTTATTTATTTTGCTTGTATTTCAGCCAATTTGGGATTTTTAGTGAAAATAGACTATTTCTTAGGTAAATAGTATAAAGAATCTTCATATATACTGACTTTTGTGAATAAAAATGGTTGAAAATCATCTTTAATATAGTGCTCTATCCCCTCTCAAGAGTATTTTATACACTGATGCAAGGTGGAAGGCACCATTCTATTTTCATGGAGCTAGGTCTAACTAAGAGAGTGTTAAAAGAAGCTTCATAATCTATTATATAAAATTTGGCTTCAATTTTCAAGGTTTCTATTTCTAATAAGAGGGTTTTTGAATGAAAAGTCGTATTTTTTGTTGAATCCTGACAACTTCATTTTATTTGAGTTGAGTTTGTGAGCATCTACCCTTGAGTATGCAAGAGTTCTAAGAGCCATAATGTTGACCGATCCACCCATATCAATTACAATGTGAGGAAATTTAAATATATTGATATTCATAGAGATATATAACGGGCGATTTAGATCCATTATTCCTGAAAAAAAAAAACTTCATCTAAAATTTGATCCCTGGAACTTCTTTAAAGTATAATGCTTCTTCTTATTATGTTGAATCTAGCTAAGCCATTCATATCTCTAGGTTGAGTAAGGTTTTGATTATAGCCTCCTTCATTTCTTTAGAAAAAATCAGAGCATCATAAATGCTCAATTTTACTGGCGATTTTCTAAGATGTGCTAAGATGTTGAAATCCACTTTTGAAAGTTCTGAATTTGTTATATCTGAATCTTATATTAGTTAAGGCTGATTTGGAGCTTCTAAATTATTTGTAACTTGTTTCCTTTTATTTGTGGCTAAAGTTTGTGGAGCAAGCAAAACTTTACCTCTATAAAGGTTAGCTTCGAGCACCTACTCGGTAAAAGAAGTATCACGTTGTTTTGCTTTTTGCTCATCATTTGTCTGGATATTCTCTTATGATGGATTATCTAAATCTGACATTTCTAATTCTACATTTATAGGATCACCTTGAATATCGAGAATAGAGGAGTCACAATTAAAAAAATATTGATATTGCTCTTCTAATTCATTTATAGATATTTCTTGAGTACTATTTTCTTTGTTATTTATATATTGATCCCAATATTCATCAGCATAAATAAAAAAGATGCACGCTAATATTTTTTTTCAGTACTTTCTTAGTCTCGTGAGGGACAAAAAAAAAGTCTTACAACATTAAAGACTTAGGAGTTTTAGACTCTTCATTCACAGTAATAACTTATTAAATACAACATTAACTTTATTCTTTTCTTCCTTCTTTGAGTCTGTAGAAGCTTGATTTACTTATATTTCCTTAGGCTCTTTGATAAAAACTTTACTTTGATCTATATAAGGAGTTATTGGATCAAACTTCTTGGGACTCTACGCTTATAGAGAATCCTGAAAAGATGAATGATATATCTTATTTAAAACTCCTCTAAATAAATGAGTTAATGCTATATCCTCGTAATTATATGAATTATATTGGATGAAGAAACAGAAGGCTCACGAGTTATACATTTAAATAAATATTTATTTGAATCAATGAAATATTCCTCGGGTTTCACAACAGACACATCTCTAATATTTCTCGCAAGCCATTATTTTAAAGTTATGCAATCTTGAAATTCATGATTGAGCATTCTATGGTATGAGTAATAATTGGGTTATCCATATTTAACTATTTCTTCTGGTATCCTAAGATCTAGGAGCTTGAACTCTAGTTTCATAAAAAGACTTTTGAAAATTCTTTTGATAGCTTCTCTTTTAAACAGATAATTTTTTTTTTAACGCTTCAAGCTTCTCTCTTCTCTCTTCATAGGTGAGTAAGAATTACGTATGAATTGTATCTCATTCCATGGTCTACTTTACTTCTGATACAGAGGATGTCATTTCTGATTCTCTACCTAAATCTACATTGATTGTTTCCCCTTATTATTTGCAAACACTAATCTTGATGTCTTTTCTAAAATTTTACGAGGTTTTAATTTCGTCATTTTTAAAGAAGATTGATCTTCAAGAAAGGTAGCTGAGAGGATTCCTCTTGGAGATTAGAGGCTTTACTCAACAGTTTCTCAAAGGTTTTAATTGTTAAACCTTTAAAAAAAAGGAAATTAGACTTTGAATAATTTTTAACATAATTTTTATAGCAAGTTATTCTTCCAGCTATGGCTCACAAATCATGTTAAGATTTCTCTATCTTAAGAGACAGTCTACTGGACTTTCATTTATAGTGATGTCATGCTTTGCACCAACAAACCTCTTTAGAAATAACTCTTCTAAGTCATTGAAAGTACAAACCGACCCTTTAGTCACTTTAGCATACCAATCAAATGCAATATTGAATAAGCTACTAAAAAATTATCTAGACAATAGTGCATCGCTGCCTCTAGCATTATAACAACTAGCTCTGAAATGTCTAAGATGTCATTTAAGGTTCCTCGTACCATCAAAGCTCTTGATTAATGGAGGATTAAATCTTTTTAGAAAATGAATCAAGTCATATTCTTCTAGATATTGTCAACCCTTTAGAGTAGATGAAGTACCCTGAGATTTAGTTAGTGTTTCTTTTACTTGTCCCTCTACCATTTACTTGATATCTAAGAATTTCTATAATAGTGGTTCTACCATCATAGGTTTATTCACTGGTTTCTTTGGTTCTTCTATCCTGATTTCCTTATTCTTACTATTAAATTGTATTGAGTCATCAAGAGGAGATTTTATTCGAGTATCTAGTACAAGAGGCACTTTACCTTGCATGATGGAAATCATATTCATCATCACCTCTAACTTCTTCTCCATTCTTAGGATTTTCTCATCTTTATTGCTAAATTATAGTAAGGGTTGCTGAGTTAAATCCGTTGTATCATCTTCATTATCAGCATTAGCTCTTTCTTCGCCTTTACCCTTTTATTTCTCTTGTAGAGATGAACAAGTGTCTACCATATGAACATAACTAAACATTTCTTCTTTTTAAAAATATGCTTATGCATTTTTGCAGGTTCTTATTCACTGATCAGACGGATGTTTTTTGTTAGATGATCCACAATCTCTTTGATTTATTTTACTTTCACATGATACGGATCTGCTGGAGTATACTCTCTAGCAGATGATGATTCATATATAGATTTTTTTTTTCCTTCATATTTTCTCCACTGCATTATTTCTATGAGTCATTAACATGTTTCGAGTAGCAACCATTTTAGGTCGTCAAACCTTCTCACCATCAATAAAAAAAGTTGGTTGATTTATTACCTTCAGCCTCCTCCTATTAAGAAAAGAAGATGATTCGCTACTTTGTAAATGATGTCAATCAACTCTTGGATGGTGTTGACCCAAGTAGTGACCATAGGTTCTTGCTAAAACGTTTCTAGATTGATTTGATAATGGAGGAGATATGGGATTATTCCCTATATGGGCTAATGCCCATATCTCAAATATTTGATAGGAGTTTAATTATTACTTTGATCATTTGAAGGTGCTAGATGATAATTGGTATGTGAGAACCTCTTTGATTCTTGATGATAATATGGAATAGTTGTTGGTCAGCTAGGACCTAATTTTTGAAATTGAAACATTCTCTTAGTAGGTGGATCACTTCTCATTCTCCATTAGAATGAGTTGATACCCTGGTAGAGATGACATTTGTAACAGTTCTAAAAATCTTTCTTTGACTGCCCATAATTAACATCTCAATCATGAATTAATCCTTCTAAAAGAGTTTTAAACTTTCTCTTCCTTTCAGATAGAGAAAGTAAGACAAGAATTCAACGAAAAGGAGTAGGAGAAGAATTTGCTATCCTAATAGGATTTTCTTCTCCAGCAGCAGCTGATAGTGGATGGAAGTGATTTCTACTCAGCAACTCAAGATTCACTAGTACTTCAGGAATCTCAGGATCTACATTCATTACTGCTTTAGTTGTAGCTATAGTCATAACATCTTCTTTCAGTTGTCTTGGCTTTCTTGGTCCTTCACCTCATATGACAGTTCATATTATGACATTGATACTTAGTCATCTCCTTCACTCCAGAAGATGTCCCCATCTCAAAATTCTTAAAGATAGGTATTTTTGGATTAATAGAAGACTTCCCTCTATTATTTTTAATAGTTTGAGGGAATGACAAATAGGAAAAGATTGATGGTTATTTACCATGGGAGCCACTACAGACCCACCGTTGACTTAGAGGGAAGCTAACTTGATAGAATCATCAGCAATTGTCACCACTTCAATATATGGTGCAGTGAATACAAACTGTACAATCTCAAAAACCATTCTAAATTTGATATGAATTGCCTCGGCAAATTGAATGGGGGTGAAGTTGAAATTAAAGATCTATTTTCCAGATATTTTCTCTGAAATTTAACCTAAAATTTGTATTAGTTACTAAACTCACCAAACTCAAACTTGGTGCTAAATCAAAAGATCAACCTGAACTGAATTTTCTTATTTTCTAAGGGAAATTCTATGTGATAGAAGGTAAAATAAACTTTGCCAAGGACCCAAACCCAAGAAAATACTTGATTGTCAAGTATAGATTTAGAATGAGGATTGAAGTTGAACTTGATGGTTGAAAGAATGATTGATTAAAATAAAATTTTGGTTGTAAGTTTAAAAATAGGCCACTCGCTTTCATAAATGGTTATATTATGAACTTAGAGTCAAATCTCCACTAAAGATGGAAGGTAAACCCAATCCCCAGTGGAGTCGTCAGATAATTTATGTGGTTAAAAATAATTTGATTATTGTACCACTAATTTGCTATTTAGCATTTTTTTAGAAAAATATGTATAATTAGTGTTAATTATATTAAAATATAAACTAACACCATATCAACAACTTGAGGAAAGAAATAGTTTATTTTCATATTCAAATTCAATGAAGGAAATGCAAAAATTATACCGAACGATAAAGTTCACATTCATTTATCATTTCAAATATGAAATAAACCAAGGATTAGCTTTAGTCAATGTCAAAAAGAATTTCCCCTATTTTAGTAAACTGAGATAGGATTTATTTTATATTAGGATGTTGGGTTCCTATTGAGGCAAGCCACTACAGTCAATTATATCTCCAAAGAGAAAACATTTTATTAAATTGGAGATTCACTCATTCTAGGTTTAAAATATGTGTTGCCTTACATATTTTGAAACATATCATTCACTCCTTCAAAAATATATTTAAATTTATAAATATCTTGCATTCTTCATTTTTATTTTGAAAAGGAATTTGAGGTGTGCAAATACATTTGTGGTTATGCTGGCTTAAAATACACTACCATCTAACAAAATAATTTACAAGCAATCATCCAAGATGTAGTACATAAGAAAATCAACTCTATCCTAAGAGATCAAATGATTAGACCAGACTACTCACGATGAGTAATTTTAAATTTATGTTTAAATGACGCTAACGAAATGACTCGCAAAAAACTCTAAATTTTATCTTATTTAATTTACCTAACTAAATAATCTAAATACCAAGATTTATTAGAAATTTTGGTAGCATATTAAAAAATGTGTAACAACCTATGAGCATAACAAGGACCCCGCTACCTTGCCCATGGTGAGAATAAATGTCCTATGATCTAGTATACATAGTAGAAATAAAGAGATGCATGTATGTATACCTGAATAGTTAAAGGGGTTTGTGTATACAATACCTAATACTATATCATCCTAGAACTAGTATAAATATTCCTATAAAGTCTGAAACATGCACACACAGAAAAATCTATGAAAATTATTACCTGCTAAGCTACCCCCCTTATGAATACAATGTATGAAATTATGTAAAAAAAAAAAAATTGCATATATAAAAAAAAAATTTATTTATTATTAAATTTTATGGTTTATAACAAACTCAAACTCGGTGGAAAAGTAAGGCACTCAGGGTCCACCATAACAAACCAAGATTTTTAATCCTTTAATTAATATGTATAGAATCAAGTACATTTGCTTAATCTCTTCTAGCTCCAAGCCTTTTATGGAATTCCAAAGTTATTATGCCCCAAAGGATAGAATATCATCTTTTGAAGACCCACTTGCATGTATAAACATGTGTATTTAACTCTTTTACAACAATGTATAAGGTTATTATGTTCAAGTATTTAACTCTTTAACAACTCAAGATGCCATACAACTAGATCTATATATAAACTATATTTATAATGACTCATATATTTATAAAACATCTCCTAGGTATATTCAACTTTGATTCTTGCAAGGAATATAAAATACTGTATAAAAGCAATACAACAACAACAACAACAACAACATCAAGCCTTTATCCCACTACGTGGGGTCGGCTACATGAATCCTTTTTCTCCATTGTGTCCGATTAAAAGTCAAATTCTCGTTTAAATATAATAAAGAAAGGTCATTCCTAATATTTTCTAACCAAGACTTTTTAGGTCTACGCCTACCTTTCTTAACATAAGTCAAATCTAATACGTCTACTCTCCTAATCGGGTCATCGCAAGGCCGCCGTTTTATGCGACCAAACCATCTAAGGCGACTTTCTCTAATCTTATCTTCTACTGGAGCTACTCCAACCTTTTCACGTATATGCTCATTTCGTATCCTATCTCTAAGGGTAAAGCCAGCTTCATCTCTTCCACACTTAACTTAGTATTATGCTTCTCTTTTAAAGGCCAGCATTCGGCACCATAAAGCATTGCAGGCCTCACTACCATCTTATAGAATTTTCCCTTATGTTTGAGGGGTACATTTCTATCACATAACAAGCCCCATGCATTCCTCCACTTCAACCATCCAACTTGAATTCTGCTGATAATATCCCCATCTATTTCACCATCATTCTGAACAATAGATCCAAGATATCTAAAACTGTATAAAAGCAATAAGCATTTAAAAATATAAAATATATAGAGTAGTTGTGTAATATCCTAATGCTTCTAATGCAGTCCTTAAGAGCCTAAGTGCACCAATAGAAATTAAAATGTATGACATTCTAGATTGCATAAGATAACTAAACAATATAGCACCCTATAAACAATTCACACCATCGGCCTAGCCTAGGCTATAGTTAGTTGTCTTAGCAAATCATCTAAATGTATAAAAGAGGCTGTGTGATTTTTGTATATCCTATAAGAGTTTAATGTTTAAGTTGCATGAATTTAGGATATTTATTTATTTAGTACAAAAGGGGCCGGAGTTGTTTAATTGAATTTTACTTTGTACGAATTTGGATTTTTTTTATTTATATTTTTAAGGGTTGACATTTTATTATTTAATTCTAAAGAATTTTTAAACTAATGGCTCCAAGTGTGGTATTCATTAATCTATAAATCCTAAGGCTTAAAAATCAAAATGCGATCATCCCCCATAAAGGATAGATGATTACATAAATTGTTGAGAGATTGGTAGGTGATTTATTAAGGGTAGAGAGAAGGACCCATTAATCCAATACACATGTTATTCAAGTGGAGTCAAGCATAATGTGTGAGACCTCGTTCCCTTACTGTTCCTCTCTAGATTGGATTTTCCTCCCAGGATCATCCGGGACGATAGTGAGATCGTCCAGGACGATCTGTACTGTTCAAAATACCGTCCTGAAAATAGTTCTGGGAACCGTCCAGGCCGATTGATTTTGGTCTGATCGTCCCAGGACGATCTGGCGATCGGCCGGGCCGATCAGCCTAATGATATAAGAAAATCAGCTCATTTTGAGGAGAGAGAAAATCATTTTAATAAAAACAGATATTTTGAAGAGAGAGAAAGAGAGGAAAAGTAAAGGAAATCCTTGGTTTTGGAGGCCGCGGAGCGCTTTTCGTCCGACGCTGCTGTTGGAGAAAGTGTAGATCTCGTGGTAAGGACTCCGAATCCTATTTCTGTTTTCAGAGATATTGAGTTTTGACCGAGTTGTGCATTGTTTTGTGTTTTCGTAGTTGAATTTTGGACATGATTTTGATTTGACACAACTTTCACCGCACAACTTTTGGTATGTTATAGATATGACTATTGTACACAATTTGACTATTTTCTACGAAGATTTTACCGGTCGGAATTGATTCTACGCGATTTTAATCGAATAGAAAAATATCAGGACTTGATTTGATTTGGATTCTTTAGAATAATAGTCTTGTATTGATGTCGTGGATATTCTACTGTAATTTGGAGAAATTTGGAATTTGTGCTTTTTGCAGGATTTTTGTGTAAATTTGACAGACTGCCGTTACTCTGCCCGATTTTCGTACGATTTCTGCTTTTTCCCGGATTTGATAGATTGAATTGATATGCGTATGACTATTGATATGATTGTTCTAGATTTCTTTAATATTTCTTATTGCATCGATTATTGCATTGACTATTAATTGAATTGATTGTTACTGAAAGACAAGTGGGAACCTGGTTGAACGTTGGTTGGAGATAGATCTTGACCTGTACAGGATGGTGGGCCGACGGGCTTTCCTTTAAACATCGATCATGGATTTCTACAACAGCACTATTGATGGGAGTCATAAGGAGTTTTATATGCCGACGGGCAAAAAGAGTGACGACTCTTATTGATTGAAACCAACGTACGGATATCTACAACAGTAATATGGATTCTACAACAGCACCATTGATCATGACTAGTGTTTGTGCTTGTCGAGTAAGACCATTGTATGGAATTGCATGTTTACTGTATTGATTTATGGATTCATTGTTTTATAGATTCCTGCTTTATCGACTTTGATTGGATTTACTAGATCGTACGATTTCATTGATTTCACTGATTGATTGCTGTGCATTGACATTGAGCATTGATATAGAAATGGATGGATATAGATATTGTATTGATAGCATGGACATGAATAGTATAGAATCATTGACATTGTTGCCTATAGATTCATTGATTTCTGCTTATAGATTCATTGTTACTACTGCCTATGGATTTATTGATCTTGCATATAGATTCACTGTTGTTATTGTTTCTGCACCATATTGACTGCTGCATGGATTCACTGTTAGAATAGATTGAGATTTATCGTACTGCTTTCCTCGTTCGATTTCATTGAATAGATAGTATTGATTAGGCCGCATTGATTTGATTTGATAGCGATTGATTTGATGGATTGATTGAGTTCCTATTGTGTACGGATTTCTTCGATATTGACATGGATTTATTGAATTGATTTATCGATTCGCCTGCCGCTGCATTGACTGGTTTCATTGACTATAGATTTCCGTATTGCATAGACTCATTGACCATTGACTGATATGGATTTGATTGACTGACGCATGATAGCATCGCCGTGCTTTGATTTCAGTTGTAGGCTTTGGTGACCTGCTGGGCTTTGTAAGCTCATTATATGTGGTTAAAATTTTCAGGTCCGAGCAAGGCAACTGGAATGGAGTTCGATCAGAATGTCAGACGAATCCTTTCACTATTGATATCTGAGGCATCACATGATGTATAGGGTCAAAGATTTATTAATAACTGATTAAGGGTTTTGAATTTTATATAACTATGACAAGGGCAAATTGAGGCTAGAATAGTGCATAAAACCCTTAATTTGCTATTAAAATTTAATAAAATATCCAAATCGAATATGTAAATGCTCTCCTAAGAGGAGTCATGCATCACATAAGGAGATTGTTGGGTGATTTGATGTGCATTAAAGACTTTGAACTTAATGCTAAAATGCCATCCAAAAGGAATCAAACATTAAGCATAAAGTTTTATTATTTAATTAATGTCAATTATTATTTCAATCAAATAAATTATCAAATTTTAATTTTACTTATTTTTATTGAATTATTTGACATTTTTAATTAATTAATAAAATTTTAATTAATTTTTTAAAAATTTTATTTAAATTGAATTATTAATCTTTGGATTTTATTTAATTTTATTTGAATTTTTCATGTATGTTTGATTTATATTTATTTAATTATATTTGAAATTATTTTGTTAATGAATTAATTATTAACATAACTTCAGTTATTTAATTTTGATATCAAACTAATTCCAAACTTTATGAAATTGATAACATTAATTAAGAATGACCAATGTATAAATATCTAAAATTTTTGAATTAATTTGGTTCGTATTTTTATTACTAAATTTATTTAATTAATTTTTAATTAAAGGTTAATTAATTATTATTTAAAATTGAATCAAATTTATATCAAATTTTTTTTTAAGTGATTGTGGGATTTATTTAGAGTTGATTAAAGGATATTTTGTAATTTTGTGAGTTTTTCTTAATTTATTATGATTTTCTGATAATTCAGCCTTTAATTAAGAGCTGATTTTAATTAATTTTTTTTATGGTTAATTAATATCAAATCAAGGTGAATTTAATTCTTACGGTAGTTCACTAGTTTAAAGTTTTGTCCCTATTGAATGTGTGTATGAATTTCTAATGATTTTGTATGTTTATTAGACACAAGCCTTCATTATTTTGGTTAGGTTTCTCTAAGGTTCAAATGGGTTTGACATTTGGTGTGATTAACCCTAACACATATATAATCATATCTTAGCCAGATGAATACCAAATTCTAGATGCAAAGGGTGTAATGAATTTTACTTAAGCTCAATAGGCTAATCAATTAGGCTTAAGAAAAATATAGGATGCATATAACATCCTATAATTACTCTCTGCCAAAATTCAGTTCATTCCAACAAATGGTTTAGGGTAAATTAAATAAAAATATATATGTGAATAATTGAATTTTTTTTCACAAACCATTTATTGGATTGAGCTTATTTTAATTTAAAATTTCTTTTTGTAGAAACTCACATTGGTAACTTTTAAAGAAAATTTTCTTAAGTCGAAGAAAATAATAAAACAACCCTATTTTACTTTTGATTTATAAAAAAATGAATGGAAAATTATTTTTCTTCATTTTTTTCTCACAAAAAATTAATCCAAAACAATAACATCAACCCAGATTTGTAAAAATGTAACATACAAGAAATTAAAGAGCTAAAATAAAAAGAAATGAGTACATAAAATTTAATAGTGGTTCAATCAAAACATGACCTAAGTCCACTCCCTAAAGTCCTTCTCATCGGATATTGCACTAAATCTTTAGTGACTCTCCTTTTTCCTACATTAAGGCAGAGAAGCCTTTATATAATCACTTCCACCCATCCACGATGTGGAAGAGAAGCTGAATCACCAACTCAGTGCGATGGAGTAGCCGAATCCCTTTCTCCAACACGGTATAAAAAAGTATTTGGATCATTTGACACCACGAGCCCCTTCTTGGAGTTTCCCTCAAGAAAAGCAAAAGACTCTTGGAGGAAGAAGGTCAATACTCACATATCAACCATGTGTAGAGTCCCTCTCATATGCTCCATTGATCTCACAAAGCTCTTCTCTCAAAACCTCACCTCTCTCTCTCTCTCCCTCTCTCTCTTAAGATCAAATCTCTCTCTTTAAACCCTAACTTATTAGAAAGCTCTCTTAGAAAAACCGACCAAATTACCCTTTTAAATGAATAAAGAGATGTTTAAATATCAAGATAAAAAAATTCCTAATTTTCAATTCAATCATCTCTATTCGTATAGTACAATCTAAGGATCGTGTAGTACGACTAGTTCAATTCTCCCATAAGTACTGTACGATGGCTATTTCCATATATAATCAGTTCAAAGATTTTAAACTTATCTTCTAGTATGATCTTAATGTTATATAGTATGATTAGCTTAATTGAATAATCAATTCAACATCGATGTTGATTGGCGATTAATTATTATCCTAGTTGTCACTGGATTAGTGCAACATGAAATTCACTTCGTATAGTACGATCACTAATTACACTTAATTTTTTATTCAATTGATTAACCTTAGGGAGTTAATTAGGAAAATTTTCAAATATCGTATGATACGCTTATCATTGTATGGTATGAAGAAAACAATTTTCAAATGTTAAAATATTGCCTAATTATATTTGGCAGAGGGGATTTCTAAATATAAATTAATCATCCAGTATGATTGCTATCATACTGGGCGATTACTTTATCATAACTATTTTCTTTATTTAAGTGTTTTAATTATTATTTGAATGAGCAAATCAAACAATATGATCTAGATCATCCAGTATGATTTTCAAAAAAATTAAAACCTTATGTTTTATTTCCCCTCGTGAGTGTTTACATGGTTGCTATACTAGCATATACAAAATACAATTCATAGAAACAAGAAAAAAAATAAAAGTATAGACTTTTGCATACATCAATATATTCTACCCAATCTTAAGACCAGATCCTTTTAGCAATGCTTGGTGATGTTATATATGAAATATTAGTACACACAGAATAATATATACAATAATAAAACATGAGAATTCAAATAAAGACCAATAATATTTATTATCATCAAAACATGAGATCGGGCTCCTAGATTGCAACAGATATTTGACAAATAAGAGAAAGACTAAATAAGAAAGCGCCATGAACAAGCTAAGTGGAATAAATTATAGGCTGAAAGAAAACTCTTTTTGGCCTAGATTAGAAACATCAAAATTGTTGAGGCTTCATTCTTTAAACCTTATGATTAAGAATCCAGAGTCAACAGTCGAATGTCTATTAATTTTAGCTTCCAAAATACACAACATATATAAGCTATAACAATTTACAAAATCTTTACGGTTTAAACTTTTTTGGACTGTTAAAACTCTTAACATTTCAAGATGTAATATTGGGAAAAATCATTGTTTTACTATTTGAGGGTGTTGCCATTTTTGACATTTTTGGAGCGTGTTCCTTTTTTGATTCAGTAATAATAGTTTGAATATATGAAGTATTGGAAACACCATTAGCATCCACGGAATCCATATTCTTTGGTTGATTTTGATTGAAAAGAAGAAATTTATTAGTAGTAACCACACGTCCAGTTCCCATATAGGTGCTAGGAGGAGGGATATGTGTAAGATAAGTATCTTTAGCGGGTAAGTTAAGATTAGGAATTTATGGTTTGTTTGAGATAAGTTGGGCTTTAGAAGTATGTAAAGAGGTAGTAGACAAGATTAAGGAACTAGCAAAAGAAGTAACTAGAGGTTTAGTAATAATAACAAAGTGGCTTTTGTTACAGTGAGGTGGAAGAAAGTGGTCACGCCCCTTGAAATAATTATTTTTTTATCTTTTAATTTACACAATCCTAGCTACCTAATTTTTTTTATCAATATAAATAACAGCAGAAATATAACTATCTATCAAAATATCAATATATACATTTGTATTCTTTTCCCAAAAATCATATGCACTACTCATTAGCTATACAATCATAACATATCTGCATGAGTATAAAGGAATTATTACTAACTTAAAGAAATAAGCTGACAGCACACCTAAAAATTCATGATCATTCTGAAACTTCTTAACCTCTTCTCTGACATGAAATCATTTAAATCATATATAATAACCTAAATGATCTAGCATGTCACTAAAAACCTTTAACTAAATTCAAAGTACGATAAATAAGTAGTATGTATGTTGTCAGTCAATTCATAACAATAACATTCATATGATTATGAATTTGTCTAAATATTACAAAACTCATATGCAATAGTAGTAGAATCTATAAACAGTAAAATAGTACAGTATGAAAGCCAATAAAATAGTATGGTGGGGAAATCAGTAAACCAATATATGTGTCGAATCAATAAAGCAATCTTCGTCTCTATATTATGGATACATAAATTAATCGTATAAAGCAGTAAAACCAAAGCATTGATATATAACTATCAAATTAAGATTAATACAGTAAAATCCTATAACTATGTACGCATGACATTTAGTTATTTTTTTAGTATCAATGTAGTTTCATAATCACATATTCAATATGAGTTAAATAGTAAACAATGCAATGAATCTATAAGAGTGGTGATGCAAAAACAATATATTACTAGTAACATCAGTAATAAGGTCAGTCAATAATAGTATCAATAATAATAGTAATGTCCGTATTAATATCAATAAAAGTAGTGAGTAATGATAAATATGTATAGTGAACAATCAAGTCATACAATAATAATGAATCAATAACAAGCATTTCAACAATCATATTAAACAAGTAAGAAGCTCTAGCTATCATGGTACTTTTCAATAATAATAAATTGATTCTTGATAAATGTTGGCTTAATAAACAAAGTCGTCACTTCTTTCCCATCATCATAGTACTAACTCCTTATAACACCCAATCGTTGAAACAGATAATGTCAAATCATCATATTTAAAGAAAAGTCTGTTGGCCCACTATCCTGTATAGTTCAATGAATCTTAAACCAACGGGTCAACCAATCTTT
This sequence comes from Dendrobium officinale, assembly GCA_019514585.1. Taxonomy (NCBI): domain Eukaryota; kingdom Viridiplantae; phylum Streptophyta; class Magnoliopsida; order Asparagales; family Orchidaceae; genus Dendrobium; species Dendrobium officinale. The sequence continues at coordinate 18,400,431 of CM033700.1, read as the reverse complement.
ACTTATTTTTTACACACACATTTTTTTTTTTTTAACAAAACTATTTTATTGATAAAAGAAGAGGTTACATCAAAAGTAGTCAAAACAGAAAATAAACGATGAAATACATTAAAAGAGGAAGGATGCTAGTAGTTAGTTGGGCTCAGTATTTGGCCGAGACTACCAGTGCCCCACCAGCTTGCACGGGCCATCCAATAAGGTGATATTAGCGTCCAGTATACGATCCCCAAAGAAATGCACCAAAGGTTGCCGCTAGCAAAAGATAGGGCACGAGCCCCGGCCACATCATAGCCCTAGAGCACAACGGGAAAACGGCGAGGACATCGAAAGCCATAAACTGAAGATCATAGCAGAAGTAACACAAAACAACAAGTCATCAACGCCTTCGACGGCCCCTGTCACGGCCCTTTCCACGACCCCTACCACGAGACACCTTCGAATGACGAACATTAACACGAACCAAAGAAAACTCATTTCCTGGGTCAGAGCCCCCGCAAAAATCCGAAGACATGAAACAAAAATCCGACTGATCAGATACGAAATCACCATCAGTAGAACCATTTAACCAATCCCTTTGATCTGACCTATCATAGCACAAAGAATTCACCATATTGATCGTTTCAACCGCATGTACTGGGACATTGACGAACTGATTCGAACTTTTAGAAATTTCACTTAAATTTTCCACTGGCGCATTCACAGCAGTATTCACATCCAAAACAGGAACATCTAAATCACCAGACAGAACAAAAGGCTCAACCGGAGCACAACCAGGGGTCGAAACAACATCAACACCAACACCAATATCAGGTAAGGCATCAACCCCCAACCCGATAGGAACATCCAGCAAAGCAGGGGAATCAGAGGACGGAGCAGTAGACTCCTCAGCACATCCAACAGCAGGATTCAAAGAAACCTCACCCTTTTCCGCAGTAGCAGCATTAATAGGAAGAAGATTAGGGGAAGGAGATAAAACAGTTTCAGGAGGATTAATATCAAGATTTAACCTGACATCCACAGGAGGAAGAATCGAATTCACAGGTGTTTTTAAATGAATAAATAGTTTAGAGCATTCTGATTTTTTGTGACCAACAACCTTACAATGTTGACAAAAGCTAGGCACATCTTCAAAAATTACCTTTTGAACATACCCACACTTCTCCGGACCTAACCAAACCGAATCCGGATGAGATTTAGAAATATCGATTTCAACCAGCAAACGAGCGACAGAGGGACGCGAACCCACCGCCGTCGCGTTATCCGTTTGAATCGGCCGGCCAAAAACGGATCCCAAACCAAATAAAATTTTGGGAGCAAACAGATGAGGATGTAAACCCGAAAAAGAAACCCACACCGGGACGATCGGCGACTCCTCCGACAAATCGAGGAGAGGCGACCATTTGATGATTTTCATGAAACAACCAGCAACAAAATAGGAACGATGAGCAAAAATCCTACCATAATCTAAGTCGTTACCAAGCTTAATCAGCACATTTTTTTGATCTAACAAGGTGACCTAAAAATCACCAGAAAGTTTAAGATTGAAAAAAATTTCCGAATGGAATCCAACACCGGACGTTTCAACGGAAACTTACCAACTAAAGCAAACTCGAAAGGTTTAGCAAGATGGAAAAACTCATCCTCTGAAAACCATAACGCCGGCATGGCACGAATGGTAGATACACGACAATCCGGGAAAACAGCCGAAACCGAACCAGAGAGCACATCCTTGAAGGATTTAGAGCTCTTACCTTCAATAAAACCAGGATCCAAACGTTTGTTTGCCATGAAAACGCAATCTCACCGGCGGGAAAGCAGACGGCGGCTAGGGTACCCAAAGGAAAACCCTAGCAGACGGCGCCATATACCTCTGAGAATTCATACATAATAATTTGTTACACACACATTATTATCACAGTACTATGATAGTAAAAGCAACGAACTATTATTTTGTCTTACATCCACATTCATTTTTAATACAATACAGTAAATAAAAGCATAATTAAGTTAAATTAAGAAACTGTCAAAATGTCTGAACAGCAGGCAACAAAAAATCTCACTGAGCAGAATTTTATATTTTTCATCAACTAATCAAATTATCAAAAATTGTATATAATAATATTTTGAAGCTTTAATTATATTAAAATATTATTTTTAGATGTCAAAATAAAATTTTGAATTCAAAAAAATCATTGCTTTTTTAAAATCACCTTACAAAAAATATTAAATAAATATTCAAAACGTTTAAAATCTCAATCTCTCTATAGCATTTAAAAAATTGTGCGGTGATAGTTTTACCAGTACAAGATTATCATTTAAATTATAAATTTTATCAAAACAATCCTAAAAATAGCAAATTATTAAAATTAGAAATAGGATAATTATTCCTTAAAATGCAACGAGCCAATCTCCTAACACGACCAAACTGAAAAAAAATCACTTTACGACTTCCGATAACTTAGGTTTTTCTTTCAAGGCTTTAATAAATTGTAATGGAATAAGATATTTATAAATAAATAATAATATAATATTAATATAATTATACAATATAATTAATTTTTCATATAAAATTCATTAGATTTGGAAAATGAATACTTGACGAGCAAATGGATATTAAAATTTTTAGATTTATTTTAACTATCAATTACACTAATCTTAAGAAAAAATTCATTGCGATCAACTTTTGGTCAAATTTAAAATTATCTTCTATATTTATTATATATATCTAATCTTTTGAATTTTAGAAAATAACTTAATTGTTTTGAATAAAAATTCTACGCATTAAATAATTTTTTGTGAAGATACTGCATTTTTTTTTCCTCAAAGGGCGCTTAAATTGTCGCTTCTCCATAGATATAAATATGCATACATGTCTCGTTCCAGAGAATTCTTCAATTCTCATTCCCTTCCTTAGCATAGCGCAGCAAGCCCGCAACCAATAAACTTCCCAGTTCAGCAATGGCTGTCGCCAATAACGGCACCAGCAAGCAGGGGATCGATCCTCCATCGGAAACAACGGCACGAAGGGCTGGTGATGTCGAGCAACCGCCGCCACCGACGGCAGATGGCGACGCAGCAATCGCATCAGTGGTACAGCGTTGGAAGAGAGAGGATTTTCAGGAAAAGGCGGGATTGCTTCTTCGGGCGCTTCAATTTCTCTTTTCTCTTCTTTCCTTTGTTCTTATGGCTTCTAACAAGCACGGTGATTGGATGAACTTCGACCGCTACGAGGAATACAGGTGATTCGATTGATTTTGTTCGTTGGATCTCGATAGAGATCATTGGGGATCTTTCATCGCGCGCGATGATTATTCTAATTTATTTAATTTCAGGTATCTTGTGGCGATATCGTTACTTGTGTTTTTATACTCGTCGGTCCAGCTTGTTCGGCAGGTTCGCCGTTTCAGCACCGGTCACGACTTTATGCCCTCTAGGGCAGGAACGATTTTCGATTTCGCTGGAGATCAGGTGAAAGTTTCTTGATCCATTAATCCTACTAGAACTCTAAAAATTAGTGATTCCTCCGACAGCGGAGTTCTCTAGTTAACAATTTTTGTGTTATATGCTCAACTATCCTTCCTTCAACTGGTTTATGCTTCCGTCTCCAATGACATTGGAAAGGTGAATGATCTCATCTTATAATTGGCCTGTATGGCTGATTGAAGCAGCAATCATATTTTCCAGCGTATTCATCCTGACATCATTTTTTGTTTCATTTATTATAATTGTTATTTGTTTAAATTGTGGGAAACCTATTTTGCCTAATCGATTATGTTCGGCCTTTTTAATCATTTTTTTATTAAGATAATTTCAGATTAGCTGAGTGGCAACGGAACAACCTAGCTTATTTTGAAAAAAAAAAGCATTAAAAAAAAAATACAAAAGGTTATGGGAGATACCCAAATATTTTTATTTATTAACATGTCTGAGATGTAAAATTTTATATTTATTTTTATAATACTTAAATCTCCACAGGTTAATTTAAAGTATTAAAAAATAAATATAAAGATTTAATAAAAAACATGTGATGTGTATGTAAATCCCCAAAAAATGAACCTGCGTCTAATTCTACAGTATTGAATGGGGATTGGACTAGATTCAGACAGAAATTGAAATTAATTTTTCTTGGATAAACCCAGCTTGAGCCTGTTGCATATCTTTTTTTTTTTTTTTGTTATAAATTCTCATGCATTTTGCAGAGACGGATCAGGGAAGAACAAGTACCTTATACTGCAGTATAGCAAAATTGTATTTACTAAGTTAAAAGAACTATCAAATCTTTGGTAATTGGCTGAAATTAAAGGCTATGAGTTTGAAGTCAATGAATTATAAGGAATATTGACCCTGCTATAATTATTAGAAAACTGTTAAACAAGAACTTCTTTAGGTCTTGGTAATGATTGGCCTGTTGCACAGAGTGTTTAATCTTGCGTCAATTAGCTTAGATCGACAATTTGAAAAAGTTGTTAAGTAATTTCTGATTTTTATTTCTTGTTGGTCGTGGATTATGCAATTTCTCTATGCTCTCTGTTATAGCATCATGGGGTGTTAGAATTTTTAGATTTAATACATTAATATTAATACATATGCTTCATTTTTATTAAAAATATATTGTCTTTATTACTATAACATATCTTTATTATTGAGGAAATTCTATTTTATTGTACTTTCTTTATTATCTATTTTTTTGAATTTTTATAAACATGTTTGTGTTATTATTATAAGAATAAAAAAATACAACATTTTATGATTTCTGTTAAAAAAAACTTTTTTTTTAATGTTTTCTAACAGTACCCCCACCCATCTAGTTGATCTGGGCAATAGTTAGTACTTCAGCTGCAATAGGCACGAACTATATCTCTAAAAAAGTTTCTCCCTTGAGTAAACTATGCTGTCTAATTCATAAATCTCATTTGCATGAGCCATAGATAGAACTTGTAGTGGTCAATTCATATTGAGAATGGAGATGTCTAGGGAGGTTTGATGAAATGTAAGAATCACAAAGCATAAAGAACATTAAGTTCTTATCACGAATTGTTCTTTCATTGTTTAGATGAAGTGTAAAGTATGTGCACATTTTCTATTGAGAATAACTAGTACTAAGCCATATTTTGATTCTCAAGCAAACAGAGGGACGTTGCAATTTCGTGTGACCTCGGGGTATTATTTGCTGTCAAAATGGTTGGGACAAAATAATTATGACTAGGGGCGAGAGTTTTGTCCTTATCCCCAAGGATAGATATAATATGTTTGAGCTCAACTGTAAATATATATGGCATTAAACCAAAATCTCCCTTTTCTTATAATGATTCTTTGATTATTGTGCCATTCTGGGTCGATTTATTCTCACCAATCAATCATCCCAATTCTTTAAAAGGTTTATTTGGTTATTTAAACTCCAAAAATCTTTTTGAAAGATGGGGAAACTTGTTAGATCTATGATTTCCTTAAAAAAGGTTAAAAATTCAACATTTGGTTTAAGTTTTTAAACTCCTTAAATTCTCTGTAGTGCCCCTGAGAGGACTTGATTTCATTCATAAAATAAAAGTAATACGATCTTCATTTTATAAAGAATCTATCTAGAACTTGCCAAATGATTCCTAAATACACCAATCAGTTCTTTACTTGTTCCGTTGTTCGTGCATTCAAAGACAAAGTGGTATTTAATCAGATCGCTTTGTGCTCAAAGCAGTTCATCACCCGAAAGAAAGTTGATTAAACAAACGAGCAGAAACCAGAGCATTTCCATTGGGTTTGTTTCATCTTTTTTCGCTCGTACTCCTCTTTGTTTTTTATTCTCTCTGTTTCTATTTTGTGTGTTGATTTATTTTTGTCCCATTCTTCCGAGCAATTACCATTCAACCTTCGGTTCCTTCACTGTTTACCATTCTATCGTTAATAAGGTTTGTTACCAGTAGAGTCTTGCCAATACACCAAAAGGTCCAAAGCAATCAATCAAAACATGCAGCATAACCTTAGTAAAAAACCTACACTATTCTGGATGCAGGCAAAGCCTAATTTAAATACAGAGAGTTAATGTGCTTTTTAATGTTATTTATATTTTTTACTGATCAACCAAAAGGTTCATCATTACTTTATTTGATAAATTAGATTTGATTTTAATGTGTTTTTTTTTTATTTATATATATTTTTTCTAAAATAAAAATTGATTTTCAGGTAGCTGCTTATCTTATGATCTCAGCATCGTCTGCAGCTATTCCAATCACCAACCGCATGCGAGAAGGTTCTGACAACATATTCACAGATGCATCCTCGGCTTCCATCAGTATGGCCTTCTTTGCATTTTTATCCTTTGCTCTGTCAGCTTTGGCCTCTGGATATAAACTTTCTAAACATAGCTATATATAACTTGGTCTTGTTTGCTGAATCCTCTTTGTGCAATTTGTTTGTTTATTGTCATTTTGATTGTCACATAAGCACATATATCATATATGTCTGATTGCTGTGAAAATATTACTGTAACTGAATCGATTTTTTCTTAAGAGATTGCTGTAAATGTCGCAAAAATAATTATTTTATGAATGTGATTTTTAACTTTCATTCTTCATTGTGTGCCTACTGTGTTCTAGAGTAACAATGCAATGATATGCTACCAATGCTATCAAAGAATCCCTTTTGCTACAGCCTATGCAGATGGTTCAGTTTCGTTTGTTTCGATTATTTTGATATTCATATGTATTAGTTTTAAAAAATTATTTAAAAAAATTGAAGTATTTGTCGTATAATTTAGTGAATATATTTAAGAAAATAAAATATGTTATTAAATTAAAGCTTTATTTGGTATAACTTTGTTATTGTTTTTTTTAAATAATTTTTTTAGGACAATTTCAAATTAAAAAATATTATACTAAGAAGTTGCTTCTAAAAAATTTTAAAAAATTATTTTCTCTATAACAATTTTACAAAATAGTAAGAAAGTCATCCCAAACGAAACTTTAATATACTTGAATTTTGTGCCACATTCTTTTTATGCTCTAAGTGCAAATACATAGTTTCATCAAATAGGTTTAATAAATGCATAAGGTTGTTGGAATAAAAAATATGAATATTATAAGTTACATAATATTTAATTTAAAATTTTCTGTGATGATACCAGAAATCCTACTTACAGTACTTACAAGGTTCCCATAGCACAAAAAATAGAGAATAAAGTAAAAAAAAAGGTTAGAGAATCAAGATAGATGCTCAAATAATTTTATTATTGAATTCAAGTGCAATTAATTGTCTTTGGCAAGGAAAATTTCCTATGACTCTTTTATTTATAAGATTTTGATATTACAGGAAAAGCTATATATATATATATATATATATATATATATATATATATATATAAGGCATATAGCTCAAAAAGTGTATATATTTAAGGGAGATTTACATACATACCACTTTATTTTATGTTATTTATATATCTAATACTTCAAATATTAATATTACATAATCATTCATATACAATTTTAATATCAAACATATCACTCATATAATTTATTAATTATATCATTCATATCATCCTATAAACTTTAATATTTCATTCCATGCATTCAAAATTATTCAATGAGTGGTAAGCATGTAATATTAATGTTTAGGATGTTAGATATGTAAATCTTATGGAATAAAGTAGTATGTATGTAAATCCCCATATATTTAATTGAGGCCAAATTTTTGGAACCAGCAAGCTTGGCGTCAAATTTAGGGGAAAAAGCATGATTTCGAAATAATTTTAAAAGCAGCGAACTCGCTGTACCATTTGGCGCAATACCTGAATGTGCGATTTTGTTCAGCGCATTCCTTGAATTTGCCTAAAACTTTCGACCTTCGCGCAATCATGTTCTGTCGGCTGCAGCAAAATGAAATTTCGCACATTCAACTAATGATTGTGCTATTTGAAGTAATGATATTACAATGATTTTTTTTTTTGTTTGAGAAATGAAATCATTTTATTGTTTATAGTATTTTAAATTTTTATATTAAAATTTAGCATCTTATCGTTGTTAATATTATTATTTATTAAAAAAAATCAAATTATCTCTAACTTTTTCTATTTGTTTTTTCATGAGGGGTGATATGATAATTATCGCATATTATCGTACCTTTTGTTTTACACTTAATTTATGAAAATGTTATCATCTTAATAGTCAAAATTTATATATAACCATTTTTTTATATAAATTTGAATGAATCAAAGTAATAATTGGATTAAAAAAATGTTTAATATAGCTATTTATAACTTAATTGAAATATTTAATAAAAAATATAAGTTGAATTATAATATAATATATAAAGTTAAATTAGATATATTTTAATTATAATTTATTAACCGGAAAAATTAAAGAAGATGAAAGAGAGTTTATATTATAATTTATTTTATTTATAATTAAATTTGTAAATAATTTGTTTTTGGAATAAATAAAATGACTATTTATGGAATACCTTATTTTCCTTAGAATAAATAATTAGAGTAAATTATAAAATTTATGTGACTAAATGAGAAAAAAAAAGTTAAAATATATAAATAAAATTTTCTTTTAAATAAAGTATAGTTATAGTAATAATTAAAAAAATATATTACATAATTAAAGAAAATTTTATTAGCAATGATAAAAAGATGTAAATAATTTAAAATATAGTTTTAAATTTTTTTAAATATTAGAAATATTTAATTTAGTAGATTTTATTTAATTTAAATATTCACTAAAACTTGCTTTGCTAAAATATAATAAGACCAACTTAGAGGTTTTTTAAGATAAATAGCAAGGTAATCATATATATCATTACATACCCTTGTCGTACATATCAATGCACACCCTTGTCATATCCTAAGCACATGTCGTACACGAGTTTGAAGTTATGTTTGTGTTCGACAACATTTGAAGTGAAACATAAATCCGTGTTGATGCTGGTTCCAATCTTCGCCATCTAAAAATTCTTTTCCATTTCCATCTTGAGAACATTGAATCAGCATTTAATAGGTGTTTATAAGTCATTTATCATCTTTAGGGCACCAATAATGGTATAGAATACAGTGATCTATATCAAGCATTGACCTTCCCTTCCTTGGCTACAATATAACTTCTTTGTCACGACCAAGCTCTCGAATATGCCCCTTTAGAAAATTTAGTGATACGAGGTGGCCCCCCATGTTGCAAAATCTATCTTGTAGCAATTTCCAACCAACATCTCGAAGTTGAAAGTCAGACCTCTATTGCCTTAATTTCATAACATCATGATTTTCATGCCACAAGATGACATCATCATCTTCCCCCCAAGTATGTAGAACACATCTAAAAATTTCATTCGTTGTTGCTCTTGCTTCTAGGATTTCATCTGTAGTGTAAGCCAAACTTTTATGTAAACGGCTACTTCCTTTTTGAATCAGTTGCTGCGTCGGTACACCTCTTATTTGTTTCATGATAAAAGAGTACATTTTGTAGTAATGAAGTTGTTCTTCCTTAGCAAGTGTATTCCTATGTAGCATGAAAAAAAAAAGATGATGTAAAATAACCAAAACAATTGAGGATCTTATAAATTGAAATAAGGTATATTAATACATATTGGATTTTAAGTTATGGTTAAAATAAGATAGTAAATAATAATTTATGTAGTTCTTTATTATTAAACTTTAATCATTACGTTAGAGTACTATTGTAATTTTTATGATTTAGTTGACGTGATATTCTAAAATATAGCTAATATTTTAAAGTAAATGCTATATTAATTTAAATTGGTATTAGTTATAATATTATTTAAATTATCATATAGTCGAAGCTCATGTTAGCATTGAAATTGAGTGCAGCATAAATAATCATTAAATTATTTTATATATTTTAGAATATATCTATTTATCATACATTCACTTACACATGAAATGGAGAGCATAAATAAAAAAAATACATTATCATAGCTCATCTATCAATGACGCAGAAGAGCCCTACTACTAGGAGTATATCTATCTGGGGCCCTTCTTCTTCGTAGTTGTAGCGTTGCTCTTCCTCAATAAATTCCTCTTCTTGCTCTATAAATTCTGGATGATGCTACGTTGCATCAGTGTATTATTACAATGGTTATCATCCCATCAATAGTATATCTTGCTGCGATGGGGAGGTCGGTAACCCAATACTTGACATCCACTTAGGTATAGCAATAAAAAAAATGTATGCGTTGTGGGATATTGAGATGGTGTACCATAATATATTTCATGTGCACCACTTTTCTGTGCACCAAATGGGCTCCAATGTTGTGTGGATGACCCTGCCCTAATCATATCATAGATAGTCGACGAAGTATGCATTGAAAGTCTAGGTGGTTCCCTCTTAGTACTTTGGTGGCGTCGACTTCTTGTGGATCTAGATGGAGCATCAGAGGTTGACTGTCTTGCTCTTTGAGCTCTATAAGAATCTGCTCCTTCTTCCCTAGTTTGGATCCTCTCATCTATTATGGTGTCAATAGTAGTGTAGTTGATATAAACTGAACGCTGCACTCTAGTAGAGAGCTCCGTTACCTGGTTAACTGCTAATTATAAAGAACTGGCATTTTGTCCTTGCATCCCCGCCAATGGCTCCAGATCAATAACTGTTAAATGTATTTAGTTGTCAGCCTAGAAGATGTAATATATTTGTCAAATTCAAATTTATTAAACATATAAAAAATTTAATATAATGCCACATACCACCAATCATTCGCTTGGAGATCAAGGGAAGAAAGTTTCTTGTGGCTCTTTTTATTCCTGTAATAGATAAATCGATGCCATGATCTATACCACCATAGGTATGTGCCTAACTCTCGATTATCTGTGCCTTCTGGTGGAGTTATTACAATAATATATGCTCTCATTTCTTCCCATAGCTCAAGGTATTCCTGATATTGAATAGTCTAATCTAAATCTGCTCTACCTCTTCTATCAATCCTTCTAAAATTTGGTTCCATATGTGGAACATTAGTGAATTGTACTCCCATAAATTATCTCATAAAATGGTCATGTAGATGCAACTAGGTATGCTTCCAACTAATGAGGGGCACTCGAGCACGTCGAATTCCCCTCCCCTCCAGACATTGGCTAGGCAGAGTTATAAGAATCTCATCTGTGTATAGAATCATGCTCACCTAATATCAATGAAATTAAAGATTATTAGTTTTTTCTGATATTTAATAAATGTATGAGGGGAGACTACTACAATTTTGTATTACCTGACTAAGCCTTAAATCGTCCAAATCATCACGATATGCATCGTGTTTCTGAATGGGAGCTCACATGTTCGATCTTTAGCCCACCTGTAGATAACACAAAATAATATTATGAAATATCATATGAGTGTAATTTTTTGTACTAATATATACTTCAATACCTACACCCAAGAGGTCTTCTGCCGAAATCGTGTCTCTATGGTAGACGTAGTGTGGGTCTCCTAACGTATAATCACTTCGATGACCAAATTTGTAGTAATGCCACACATCCAACAATATAAGTACGTGTGGGTCTAGTTGCATTATATAGCTCTCTGTATATATACGCAAGTACATCACTGCCAATAAACATTCATCCAAAGAATTCCACTAAGGGCAACCACTACAATTACACATGTGATCGCAACATGTCTGGTATCAAAAAGCACCCAATCATGAAGATGATATAGGCTCGAATATGCTGAAGAAAAGGACCAAGAGCTAACTTTCGTATAATTCCCTATAGAATGTCCATCGGAGCCAACATAATGAGAGCATTGACTTTAATTGCATACTACCTATCCTTAATGTGGTCATGTCATCTTCATCACCTGGTGCATGATACACAGTATCCCTACATGGATGTGTACCAAGGAGCTCATCACAGCATTCTGGTTAGGATTCCCAACGATGACCTACACCCACCATATTTAGGCTCACAATGGCTAGCCCATCAATTCTCAGTCCAAGTATCACCTGCACATCTTGGAGCATTATTTTCATCTCTCCGTTCGTGAAATGAAAGGTGTTCTTCAGTGGACACTATCTCTCTACAAGTGTTGTTATTAGGTTATGATCCAGACGTATAAACTGTAGATGATGAATGTTATGTAGCCCAATATTTATTAGAACATATATCATGCAAGGGCACTCCACTAGCCACTCACATGTCATTCGTAAATGTATTGAAGCAACTAATGGAGATGCCTATTGGAAAGAAAATAAAATAACTATTAAGAAAAAAGTTAATTACGTATGCACTTATGAATATACTTATTTATACTTGAGATTAGTTATAAACTGATCAGAATCATGAGCCCTATGCGATGCTCCAAAAGATGTTATGCTCAGTTCTCGAATTGTTTCTTCCTCACACTCCTTATGGGTAATTTGACGCCCACCACATCGCAGCCTCGTTCTATCAGCCATATATATATATTTGCAAATTTAAGATATATTTTATAAATAGTTTCATGTTGACATGTCTAATGCTTATATACACGAATTAAGGGAGGATTGATTATCTTTGCAGGTTGCCTTATTATCACATAATTTAGTGAAACTTATTTATATTATTAATCTTTCTTCTAATTAAATGATATTAATAGATTCTTTTATATTAAATATTAAAACATAAAATAAAATATAGATTGAATAAAAATAAAACATCATTTTGAAGTTCTATACGTTATTTATTGGAATATAGATTGAAACAAAAAATACATTATTTAGTGAAACTGATAAGCATCATTCAAACAACAACTAAAAATATAGATTGAAATAAAGAATAAAATATACATGAACGTACATATCATTTAGATAGACTAACTTCAATAATAACGAACACGAAGAACATTAACATCATATTCAACTGAAATAGAAGTTGGAGCTCATTAAAAAGTTCTATATGCATAATGATCTCAGGGTATATTTAGCACGATGCGTGTGCGAACTTGTAGTTGGGTTTGGGTAGGGAAACACCTGAATTTTTATTGAAACCAATGTTGGACGCTTTGCCAATCCGATGCATCGAGAAACTCTTTCCTCTTTTTGCCTGGCCAATAAATCAAATTCTCATATATTTTAACAAGGAATGCACCTGCCGTAGAGTCTTATTTTTTGTAGAGAATCCATCTTGACGCCTTCTTATGTCAGCATATCTTGCCTTAAGAATGTCCATCGATGCTATATGCCCTACCATTTGCATTCCCTTACTTTGAACTTATTGCCATCCTTCTTTGTTTAAACCATCTTCATCCCTGTAAGAGTAGATCATCATAGCTATGTTGTGTCTCTCCCATAATATGTTATCTTCCTTGTCGGACTAATAATGTATACATCAACGATATAACTGATTTAATCTAGCTTTCTCCTCTAACATATCATCAGTGTAATGTGCTAAACATTCCTTCATTTTAGTACTTCCCTCCATAATCAAGGTCTTCAAATGAGTTTTTTTGTTTGTGATACATTGCACATGAATATATAACAAGCAGAAGATATTCTATAAAAGAATTGTTGAATGTATAGAAGTAGCTACATACATCAATATATAGGCGATGGTCATTAGTTCAATTATGAGATGCAAATTAATAAATAAATAACACATGGTTGAAATTGAGAACAACTTCAACTAGCATTCAATAAATCAACACATCTTACAACAATAATGCCTCGAGCTATCGACATTTTACATGTTCTGGATCATAAGCCTTGGACACCAACCAAAATAACTACGCCTTGATCTATCAGCCATATCTTAAATTCATAAAAAAATTAATGAGTGTACTCAGTATAAAAATCATAACAATCCAAATAGATATAATTATAAAAATTTAATTTTAATATCTTTATTACCTCAATGATGCTGGATTATATGGACACGTTGCCCTATTATGACCATTTTTCTTACAATGTCCACACCTCTTAGTTGAGGTTGATTGGGCCTCATCCATTGTATTATAAAATCTATTTGTTCTTGGTCTACCCACGCGCCTCTTGAAAGCCGGTGCAAGCAAAGGAATGATTCATTCTACTTCGCTAAAATTTGGCCAAACATCCTTAGAGGGAAAAACATGGAATAAGACGAAGTATGTTGCCCTATATGAGTTGAGTGTGAAGTATTGTGATACAAAATTATTATACTTCCATCGCCTATACCAGCGACCGCTATGACATGAACGCATAGCATATGATATAATTGTGGTTTCTTGCATGTGTAAGTACAATTGTTAGGAGTTAGAACCTCAACTTTATGTGGTCGACATGATATATCCACAACTTCAAATTCTCCTCTGTTTATGGTTACTGGTTCAGGGCATCTTCGTGCTTCACGTTCACTTCTCTGTAACGTAGCCATCGTACAAGGAACAAATTCAGAGTCCCCTGCCATCAGCCACTTCTCAACATCTATAGAACACCTCATGAATAAAGATATGAGGTTATAGTATATGGACATTATTAGACCTGGAATCGGAAGACCACAAGCACATTTAAGAACTCCATTAAAATATTCTGATGCATTAGTTGTCATGATGATGTATCGACATCCATTGTCAAATAATAATGACCACTTACTGACATCATGTTGTATCAACTAGTCATATGCTTCTTGCTTTGCATTTTTAATATGGTTCGTCATGCGATTGAAGTTTGAGATATCCTCCATACTATCGGCTAAGTACATATTATTGCAAAGGCCTTCAACACCAGGAATAGCTTGGCAACGTATAAATTTTTTGAAGTTCTCACGCAAGTGATGAAGGCAGTGTCTATGGACGGCATGCGAAATTTTTTTTCGGTAGCCTCTCATAAGTCATGGATGCTTATCTGAGATTATGCATAAATTTTGACACTTTTTTACTACTTCAACCAAATCATGTAGGTTACGAAGGAACCAAACCCAAGAATCATTGCTATGTAATTCTACTATTACAAAAGCCAACGAGAATATTCCACCATTCGCTTAAATGTAGAGAAGGGTCCAACGATACTTTCCAAGTAAGAAAGTGCCATCAAGGCTAAGGACAGACCAACACTATTGCCACATATAAATTGATGCCCCAAACGCCCAAAATAAAGCCTTGAATCATAAACCTCTAACCAATTCAACATTGTATACAGTTCCTAGCTGAGACAAATGTATAACTTCTATTAAACATAGAAGCGAACGATTTGAATCCTCATTGGTACCAAATATTGATTCAATGGCTTTTCTACGTGCATCCCATACCTTCTTGCATGAAATCTTCATTTCAAACTTCGACTCCATTCTTGCAATTATCTCATTGGGCTTCATATTGAGTTGTTGTTTTATAATAGGCATGATATGCCTACATATAAACTTTGAGGTGCAATTGTGATGCCCAACAGCCATAATAGGTTGGGTGCATGTATGTGGAGGACCCACAGAGGATATTTTATAAAGACCACCTAGTCTTTTACTTCGTGATGCATATAATCACCAAGAACATGGCCTATGCACATTGTTATGTTGGGTACATAAAATACTGAGACGACTTTTGTTGGAAGTCGAATTTATGTACTTAACATTTTGTGTAATTGACCAACCATTAATTGCAGCCTTTAATTCTTTTTTGCTATGAAATATTTGACCTTCATATAGTTCCGAAGGAATATTTGCTTCTTTTGAGCTAACAATATTGAGGAATGGCGGATCACATTCATCATCACCATCCCATTATTGGGTTGTATGAATGGTTTTCATGAAATTATTGTTTGCATCCATCGATTCTAATACAACTACGTTTCTTCTTGCATAATCTTCAATGAACTCAACAATAATATTTTCATCATTCGTATAATTTCTCATTGATTCATGTATATCTATTTCAGGTTGACTACCACTACCTGCTGAATCAATACTACCACTATCCATAGTTTTGTATGAATCTACATCGTTGTTATCCATCTCATCTCCGTCTAACATAACATTTTTATTTTTGTTTTGATTGTCGCATATATGACGTAGATATTAGATTTTCTTCACAGATAGTATTACTTACTCTAATCCAACTTGGACATTCGGTCACACTGGGTTAGTTGTTATTGCATGAAATTTGGTCACTCTGACAAACTAAGTTGGCCATGAAAGTTATTTTGCATATCTATCATATTTATTCCACCAAACCATAGGTTAGGACTGGTTAAAAAAGATTTAATTATGGGATATATATTACTAAAGAATTTAACCACCAAAGCATCATATAATAAAGTTCTAAATACTCACATATGTACATCCGTTAACGGACCAACAACGTCACCATAATTTATTTGTTCTGCCTCGACGTAGACAACGATAGTATTCTTCTACCTTCAAATAGCATAAACTCGCAAACCTTATTATCGGTAGCATGTGTAGCCCAGTAGCCACCATTATCACGAAGGCGACATGTTAGCTTGATAGTATTTGTTGTAGAATTAATCCTAAGTGCACACATAATTCTTTCTTTTAGCATTGTAAATAAAATGTCCTCATCAATGATGAGTGATCGATTTTGTCCACCAATATATGTCAGTGTGAACTCATCCCCAATACGCAGCTCTCCACCAAAATATAGCATTAATCGTGACATGCTACCCTAATTTAAATATAGTTGATGGTCAATGCCAAGAATGTCATATATTTCTGAAGTTATCTATTAAACATAGTGCTCGAAATGTAACAAATTTAAATACATTTTAATCAACAATATATCCTTCTATCTCACTCCCTTTCGATGAAGTGAAGCTAATGAATTGTTGAATTCGATTACTACCATGTAGTGACTTGATATTTGTTAACTTATACAGCTTGATTTTTGCCTTAACTATTTAGCCTTTAATGCAAGTTTCTACATGGATTGGGAAGTAACTAAAATCTAGCCTTACCAAATATTTGAAGGTACAGCGAAGTCCCTTATGAAGTGTCAAAATTTAATGGTTATTCTATTAAGGTTATTTTAACAAATTTAATATAATTTTTATCTACTATAATTTTTTCTTATATGTAGACAACATTGAAGACCTTTACAAATAACTTCTATGTGAAAACTTTCTCAATGTACCAACATGACTTTAGATTGTTCAATATATTCTAACCTTATTCTTTCAACTAAATAGTTATTGATTGATTTTACACATTTTAATTTCTTTGTTTTGCTAACAATCATAAATAATTATATTAATTTTATTCATTCTATGATTTTGTTTAAAATAATTTATAACTTTAATTTTAAAATTTTAATATACTATATGATTTATAATTAGTTTAAATATTTGTAATACCTTTTCTGTTTATGTAATATTAACATTAAATTTTAGTATGTTTATAACATTATATTGTGTTTATTTTAATAAACACTCATTTCAATTTGATTTATTTTGATATACAATACATTTATAGATAATTTTTAAAAATGTCATTTGAACTATAAACATAAACTTATTTAATAATTAAATAAGTCAATTCTATATTTTCAACTGATAAATTAATTTTATCAAATACAAATTTACCAAATTAAAGGAATTCTATTTTTAATATAAAAACTGATCTTAAAATTAAAAGATAACATATAATTCCTAACTATTCATAATAATCAAATATTATTTTACTTAATTTTCATTGTTTTAAATTCTAAAAATATTTACAAACATTTTAATTAATCTATACTTACTTTAATTTTAAAAAATTTTATATTTTAATTTATCTTAAAACTATAACATAACATTCACTTATATAAAATAACATTTACATATTTAACTTATTAGTAAAACTATTATCTTACATTTTTTATTTTCTCATATAACTAGGTCCAAACACATGTCCTCATTGTAAAAATTTGATAACATTCTTAGTATAATTTTCATGAAGATAACATTCTTTCTTTAATTACATGATATATTTATTTCCAAATCATGCCTTGGATGAATTTTCATGACCTGAAAAAAAAATTCATTGCTTTTCAATTTCAAAATTCTAAAATTCCCACTATTTTTCAGAAATGAATATATATATATATATATATATATATATATATATATATATATATATATATATATATATATATATATATATATATATATATATATATATATATATATATATATATATATATATTATATTCTTGCTTCTTTGCTTTTATATTTCAAATAAAATTTTAAATTATCCGATTTTTTTAAAATAATTTTCAATTTAGAGTTTCTCTGCAGCTTTTAAAACTTATTATTTTATTAATAAATGTATATTAAATGAACTCTTAATCAATAATATTTCTTCAATATTTAGCAAATTTTAAAAAATAACTTTTGCCATAAATGAATGATAATTTTTATAAAATATTAATCATGCTTTGCTTTTATATTGCAAATATAATTATAATTTATCCAATATATATACATAAAAATTGGAGTTTCTCTGCAATTTTTAAAAGTTCAAATATTATTAATAAATCAACAATTAAATGAGATTTAGAAAATATTAAAAAATAACTTTTGTCATAAATGAATCAAAATTTTCTTTAAAATATTTTAATCTTCCTTCTTCGCTTTAATATTGCAAATATATTTTGAATTATTCGAATATTTATAAATATTGCAAATATATTTAACTTTTTCTTTAGCTTTTACAAGTTAATATTCTATTACTAAATCTACAATTAACTAAACTCTTATTCAAAAATGATCAATATTTAACAAATTTAAGAAAAAAAATTTAGTCTTTTTGAATTAAAAAATAGCAGGTCCCTTTTTTGGGATTGATCTCCACAGTATAAGTGTATTAGCTATTCAAGCAACAAAAATAGCAGCTCCCTTTACAAGCAACAGCATATAAGTGATCGATCTAAATTTTCTACAGCCAACAACATAGCTTTCAAACAAACTAACTCTTCCACCAAACGAAAAAATATATGTTCATATATTACATGTGCAGGGGTTTCATCACAAATAAGATAATTCCATGCAATAGATTTCTCTGATAAAAAATTTAATCATTCAAATTATAAGACTAAACAACATACCTAGAAAATAAAAAATAAAATACAAGACTAAGCAACTATAACTTCTTCATAACATAATTATAAATTTTCAAAAACTTCATACATATTACTTTTGACAAAACAAATATACAAGACTTCTACAAGTCTCATGAGCTATAAATTCAACAAAATATTTAACATAAAAAAAAAAAATACTTACCTTCTCTTCTTCTCCGAACCAAAGCTTCAAGAGAGCTGATGCATTTCGTTCATCAACTCATCCCTTATTTATAACCTATCGGTAAAACTCCCCAACCACACTAATTAATTCACGTCCACTAAATTCCACCGCACTCAGTGGAAATTGCGGATCTGGTCGCCGATAAGGACAAGAAAAAGCGGAAATATGAACTGTGCGATGTCGGATTAGCTGGAATGCACCGAGTGTTTCTGCGCATTCAATGCGCTTATCAATATGGCGCATTGTATAAAATGCGCTACCTATTTTGGCACATTCTATAGAATGCTCGTTAGTGTTCGACGCATTCAGGGATGACACTATTTTGTTCTGCGCATTCTTTGAATGCGCCAAAACATATAGCATAACTGCTCCTTCTTAATTTTCTTTACAAATATGCTCATTCACCTAAATGTGGCTTAAATCATGCTTGTTCTAAAAATTTGGCCTTTAATATACATATCGACAATCACTATTGGAGACTAGGTGAGTAGGCTTGCTAACTTGATATGATGAGTATGCTTGTTAAGTGAACTTGAAGAGTTGGCATGTTAAGCAAAATGATGAGTTGACCTAACAAGTAAGCTCACCTACTAGATCTAAGGAGTAGGCTTGCCTATTTGCCTATCGATTTGGCCTAACGAGTAAGATCTATCAAGTTGGTGTTATGGGTAGGTTTGCCTAGTTCCTTTATCATGCTAGCTTGCCTACTGCTATATTGTGTCTTTAAAACATTTAGTGTATATTTAATTCCTCAATTCTTTGTATTTTTAGGGAGCGACTTGCAAAAAGAATAACAAAATTAATATTTTTTAAACAAAGAAAATTTTTAATGAATAACAAAAAAGGTGGTACAACAACCAAAGGCCCACAGCCTAAGAAACAAAACAGTACAATCTCAAAAAAGCCAGACAGAACATAGTAATCAACGGAAGGGGACTCAGGAATAGAGGCCCCCAGCACCAACCTAGCAGCCAAGCATAGACCATCTGTAGGTGAGAGTATACGATCGCATTTGAAGATCCAAAGCTAAGGCACCCAGGTTGCCGGCCAGCTAGACCAACTAGGGGAAGCAGGGGCCTCCTCATTATTGTCCATCAAAACACCAAAAGCCACATACTGAACCTCAAAAGCCAAATCACAAACACTGATTCTTCTTGCATTTCCTTCTATGCATATATCCACTATTATTAATAACACCAAGAACAACAGAGCGATCCTTCTCAAAATCATGATAATCAGATTCTTCCTCACTTAGAATTAGAAGAAAATGAATCCTCTAAAATTAACCAGTCAGTTTGAACCAAAACATAATTTATCCCATACATCGCCACATTCTTTTTCATTTCAACATCAGACAAAACTGAAATTGGGGCATTAACAATATTAATATTGCCCTCTAAGCCGTCATTAGTAACCAACCCTGATTGAGCATGAACCTAGTTATCCAACACCAAATTAATAGAAGAGGCATCGTCACGAATAGGGGAAGGTATAACACAGCCAGACAAATCTCGCAAAGGAGAAACAGACGAACCAGATTGCTTAGCTACCTCACCATGACCATCAGCCAAAGCCAAACCGCACAGGGCAGGCACAAAAACCGCACAAGACACAATAGGTTTAGAATTAACACCATAATTTAAAACACCAGCATCACTTACACAAACCCGAGGGAGTTAGGGAATTGGAACCCCAACCACCACAGATTCCACCTGGACAAAAATAGGATTAGAAATAACATGTGAAATCCCCTCGAAAATAGCCTTCTTCCCAACCAAATTGTCAACAGGGTTTAAAAAGAATAGGAAAAATTGCTACAGGAAAAAATAAACCACAATCACCTCATTCGAACAATCCCCCACAAAAGGTGATGACATAATAGGGGGAGGGAGTGATGAACTAATCAAAGAAGGATTAACAATCAAAATAATAGTTGGAGACAGAGCAGGTACCATAAGACTCGAATTAACCCCTAAAGAAGTAACACCATCCCCCAACTCCTGCTTAGAACCTATAGGACAAGGTTTAGAAATAGCCAGTTCATTCATAGGGAGAGGATGGTATTTCCCGTCTAAATGTCCATTGCACTTGTGGTAAGCACAAATGGGGGGAAATTCATTAAAGGAAACATCCTACACATGCCCTAAACTCTCTAAACCTAACCAAACTTGGCTAGGAAAAGATTTAGTAATATCAAGCTCCACAAGAACACAAGCCACAGCAGGCCGGGAACCCACAGAGGTAGCCGCATCAATTTACAAGGGTTTACCAAATAATACACCCCAACCATGAAGAATATAAGGATTATATAGATGGGGATGCAATTGCGAGAAAGAGACCCAAATCGGGATAACAGACGACTCAAAACCAACATCCAAGGAAGGCGACCATTTTGTGAGCTTCATGTAGCAGTTGAAAACTAGGTAGGAATGATAACAGAAAACCCTACAGTAGTCCAAATCATTCGCGAGTTTGATCAAAATGTGCGATGAATCAAGCAAAGTGACTGAAACTTCACCGTTTAATTTAAAGTTTAAGAAAAACTTTCTAATGGAATCAAGAGAGTGTCTCTTAGTGTGGAAAAAAACCAACTAAAGAAAATTGAAAGGGGATGGCCAATTCATTGATTTCCTGGTCGAAAATCCACAGTGAAGGTAAACCATGAAACGTAGAAGACCGCAGCGCTGTAAAAGACAAAACCGAGTCCGATCTAGCAAGCGCTTCCAAAAAAAGAGCATGAATGAGATGAGCCCCCTAAAAAACCAGGGTCGCTCAAATGATTCGGAGCCATTCCAGCGAACGTCGGAGAGGGGACCGAAACCAAAACAATAGAACACAAAACCCGAAGGAATACAAGACAAGGCTGAGAGTACTTCCCTAAAAATCACCAAGTACGTTAGCACCAGCAAGGGGGAGGACCCAACGAGGTGGGGAGAACCCCGACAAAGCTCTAGAGAAGGGAACCCTAGCAGAGGAGTTCTCTTTTATCTACCATATCAATAACCATTTCCGCTAATATTGAATAACAAAATTAATATAATGAAGGTAATTTGTGCAAATTAACATCCGTTAATGTGCACAATAAAATTTTTTAAAATTATGCTAATTTATGATTGTTCGAATAACTTTTCAGTTTAAATAATATTTCAAGTCTTGCTTGGCATTTTGTCTTTTATTTATTTAGACTTAACCAACGTCTAAGATGGGCCCAAAACCTTTTGTTGAAAATTTTTCTAAGTTTCTTGGATACATCTTTTTTCTTATAGTGAAACTCAAACTTTAAATAAGCATAATAGGCAAATTTGCTAAATGCAAATATTTCGTCTAAATAGAGGCCTTAGCTCTTTTGAAGGTAGTAGCTTTTGTACATTTTAACTTTAACCCTAAGTCAAGATCATGATGATCCCAATTATAAATTAATCTATCTTCTACTTAATTAGCCTACTATTCATTTGGTTAATTTAAGTCCTCAATATATCAAATTTTAAACTTGAAGTTAGCCAACTTCAAGTTTAAAAATTGATTCTTAAGTTTTTGGATTGAACTTTCTTGATATTTTTCTCATGCCTTTTCTCCCTTTTACTTGTACATTATTTATTTATTAGCAAAAAGAAGTTCTCTAATAGAGGAGAAAATTTATATAATTCTTTATGTTTGGACAAGTTCAACTCTCTTTGATGACTTCAAATATTTGATGGGTTGTAAGGATTCTTAGATGAAATAAATTTTCATAATTATTCATTTTAATATAAGATTTATTATTATTATTATTATTATGTGTTTGATCTTGTCAATATATTCCAAAATGAATGGCACCTTGATGTTTTTACCCATCTACAAAAGATGCAGTTTTTATTAAAAAAATTTGTTTTTACTTTTGAGTCAAATGCGTAGATATGAGGATGCTCAGGGGATGAGTGGCTTCACTCTTAGAGACAATACGAAATGAGTATATACATGAAAAAGATGGAGTATCTCCAATGGAAAATAAGATTAGTGAGAATAATCTTAGATGGTTTGGTCACACAAAATGTTGCACTACAGGAAAATCAAGAATTACCAGCGATTTTTTCGCGATTCATATTTTTTTGGAGGTTTCCTAAAATACCGATGATTTTCCAACGGTTCATTAACCACCGGTATAAATCGCATAGGAAATGCTTTCCGGCAATCAATTTCTGGCGGTTAACCTTACCGGATACATAAATGGCTGGTAAATTCTTACAGTCATAACGCTGGTGACTGCCGGTTAATTACAGTCAGCTAATCGGCATCCAAACCGCAAGTGTTATCGGCGGCCTAACCAATGTTTTACCACTGGTAAACTGCCGGTATTTACCGGCGGCTATATTAAAATTTTGGCAGCTATAATAAGTTGTCTGGTATCAATGTTTCTGGTGGCCAAACCGCCAGTTGGCCACCATAAACTTGTAGAATTTGCAAAAAAAAAATTGACAGCCCCCCTCTATTTACTTAAATTTTGACAAAACCTACACATAATTCAAAATATATATAACAAATAAGGACAATACGCCACTATAATCAACCCACAACTCTAGTCCAAAATCAATATATACATAACATTCAAATGAAATCCATAATAAGCATAACCAAATGTTTAAACAAACATGAATGCATATGTTCTGCAATAAACATAATATAAAATCCACAATTAGATGTCCATGTCCTATGTGTCATCGCTATCACACAACAAATTCATCAAACCAAATGCTTAAATAAAAAGTTCATCAAACAAATAAGAGCACTAATCATCTTCTGTGTCCTCGCTGCCATGTATCAGTTCTTGCTCTTTATTCTTTTTATTTTCATCTCTATAGGATCAGAGTTCTGTCTGCATCTCATCTTGAACCTTTCTCATCTCTTTTATCTCTCTAGTCGTGGCAGTAACCCTCTGGCTAACACTTTCTTCAGCTCCACTAGCATCATAAAATACTGATATAGATGAACTGCCCTCATAAGCATAGCCTTGCCAATCCAAGCCAAATACCCTCCCCCTCTGCCTTCCTCCAACAACATCTGACCATGTATGATACTCAGAATACTGGGTTGATCCTGAAGATGATCCCTTACTAGTAGACTGATGACTTTCTTAAACTAGTACAAAATCATACAGCGAGAATAAATCCATGAAATAAATTTATATTAGAATGAGATTTTTTATATTAAATTTATATTCCCGAACTCCAAAAATTATACTCACATGGGTTTTTTGCCTTTTCATCAACCCACCAATAGTCAGCTTAATATTGGTGAGTCCTCATATACAACTCCAGTAGTGTCGGCTCCAGGCCAATAAACTCTTTTTGAAAATAAAAGATATAATTAAAATAACATACATATATTTATTAAACTATTTAAAAACTTTTACTAGTTATCATCTATGATCAGTATTAGGAACAGATCCACCAGTATGAAGAGAGCTTCCTTTACCCCCACAATCAGATGCTTTGTTCTGGTTATTTTGATATCTAATTTTTACGAACTCTGGGCTCGCCCAAGCTCTACTCAAATCTTCTTATACACTCTCTCCAATCCATAATGGACGCTGCTCGAACTTCCTAATGTCCGTGAACATGTCCTTAAAATGGGTCGATCATCTCCTCTCAAAATTTGTTCTAATCATCGTGCTATGCTCAGGCAATCACCTAAAATCTTTTTGTAAAAAATTATAGGCATAATAAATAATATTAATACAAATTAAATCAAATATTTTAATTCATGCCAAATAAATATACCTTAAACTCTCTAAACTACATATCCCTAATTTCTTTTGGAATCTTCTTCCATGATAAGCAAGGAGCATCATATTTGCTCCTTATGATGTCCTGAATCTTGTGGGTAGGTGGCCTTGAAGGATTAAAGCTGCATGTTAAATTTTTTATCAATAATATAATATATCAAATTATAATAAACTTAACAAAATAAATTGAACTTATGTATCACCCTCAAACTCAATGTATAGATGCTTATTTGTTGTAGCTGCAGGATCTCCAGAACTAACCTCTATTGGTGTAGATGGTCCACCATGTTCTGGCTACACATGATGTGGATAATAATAGGGGTAGGGGTTAGGTGGGTAAGGGATGATGGATGGACTAGCTTGTAATGCTGGTGAGGGTAATATAGATAGAATGGAGCTACATGTGCCTGATCTTAAGAGGAAAATTGAGGACTCATCGACACAGGAGGGAAGTAGCCAGGAAAGGGTGGTGGTACACCAATAATAGGTGGATCTAACTAGCCCTGACCCTACTCATTGGGGGATTGGTGCTGACTCTTGGGTATTGGTGGTGATGGTATCACTGGTGGAACTGATCTCTACTCCTCACTTTCATCATCCTATCTAGGTCTGCTTGGTCAACACTCAAATGCTTTTTATAAGAAAACTTTGAGGTGAAGTATCTACGAAGAGGATCTTCACTTGAAGTCATCTATATTAAAAGAAGTAGTTAGTAGAAATTAAAAAAAAAAAACTATTCAGAATCAAAAATTAAAAATTAAATTATATGTGTTCCAGAGATTTGCATAAGTAGAACTTAAAAAAATAGAATGTAGATAAATTAGTTATAATAAATATAAAGAATTACAGAATACACATTAATGATTAACATACAAATAGGATTTGATAAGAGACATTTAGCAAGATATGTTTATTTACTTGATTTAAAAAAAATACAATTCAATAAGTGCATTACAATAAATTGTAAAAACTATTTAGAATCCGAAATATTTTTATTGCTCTCCAGAGTATCTTCACTTTCATACTTGCTCTCAATTGATGAGTTAGTTGAACTATTCACATCTTCTAACTACATTTTAATATTATGGGTTACAGTTGACATCTCAATAATTTCAACAGACCTATAGTTTGACATCTCATCCTCTTGATGTACAGTTGCTACAATGTATTGTTGATCAATTATCCCCCATACTTTTGTTTTTATGACAACTAGCCAATCTTGTTTATCCTTACGATCACTGGGATATTCGCTGAAATAACCTTGAACAGCTTGACTTGCTAACACAAATGAATCAAACTTCCAATATCTTATACTACGTTTTACGTATATTAAACCATATGCTAGATGAACACTTGTGCCTCTATTTTGTACTGGATTATACAATTAAAAATTAAACAAACATATAAAGTTTTCATCTTCGCCTAGGTACTCCAGGTCAGAAATCTCATTCAGAATACCATAATAATCACACTCATCTTCTTCATGAGTATTCCCTCTAACACATACTCCATAATTTTCATTTTTTCTTCTTTCACTCTACGACCTAGAATGAAATCTGAACCCATTCACTATATATATTGGCTAAGTCTTAATTTTTTGTATTGGGTCCCATGTTAGTGCTTGTAGACCTTTATAGAAACACTTGTTATCAGCGTTATGTACCTATGAAAATTTTTAAATGTTAGGGTTTTTAGTATTAAATAAGTTGTAATTTAAATAAAAACTTTAAAATTTAAGGGTTCACATAAGATCTAAACTACGTTGGGAATTCATTTGTAACAACTTGCTCAACATCTATAGTATCTGTTAAAGGAAAATTGCTTACGAAATACCTGGTGACAAATCATCCAAATAATACTTTAGTATTTCAAATAAACATTACTCCTGTATAGTATGGAAGAACTAACTCTATGACGTTTTAGTCCAAATAACCTCATAAATTTAAGGTCTACACATCAACTTAAGTTTTATACATAGACATAAGACATCTTCAAACCTTTAAACAACTGACATATTGATCTTTTGTTCTCTAACGTGAAAGAGTATGGTGCTTTGGGCTTCATTATTTTGCCATCGGTTATTGTTACTAACTCTAAATGTTTTTGCCGGCAGTACTCTTTAATATCCATCCTAGCTTTGATATTATTCTTGCTCTTACCTTTAACATCCAAATTTATATTAAAAATCTTATCCATGAAGTTCTTCTCAATGTGCATAACATACATATTATGTCTTATCAAATGTGTTCTCCAATATAATAATGTCCAGAAAATTCTATATTACTCGAATCATGTTAAACACCATATCCTGGAAATTTAGACTCTGATAATATTGAAAAATTAATAATTGATGAAAAGTTAGAAAGTCTCTGTAGTACGTCATCACCACTTAATCTAGGTGGAGGAGGTGACCTCTCAACTTTGTTTTTAATGAATGCTTCCTTATTGCTCCTAAATGGGTGATCACCAGGTAGGAACATACAATGACAATCAAACTAAGTATTTTTCCTCCATGTTTTAGTGTGAAAGATTTAGTATTATCCATGCAGTAAGGGCAAGCTAATTTTTCTGCTATGTTCCAACCATTAAATATATTATAAGCTGTAAATTTACTAATGGTCCAAAGCAATGCGTCTCGAAGGAGAAAATTTTATTTGGTTGAGATGTCATATGTGAGGACACCTTCTTTTCATAATAACTTGATATCATTAATTAATAGTTACAAAAAATATCAATTTTTGTTTTTGAATTATGTTATCTAGGTATTATAAGTGTTAAGAATATGTACGAGGTAGTCATACACATCTCTAGTGGAAGGTTATATGGTGTTAGTATAACTGGCCAACAAGAGTACGGTGAAGCTGCTTGACTATATGGAGTAAAAATTGCTTTGATCGGGCATTAATCTTGAGGCAAATTTGAATTGAAAACTTTCAAAATTAAGTTTGAAACCATCCAAACTCTAATTTTAGCAAAATTGCAGTCCAATTGAACACCTCAAGAAGACGAACCAAATGACACCATATTCAGTCCTATCCTAGCCCAATGGGCCCAAATAAAATGACCAAAGCCCATTGTAAAGCTTTAAAGCATTAATTGGATGGGTAAATGATATCCAAAAGTGTCATGCTTTTAATAAAATTGAGCGGCTCGATGAGACAAATCCATTGAGCCTACAACCATTTAATTCTACATCATTAAGACATATAAATGTTTAAAGTACACTCTATGATTAAGGGAATGGATATTAACTGTCTAATGGAAAAATAAATATTAACCATGGAAATTCCCCATATTTATAATGAATGCTACAAATAAAAACTATAAATAGGCCAAGATTCTTCACATAAGAGAGAAGAGAGGAGAAAACTAAGTAGCTCTCTTGCATTCTCCAGCTAACTTCATCATCTGATTTCTTTCCGACAACTGACCATCATCTATTACCCATCGACTATGGCCCTTCATCACCAGCCAACTATGGTCTTTCCTATCATAGTCACCCAACTACATTCCTTCTGGCCTCCATTGTCAATTGATCATGATCCCTCTGACCACCATCATCTTACTATCATCCTTCCGACCTCCTTGGCCCACTGAGCACGATCCCTCCTACTACCATTGTCTCACTATAGACATTTCAACCATTATTACCAAATTACAACCCTTCTGACTATTGCCACCCTCTGACCACTGTTGTCCTCCGACCACCGTTACATAACTATAGTTCTTCCGACAAACATTACCTGTTGACTTTGATCCCTCTAACCATCGTCACCCGACTACAATCCTTCCAATCTCCATTACTATTGACTATTGTCACACCAACTATCTAGGGTTGTCAGTATTTTATATGACCTGAAAC
The DNA here is from genome assembly GCA_019514585.1 of Dendrobium officinale. NCBI lineage: Eukaryota > Viridiplantae > Streptophyta > Magnoliopsida > Asparagales > Orchidaceae > Dendrobium > Dendrobium officinale. The sequence continues at coordinate 18,371,632 of CM033700.1, read as the reverse complement.
CCGATCCGAACATGACCCAAAAATTCTTGTGTGTGTCAAACCATTTGACATGCATATCAAGTTCGACAAGTATATGTGTTTCAAAATTTAGGTTGGGTTCGGGTTAGCCTGGAAACCCAAAAGTGACCTGAGTTTACTCGTTTAGAAAACTGTACGCTCATATCTCATGACTCATGAAAGCCTCACCTCTCTTTTCATCTCTTGATTTCATTTATAGCCACAACTCAAGCTCCCTCCAGGCCTCAACTTCTATCCAAACGGATGGACCTTCAGTTACCAGTCACTTCGCCATCTGATCAATTGAATCTCTATCTATAACTAGTTCTTCCTTTTATAACTTCAATGGGCCCAACAAACTCAAGTCGCTATCTCCTGTAGTAGCCATCAGATACATAAACTACAATTACACATCCCCTAATCTTTTGCTGCCAGTTATGCTGCCTCCTGCAGTAGCCATCAGATCTACCACCGATCTTTAACAAGGAGAAACATAGTTGACTATGCCCATTTTGTGTTCATGGGTCAGGTCCATGTTGGATTTCTTGACTCGTTTTAAAAAATGGGTTGGGTTCGGGTCAACTCGTTTAAACCCGGGTCAATCCATGTTTGACCCAAACCCGACCCGCAGACCCGTTCTGACACCCCTACGACCATCATCACCCATCTATGATCCTTCTAACCATCATTTCCTATCTATGATTCTTACGACCTCCATCACTTATCTATAATAGTATAGCCACCTTCACCTAACTTTTGTCCCTCAGACCACCATTTTCTAACTATGGTCCATCCGATTATAGTTTTTTTGTCCACCGCCGTCCACTAATTATTGTCCCTCTAACCATCTTCTCCCAACTACATCATTTCGACTTCCTTTACTTGTCAACTATGATCCCTCAGACATCTGTCACCAAATTTAGTCCTACTAACTTAATGAATAGGCTAATGCTCTCTTTATAATAACTCTGATGACATTAGGTTCTTCTAACCCCAACAATATAAAGTGCTATATATGATGTCTATTTACTACATTAAGCTAAAGCCTTCCCCAAAAAAAGGAATTATTTGTAATTAAAAACAAACACTAATGGAATCATTCAAACTGTGCAAGACCCCGTGCTTTTTCCCATTTCTAGGGATTTCCATATAAAAATTTTGGTGTCACTTATGAATGATACATCTTTCTCTTATATTCTATGTACCGAATCATCGTACAAATCTAAGATACTAAACTTTCTATCTCTACTGATATTGTTGACCTCTATACCTCAAACCACGCAAGAAAGGACTCAAACAAATGAATAAAGCAATATGTGTCTTGGCGCCACTCATCACTTGAAGGATCGGACAACCTCTGATTGCCAAATAGATGACATCAATGCGATCAGGACATCGAGTTTTGCTAGGTCGAGGCCCCTCGTAGTCGAATCAGATGAGATCGGTCAAAGGGGATGACTGACATCCGAAATTAAAGCACGAGGCTGATCAAATGATGTTGGATTGACAAATAGACTTTACCGTTGCGCCCGAAACATTTTCATCCTCTAAAAATTGTAATTTGTTTATTCAATTTGAAGCATCCATATTAGATACATGGATATCGAGGCAATAGCACAAATTTCAAGGAAAATTGACCTCGTCACTGTCCAAATGATGTCTGCTCATGAAACAGATTTCTCCATTACAATTAGAATAATGCAAATACTTAAGAACTACATTTGTTATATTCAATTTGGATCATCCAGAGTGGTGACATGAATTTCAAGGCAAAACATACATATCATGGAAATTAGCCTTGTTAGTGATGAAATGATGTCAAATTGATGAACGGACAGCGCCATAACATCTGAAACGTCATCGACATTTTGGAATATATATTTTATTTAATCCTCTGAGGTGATGCGTCAATCTCGAAGTGATTTGAATATAATGCGAAGGCACGCATTACGAGAGAAATGAGGCCTCATAGATGCTCAAATGAAGTTCGATCGCAAAAGAGACTACGCCATTGCGATTGGGACGTCGGTAACACCCTAAATGCGTTATCAATTTATCTGATTTTGATGTTCTACAAAATTGACACATTAATGAAAATGCATGTAAATCGAGAAAATCAAACATGAAAAATGAGATGATGGTATACATTTCAAAGGAGTGCATGTAAATCGAGGCATTTATGACTTATTGACGCGTTAGTACCTACTCAAATTAATGATATTACTTGTAATAGCAAGTTCCTATTAGCACTACTAGTAGGTCTAACCCAAATCAGCAAAGTCATGCTAAAATCTCAAATCTCATTTAATGCCTCACCTCGTAGCATCGAAATCTTCTGACTAAATCCCATAAAACCAGCTGTCCTTGTACCTTGCTTCTTTGTTAAAACAAAATGAAACAAATGTCTTTGGGGAGATTTTCACGCACTCTACCTCAAGCAACTGATATTTTCCAACCTCCCAAAGCACATCAAAGTCCCTTGGCTTCTCTTCGGCAGTCTCTATCCCACCCTGTTGGGTTTCCAAGATCTTGCATGAGATCACCTAAGCTTCAAACATCTCTTGCTGTGCAAGCCTTCTGTTAAAAATTCAAAGGCCTAACTCCCCGCCTCCTGCCCCAAGCCAAAAACTAAACTCCTTCGATCTGCACAGTATACCTTAGCGTTCCCTTTTCCCAATCAGAGACCTTTCTATCTATTGTAGCTTATTTAGGCCTCGAGGAGACGAGCCCTCGACACCGAGCAATGTCATAGAGAAAAAAAAAAAACACATGGAGTCGAGAGAAGGTTCCTCGTGGTTTAGAGATCGTGAGCTCTCACCTCTCTCATAGAGATCTCTACTCCCTGCTTCTCCTTAGCACTTGCTGCTACCCCACCATCATTTCTCAACCATCTCTCTGGAAGGTAGTTGATCGTCATGAAATGAATAAAGCAGGAGAGGGATTTATATCTGCACTTTCACTGGATAGATATTAACACGTTGAGAAGATAGACCTTGAGTTTGCAAGAGATGTTAATGATGAGCATCTTCTTCTTATCAAATGAAAGGGTGACAGACATGAGTATAAAATACCTTGTGAATCATCACCAACTTAGAACCATACTCTGTGGGAGATGTAAGCTACTGTCCCATGGGCACCCGGTGACTGGTGTTGGTGTCCATGGTGGCTATTCAAGTGATAAGCAGTTCATTTTAGCTGAGGAACTTCGAGAAAAGATTTCAGATATATGTTAGGACAAAGTGTTGATAGTTAAGCTAGTTGATATAGTTGATTTCAAAGGAAGTTTCTTTTGCATGAATACTTGATCTTGCTGGTACTAATCCAATTATACTAGTTGTAACTAAGGCATTGATCTTCTTCCTAAGCATACTGATATGAATTGTGTGGGAGAATGGGTTGTGAAAACCACTATGAAGAAGAAGCTCAATTTCATTAGCGTACACCTGACTAGTTCGAACACTTTGGTCGGGATTACTGGGGTTATTTCAAAGATTCAGAAGAAGACAAAGGAGCTGATGTCCAAGGAAGTAAACTAGAGCAGACTAAGACTGCAAAGCCTGAGCTTCCAAAGGAAGTTCCTCTCGTCACCTTGCCTTCCTTAATGAAAAAAAAAAAATTCCAATGCTGCTTCTTGGTTCAGTATTTGCGAACATCGATGGACTTCTTCTTCTATTTTATGGAGTTCTCTGGTCTAGTGTTATAAATACTTACTATCACCCTCCTCACATGCTTAAGAAAGTTTTTGGATCCAAGTTGATAAGAGGAATTAGAGTGATGACATTTGAGGAGATTGTGAACATGAAGATAACATAGTTTGACGATCCTGAGAACTCCAGTGGAATAGTTGGTGTCAGGCTATTAACAAATGCAACCAAAATTACTAATCTTGTTGGCATTAGTTGTTCAGAGCATTACAACCTTAACTGCTGGGTTAATAATTGTTATTGTTGTAATTGTTGCTATATAGATAAGTGTATGTATGTGTGTGAGTATGTGTATACATACACATGTAAAAAAAAAAGAGAGAGAATTTTGCAAGTTTTAGAAATTTCGTTTTGACACATGTACCATGCTAAAACGATCACATATACACCCTTTTCTTAGCATGGTGGGAGGAAGTGCCTCACGACGCTTGCGACGAAGCGGGTAATCACCCAAAATCCTTTATTCGGCATTCGTGGCGCACCGAAAATTGCCTATACATGCTTTTCTTAGCGTGTTTGGATGGGAACCCGATGCGACGCGTATTATGAAGTGGGGATACATATAAGTACCCTCTTGAGGAGAAACAACTATTTTTCTTTTGTAACAGGTACCGAGAACCCATACACGCTTTTCTTAGCGTGGTGGGGGGACAAAAAAATTTGGCCGCGGTGTCCTCGTCCGAGGTCACCTACCATACACGCTTTTCTTAAAATGGTGGGAAAGGCCTAGTTTTCTCGTAGTTTTGCCTTAAACAGGGAGACGCTGGGAGGCTGCCAAAATTTCGGATAAATGTAAGATTGCATTTGGATCTAGTTTGAACTCTAAAGAATAAGAACTTGGACTCAAATGAACGGTGGACTTGTGAGATCGAACTTGAACCAAATGGACTTAAATGAACTTGAACTCAAATAAATTTGAAAATTATAAGACTTGAACTTGATTGAACTCAAGCAAAACTTGCTAATTGGACAACAGAGGACCTACTCAAACAAAACATGAATGAACTCGAATTGAACAACAATAAGCTTAAACTTAAAAGTGGTATAAGGGAACTTGAACCATTTGGACTCAAACTCATATGAATAGAGGATTCATATTGAAGCTTCACCGGACTTGGACTTGGACTTGGACAAGATTTGTGGATTCGAACTGAGCATTAAATGAATTAAATCATACTCAAATCAATAATAAAATAAATTCGGATCATCAAATGATTAATAAATAAATGCTAAATGAGCAATCAGGCAAGTGGATGTGTCTATCTCCTTCAAGAAGAAGAATCATATATGCAATAAGCACAACAACCTTCTTGCAAATGGAGATCAAATTAAAGGGATACCAACAAATATTGAAGATTGATACACAAATAGATATGATCTTCTCTTCTTCAAGTAGAAGGACTTGATATGTAATGAAGATAATAATGTGATATGTCCAAATACATTCAAGTGAGACATCGAAGCACAAGCAAGTACATCAAACTTCTGCAAGTAAAGAAGACTAATACACTATGAGCATAATGATCTGAAGAATATGCAATGAATACTAGGGGATTTCATATAGTTAACAATAGCTTAATTGCAAGCAAATGCTACTACCTTATATAAACAGAAAGATTAAATATGCAATGAATAATTCTCTCGAAGATGGGATTTAACGTTAATCTACACAGTAGTCATGCGAGAAGGCATAATATCGTTTGTGATTAGCAATGATGAATACATTGCAAGAATAATGGGTCCCCATGTGAATGCATGTATACATTTGTAGTGCAATTTACAAGTGACTATAAGAAACTAGCCGTAACAAAATTCAAATTCCTTGTGTGTAGTAGTTGAAGATCTAAGGTACACATAGCATCATACACATAAATGACAACAAATGATAGATGATGGAGATCACAACCACCCAGGGGAAGACAAAATACACGGATCCCTTGTAAGCAAAAGATGATTGATTAATAATTTGTTAGGCAATGAAGTGCAAATGTCTCCAGGGTTGTGGAGGACCCGTTACATACACCATATGCTGTCAATAAGGAAAATTGGATGATACATCACATATCAAATGTAAATATCTATGAGATTTTGGGGAAGACCAGTTGCACTCTCAGTGTATCAACCACAAGCAAAATACCAAAGGAAAATAATAAGTACGAGCTCCTACAGGTCACTATGTAGGACCCATTATCCAAATCAGTAAGATGCATTTTGAGAGAAAGCATAAAAGAACTATAACAAATACAAATGCATGTAGTCAATTCTAGAAGACTCGTATGCAAAGTAATGATCACGAATAAAAACATCATGTGAATGCATCTACAAATGTAAAAGTAATAGATTCGTTAGTGTATTATGATCCATCTACAGAAAGAGCAACAAGTAGTGCATGACAGTCCTCCTGTACAAAGCAACGAATAACTCAACTTAGAAGCTACTATGCTACACCAGCGGATCCGCAACACTCGTATTAGAGGACAAAATGCGTATATAAGCTCTCAAATAAAATGTTGTGTGCATTCAAAGGGTAGTTACCTACGCAACTAAAATAATTCAAAACACCCCCGCACGTGCACCGTAGTTTGTATACATATATGTACACAAAGGGGGAAATGAAATCACAAAACCCGCATGGGCCTCGACGAGCATGTTGTAGGAACATACATGACATCTAGGGATGTTGCATGGGTTAATGAATTCGAACTCGATCCTCCTAATTAAGTAAATAGAAGTTGACAAGGTTTATCAAATAATCATAAAATGCTCCTAAACAGCTGCATGGGATCCAACGTGCATGTTATTGGTACACACGTGATGTCTATGGATGCTGCGCGGGTCAATAAGTGAATTCAAGTTCGAGCCTGATCCTTATATGCAGATCAACAGGAGTCGACAGGATTTGAACCTTCAAACAAATACATTGTTGTGACAACCAGTGTATTTGTTTAAATACATTCATATTAGGCCTTCAAGTCTTATAATTAAGAGAATTCACTAATAAAGGGCACAAACCCTACGAGACCCGATCCTCTATCGGCAAGTTGATAGGGTCGACAAGGTTCAAACTTTAAATGGAAATAATCCAAAACACCCCGATGATGGCCTTGTTGAATGAAGATCTCAATCGGAGGGATTCACAAATACTTTTAAATGCCTCATAAAAGTCCATTCCAAAATTCCAAAATGCCCAAAATCTAAAATATTTAAAACTGAAATTCAATTATCAATCACTTAAAGCAAAATCCATCTGCCCTCCGGAATAGTTTGCCGGGGTGGACAAATTAAAATTTACTTCAGCTCGCATAGAGCTAATACCTAGTCAAAAATATCACTAAGATCTATTCTCAAATAATATCCTGCCAATAAGGATGTGGTACGTGTCCTTCAAATGGCACCATGAAATACCAGTTATATCCAGAGCCAATATGTTCTTTATTGGCATTAAGTCCTTGAGATATGAATCAATAGGATATGATCGATAGGGCACAAAGCCCTTTATTAGCTAAGATGGATGTAAATTTGTCCCCTTAAGCAAATACCCACCCAAGTTCTACAAGGTCCCCTTGGACGAAACAACCCATGGTTACCGATAAGGATCCTTCTGTCAGGTTGGGTCGACTACCTCCTCTGACTAAGTAGACCAGGGATCACGATAGCCTAGGAAGACGAAACCATGAGATCTTGATCGGGTCCATCATCCATTCCCCCACCATCCGTTTTAAGTGCAAGATGGTGTAACCTTCAATTTTAAATATCAAATCTACAAATCTTCCAATCCTCTAAATTCTCCAAAATCTTAAGCCTAATGCTGCTACTATATGCCAGATAATACGTATCTCTACGTATCTTATTGACGACTAGCCTTAATCAAAAGTTCTCTCTTGTTATCGTGAGGGGTAATTAACTATAGGTTCTTGTGCCTATAGGAAACCATAACTCAGATCATAAAGTCCTCACAAAATGAGGGCGAAATCTCTGGGTAGTGTATTATCTACAAACTCATCTGCCTTCCAAAATTTACCCCGAAACTTATTCCATTAAAACTCCCTCGCCGAATAAAAAGCAAAAGCGGGCGGAGGTGGGGGCTGAATTTTTGGAGCCCACAGATACGAATATTCAAGGACAATAATTTTTATCTTGTTGAGCCAATAGTTCTTGAGCAGAAAAAGAATAAAATCATATGAAGGAAAACAAACCTAACATTAATTATTTAAAAGACTGCTTGTAGATGCCGCTCAGGTATCTGTCTTATAATATCGAAGAGCGTTAGTACATCGCCTTGCTCATACTTTCATTATCGGGCAAAATTATTACGTCTGGTGTTCGGATTCATCCGGACACAAATCCAGATGCGCCACATCACCAACATACATCGGGCCCTGGTGTATTTGGGTGATGTGGTGCGTTTGGATTGGATATCCGGATGTCAGGTGACCGGACATAATAATTTGCCTCATTATCGTGGTCACTCGCAACAGCATGTAGTGTTCATGTGGATAACCCATCATCTCAATCGTGATCTCTGAATCTATAAGTTATTGTACGTGTCGTTAGCAGCAACACCATGTCTTGCTCATTGGCTTTGTTTACAATTGTTACGGGCTAGAATATATGTGGCGATAGAATTAGAATACTGCGTCTTAGCGTTGCGCAAATATCTAGCTCACATACAAAAAACACAAGATTTTTTACATGGAAAGCCCTGGAAAAGGGAAAAACCACGGGGCCTGGCCCAGTTGAAAATGATTCCACAAGAATTTGAGTCGGTTAGAATGGACTGATTTGCCTCTGAGGGCGATAAGATTACAATTAATAATGGTATGATAGGAATATGGGTGTCAGGTGATGGTCTGATAGAGCTTTGGGCCTCAGATGATGGTCTGGCAAAGATGAAGGCCTCTGGCAGTGGTCCGGCAAAGGTGAGAACCTCCGACAGTGGTCCAGTAAAGATGAGGGCCTCTAGCGGTGGTCCGACGAAGGTGAGGGCCTTCAGTAGTGATCCAGCGAAGGTGAGGGCCTCCGGCAGTGTCTCAGTGAAGGTGAGGGCCTCAGGTGGTGGTCCGGCGAAGCTCCGGCAGTGGTCCGACGAAGATGAGGGCCTCTGACGGTGGTCCGGTGAAGGTGAGGGCCTTTGATAGTGATCCGACGAAGGTGAGGGCCTGAGGTGGTGGTCCGACGAAGGTGAGGGCCTCTGGCGATGGTCCGGTGAAGGTAAGGGCCTCCGACAAAGGTGAGGGCCTCAGGTGGTGGTACGGCGAAGCTCCGATGGTGGTCCGGTGAGACCCGGTGATGGAGCGACAGTGGTCCAGCGAGATTCCGTTGGTGGACCGGCAGTGGTCCGTCGAAACTCCGGCGGTGATCAAGGAGGAGCTTCTTCATTCTCTTCCTTCTCTCTTCTCTTCTTTTCTTCTTCTCTCTCTTTCTTGGGGTTTATTTTCAAGAGAAATGAGGGGTTTATTTATAGATTTCTAGAGTGGCATGGCCCATAAATAGGTAAGAGATCAAGGGTAAATGGGGAGTGGTTGGATGGACACCTGATATTGAATCCCTTGATTATGGACTGTTCGTCAAGCATTTAGAGGCCTTAATGATTTCGTAATTCATTGCTCTTGGGCTCGTTGGATTCGTCTCATCGAGCCACTCAATTCGACTATAAGCTCGTCATATTTGGAAACCGTTTGGTAACTCACATAGTGGTATGAAGATTCCAAAAGTGCTTTGGGTCCTTGATTTGGGCTCATTTGGGCTCGGATTGAGTCGAGTTTGGTCTCGTCGGGTTCGTATTTCCGAGACGCTCAGTTTGACTATAAGTTTGCTGAAATCGAAGTTTAAATGATCCCGGATTTAATTTTTGAAGTTTCGGGCTTGATTTTGCCTCGAGATTCGTGCCCGATCACGATAATTTTTTGACGATATATCAACAATAGCATGCTAATTCCTTCATAGAAGTAAAGCTCACTCTTCTGCGTTCCATCTTAAGAGATTATAGTGAGAGGTATCGGAAATGAAAAGAAATATTTTTTTCCTGAAATTACACGATACAAAACTAAACTTGCGACTGTTTCCGTTAATTTAACGGTAAAAACTAACAGGGATTAAATTGGGATATTTTTCTAATAGTTGGGATAATAGATTAGATCATTATAAAAACTAGTATCTAAATTAGACATTTATTACCGGGAGACTATTTTGCAAAAGCGATGCTCCGTATGATATATATACTATAGATATGCAAGCACACTATTGTAGTAAGAGCTGTGCACTGGTGGACTATATATATAAAATTAGCTAAAATCACCGTCCAATAAAACCTTAGCGACCTTCCCATTTCAACATAAAAACGGACCATATTTCTTCCAACAACAACAACTACTACAAATCTCAGAACAACCCCTCTTACTCTCTCAAATTTCTTTTATCTTAGATTGCAAGAACGAGGGCAGGCAGAGACTTTCCAACGCTCTCATGCAGCGTACTCTGCCACACGGGGAGGCCATAGTCCCCTACGCGCGTGACGGTAACGCAGGTATTGAAATACTCACGAACTTGAGTAATTATCCCATCGGAAACGGTCCAAGCGTGAACCCAGAAGTCCGAACCGGAGAGATCGGTTCCCTCGGCGATGACTTTTGGGCCGAAAGCTTGGACGGAATGGATGAGGAAATGGAACTTCTCGTGCTCGCCTGTGAGAAGGCGTTTCATGTGCTGGTGAGAACGGGGGCCGTGGAACCACCAGTCGAGGTCGGGGGCGAGCAGCTTTTGAACTCGCCCGCCGTTCCGGCTCTCTAAGGCTTCATAGAGAAGAAGAACCGACTCGCGGTTGGTCTGCTCGTCATTGGCCGGCTTAATTTCGTCGAGAAGCGCCAGCTCGAATGCGTTAGCTTTCCTTTTTTTTTTTTCTTTGTTGCTTCTTCCTTCAAGTGTGAGGCAGTGTGGGGTTTATTTAATACGGTGGAATGGTGGAAGGGCGGAGAAATTAAGGTTTAAGCACTCAATTATTTATATAAATGAAAAAAAAAAAAACTGAATATTGGTTAACTTCTTTATTTGTATTTTTTAATATATTTTCTATTTGCTTTTAATAAATATCTAGTTAAAAATATTATAAAATATTCATTTTAATTATAGTTTAATTAGTTTTTCAATGATTTATTCTATGCTATTATATATATATATATATATATATATATATATATATATATATATATATATATATATATACACACACACACGTCTAGGAGTATTCGCGACGGTAGAGAAATATAAAGTTTTATGACTTAGCATTGTACGAAAATCCTGCATGCAATCAGATAAGAGAGAGGGTGTGTAACATTTATAAGACACCAAGATTTTTACGTGGAAAACCCCTGAAAAGGGGAAAAACCACGGGGAATGAATCCACTAGCATTGTAGTTGATTACAAAGGAGGTCCTTCCTAAGGGGAATGCCTTAGCTTGATGTACATCTTATAGAGTACATTACATGGTGAGAATACAAAGAGTCACTATTGACATGTTTGTTTGGTCTGAAGAACTGTAGTCGGCGGATGACGTAAGTTTGAAGTACTGTAGTTGGCGGGCGACGGAGGTCGGAAAAACTGTAGTCGGTAGAAGATGTAAGTCTGAAGGACCGTAGTCTGCCGGCCATGGAGGTCGGAAGGACTGTAGTTGGTGGGCGACGTAAGTCTGAAAGACTGTTGTCGGCGGGCGACGGAGGTCGGAAGGACCGTAGTCGGCGGGCGACATAAGTCTGAAGGACCGTAGTTGGCGGGCGACGGAGGTCGGAAGAACTGTAGTCGGCGGACGACGTAAGTCTGAAGGACCGTAGTCGACGGGCGATGGAGGTCGGAAGAACTGTAGTCGGCGGACGACGTAAGTCTGAAGGACCGTAGTTGGCGAGCGACGGAGGTCGGAAGGACTGTAGTTGGTGGGCGACGGAGGTCGGAAGGACTGTAGTCGGTGGATGACGTAAGTCTGAAGGACCGTAAGTCAGCGGGCGACGGAGGTCGAAAGAACCGTTGTCTGACGATGAAGGTCAGAAAGATGGCGTCTAGTAGAAGACCATCAATGGACAGAAATCCAACATCAGGTAGATGTCTGGTGAAAATACGACATCAAGTAGAAGTCCGATGTTGGGTAGAAACTTGGTAACGAGCGGAGGTCCGACGTTGGGTAGAAGTCCGACGTAAGTTGGCAGCCGAGAAGAACTACGACGTTAGATGGTATTCGGGCAGAACTCTGGCTTCACTTGGAGTTTAGGTGAAACCCCGGCGTCACTTGGAGGTCGGGCGGAATTCCGGTGTCGTTCGGAAAGAATCCCGGCAGCGGTGGTCGAGGAGGAGTTCTTCCCTCCTAATCTTCTCCTTCTTCTCTTATTCTTCTCTTGCTTCGGCCTTGCCTCCCTCTCATGAGAAATGAGGGGTCTATTTATAGATTTCCTGGAGTGGCATAGCTTGTAAATAGGTGTCAGACCAGGGGCAAATAGGGAGTGGTCGAATGGACGGCTGATATTGAATACCTTGATCGTTCACCGTTCATCAGACATTTGAAGGTCTTAATGATGTCAGAATTTGGCGATCTTTGGCTCGTTGGAGTCTTCTCGTCGAGCCGCTCGATTCGACCATAAGCTCATCTTGTTTGGGAAAACCGTTTGATAACTCAAATTGTGGTACGAACTTTCCAACAGTGCTTCGAGTCATTGATTTGGACTCATTTGGGCTTGGATTGAGTCGAATTTGGTGTCGTTGGGTTCGTATTTCCTAGACGCTCAGTTCGACTGTAAGTTTACTAAAATCGGAGTTCAGATGATCCTGGATTTAATTTTTGAAGTTTCCAACTTGATTTTTGCGCCGAGATTCGTGCCCGATCAAGATAATTTTATGATGACGTGTGTGTATATATATATATATATATATATATATATATATATATATATATATATATATATATATATTCCATAATTTATATCCTTTAAAAAATATGCTTATTTAATATTTTTTTATTAATATTTAATTTTTAATTATGTATATAATTTTATGTGGTGCATGTACATGTATAAAAATGTTGACAGTGTGGATTGATTAAGCTCAAACTTTCTTGAGATGAGGAAGTTTAAGGTGCACTTGCTAAGGATCAATGTGCACTAATCTCTTAGTGGGTCTAGACTCGCCACTTGTCCCTTTACACCCCTACATTTCCACTCATCACTTCATCACTTGATGGGTTTGCATTCTCCTCTCATCACTAGGCAACTCTATACTTTCCACTTGTTTATAGGCTGGCTTCCTCATCACTAGGCTACCTTATACTTTCCACTTGTTTATTGGCGGGCTTCCTCGTCACTCGCAACTCCTTCAGCCCACTCGATCAATAATAGTTCACGTGTCAATTATTTATGCATGTTTTTATATTTTCTTAGCTACATGTTTTTAGAACTACGCACCTTTCGCAAATAAATTTGCTTCTTTACATAATGTATTTTGTAGTCTTGTAGTAATCCTTTAAATAAAGGGAAAATAGAGATATTTTGAACTTTTGGCATATAATTAAAGCCTTATGAGGTAGTCAAATATTTCTCCCAAAAATCTTCTTTCCCTTTCCATACCACAGGTTTTTCAGTTCAAGTCTCTAAAGCTTGCTAGTAAGGTCAAGTATGTTTCATAAATAAATTTGGATCCAGTAATTTAAATACTAAGATGTTCTATAAATAATTATGATTATTTAAGTATTAGAAATAAAAATATATTTTTTTTTGTGTCAGATGTATAAATGAATATAACTTAATGTGATAAGTTTTTCTTTGGCTATGTGTTAATCTTGTGTGGAATCTAATTGTGTTGATCAATTGGGTTGTACAACTGCCTCGGACCTCAGTTCAATTTATCCTCGCTGAGGGTGCGAGGGGTTCTAACCCTACTTGGGTTCGGGTACTTTGCATAATTTTTTTTTTCATACGACACCCAGAAGCTGTTTACCCGAGTGCCCCGGAGCTGTGTGCTGAATCACCTAATGTTGTGTACTCAAGTGCCCAGAGCTGTATACCAAATCGTCTAATGCTTTGTACCAAAGTGCCCCGGCGATGTGATCTCGAGCCCGGTGTTGCGAAATTTGCTGAGAGAAATGACAGTGCAAAGTGCAACAGCATTATAGTGTCGCAATGCTTCAAGTTTGAGCATCGAAACATCATGATGATAAAGGCTTAAGCATCACAACACTCCAAATTAGCATCGTAATATTGTGAGGCAGACTTCACATAATTTTTTTTTCTCATCTTTCTCAAGGGTAGCGTCCCTTGGTGTTATTAACAAGTCTTTCTCTTATATTTTGAGTGTGAAAACGATGTAAGAGATAAGAAAAACAAGAAGGCAAGAGAGAAGAGAAATCTATTTTTTATTTATCCCTATTTTCATAGTAGATTTCTTGGTGTGGTGTGGTTCCATAATTTTTTTCCCCGATATCAAGTTTTTCCACATTATTTTTTCCACATTAAATCCTTGTGCCCTTTACTTTCCATTACTTTTCTATTTTTCTTGTTTGTTTCGGCGCATGGTTTTACTTCCATCCCCAACTACGGGTATCCAAACGAAGTTGTTTAGTTTAAGTGGGAGTAATGGAAAACAAAGCAAGATACAATATTGAGAAGTTTAACAGTTTGAATATCACATTTTGAAGGATTTAAAATAGGGATTTGTTATATGAGAAGAAGTTATATTTACCATTGGATGAAATCAGCAAGAAGCCAAATTCTATGATTATGGAGGGGTGGGAGATTATAGATCGTATTACACTTGATTTGATACGACTTTCACTTTCCTCGTCTATTGTATTCAATATTGTAAATGCGAAGAATATAGTCGATCTCATGGCTGTGTTGACTAAGATGTATGAGAAGCCATTAGCCATACAGAAAGTCTACTTTATGAAGAAGTTTTTCAACATGAAGATGTTGAACAAAACTCCGATGGAAAATAACATGAATGATCCAAACACAGTGGTAAAATAACTAACTCTTAAGGGAAGACATCTAAAAAATCTTGAACTATAAGGGCTCACTACTCATAGATTCAAAAGAGAGTCTCACATCTCTAACAGATGCTAAAAGTATTGGGCTATCTTTTCTCCAAAGGCAATTCACTTCTAGAGCAAAAATAAGACAAGAAAGAATATCTCTAGTTCCTTGAAATATAAATCTCTCACCATTCTAAGACAAGGTCACTTTCTCCTTCAAACAGTCAATTTGAGCCCCATTTCGACTCTTCTAGTTTATACCCAAAATAATATCAAATGTATAAATATGTAATAAAATCAAACTAGATTTCCAAACTCTATCAAAAACCTGTAAATCATAAAAATAAACCCTACTAGCTATCATTCTATCTCTTGTAGAAAAAAAAACAAATAAAAAGAAACAAGTAATAATTTGGAAGGCAAATCAAGAGAATAAAAACATTGTTAAAACATAAAAAAATTAACTATCACAAAAATCAAATAAAATTTGACAAGAATATGCAAAAATATAAGTCATACATGTCACAACATCTGGAGACTCGCTGGCCTCTTACTATGTCTGACTCTAAGATCATGGCGATATTGGGGTCAATGTAATAGAACTACCAGCACCCCAAAAACCCCCAAAAGGCTAACCTCGTGATATCGGACCAACATCCTAGCTACCAGAAGCTTGAGACTATAATCAGGGTGGTGTTATCCTTTGTCTTCCAAATGTCGACTGCATAGAACTATCAATTCTCAAATCAAAATTAACGTCATCTTGTAGACACTTAGCAATCCTATGTTTATACTGAATACAATAAAAACATCGGCCCAATACTTTATAATAACGTCCAAAGTGTCTACTATCACACTTCTAACATAATGATGGGAACCCATAGACTGAACCCCAAACTGGCAACACTACTTCTATTTAATCCAGAAGAAACTGCTACTAAATGTCCCCTCCTTATAAACTTAGTAGGTCCAAACTACTCTTTTTCTTAGAATAGATTTTGTTAGATGTCTCACTGCTAATTATTTTCCTACTCGCAATCCATCATTATTGAACCACTATCGAATCAATGTCTATCCTCTTAGCCCTCTAGAACAACTGAACAAAATCTATAATATCCTTTGTCAACACTGCCTGCCTCAAAGCATCTTAGAGTCCCTCTAGAAATCTATAAAACTTCTCCTCAAAAGTACTAACCAACTATGGAGTATACCTGGAAAGAGTAGTAAACTCTGTCTCATATTGTATCTCAGACATACTCTCCCAAATTAGTCTAAAAAAAGAACTCTGTAACTATCTCCTAGCAAACAAAGGTATAAACCATATCGTGAATATCTCCATAAGCTTCTCAGTAATTAGAATTTTATACAACCTAGGAACTTCTCTCTCTATTTGCCCAACCACTAGCGCTCTACCTCAACATCTAATAAAAATGCAGCTAATACAACTCTCCTCTTAGGAGGATAATGTGTGTTTTCCAAAGTCTTGTTTATCCTTAGTAGCAAATCCTCAACTGCTCTAGGCTCAATAACACCTAAAAGTTTACGAAGCTATAATCTCATGAAATTTTGTAAATATCTATCCATGTCATCAAACTAACTACCAGAAATCTGAGTTTAAGGTTTACTTTCCTACTATACTATCAAACTAATAATTTAAAAATTTATATCAAAATTACTCATTGGAGTTGTACCCTGAACCTAAGCTGCATGACAAGAGCTTTG
This sequence comes from Dendrobium officinale, assembly GCA_019514585.1. Lineage (NCBI taxonomy): Eukaryota > Viridiplantae > Streptophyta > Magnoliopsida > Asparagales > Orchidaceae > Dendrobium > Dendrobium officinale. The sequence goes on along the minus strand of CM033700.1, from coordinate 18,355,203 downwards.
ATCACTTGTCATATCTATATTTGGCTAAGGAAGATTAACAACCTCAAAATATTGAACAAAGCTGAATGTAATACATGTATATGAAAAATAAATAAAATTAGTGCCCTAGACTACCCAATGCATCTCACTTCTTAAGATTAAATCATATGGCTCTGTTATGATTTGCTTCTCCAACATTTCTCTGATACGAAAAATATTTATCACACCGTAACTCAATATCACACAGATCATACCGTATTTGATTATGGTAAGACTCAAATCCAATGATTTGGTTGGAGGAGTATTGAATCGAAACTTTCAATTTATAGACTACACATAACCACTATTGAATGCTATATAAAATGGAAGACTACTAAATCTCATAAATAATTTTCTATATATCATTCAAAAAATACATATAAATTTTGAGATATCTACAATAGCTCTTAGTAACAGATACTATAACCAATTGGAAGTCAATCCTGTAAAATAAAAACTTACAAAAATATACTTAAAGAACATATCAGAGCCTGCTATCCAAAACTATTCATCTTGCTCCTTGCCCTTTCTCTGACATGAAAATGAAAGTAAATGTAGGAGTGAGCTAACATAGCTCAGTAGATTATCACAACCTAAAATAGAAATCAATAACTAAAATGAAAAGAACTAAAAATATTATGATGTAATAATAAACTAGAGTACTGTACATAAAGCTAATATTGAATGCATTTAAACAAATATTAGAGCTAACTGAATTATGAGTAAACATTAGTGATTATCAGAATGGCTTTTAAGCCCAAATTTTTATATATATATCTTTGTTACTGGAATCCAATCTAAACAACCCAATGGCTACGGCATATGATCATTATAATTTCTTTCAAAATGAAATCTCTTAAATATAGAGATTTACTTACATAGTGTCTAATATTTAAATTTTAATCTATATTTATAAGACATTTTAATATCTAACTTATATAAAATATATGCATTAAAAGATATATTTTATTTTAAATAAGTAGATTTTAGTGATAAATTTGAAATAATTTATAATTTTAAATGTTATTATGAATTAATATAAATATTTAAATGTTAGATAAATAATTAAATAAATTTTTTTTGGTATGTATGTGAATGCCTTTTTAAATAATGAAAGAAATTATATCTGATTATTTAAAAAAGAATAAATTGTAGCTATGAAGCAGTCACCTTGGTGCATATACTAAGGCTTTTTCTGGCTTAGCATGATCGTCATATCCAGCAAAACAAAAAAGAACATAGCTTTGGGAAGAAGAAATATTAGGTAAGAATCCTTTATTTAAATTTTATAATAACATTTTTTTAATCATCGAATTTATTTTTAAATATACAAAATTTAACTTAATTAGTTATATATTTATTGTGTACTAGAAAATTTATCTTATTAGCATTTAATATCTGAGCTTTATACAAAAATATTATATGGAAATTTATAAATTATAAGATGCAACATAATTTGTTCACTACCAAAAAATAAGGTAATCGCAGCACAAATTTTGAGCTATTGCGGCGGTTTTAACCGCTACTATTTTCTTCGCAGCAGTTCCTAGACCGCTACGAATACGCTGTAATTACTATGCACTGCAACGACATTCAACAGCAGTTTTACAACCGGCGGGCTAGCAGTTGCGAATCGCTTACTTGTGCAGCGGTTTTAACCGGTATAAATAACCAGTTTTGTGCCGGTTAAAACCGATGCAAATTCGTCATATCTGAACATGTTTTTACTTGTACCGGTTAAAACCATCACAAATGAACACAATTTTTTTTTTAAATTTCGAAACTTAAATGTTTACACACGGCAGCACAAAATTTATTTGTAACGGTCCTTATTTTTTCTACAATCATCAGCAACAGCAGTAGCATTTAACCTTCATAATCATGAGTAGGGTGGGAAAAAAATTACTACACATAACAATAATAATAAGTCAAAATCTAATACACTGAAAAAATTTAATAATGTGAGAAGCTATGGGGCCTAGCCCAGTTTTAATAATTAACTATGCAATAAATACAAGAATTTATTATTCTCCATAATTGAAGAACACGATATTATATAATTAAAAATAATTATCTAATCCAATTGTAGATATTGCTAGAGTATGGTGTCCTTAGGTAGATAATTGAAGTTCAACAACACTAATGTATGTTAGTAGTTAGAATAATAGTCAGATGATGGAAGCTAATCTAAAGTGATGGTTATTGGAAAATACAATAGAGTTCTTTAGGTTTCTTAGCTCTCAAACCCACTTTACATAAAAAATGATGTAATATTTATAAGTTTCTAAGAAGGAATTTATCGTAAGTTTAAATCAAATCCAAAACACAATCAAATGATCTATATTGATATCTTTGATTATAAATCATTTATTCAATATTTAAGGCAAATGCTTGGGCTGATTAAATTCTTCTTATTGCTTCCTGGAATAGTCACGGCGGTAGAGAAATATAATGTTTAACGTCTTAGCATTGTACAAAGATCTAGCACACAAATAGATTAAAGAGTGCGTGTAGTATTCATAAGAGACGCCAAAATTTTCATGTGAAAACCTTGAAAAGAAGAAGATGCATGGGGCCTGGCCCATTTTAAATGAATCCACTATTATTTGCAATCGATTACAAATGAGGCCCTTCCTTAGGGGAAGGCCGTGTGCATCAAATAATGTGCATTATATGATGGGACTTGAAAGAATCACTATTGATATATTTGTTTGGTCAGAAGAACCATAGTCAGCATGTGATGGATGTTGAAAAGACCATTCTCGACAGGCGATGGAGGTCAGAAAAATCGTTGTCTTGCAACGGAGGTCAAAAGGATAGCATTCGGGCAGCGAAAGAGGTTGGAAGGACCATAGCCGGTAGGCTACGAAGGTCGGAAGGACCGTTATTAAGCGACGGAGGTCAGAATGACCATTGATTAGTGGAAGTCTTACATCGGGTAGAAATCCATCTGTTACAAATCTGGGCCCAAGTACTGTGATTTTGATGATAAAAAATATTATTATTTTCTTTTAAACCTCTATTATTTCATATCTATTTTGTTTTCCCTACTTACTAATCTTTTAGGTACACAAGTTCACTTGTAATGTAAATCAGCTTAAGATAAGATAGACTAGGGTTGAGTCTATCTGTAATTTCAATTTTAATATACACTTTATCTTTCTTGAGTCAGGTAATGTATATGGTGGACCCCAAGCTAAATAACCTTGCATGAGTACATATACTTATGGGAGTAGGCTGGTGAGCTAAAGAAATTTTTTATTTTTGACCAAATTATATAGGATAATTTTTTATTGTACTAGACGATTAGTTAAAAATAGAAAATCTAAATTAGGGTATCTGTTAATTAAGAGTGATTAAACTAATTGTATTGTATAATCCTTATCATACATGACGATCAGTTTAGATTATGAAAAATAGCCGCCAATTATAATTTAGGCAATATTTTAAATTTCAAATTTTGTACATATCATATAAAAAAGAAATGTATCATCCTAGATGATGGAAGAAAATCATGCCTAAGTTAATCTTATGACTAGGTGAATAATTATGGAAAAATTTAATTCAATTCAATCATATAAGATGATCAAAGACAATCAACTTGGATGATAAAGAACATGGATGGGATAATAAAGGTTCGACGCTTATCATACGAGAAGAATACAATAATTTTTTAACTAATCATCCAGGATGATTGACCCCTTTCGTACTAGATGATAGAGAAGTACGTGGGATGATAAGGCATTGCCATATATCGTACTAGATAAAGTTCAATAGTTTTATACTAATCATCCAAGTCGTTATTATAATTGTCTGGGATGATCCATTTATTTCTCTTAAAATAATGATACAAGGTAATACAATTCATATTGGTTGAAAGGGATATTTTGAACTAATCATACATGACAATTTTAGATCGTACTAGTTGATCAGAAGTGTAGAATTGAAATTAAGGCTTCTTTTGGAGATTCTCTATTTAAGCTCTCATATTATCCTAGAGTTAATCTTTTGTTGTGGAGTTGATCTGAGAGAGAGTTAAGAGAAGGAAGAGAGAGTACTTAGGAGAGAGAGATCATTGTGAGGGAGAGTTGTGAGGAATTCATAAAGTTTGCTACAAATAAGGTTTCCATCATCTTCAAGTTGCTTTTTTGGTTCCTTGGTGGCTCTGGGGGAAATCTTCATCAGCATCAGATCTAGGTTCTCTGCCTTTACTAGGCAGGTGAATAAGGATTCCAAGGTTATTTACCAACACCAAGAGGGAGTAAAAGGATTTTAAGATTCTCTGGCTACTCCAAGAGGAGTAAAAGGATTTTTTAGGTTCTCTGCCTACTCCATGATGGAGTAAAATGATTTAAGGCACTCGACCTCATTGAGTTGGTGGAAATATTTTGTAAGAGCTTCTCTACCTTATTGTAGGGGAAAAAGGAGAGACGCTAATTTAAGTGCAATAATTAAAAAGGATGTTTCTAGGGAGTAGACGTAGGTCAAGTTGACCAAATCACTATAAATCTGGTGTTTCTTTTTATTTATTTTTTTGTATTTAATTTTTACATTATTATGTGATTTATTCTGTGACCCAAAATCTCTAATCTTAGTTATTATGAAAATACTATTTCTTCTACATTTTATTCATTTTAAAATATTCAAAAAAAAATTCTTTTTTAGTTAAGAAATTTTTAAACAACCAATTCACCCCCCTTCTTGATTAGCCTCAGGCTAATTCATAAGGGTTTAACAACCCTCATGAACTTTTAAGTAGTATCAGAGCAGGATTCATAAATTAAGTGTGGACCTCCGAAGGAGCACCGCTCGCGGGGGTTCGAATGCAGAGGGTACGGCCGCACTATCCCGTAGGACAAAACGATCGTAGGCCTCTACGTTCGACATGAACGGGTCGATGGGAGAGCAGATTGGATCGCGCATACGACAGACCATTGGGGATAGATGCTGTCGCCAGCACACCCCAATGGGTAGTAATATACACGACCTAGTCACGGGTTTCCCCCACCCGATACGAGAGATCGAGTGGGGTAAAGTAGATTGCGGGGCCAAGTTTCCCACGGGCGCAAGCCCCCGTGGTTAATTACATCCCGGGCCGACGCCCGAGAACACTCTCGATTAAGGATCATATATTGTCTTTTCTAAATTGGGATTAGCACAAGGGTATAGACTAAGAAATCCTACTCAAATGAAAGAAAGGTCTCAAAAAGGTCTCAATGGCAATCACCTTTTATCCTAGTGCCGGCATATACAGAGGAATATCTACAGGTTGTAGGGAGGCTCCCCCTGTAAAGTACTAGACTCAGGCATAATACTTTTTCAAGTATTGCCCATTGATGACAGGCATAGGGTGAATGCCATTTGCATCAACAAGTAGGTAGGCACCACCTTCATAAACTTGCTCTACAACGAAGGGGCCTTTCCAAATAGGCTCAAATTTACCACCTCGCCGGCGATGCGAGATGATAGGCCTACGCAAAACAAGCACTAAATCACCTATCCGGAAAGCACGGGGTCTAACAAGGCGATCGTGTGACCGGGCCATTCGGGCCTGGTATAGCTTAAGGTTCTGATGAGCTTGCAGGCGAAGCTCTTCTAAACCATCAAGCTCTTCCAATCTCAATTGGGCATTATCTTCCTCAGATAGATTGTAACTGACTGCCACACACAGTGAGGGGAGCTCGACCTCAAGTGGGAGGACTGCTTCAACCCCGAAAGCTAAGGCATATGGGGTGGACTGAGTAGGAGTACGGTAGGTAGTCCTATATGCCCATAATGCTTCAGGTAATCTATCATGCCATTCTCTCTTGTTTGCAACAAGGATTTTTCTTATTAGTTGCACAAGAGTTTTATTAAATGCCTCTGCCAAGCCATTGGCTCTAGGATAATAAATCGAAGAATATCGCCAATTAATGTTATGGCGGCGGGCAAATCTGGCAATTTTGGTGCTTCTGAAGGACGGACCGTTATCTGAAATGATACGGCGCGGAACACCAAAGCGATAAACAACGTTATCGCGGAAGAAACGCATCACATCTTCTGACTTAACTTCCTTAAGTGGGATAGCTTCTGCCCACTTAGAGAAGTAATCAGTGGCGGCTAAAATAAATCTATGACCCTTAGAAGAAGGAGGGTCTATAGGACCCACCACATCCGTGCCCCAGCCCTCAAATGGCCAAGAAGAAATAGTAGGGTGCAACGGATTAGGGGGTTGGTGAATCACAGTGCCGTGAATTTGACACTGGTGGCACCTTTTAGCATGCTCCATACAATCTCGGATCATCGTAGGCCAGTAGTAGCCAAGGCGTTTGATTCTGCTTTTCATTTTGGGTCCGAACTGATGAGCACCACAAAGTCCTTCATGTATCTCACTCATGACTCTAGTAGCCTCTTCTTTATTGAGGCATCTTAACCACATCTGGTCAAAAGAGCGTCGATACAAAGTTTCATTTACATAGGCGAATGATAGAGCTCTCTTTCTAATTTGAGCAGCGAGAGACCTATCATCTGGGAGCCTACCATGCTTTAAATATTCTATGAAGGGCTCTCTCCAGTCTGACTCCTCATCAACAGCAAGGACTGTGAGGGTCTGATCAGGGGAGGACAAGTCTGCGGGGCACAGAGCTTGACGATACTGGACAATAATAGACACTGGGTTTCCAGTAGGGTCAGCTAATTCTTTTGCTAACTTGGCCAATGCATCTGCTTTTCCATTCTCAGATCTAGGGACCTTGGCCAAAGTTACTTCTGGTATTAAGCTTAGGAGCTCCATTGGTTTATTATGATATGGAATGAGCTCAGGCTTAAGTACTTTGTAAACTCCAGCTACTTGATTGATTATCAGTTGGGAGTCTCCAAAGATCTTCACCCGCATAAGACTCATCTGAATGGCCAACTCTAGCCCTAAAATCAGAGCTTCGTACTCAGCTTCATTATTAGTACGAGGTTCTGATAAACTATAGGAGTACCGTAGAGTATGACCCTCAGGGGACATAAAAATCAGGCCTAATCCTACCCTAACTGTAGGAGTTTTATTTGGACTTAAGGTTTTAACGGATGACGCGCCGTCAAAGAAAAACTTCCAAGTAGGGGACTCCTGTTCATCCACACTCATAATTGATTCATCAGGTAGATCATCATTAAGTGGGGAATCAGCAGGAATCGGGTGATCAGCCAAAAAGTCAGCTAGAGCCTGTCCTTTGACGGCCCGCTGAGGAACAAAAGTGATATCAAATTGCAGTAGTATCATAGACCATCGTGCTAGACGACCTGAGAGGGTCGGACGGGTCATCAAGTACTGCAATGGATTGACTCTAGAGATCAAATTAATTTTATGTGAAAGCATATAATGCTTAAGCTTTTGTACCGCGAACATCAGGGCTAAACATTGCTTCTCCATCGCTGGGTACTTAAGCTCTGCAGGAATCAATCGTCTGCTAAGGTAGTACAAGGCATTCTCCTTGCCTTCCTCATTCTCTTGAGCCAACAGTGCACCTAAAGACTCATCCAGGGCCGTAGTGTAGAGAATCAACGGCCTACCCGGGATAGGTGCAGCTAAAACTGGGGGATTCATCAGGTAGCACTTTATACTCTCAAAGGCCTCCTGACAACTCTCATCCCAATGGAATCGGGCATCCTTTTTTACTAGTGCAGAGAAAGGATGACACCTACCAGAAAGATTGGAGATAAATCTCCGCAAGAAAGCGAGTTTACCCTGAAATGACCTCAACTGGGTAAGACTCTTAGGGGGTTTTAAATCTACTATGGCCTTGATCATAGAGGGATCTATCTCAATGCCACGGTAATGAACTATAAACCCTAAGAACTTTCCTGCACTAACTCCAAATGCGTATTTTAAAGGATTCATCTTTAAATCAAACTTGCGCAGGCGTTCAAAAACGATTCGCAGATCTCTGAGGTGATCTTCGCGGACCTTGCTTTTGACGACCAAATCATCCACATAGCATTCAACTTGCTCATGTATCATCTCATCGAAGATGACAGTCATGGCACGTTGATAGGTGGCCCCGACGTTCTTGAGACCGAAGGGCATTACCTTGTAGCAAAAGACACCTATAGGTGTCCGAAAAGCAGTAAACTTCTCATCCTCGGGGTCCATCTTTATCTGATTGTAACCAGATGAACCATCCATGAATGAGAAGATACTATGGGATGATGCTATATCTACCATAAGCTCAGGAATTGGGAGAGGAAAATCATCCTTAGGACATGCCTTGTTCAAATCACGAAAGTCGATACAGACTCGTATCTGTCCGCTCTTCTTCCGGACTAGAACAATGTTGGCAAGCCAAGTGGGGTACTTCTCTTTCCTAATGAAACCAGCTTCTATGAGCTTCTTGGTTTCAGCAATCACCTGTTGTTCAATTTCTAACCTCATCCTACGAGGTGCTTGTTTAACAGGGATTGCATCAGGCTTAATGGCTAACTTGTGGACTGCTACCTCTGGATTTAGACCAGGCATCTCGGTGTAGTTCCAGGCAAAGCAGTCTCTAAACTCTGACAATAACTTGATGTATTCCTGAGCCTCTGAATCAGACAGTAGGGCACTATGAAAAATAGGCCTAGGATCTGACTCAGTGCCTAAGTTTACCTCACACAGTTCGTCCATGGCAGAAGTGACGCCATCTTCAAACTCTTGTGGAGCGTCAAGTATTCTATCGTCGCCACTATCCGGGTCTTCTTCGTCGGCAAGAGAAACAACCGGATAAGCATGGGAAATAACACGAATGTTGGCATCACTGGACTGATTTAACCCCATATAACCTACGCCTCCTAGACCTTGGGGGAAATCAGTCCGCCAGACTCGGGCCTGCTGTAGAGCTTCTTCGTCGGGCCAAGTGGAATGAACGAGACCCCGCTCAACGAAGCTCTCTACAGTAGGTGAAAAGTAACGGGGGGCACTCCTGACCTCTACATCCATAGCGGTCTCCTCTAGATCCTGTCTCACAGGACCCAGCGGTGCACCTATACTACAGGGTACAGAGGGATATTCCCTAGGTCGGGCTGGCCCAAACGTATCGTACAAGTGAGGTATGGGGTTGTGGCTACCCCATATCGGGCTATCATTACCAACTACAGGAGTGTCAGAAGATATTTGACTGGAATCCCCAACTCCTATCCCCGTATCTGATGGGGGGAAGGCTGTCTAGTAGTAGTCTGACGTCGAAAGTCATCTTCCTCGTCTGAGCTAATATCAATAACCAATCCACCTTCAGGTATTAAGTGGCTACGAAAAGTAGGCCGTGAATCATAACTAGCGGAATAGGGAGATGTTGAAGTGACTGGACGCTGAAGGATATCGATCATTTCATCATCAGAAGAGTCGGACTCTACAGTCAGAGAAGAAGAGTAAAGGTTAGGGGGAGGAGGTGTGCGAGTGTCGTGGTTCCGCGGTTCGCGGATCGCAACTCTACCTCTCCCTCTACCTCTACCTCCTCTACCTCTACTAGGGGGAACATCGTGCCCCACTGCAAACTGAGAGGGATCTCCATCAGAATGGGCAGTGGGAACACCTGGCTCGATACCAACCTGTGATGGACCCTGTACTGACGATTGTATGGGACCCTGTGCAGGTAGCTGCGTAGGATCCTGTACAACAGTGTCAGGTATCACTGGGGACTGAGCAGGTGGAGCTCTACGAGTCTTCCGAGGTACGTAGTACTCGGCGTCGTCGTACATAGAGATCTCATGCATGGAGAAGGGCTGGGTATCTCCAGGAATGGTATACTCAACATCATTCCTCAGAAACTTCATACATTGGTGCAAGGTAGAGGGCACCATTCCATACTCATGGATCCAAGGCCTTCCTAAGAGAGCCTTGTATGAAGTGTCAGCCTCAATCACATGAAACTTTGCCTCAGTTAGAAAATTTCCAAACTTCAGAGGTAGGGTGATGGACCCTAGAGCTCGTTGGCCTTGGTCATTGAAGCCTTTCAACATAATCTTGTCGGAAGTGAGCTTTAGATGACCTAGGGAGAGGCTCTTCAAAGTTTCATGGGTTAGTATGTTTACTGAAGCCCCTTGGTCTATGAGGACCCTGTTCAACTCATAACCATTGACTTCAGCAGTGACATACAAGGGACGATTGTGCTCAGTGGTCCCTAACAGAAGGTCACGACTAGAGAAAGTGATGCATGGCGTGTTGTACAAATGCCATGCCCCATCATCAGGGTCAGAAGTGAAGAAGGCCTGATAGGTCTCTGGTTCAAGCAATGCCTTTACCAGTGTCTCTCTCAAGTCAGGTGACAACATCAAAGCATCATAGACACTAAGAAGAGAAGGAAATTTCCTTAGATGAGCCAACACATTGTAATCAACCTCCAGCTGTGGGCCTTTCCCTTTCTCCTTAGGCTGCTCCTGGGAGGAAGGGATAGAGTCATCCTGCTGGGTAATGATATTTTTATCTTTTATATTTTTAGCCAACCTAGGTGGAAGGACCTTCCCTGAACGCAGATGAACTTCCTGTATCGAGTCATCTTCAACAGGAGATTCCTCTGGTTCAGTGGTGGTGGCAGGTGTTGGTTCTAAGGAAAGTATTGAGAGCGGGTTCTCGGATTCATCTTCTGAATCCATGTAACATCCGCCCTCTGGTATCACAAAGACCGGTTCATCTTCATACTCAGACTCAGACTCTTCACTAAAATTATTATAAGAGACATGTAAAGCAGTAAAAGAGTGAGTGCTAGTAGAAGTAGAAGCAGTAGAAGTAAAGCTAAAAGCAGTAGGTAAAGCACACCAGAAGTAGCCAGAATCACCTTCTTCTATTATTTCTTCATCAAATGAAGGGAGAACAAAGTCCTTCAGCGTAAGTGCTGGAAGGAACCCTGTCTTCCCCTCAGAGGTTACAACATATTTTTCTCTTTTATACATTTTCTTATTACATACATCAGAAGAAAAAGGAATGTGCTCAGTAGGCACTACAACAGAAAGAGAAGAAGAAGAAGGTACAAGTGCTGGAGTAGTAACTGCAGGGGCAACTGTCGACTTGGCCTGTGGTGGCATCCTCTCAACTGCCTCTGAACTCTGAACTGCACGGTCTATCATCCTCCTGGTCTTCTTGGAGAGTGCTAGCTGCCACTCTCCCTCAGAACTCTGGGGTAAACTGCTACTACTGGCCTGACTGTCTGTCTGACTAGGACTGTGGCTGGGACTGGAAACCATCTGAACTGTCTGAGGGCCCTTGCCCCTGGGCTGCACTAGGTCGCCGTCTTGGAGGTGTATCTGTCCTGTGGCCATCAACCTCTCGACCTTATCCTTGAACACAAAACAATCCTCTAGCACATGCCCAACGCATCTGTGGTAAGGGCAATAGAGTGGGTGCTCAGTCTGACCCTCCTCCTCCACTCTACTGCTGCTGGGAAAGGTAAGTATGTTCTTCTTAGTAAGGAAATTAAATATTTTCTTCACACTCTCCCTTTTAAAGGGGTATTCCTTACTAAGCTTCTCCTGTAAGGACTGCTGACTCTCTGAAGTCCTACGGGAGATCCTGGGCTGTGCTGCTGGCTGACTAGCTGAGCGTGGCTGCTGCGCGGGTGCTGAACTGCCTAAGGGCCTCTTGCCCTTATCCACTGGTCCCTGAGTACTGTGTACCTCCCCTCTCCTGGGCGGAGGTGCCCCTGAAAACTCCTGCCGCTGAGGTCTGCGCAAAGGCTGACTCTCAACCTTAGGAGGGACTGCAGCGGGTATGCTGTCCTGTAGGCTAGTGACCTTCGTGAGTAACTTCTGGAAGGTTCTGATGCTAAATCCCTTAAGGTAGGGTGCTATCGGGCCATCTATGTTCTTCAACAAGATCTCAACTGCATGCTGCTCCTGTAACTGTGGCTCGCACTGCAAACTGAGATTTCTCCATCTGACTATATAATCTGTGAGACTCTCTCTGGGACGCTGCCTGGTCACCACTAGCTCTCCTACTGTAACTCTGTGCTCCGTACTGACAAATCTCTGCACAAACAACTGCTCCAACTCTGCGAAAGTCCTGACTGAGTCGTTGGGGAGGTCGGCGTACCAAGCAAACGCCACCCCCGCCAAGCTGCTGACGAACAATCTCAACATCAGTGGATCACTCCCTCCTATATTGCAGCATATTGCTCGGTACTGGGCTATATGCTGTCTCGGGTTCCCAAACCCGTCAAAAACTCTGAACCTAGGAGGGATGAAACCAGGGGGGTAAGGCTCCTGCTCGTACTCTACTGGGTAAGGACGCCCCCTGCTGACTGACTCTCCAATCTTCCTAGAATAAATGGCCTGCTCTACCTTCTGGGCAATCAAGTCCTGGATCTGTCCTGCTGACATCTGAGCTGGCTGACTCTGAACTGAAGTAGTGTAAGGAAGTACTGGGGGTGGTGCTGGGACTACTCTCTGGACCCTGTCCACTCCTACGGGGTCTACTATAGCAGGTGGTACTACTGGCTGCTTTCTGGAGGTACTGGTAGCTGCTACATCTGTCACCTGAGGCATCGCCCCCAGAGCTGTCAACTGTGCTGTCATGGCTGCCATGGCTCTGGCCATCTCCGCCATCTGTGCCTGAAGACTCAGTACCGTAGCATCTGTATCAACTGATCGGGGAGATCCACCCACCTCGGGCTCTCCCTGCTCGTCCTGGTCATCGGGCTCTCTCTCATCCGAGTGACCTCGTCGGGTAACCACACATACCCGGTGAACTGGCACCTCCTCATCGGAATCAACTAGTGTGTCATCGTCATCCAAAAAGGCTCGTCGCATCGCCTCTATGTACGGGCTCATAGGAGAACCGATCCTATGAGTACTGGATACTAAATCTGTCTCGATCCGTACTGGCGATCTGTCTGGGGCTAAAACTGAATCATCATCGACTGCCATCGGGACTGCCTCAGACCCGGAAGGGACTGCCAAATCCGTCTGATCAACCTCCTCCTCTGGCTGCTCTGTCTCTGCCAGTGGTGCTGACTCAACTAACTGAACAGGGTCGACAGGGGTGTCCGCCTGTCGACGTCTCCAAACCCACCTCCTACGGCGGGGCACTGTACCGGCAACTGGCTTCTCCGGGGCTACTACCTCTGAACTGATCTGAGGTCGGGTAGGCTCCTGCTGCTGTCTCCGTCCTCGACGACGTGGGCGTCGTCCTACAGCTGGAGTGACTACCGGTGGTCTGACTACTGGAGCTGCAGGCTGCTGGGGTGTCTCCCCCCTCTGCCATCTGTAGAGTCTCCTCGCAGTCTGTCGTCGTAACTGAAAGGTAGCCCGAGAAATCTGACGGAGTAAGCCCTCCCGACTGACGGGCCCTCTGCCACGAGCTAAGCGGATGATGTTCCGAATCCTCTGGGTGAGGGCTCGGACACCAGCGTCCCTGGGTACCCTAGCTCTGGGTAGAGTAGTGACAACAGGAGGAGCTGCCGCTATACGGACAACATCCTCCTCATCTCCGCTATGCGTCAGTGGGGAGAAGCGTCCTCCCTGAACTGCCTCCAACTCGGGGGCTACCATCACCTCAGGAGTAGGTGCCTCAACAACTGGACGTGGCCTCCGCTGCCTAGGAGCCACTCTCCTCTGCCTCTAAGCTAACTCGTCGTGAACGATGGCATCTTCCATCCGCTGCCTCTCTGCCTCTGACGCAGCTAGCCGGAGCCTCCTGTTCCTATTCCTCCGGGCCCTTCTCCCGAGGCCGGAGGTGGAGGTCGAGAGAACATCTGAACCCACTGCCTGGGTGGCAGGGGGGACAGGAACGACTGGAAGTGCTGGGGTCTGCCCGGCAGCCTCGGGGTGAGAAAGCCGAGCGAAAACAGAAACCCGGCCAGAAGAAGGCGAAGGCACCTCGGTCTGGGCACCCCTCTTCCTAGTGGAAGCGGGAGGGGCAACCCGAACGCGAGGTACTTCCGCCGGAACAGTCGGAGTAACAACAGCAGCAGGCTGCCGGCGCTGAGGGACCGGGGCAGCCTGTGCAACAGGAGCGGCAGGCGCAGGTCGCCTGACCACTGCACGAACAGGGGGGACTACTGCAGCAGGCTGCCGGCGCTGAGGGGCCGGGGCAACCTGAGCAGCAGGTGCGGCAGGCACTAGACGCCTAACCGCAGGACAAACTAGGACAGGGTGTGGCCTAGGCACTGGTCGCCTAGCCACAGCGCGCACTGGCTGCGCAAAGAACAGGAACAGGACGTGGTGCTCGGACTGGGCGCCGAGCAGCAGGACGTCCAAATGGGCGCATGGCTGCGCGTCCTCTCCTCTGAGGAGGAGAGAATGCGGCAGCCTCCGCCGGGGTCGGCCCGCCAAGGGTGACGAAAGCCGAGTCAGTGAAGGAACCAAAAGTGATTCCTCCCACTGGCGGACTAGCGAGCAGGGACTCAGGGAGAGTCACCCGCGCGTCCGAACCGAAAGCAAAGGTAACGGAAGGTACGAAGGAAGCCATGGCACTGCTGCCAAGAAAAGAAAGTGAAAAGGTCAGTAAGAGTGTAAATCAAGAAAGAATGGACGAGTAAGAATTTGATAGGATATATAGAAATAGATAAAGGACGGAATAGCCTGCTAGGCTGGAAAGAAGTAGAGTAGGGAAGAAAACCCTAGCTAAGGGAGAGGAACCCTAACTAAGGAGAGACCCTAACTAAGAGTGGGATGGACCTAATCTAAGGAGTACCAATCCCGGAGTACACACAAGAAAAGATAATATATGATCCAAAGATGGAGAGAGAAACTGGTCCCACCGTGGTCGCCAGAAACCTGTGGACCTCCGAAGGAGCACCGTTCGCGGGGGTTCGAATGCAGAGGGTACGGCCATACTATCCCGTAGGACAAAACAATCGTAGGCCTCTACGTTCGACACGAACGGGTCGATGGGAGGGCAGATTAGATCGCGCATACGACAGACCATTGGGGATAGATGCTGTCTCCAGCACACCCCGATGGGTAGTAATATACACGACCTAGTCACGGGTTTCCCCCACCCGATACGAGAGATCGAGTGGGGTAAAGTAGATTGCGGGGCCAAGTTTCCCACGGGCGCAAGCCCCCGTGGTTAATTACATCCCGGGCCGGAGCCCGAGAAGACTCTCGATTAAGGATCATACATTGTCTTTTCTAGCACAAGGGTATAGACTAAGAAATCCTACTCAAAGGAAAGAAAGGTCTCAAAAAGGCTCAGTCAACATGCGTGGCTCATACCAGCATTCGGAGGCTCTAGGGTACTAGAGAGAAACTGGAGAAAGAAAGACAAGCAATCAGTCACATGCGTGAGAGAAAGATAGAGGTGGCGTCATCCTGTGACGCGGATAAGTAGGATTTAAGGTCCCTGAAAAGAAGGGACCAACCTACCATTTAAGGCATACTACGAGACCGCATGTAGTCGCCTCGAATCCTAAATCTAGTTTGGACTTAGTGTTCGACACACACACTAAGACCAGTGTCCTAGCTAATGCTATGCAAAACCTGGACTTACCCCGGCCTGGATTGGGGGAGCCAGCTAACCACCTAATCGATTTAAAACCATGCTGTCAAGTCAGTTATGAAAGATGGGTGGGTGGTACAGTTCTTTGGAAATATGACCGACATCTAGAGAATTTCCTAAGTGGTCCTGGACTTATGTGGGTTAGATGCTCCTAGCTAATGCAATTAAATTTTAATTAGTTGGTTACTAATGCAATGCATGCTAGTTGAAATGTCAGCTCATGAATGCTATAGAACTTTAAAAACAGGCTTATAGAAAATAATTTTTTGAAAAGACTGGGTCTCCCTAGGTCCGGCACTTCATCCTCATAGGCCAGATTATCCGGACTCAACCCGCAGGCAGGGAGATGTCTTATAACAAGGAAAGAAAGATGCAGTAATATGCATGCGACCCCGGACGGCTCCGGCAATTCCCTAGGTTCGTTAAATTTCTATGTTATTTAAAACTTAAAATTTTAGGAATTAGTTATGAGTAGAAAAAAATTTTGTAGTCCTTAAAGAGCCTAACGAAAATCCAGACGAAAACAAAATCGGCATGCAAGAAAAGAAACCTAAGAAAATCAGGCAATTTCTACTGCGCAATCAGGTAAACACATCAATATAAATCAAACTAATTAAGTAAATGTCCATAGGCCAACTGCCCTTTAATTACAACCCAGGGTATGTAGAAAAAGTAAAGTGGCCAGGCACCACTGCCAACAACCCGGATTTCTAAGCCTATGACAGACGCCAACAACTTTGAGTGGGATATTGGGTTTTCAAATCTTTAGCTTTCTGGATATCTTCTCCTTGGACTTCTTGGATCTCTCTTCCTTGGACTCCTTGGAACTCTTCTTCTTGGACTCCTTGGATCTCCTCCTTGGACTCCTTGGCTCCGTCGTGGCTTGAATATCCAAACGAAGAGACAATTCCCCCAGTATGGGGGTATTGCCTTTTCTCTTTGGATATCTAAAGCCATCCAGCTCGATCTTCCAAATGGAAGAAGACTCTCCCCTTAGGGATGCCTTCTTCTTTTAGAATCCGAGCTGGATAAGAATATCCCGACTCAAAGGTTGTTTTCACAACTCTTAACAATTATTACATACAAATTATATTAATTGAAAGCAGTAAATCTAAGAAGCCCTGCAAGGTTATCCTAATAAAAATCATCCCAAGCAGTTTATATATAAAAAAAAAAGAAAGTGCTAACACCATTGACCCTGTGCCAAGCCATGCTCTTAATTTTGAGGGCTAAGCAGCTCCACCTGTGCAATTATAATTATTAATTTTAGCCCTCATTTTTATTTGGGGGGAAGCTGAGCAAGCACCTGCATAAAATATTATTAGAAATTATTATGATGCTCCCCCTTTTTATTAGCATTGAGCATGGCCACCTGCACGGAAGAACAGTATATATATAGCGCTCCTAACCTATGGGTAAGTCTAACGCTCATCACATCACAGAGTACAGAAAAAGTAAGCAAACACACCAACAATTTCAAACAGCATGCAATGAAATCCACGGAAAGCTCCGGCACACAGCAGAAAAGTAAATCCCAGCGGCCTAACCTAGCTCTAGAAGTGGTGCCCTAGCAAACAATTCTATGTGTGTGTAAGGCTAGTGTGGTTTGGATAAGTCCTAAACAGGGTAGTTAGTTAAAGTTATCTATAGTTTATGTTTGTTGGGAGTCTGAAGAGGATATTTTAGTTGAAGTTCAAATATTAGTGAATTAGGGTCCATTTTAATTATTTCAGTTTGTTAATGAGTTTTAAGAACTTAGGACAATGATATTTGAAGTTTAAGTTGCATTAGCCAATTTTGGAAAATCCCGGGTCCTCCTAGGAACTAGACTAAGGGTCCAAAAAGTCACTATGGGAAAAAGACTAAGTCTGTGATTTCTAACATCTTAGGAAAATACTAGACCTTAATACGAGTAGTTAGACAGGTAATAGGCTGAAATCGGAGTTTTCTAGGCCAAGTTATGAATTTTCTAAGTTTCGGGCCCTATCCTATAGACTAGGGTTGACCAAAAAGTTGACTTTCTAATCTAAGCCAGCTTCTGGAAACCTAAAATTTTTAGTAAATACTAGACCCTAATTGGAGTCTAATGCAAGTAAGTTTGCCTAATTTGGAGTTTTCTACAATTAGTTATGGATTTCTAAAGGTCGGGGTATTTATTGGAATTTTCTAAATTTCCTACTAAATAGCCTTTTTTATTTTTTTGCTCCAAATCATCTCCAAACTGATTGGAATCACTCCCAAAGGTCAGGGATGACCAGAAAAAGTGTTCCCAAGTATTTGGAGAAGATTTGAGATTTTTAATAATTTTTAATGAATTATTAGGGGCAAAAAGGTGATTTCCACCTATGGTCAAATTAGGGGTCAACCTGAGGTCAAACTAGGAAGCCCTATTTATCTAAGGTCAAGGATCAGATTCTGGTCAGTTCAAGGTATTATGGGTAATTTTCTGACCTAATATGTATATATTGTAATTTCCGGAAGGTCTCGGGGCCTTAATTAGTAGGTTAATTATGGTTGGTTAGCTAAGGGGTCTAAAGACTCCTAAAAATTCCTAGAAAATTCTGTGAGGTTTATGATGTCACTAAGTTTAAGTGTTGTAGTTTTCATGTCAATCCGGGATCTATACTAGTTCCTAGAAAACTTCTAAGTTCGCTAGACGAGTCCTTAATTATTGTCCTTAGGGTGTCACTACGTTGTAAGAGTTTAAAGTGATGTTTAGTCTAACCCTCAAGGTAATAAATGCATGGGAGTACAAAATTGAAATAAACACATCATGTCCTTAAATCTAGGAGAGCCTAGGCTAAGTGCTCGTGGTGCAATCCTATACATGCATTCTACGAAAAATAAAAGGACAGACAACTAATGAAGGGATTAGTGAATGATTGAAACTCAACCATTCACTAACCCACTCCCCCATGATTGCTCTTCATATCTAGAACCAATGTCTAAAATTTCACGAAGTAGCGGGTCTCCCAAAAATTATAGGATTTAATTATAGGTAGTTTTAAAATAGTTTCAAAATACTTATAAATATGAATATATTTTTGGAAAATAAAATAATTGAAAATAATTCAATTTATAATACATAAGTATAGGGAAACCCGCTGACCACCCTAACGAAGTCTCAAGCGATTTAAAAATATTTTGTATCCTGAAAATAATTATCATAATTAATATTTAATATCGAAAATACTCGAATAATCGAATCCAAGTAATGATCTATCAAAACAGCCAAAATCAAGGGCTGGAAATGGTTCCAAATTAAAATACGCACTTTTCTGAAAAGATCAAGGGGTTATACGTCAAAATCCGACTTAAAACGGCGAAGATATGAATTTCCGAAGTTAAAACAGAATAAAATAATATTTTAAAATAGCCCTATTTCACTGGTTTTGAAATAACAGAAAATTTAGACATACTTTTTATCTGAAAATAGTTTCAAAATATGCAGAATTCAGAGTACATTCAAAACAAGGTGCTGTGCGTCGACAGCGGACTTAAAACGACAAAGTTATGTAATTTCGAATTTCAAATACGATAATTTTAAAAGCAATGATAATAATAATAATAATAATAAGGATAATAATAATAATAAGGATAATAATAACAATAAAAATAAAAAGCTAAACTAACATCTCAAAATAAGAGTAATATAATAAAATAATTAAATAATAATAATATGATAATAATTATACTAAAATAATATCTTAAATAAAGAAAAAAAAAGTATTTTTTTTTACTGTTTTTTAAATAATTAAAAATATATATGTTATTTTTATAAAAACAAATTTTTGTAGTGTAGAGGACGACGATACGAATCCAACGAGGTATTATACGTCAAAAACGGACGAAAAATGAATTTTCTATGAATTTTTGAAGTTTAAAACATGTTTAAAGTAATTTAAAAAAAATTTAAAAATCGAATTTGGCGGCGGCGGCTGTCGGTGCGCCACATGGCGCTCTCCCGTTCGCTCCCGTAACCGCGGACGCGGTTTCCAATCATTGGCGATGATTGTGCGACGGCGCAATCATCGCCAATGATTGGCGGACGGCGCGGCGGCTGACTTATCCGAGTCAGCAACGCGCTGCGCCGTCGGATCTCCCGCGTTTTGGATCAACGGTTGAGATCGCGCCGGACGGAGGGATTGACCGCGGGATCGGATCCGCGGTCAGATTGGAGCCGCGGAACGGCTCAATCTCAGCCGTTGATCATGAGATCAATGGTTGCGATCCAGCCCAGACGGACGAACAGCCGAATCCGAACCCTATCCCGTTTTCCGCCTCGTTCTCTTTCGATACTCTACTAAATTTCATGAAATTTTAAACTCGATATCTAGACACGAACAGAAATCATGGGGACTTGATATCTCGATCTAAAACACACTATGTAAGATTCTATTTAACTCGAAGTGTTCTAACTAGGGTTCGCAATTTTACCGAAAATACTCGATGAAATCGAGAGATCTCTGGCTTGTTGCACTTGTAGACTGTCCACGCTCCTAGTTGCAGAAGAAACCACGAGCTCTCAACGTCTGAATCAACGGGAAAACTCCTTGGAAGTTTCACGCTCTCGGGTCGCCGGAGAACTCGTCGCCGGCGGCTTGGGACGGCCGGGATCCGATTGGGGATGAAGGTGGAAGTCTCTAGGGATCCTCACAAGAAATCTCAGAGCAAGAGGAGGCCTAGAGCACGAGCAAGAAGAAAAAGATGCAAAATTGGACAAGATTTTTAATATTTAAGGCTCCTAGACCTAATACCAACGGCTAGGATCGAATCAAAACGAAATTAGGAGGGAAATTAACTCATGAGAGCCGTGGTTTGAATTTTAAAACGCTTGGAGGCTTTAATTCCAATTAAAAAGCCCTTAATTGGCTCTAAATAGGCTATTTAAACTCATTTAAGGCTTGATTTGACCAAGTCAACGATTGACTTGGTCAAATCAGCCAAGAGGGCCAATGGGGATGAGGTATTGGGCCATGAAGAGGTTTTAATTGGATTTAAATCAATTTGGGCTCTTAATGGGCCTAATGGGTCAATTTTGACCCATTAAGACTTAGGTTGACCAAGTCAAAGGTTGACTTGGTCAACTCAGTCCACCATGCCCATGGGTTTGACAAAATCAAGGTCAACATTAAGTTTTACAAAATTTTTGAAAAATGATATATGGCTAACTTTGGTAATTGTAACACTACGGAATGATACTCAATCACTTGACCATCTCTATTTGATAACATTATTTTTAATTTTTGGAAAATTTGCGTGTCCACCTTTTAACAATTAATTTATTATTGGATGTGGATGTTAGTACATGATGGTTACTCTGGACCTTCGTGTTTAATAAATGGTGTTAAAACAGAAATACCTTTTTTTGAATGGACTACTGATGATAGAGATTTAGCCCAATTGAATGCCAAATGTCTAAACTTTTTTTTTTTTGCTTTACAATCTGAGGATTATGCGTATTTCTACTTATTCAACTGGTAAAGAGATTTGGGTCAAACTCTGCATTACATAGAAAGGAATAAAGGAAGTAAAACAATCTAGGCTAAACATTCTACTTCATAATTATAAACTATTTTACATAAAACCTAGTGAATCTATTTCTGAAATGTATAATAGGTTTACTCAGATTGTTACTTCCTTGCATGCCTTAGGAAGAGAGCTTATAAATTATGAAATAGTTAACAATTTTTTTTTTTTGTTTACCATCTTTCTATGATGCAAAAATCACTATCATTACTAAATCTAAAGATTTTATTGCTTATTCTATTGATAACTTACTTTGGCAACTCATTGCCTATAAGTAAGGAGTGAGTCAAAAGCAGCTTGATGCAGGTGAAATGAGAAAAGAGAAAATTGTAGCCTTAAAGGATAATAATTTTGACAATGACTCTTCCAGACAAGATGATATTGACATTGCTATGATGACTAAACAATTCAAGAGCTTTTTAAAGAAAAAACAAAAATGCCATCACAAAAAAAAATAAAGGTAAGAATGATAAAAATTCTAATTTTTTTTTTTTTTGTCTTATGTTTTGAATGTAGGAAGCCAAGGCACCTGAAGTTTGATTGCCCAACTCTTAAAGCTAATCAAAACATAAAGAATGGTGAAGGAAAACTCAAGTTCAAGAAGGATAAGCAAAGGACTCAAAAAGCATTCTCAACAGCTGAGCATCCGATTCTTCTAAAACTAAAGTAGAAGAGGAGGTAACCAACCTATGCTTAACAACAGAAGATCATCTTGATCATTCTGATCAAGAGAAGGTAATACCAAAACCATTTGGTGTGGAGACCAAAACTTAAAAATTTATAGTATAACATGCATGCATTTCACTTTCTTTTCATAAGATGGAACCTAAACTTATTTGGTTCCTAAATCTAACATCTAATGATTTTATAGGGATGCTCTCAAAGAAGGCCTCGTGAGAGCATGCGATACCTTGATAATGAATGTTCAAGGCACATGACTAGAGATGTAAATCAATTCATTTTGTTGGAGGCCAGGGCAGGAGGCAAAGTGACACTTAGAGATAATACCACTAGGAGAGGGGTGGGATCATATATAATTGATAACTCCAAAAGTTTCATCATTAAAAATAGTTTATTGGTAGATGGTTTGAAATATAACATTCTTAACATAGGACAACTTTATGATAAAAGATTTAGCATTAAATATTTGTCCACCAACTGCTTGATTAGCTAAATGGAATTATTATGCTGTAAGAAAAATAAATTAATAATGTTTACATGCTTGATTTAAACTGTATTGAACTTGTTGCTTCTTTTTGGTTAAAAATTATTGTTGATGAATCTTGATTATGACATAAGAGATTGTATCATGCAAGCATGAAAAACCTTAGGAAAATCACCTAAAAATACTTAGTGAGATGAATTCCCAAACTAGAGTTCACTAAGGACCACCTATATAATGCTTGTCAATTAGGGAAATAAGTCAAATCCTCCTTCCACTCATTCAAAGACATTAACACTAGAAAACCCTTAGAAGTCCTACACGTGAATCTCTTTGGACCTGTAAACACTACAAACCTATGAGGGAAAGTCTTTTGGTATGCAATTATTGATGATTATTCAATATTTACTTGGGTTAGATTTTTATCTCAAAAAAGTGAATCAATCGTGGAGTTTAGGTCTTTTTCACTTAGATTTAGAGAAAACTAGTTGTGAAATTTTAACCATTTATAGTGACTATGGTGGATAATTTTAGAATGAAAATATTGAATCTTACTATAAGGAGCAAGGGATAGATTATAATTTTTTAGCTCCTAGAATCCCTCAACAGAACAGGGTTGCTGAAAGAAAGAATATGATCCTGATAGAAGCCACTAGAGACATGTTATTTGAGTACTCACTTCCTAAATACTTTTGGGCAGAAGCGGTGAATACCATGTTATGTTATGAATAAGATAAATGTTAGATCCAAGCTGAATAAGATACCCTATGAAATTCTTAAGGGTAGGACACACAACCTCTCTTACCTTTATGTCTTTGGATGTAAAGTGTTTATTTTAAATAATGGGAAATCTCTACTAGAAAGTTAGACCCCAAATCTATTGAAGGAGTGCTCTAGGTTACTCAAACGTTAAGAAATTTTTTAGAGTTTTTAATAAAAGAATACTGATAGTAGAATAGAACACTCATGTTGTATTTGATGAATCTAATAATTCTAGAGAGTCTAGGATAGAAGAAGAAGAGGTTGAAGAAATTATCTAAGGATTAGAATTTATAAATCTAAAGAAAAGAGTAGAACTTGAAAAAATATTACCTTGAGAATGAAGATATTCTTCAAGTCATCCTTAAGAATTGATCTTAGGAGACCCATCTGAAAATGTTAGAACTAGGCATAGACTTAGAATAGAAGTAAACCACTCTGCCTTCATTTCAATAACTAAACCCACCAACATAAATCAAGTCCTATTTGAAGAATTCTTGATCCTAGCCATGTTAAAAGAGTTAAATCAATTTATGAGAAATGATGTTTGGGAGCTAGTTAAAAAACTTAAGGACTAGAGTTTGGTTGGAACTAAATAGGTTTTCAAAAATAAAATGAATGATTCTGGTGTAGTGGTTAGAAATAAAATAAGATTAGTGGCTAAGTGGTATAATTAGATAAGAGAAATTGATTTTGAAGAGACTTTTTCCCCTGTAGCTAGATTAGAAGTCATTAGGATGCCACTAGCCTTTGCTTGTTTTAATGGATTCAAATTATACCAAATGGATATCAAAAGTGTCTTTCTGAATGGGATAATAAAAGAAGATGTGTATGTAGAATAACCTCTAGGCTTTAGAATTCATAATTTCCTAAACATGAGTTCAAATTAAAAAAAGTATTATATCGACTAAAATAAGCACCCATGGCATGGTAAGAAAGGCTAAGCATATTCCTACTAGAAAGAATCTTTATTAAGGAGAGTGTAGACACCACTCTATTTTTAAAAAAGGTAGGAGATGAACTATTGATTGTCTAAATTTATATTAATGATATTTTATTTGGATCCTCTGATAAAAACTTTTGTGATGAATTTTCAAAAATAATGAATAAGGAATTTGAGATGAATATGATAAAACAAATGAACTACTTTTTTATAGCATAAAACTGAAGGATGATAGAACTTTTTTAGTCAATCAAAATATATTAAGAACATTTTTAAGAAATATGAAATGGATAAAGACAATCCAATCAACACTCCCATGAGTTATACTATTCAGTTAGATAATAATTCAAATGGAAAATTTTTTGATAAAAAGAAATACAGAGGAATAATTGGATCACTTCTTTCTTGACTACTAGTAGACCTAATATTATATTTGTGTTTGTCTCTGTGCTAAATTTCAAGCTAATCCAAAAGCCCACTTGAATAATGTTAATCGAATTCTTAGATATCTCTTAGGAACTCAAGACTTTAAAATCTGGTATCCTAGGTATACCACCTCCTTTGAAATTATAGGATATTCTGATTTAGATTTTATAGGATGTGGAGTTGATAGAAAAGAACTTTTGGAGCATGTCTATTCATAAAATAGTCCTTAATCTCCTGATCCAATATAAAATAGAACTTAGTTATCCTGTCCACTTCTAAAGTTGACTACATAACCTTAGAAAGTTATATGGCCCAAGTCCTCTGATTAAAATAACAAATTCTAGGTTTAGGATTAGTTGAAGGAACAATTTTAATCTTATATGATAACACTAGTGCCATCTATATTTCAAAGAATCCAATCGAACACTGTAGGATCAAATACATTGACATAAGGAACTAGTTCATTAAGGATCCTATTACCAAAGGAGATAGAGCTACATCATGTAGGCACTGAAAACCAACTTATTAATATCTTTACAAAATCACTATCCTTTGAAACCTTCAGCATCTTAAGAACCAAACTCGATGTTATAGATATTCATGCTTAAGATCATTGATTTCTATTTTTATTTTTCATTATTTTGATTTGTATTATTTATTCATTATTTTATATATTTTTCATTATTTTGATTTGTATTATTTATTTTTATTTTATCTCTTATATCTAGAAGATAATCCCATAATTGAGAGTCTTTAATGGTTTTAAAAGGAAGCAAGCTCGTTAAAATGTCAAGAGGCACAAAATGAAACCAAAATTGAAAAGATGTACAATGAATGCTAAATAATTGTAAGATACACAAAGTGTATCAAACATCATAAGATGTAAAAAGTGTGTCAAATAACTGAAAAAGAGGCACAAAATGATCCCACAAAGAAATAAACTTTCTTCTCTTTCAAATTTTTAAATCTTAGAAGAATCCATGAGTCACTTGATATTTTCAAACACTTGAAATTAAAAATCATGATTCCTGCAATACTATTCAATAGAATATCTTTCTAAAATGAAGTTTGAAAAGATCACTTTTCCTATCTAATTTCTTTTTTGAATTAAATTTTTGTTTGAAAAAAATTTTGACCTGTAAAGAGTCTGAGCTAGGATTAACAAGATTGATTTTCTAGCCTTTTTGAATTTCAATGATGCCAATTAATTTCTTGCCAATATTCTAAATTTAATAATGATGTAATTTTATCATTTACTTGAGTTGATCTATTAAAAAAACTTTTTTTTGTCTTATTGTTAGTTTTATCACATTTATTTTATTTTATTTTTTGTTAGTTTTTTCTTAATCTTTTTTGAATCCCTCCTAATCATCACATTTCATTCCCTAAGTTATTCAATTTTTATTCATATCATCCAAGAAGATCCACATTATCCTGTAGATATTAACACAATTTCCAAATCCCAGATCCAACACATCCAACGACTTAAATTAATCAATTATTAATGATCGTCATGTATGATTACACCATTCCAATTATCTACTCCTCTACTTCCCTCTTAAGCTTTTCCTTCCTAATAATGGTTGGTGGAAAGCATTCTCGAGCCCTTGTAGATAGTTCCTCTAGAAGAACTATTGATCCTAGATTCACTGAAGAAGTTGATGAAGTAGCTTATCATCGCTGCAAAAAAGTTTAAATTAACCCTTCCAAAATAGTCAACTAAAAGGTGTTAACCTTTTAGGTGCTTGAAATTTTTGCCTATACAACTCTTGGATTCTTCTTTACTATGGCCTTTCCCTTCAATTCTGAATTACTTTTTGATGTTTTTCAAGCTTAAGAACCCATAGTGAGGGTACTGCCCTCCAATCCTTTGTTAATGGCATGTCAGTAGAGATCACCTACCAAAACCTACCCAAATTTCTCCAATCCTTTGTTAACACAATGTTTCAACTACTGGTGAAAAAATTAACATTCAAGCTGCAAATCTTGATTTTCATTGGACCCAAGCCAACACGGTTCTAAGAGAATCCAATGTTAACTCTCACATTTGTGTTGTTAACACATTAGTATAAAATGCTAGGATCATCCAACATATTTTTTGCAACTCCATAATTTTAAAAGCTAGTGATCGAATAAATATTACACATGTGTTGTCTCTTACAACTTATTTCATAATGACTCAAATTGACTTTAATACATCTAACCTTCTTATTTTTTATCTTAAAAATCTGATAATTGTTAGAGATCCCCACCAAAAGCGATTGCCCAATCTATCTTTAGGACATCTGATTCCCTTTTTCCTAGAGTCAAAATACAACCTTTAATATTATGCCCCACCTGATCACTTTCCAACCTTCTATTATAATAGCTGTATCCACATCCTTCACAGTGCTCCTCACTATAAAATTCATTATGGTGATGTTGGTGTTGAAAAGGTGATTTGCCTTGCAAGGTGCAAAATAAATCTTAATTAAGATTCTTTGGGAAAATCGGGAATTAAATTTAAATTTCAATTCTGAAGTCGAATAAACCATTAAGGATGGTATACAGCCTTAGAAGGCGGAGATAAAATCTCTTAACGGGTTCAGACCCAGAATTGTAAATTTTCACTTGGCTATTGTAGTCTAATTTAAGGAGAACCACATATGACCCCGGAGGGTCAAAATGAAGTTCAATCAAATTTTTGACTATGATAATCAAGAGAAGTGATCATTAATTTCATATTCGAATTTATGTTAACACATGATAAATCTCCCCGAAGAAAGAAAATATCATTTGTTAGCAATCATTCGATAATGACAATAACGATTTTTATAAATTTGATTCCCCAAAAGAAATATTTTTTTTTAAAAAAAAAATTGATGCGGATTCAAAATCACCTACGAGCGCAAGCCCTCATAGATAATTACATCATAGGGAAATTGAATTCCTTACAAATACTCTCGATTAAAATAATGACAGAAATTTTATTTTAAAAATTTTCTAGGAATGATATCAAGGAGGTGAATTTGGAATTTCAATCGGGATTGGATTGAATTTTGAACACTTATTTCCGGAGTCAATGGAGGAAGGTAGGAGGTACCTAGAGATTCTGAAATAATTCAGAAGTACCCCAATATAAGCTAAGTTTTAGGCTTTAAATTTTGGACTGAAATGAAATTTAGTTAGAGTTGAGCATTTTATTAGAAATTTGGGATTATATTCTCGAAGGTTGGGGTCTTATAATCAAATATATACCCCGGATCCTAAATCTAATTTGGACACTGGACCACAGTCGTCCGAACCTAACTAATGCAGTGCAAGGTATGGACTTACCCCGGCCTGTATTGGGGAGCCAGCTAACCACCTAATCAATTTAAAATACATGAATCCGGTCTTTTAGAGTGGTAGGGATGTTTTATTTAAAATTTTGGAGAGTTGGGGCTGACATCTAGAGATTTCC
Source organism: Dendrobium officinale (assembly GCA_019514585.1). Lineage (NCBI taxonomy): Eukaryota > Viridiplantae > Streptophyta > Magnoliopsida > Asparagales > Orchidaceae > Dendrobium > Dendrobium officinale. The sequence goes on along the minus strand of CM033700.1, from coordinate 18,327,491 downwards.
CTAATTGGCCCCTTTGACTTATGTTGGGTGCAAAATGCTAAGGACTAATGCAATTAAAATTTTGACTCTTTTAATTTGTTTTTAATGCAATGCATGCTAGTTGACAACTTCAAATAAAGTATGCTTAAAATTTTAAAAACAGGCTTAGAAAATAATTTTTTAAAAGACTGGGCTTCCCTAGGTCCGGCACCTCGTCCTCATAGGTCAGACTATCTGGACTCTACCCGTAGGCGGGGAAGGGACTAAAATAAGGAGAGAGTAGTGCAGAAATATGCATGCGACCCCGGGGTCGATCTCCGGCTAATTCCCTAAATTTGTTATCTTTCTATGTTATTTAGACTTACTAAAATTTTAAACTTTTAAGATTACGAGTATAAAAATTTTCACACCCTTATGAGTCTTACGTATCCAGGCGAAAATAAAATCATCATACAAACGCCAAAACACTAAGAAAAGCAGGCAACCCTAAATGCAATCATCTCAACACATCAAATATAAATGAATTAATTAATAAATGTCCATGAACAAAGTTTCCTTGCTTATTACAAACCAGAATTTTGCAGAAAGTAAAGTGTTCGAGCACTACTGACAACAACCCGGATTCTAAACCTAATAGAGACGCAAGTGGTTTTGAATGGGATACTCATTTTCTTTAAGTCTTCAATCTTGTTCTCCTTCGGGTTCATCTCCTTCAGGCTTCTTGAATTCTTCGTAGTAGGTTACCCAAATGGATAAGAGGACACTTTCCTTGAGGTGAAGGCCACTCTTTCCTCTTTGGGTAGGGAAGAAGTGCGGTCCAAATTTAGATCTCCAAATAGAAAAGGAGTACTCCCCAAAGGGGCATCCTTTTCTCTTCAGAGTAAAAGCTTTGGATCTATATATCTCAACTCAAAACAAACTTTCACAACGCTTAATAATTACACAAATTACATTTATATCAAATCAAAATTCTAGACTCTCCTGCAGGGTTATCCTAAACAGTTAATGAATCAAAATATTTCATTTCCAAGTAGTTATATATGTGCAGAAAAGAAAGTAAACACACTGGACATGCTCTTTTTATGTGGGGGCTATAGCAACTGAAGCACCTGTGCAAGTATTTATAATAATTTATATTTTTTTATTAACTTATCCCCCTTTTTATTGCCCTGCGTGAGCGTGGTCACCTGTATAAAACTGTGTGAACATCCAAATATATTTTAAAAGTTAATTGATTACTACCTTTATTTTACACCGAGGCCGTGAAGTTTATTTCACCTTCCTTGGGGCTAAGCTAATAGCCTCGTAGGCCTGGGTTACCCAGTAGTAATCGGGGTTGAATAAGTTAATTTAAATTTGTTGGAATTAAAAGAGTGGGTTAATGTTAAAGAGAGTTGATCACTGATTTCAAAATATTAGTTGAGAATTTTATTAACCAAATTATGAAATTATGGAATTTTTATAAATTAACGGATTTTTAGGAATTATACAAGTGTACTAATTAAGGGGTTAAAAGTTAACTTTTCACATTAGAGTTAATCTTGGAGTTTTTAAATTTTAAATAAATACTAAGCCTTAATAGGAGTTGTTAGACTGTTAGCGCGCTCAATTTGGAGTTTTCTATAAAAAGTTATGATCCTTCAAAGTTTGATCCTAGATTTGAACTACAATTGACTGAATTGTTGACTTTTTTATTTAACTAGATTTTGGTGGTTTTACATTTTTAGAAAATACTAGATTTTAATTGGAGTCATTAGCCATTGATTTTGACTGATTTGGAATTTTCTATAATTAGTTATGAATTTTCAAAGTTTTCTTAATTATTTGAATTTTAAAATTTCTTAATTAGGAAGGCTCGATCATTTTGATCCAAACTCATTCCAAAATGCATGTAATCACTCCCAAAGGTCAAGTCTGACCCATGGGAGTGTTTTCAAGTGTTTAGAAATTATTTGGGATTTTTTAATAATTTTTAATTAATTATTATTTTTCATTAGAAATTCAATTAAACTTAAATTGAAGGTCCACTAAAAGGGGTTTTTTTTATTTTAGGTAGAGAACTATTTTCTGGTCAATTTAAGGTATTATTTGTATTTTTTTGGTTTAAAATTTGATTTATTATAATTTTTTAAATTTTCTGAGTCCTTTAATGGGCAGAATTTTGAGAAGGCTAATTTTCTAAGATAATGAGCTCCTAATTCAGTCAAATTTAAACCTATGGTTCACAATGTCACTAAGTTTAATGTGTTTGAAATTCACCCTTATTGGGTGTGTGTATAGTTCCCTAGAAATTTTCTTAAGTTTTCTAGACATTTCCTTAATTATTTTCCTTAAGTGTCACTGCTATTCAAATGGATATGAAATTTGGTGTGTCTAACCCTGGTACACATACATGCACATCAAAAAAATTTCACAGAAAAATACTAAGTATATAAAGAGTTATGAATTTTCAAAATTTAGGGTCCAAAATGGACCTTTTACATTGAAAATTCACATCACATAAAATTAAAGAGCATCTGATCCTAGAAAAATCACATAATATTCCTAAAATGCTCAAGAACATTCCACCAAAATTTGGGATTAATTTGATCCCTCGATTGTAAGAAAAGTAAAATATACTAAATTCAAATAAACTCGAATTTCTTGCAATCCAGAGATCAAAACAAATTAAAATTAATTTTAATAAATAGTATATTAAAATATCTTTCCAACGAGCCCAAGAAAGTTCAATTTGGTGCAAAATTTAATTTTTTATGAATTTTAGAAGATCCGGACATTTGTTTGAGTTATTTTTGACCAAATTTGGTCAAATCGGCCATCGTATAGATGGACGACCAGGATTTCGCCACATCACGCACCTGGACCTTGGGATGACCCGCGTTCAAGCCTTGAGGAAGGATTCACGCGGTATGCCCAGATCTGGACCGTCCATCTTCGATTGGACGGTCCAGATCTTCTGCAGTTCATTTTGAATAGAAAACTTTAAATGTCTATATCTCTCAAAATACTCAACGAAATTTAATGAAATTTGAAACTTAGCTTTAGGGAAATATATTCTTCCAACTCCTGAAGTTTGGAGGCTTCATGTATTGTAGATTTGCTGCAGTTTCAAATCAAACTTTTAGAGAAACGTTGCGATATCTTTCAATCCTGTGGACGGATTTTGATGTTCTTAGGCTTGTTGGAAAGCTCTCGATATCCTCTACAACTTTTCTGAAGGACCCAAGAATGTTTAACGGATAGATCAAAAACTGCTATAGGAATCTCATTTTCTCTCTCTTTCTCTCTGTCTCTTCTTAGTTTTAGCTCTCAATACTTCAAAAATCCTTAAGAAAAGCTTGGGTAAGCTTCTATTATAGAAGGAGAGGATAAATCTTCAGTTGGATAGATTTTTGAGCTGATGGAATCAGAAATTTTGGAAGATAATGAATGTGTCCAAGTCTTTGAGTTGAGTCAACCATCATTGCTACCTCCTAATGATAGCCTAGGCTTAATGAGAGAGAGAGAGAGAGAGAGAGGGAAGGGTTATGGTATTGCCAAGTGTTTTATTCAGCCACAAAAATGCATGGATAAGTTTGAATAAGAGAGGATTAAGCTTAAAATGGGTTTTGACCATTTTTTAACCCTCCTAATGCCTTAGTTTGATTATTTGACTAGTCAAACTAGTCAATGGAATAATGTGGCATTGGAGAATATTTGATGAACTGATTTTATTAAATTAAATATGGTTTAAGATTAAAGATTCAAGAATTGAATGCATATTTATGTATGGAAAGAGGTTTTGACAAAGTTTAACTTAGTGACTTAATCAAGCTAGGAAACGTTTAAGCCAAAATAAAATTTGGAAATGTTTAAACCATGATTGGGATATCTTTTGATATGAATTTGAGAGTTCAATTGATTTGATTTAATCATATGAGTTGATTTGACCCATTTAACCCTTCAAGGGTTATTTGGTCAACTTAGGTTGACTTGGTCAACCAAGTTAATCTAAGGTTGGAATTGAGTCAAAATGGTTTCAAAAATCATTTGAAAGCATTAGAGATAAATCTCAAAAGTTGGTGGTCAAACCACATCAAGTTTAGGCCAAAAGTTCAAAAATCCCCTTAAAGGACATTTTGGTCATTCTGGCCTTGAGTCAATTCTCGATCAAGTTGAGTCTAAAAAGATGCAAACTATTGTTCAACAAATCAATATCAATGTATTAGAGGTGATCCCTTATTGGAGAGGGCTCAAAGGTCAAATTCCACTAGGTGGAAGGTTCAGTGGCATTGGCTGTAAATATTTAAAGTTTTTACAGCCTTTGGGACTGGATTAAGTTTTTGAGGTTAGAGTCCTCCAAATGAGCTCAAATATAGAGGGTTGATACTAGAGACATGTCAAATCAAAATGAAATTGATAGACCTTGAATCGGATGCCAATTGACAGGACTTCAAGGTGATGGAAAAATCACCTAGAAGGGGCTTTAGGACCTAGGTCTTTAGCCTAAGGATTCTGGGTTTGGATTGAATTCAAGATCTGGACTGGGCCTAAGGGCTAGGAGCTAGGAAGATCCTAGGATCTAGATCTCAGGAAGGAATCAAGAGTGACCTCATATAAAAATGAGGTCAACAAATGGACCCCCAATGTGTGTAGTAGAAGGAACTTCTACTACACACATTGGAGTTGACCGAATGGAAATTTTGAATGGGATTTTGAGAGTATAAGGAAGGGCATCACCCAACCTTATGTCTATAGGATGCTGATAGAAGAAATACTTCTAGTAGACGTATTAACTGGGAAATCAAGGTAGGGAATACCCAGCCTTGGGTCTAAGGAAGGGCATCACCCAACCTTAGGTCTACAGGATGCTGATAGAAGACTTACTCCTAGTAGACAAATCAACTGGGAAACCAAGGTAGGAATCACCTAACCTTGGGTCTAAGGAAGGGCATCACCCAACCTTAGGTCTATAGGATGATGATAGAAGACTTACTCCTAATAGACAAATCAACTAGGAAACCAAGGTAGGCATTACCTAACCTTGGGTCTAAGGAAGGGCATCACCCAACCTTAGGACTACAAGATGCTGATAAAAGACTTACTCTTAATAGACAAAATCAACTGGTAAACCAAGGTAGGAATCACCTAACCTTGGATCTAAGGAAGGGCATCACCCAACCTTAGGTCTATAGGATGTTGATAGAAGACTTACTCCTAATAGACAAATCAACTAGGAAACCAAGGTAGGCATCACCTAACCTTGGGTCTAAGGAAGGGCATCACCCAAGCTTAGGTTTATAGGATGTTGATAGAAGACTTACTTCTAATAGACAAAATCAACTGGGAAACCAAGATAGGCATCACCTAACCTTGGGTTTAAGGAAGGGCATCACCCAACCATAGGTCTACAGGATGCTAATAGAAGACTTACTCCTAGTAGATGGATTAACTGGGAAACCAAGGTAGGGAATACCTAACCTTGGGTCTAAGGAAGGGCATCACCCAACCTTAGGTCTACAGGATGCTGATAGAAGACTTACTCCTGATAGACAAAATCAACTGGAAAACTCAGGTAGGTATCACTTAACCTTGGGTCTAAGGAAGGACATCACCCAACCTTAGGTCTACAGGATGCTAATAGAAGACTTACTCCTAGTAGACAGATTAATTGGGATGGTCCTGTGGGGAGGAAACTTCTCTCCACACAGTGGACCAAAACTGGCAAACAAGGATGGTGCCACGAAAGGCGTACTCCAGCACTAGCGAATGGTCATGTGGGGAGGAAACTTGCTCCACACAGAGGATCGAAACTGGCAAACTAGGGTGGTTTCACGAAGGACGTACTCCACCACTACCGAATGGTCATGTGGGGAGAAAACTTGCTCCACACAGAGGACCGAAACTGGCAAACTAGGGTGGTGCCACGAAGGGCGTACTCCACCACTAACGAGTGTTCATGTAGGGAGGAAAATTGCTCCACACATAGGACCGAGACTGGAAAACTAGGGTGGTGCCACGAAGGGCGTACTCCACCACTAATCCCCAAGTCAAATGTCAGGGTGATGCCACAGAGGGCGTACTCCACCACTAGCGGGTGAGAATCAGGATGGTGCCACGAAGGGCGTACTCCACCACTGAACCATAGGTGAAAGCCAGGATGGTGCCACGGAGGCTGTACTCCACCACTAGCGGGTCTAATCATAAGGGAAGGAATGACCTAACCTTAAGGAAAAGAGAATTGGAAACAATGATTGATGATTTTGAATTTGATTTGATTTCTTTGAATTTGAAGGGGTGAATTTGATGTTTAATTTGATCCTCATTAGGTAGGATACTTCTTAAAGAACCGCCCAAATGAAAGGAAGCATCTCGTGGTATCTTCAAAATTAATCCATTGCCATGAACCTTCCTTATAGATCATCTCTAAGGTGGACGATCCAGTCAACATTGATTCAAAGCTTCCATTGATCTCATGGTGGACTAAAATTGGTCTCCAAAGGACTATAGCCAAGTCTCCTACTTGGAAAGTCTTGAGGTGACACAATTTATAACGAGCTTGAATCATACGTGACTTATGTAATTTCAAATTTTATTGAGTTCAAAACAACTTTCTTCAAGGCCTTCGAGATCCTCCAATTTGAGTCAGGCACTCTACTTAGTTGTGACTCAATTTTGAAAGTCAATTTATAGCCATGTAAAACACACTTCTATATGAGAACAAGCTTGGACCCAACATAGAGTATTATTTCACAGAGTGGATCTTAAGAGAAATGATACATATATTTAAGGACTCACATATATCTCTCAAGAATGGGATTTGAATTATTATCCAGAGTAGAAGATTCATTCTTTTTATTGAAAATTTTCTCTTAATCATTTGGACCCTGTCAGAACGACAAGTGGGAACAAATTCAAGAGTATAGTGATAAGTAGAGTGACCCCAATCGACCCAAAAAGAGCCAAGGGTTTGGATTTTATTGAGTCGGATCAAGTTTCATAGAAACTGAACTAGGTTCTCTCTTGTAGAAATTTTGAATTAAAATTAATTTTAAAAAAATTAAGTTGGATAGAGAAATTTAATCTTTTCAATTCTCTTGCATAGAATTTTCTATCTAATAGACTCTCTATGCATGACAATAAATCTATATTCGAGATTTCTCAAAGTCAAGCTATTAAATATGATCAGGCTCTTTGAGATTTAAGGATTTAAAAAGAAGGAAGCCTCTTTTACATTTTTTTTTGTGACGTGCTTTGCACACCTTTTTATTTCTTTGTCGCACTTTGCGCTTCTTTTTCTTTTGAATTTTTTTTTTTAATTCACTTTGTGCATTCTTTGAATTTTTTTCTCTGTTTTTAATAAGAGGCTTCACTTTTTTTAAAACCTTAACATGATTGCTCTTTTTGTTTTAATCCAGGATTATATCGCAAGTATAAGAGTAGAAAACTCATTCTCTTATACAAGGAAGAATAATCCTCAAATCGGACCCAATCTTTTGATAAGAAAATATCAATTTGACTTAGAAAAATCATTGAATAAATTTAAAGCATGCAAGAGGTGCCTACAAGATAAAAAATTGTGAGAAGATGGAGAATATTTTCATTTCAAAAACCAACTTAAGTTTGATACAAATTTCAATTCAAAAATCAAATTGACCAGCAAAAGCGGTGGGAGGGAAGACCCTTTAAAGATCTAGTGGAGTCAACCACAACTCTCTCTTATTTTTTGATTTAAAGTAGAGGTCAATTTTCATTAAAAAGATGGATCAATTATCTCGAAAATTCTTACCCATTGCACTTGAGAAATAATATGATTTCCTTCAAATAGCAAGTCCAGGTGGAAAGACCCTACCAATGTAAATTATATTTCCACAATCTCTTAAGAGGAAGAGATTGTTGTGGGGTCTGCACTATCCCAAACTAGTGATGCATCATTTCAATCTAGGGATCTATCACGATATGACCCATCTAGAAGTTAAATTCAGATGGTGTCACTATCTGATAAGATATCAAATCCATCATTATTTCCCTCCCTAATTACTAGTGATCTAACAATTATGACAGAGGCACCCCGAGCGATTTCTACACCTCCTCCTCTATAGATGATATAGTGGAACACGTATAATAACGTAACCAAACAACATGTAGTAGAGTGGATGGGTCATAACCCTCAACTGGGGGCCTATAGTCTATTATTGTTGATTGCTCAATTTAGATTTGATAGATCTTTTCTGTGTAATAGTCAAAAGAGCAAAGTGGATATCACGCTATCATTCTCACAACCTCCCTTCCTTGAGTATGAGGAAGAGGGTGGGAGTGGCTTCCACCAAAGAGGGTGGTATGTGAGAGGAGCAATGAACCCTCCATTAGCCTCAAATTTGACTTACTCTTAAGGCTTCTGATTCAGCAATCTTTCTAGCCTTTTGAGTTCATTTGATTTCCTTGAATTAAGGAAAGGTGATTTAAATCAATTGATTTTGAAATGGAATTGGAATCTTGAAATCAATTTATTTTCTTCAAATTTTGGAACTCAAAATATTAAGTTTTTACTCAACACGAAGGTTCACAAAATTGATAAGAAAATCTCAAGAGTTGGGCTTGACTCTCTCATTCCACTAACTAACTAGGGATGAAATGTCAAAGCTTAGATTTGATTAAGAAGATTTGAATTTTAGAATTGAAAATAACAGATCTTCTTCAAATTATGAAACTCAACATATTGAATTTCATTCGAATATACAGGTTTACAAAATTGACATGAAGACCTTAAGGTATGGCTTGACCCTTTCGCTCCACCAATTAACTTAGGGGAAAAAATGTCAAAGCCTGGAGTTGCTAGAGGGAGAGTTGAATTTTGATTTTGAGACAAAAGGGTCTTCCGTAGAATGTGAAACTTTGCATACTCGAGATATAATTGGATATGCAAGCTTGCAACATTTATGAAGATCTTAAAGAATTTGACTTAACCCTTTTGCTCTACCAATTAACTTGGAGGCAAAATGTCAAAGCACGACTTGGATAAAGGTTACCTCGCTCACCTCTCTGTTTGACATGTCTTTTGATGTTGGCCACACTCACCCAAGGAAGAAATGGGTAGAGGTACCAACGGAAGAAGGGTAGTCAAAACCACCTATGCAATAAAATTTACGCCGTTATTAAAGATGGAGAGAGAGGTTTTGTCCCACCGGGCGTGCCATTTTTTTGTTGGTGTTGAAAAGGCGATTTACCTTGCAAGGTGCAAAACAAATCTTAATTAAATTTCTTTGGAAAAATCGGGAATTAAATTTAAATTTCAATTATGAAGTCGAATAAACCATTAAGGATGGTATACTGCCTTAGAAGGCGGAGATAAAATCTCCTAACGGATTCAGACCCAGAATTGTAAATTTTCACTTGGCTATTGTAGTCTAATTTATGGAGAACCATATATGACCCCGGAGGGTCAAAATGAAGTTCAATCAAATTTTCGACTACGATAATCAAGAGAAGTGATCATTAATTTCATATTCAAATTTATGTTAACACATGATAAATCTCCCCGAAGAAAGTAAATATCATTTGTTAGCAATCATTCGATAATGATAATAACGATTTTTATAAATTTGATTCCCCAAAAGAAATATTAATTTTTTTTTTGAAAAATTGATGTGGATTCTAAATCTCCTACGAGCGCAAGCCCTCGTAGTTAATTACATCATAGGGAAATTGAATTCCTTACGAATACTCTCGATTAAAATAACGACAGAAATTTTATTTTAAAAATTTTCTGGGAATGATATCAAGAAGGTGAATTTGGAATTTCAATCAGGATTAGATCGAATTTTGAACACTTATTTCCGGAGTCAACGGAGGAGAGGTAGGAGGTACCTAGAGATTCTGAAATAATTTAGAGTACCCCAATCTAAGCTAAGTGTTAGGCTTTAAATTTTGGACTGAAATGAAATTTAGTTAGAGTTGAAGCATTTTATTATAAATTTGGGATTATATTCTCGAAGGTTGGGGTCTTATATTCAAAGATATATCCCAGATCCTAAATCTAATTTGGACACTGGACCACAGTCGTCCGAACCTAACTAATACAGTGAAAGGTCTGGACTTACCCCGGCCTGTATTGGGGAGCCAGATAACCACCTAATCGATTTAAAATACATGAATCCAGTCTTTTAGAGTGGTAGGGATGTTTTATTTAAAGTTTTGGACAGTTGGGGCTGACATCTAGAGATTTCCCTAATTGGCCCCTTTGATTTATGTTGGGTGCAAAATGCTAAGGACTAATGCAATTAAAATTTTGACTCTTTTAATTTGTTTTTAATGCAATGCTTATTCTAAACCTAATAGAGACGCAAGTGGCTTTGAATGGGATACTCATTTTCTTCAAGTCTTCAATCTTGTTCTCCTTCGGGTTCATCTCCTTCAGGCTTCTTGAATTCTTCGTAGTAGGCTACCCAAATGGATAAGATGACACTTTCCTTGAGGTGAAGGCCACTCTTTCCTCTTTGGTTAGGGAAGAAGTGTGGTCCAAATTTGATCTCCAAATAGAAAAGGAATACTCCCCAAAGGGGCATCGTTTTCTCTTCGGAGTTCAAGCTTTGGATCTATATATCCCAACTCAAAACTAACTTTCACAACGCTTAATAATTACACAAGTTACATTTATATCAAATCAAAATTCTAAACTCTCCTGCACGGTTATCCTAAACAATTAATGAATCAAAATATTTCATTTCCAAGTAGTTATATATGTGTAGAAAAGAAAGTAAACACACTGGCCACGCTCTTTTTATGTGGGGGCTATAGCAACTGAAGCACCTGTGCAAGTATTTATAACAATTGATATTTTTTTATTAACTTAGCCCCCTTTTTATTGCCCTGCATGAGCGTGGTCACCTGCATAAAACTGTGTGAACATCTAGATCATTCCTATCCTAAGGGTAATCTAGTCGCCAAACACATCAACTATCCACAGAGTGCAGTAAAAAGTAAACAGACACAGCAAAGCAATTTCATCCACAATATGCAGTAAAAACAATGAAAAATCTGGCACACATCAGTAAAGTAAACACCGGCCTAACCTAGATCGAGAGTTGGTTGTCCTAGCAAACCATCTAAAGTGTGTGTAAAAGGTCGTGTGGCTAGGGTAGATCCTAAGCTGGGTAGTTAATTAGAGTTGTCTAAAATTCAGGGTTGATTAAGGCTTAAAGGGGGATTTAGATTAAAGTTTGAGTATTAATATATTAAGGATTTTAATCAAATATATTTTAAAAGTTAATTGATTACTACCTTTATTTCACACCGAGGCCGTGAAGTTTATTTCAGCTTCCTTGGGGCTAAGCTAATAGCCTCGTAGGATGAATATGTTAATTTAAATTTGTTAGAATTAAAGGAGTGGATTAATATTAAAGAGAGTTGATCACTGATTTCAAAATATTAGTTGAGAATTTTATTAACCAAATTATGAAATTATGGAATTTTTATAAATTAACGGTTTTTTAGGAATTATCTAAGTGTAATAATTAAGGAGTTAAAGTTAACTTTTCACATTAGAGTTAATCTTGGATTTTTTAAATTTTAAATAAATACTAAGCCTTAATAGGAGTTGTTAGATTGTTAGCGCGCTCAATTTGGAGTTTTCTATAAAAAGTTATGATCCTTCAAAGTTTGATCCTAGATTTGAACTACGGTTGACTGAATTGTTGACTTTTTTTATTTGACTAGATTTTGGTGGTTTGACATTTTTAGAAAATACTTGATTTTAATTGGAGTCATTCGCCACTGATTTTGACTGATTTGGAATTTTTTACAATTAGTTATAAATTTTTAAAGTTTTCTTAATTATTTGAGTTTTAAAATTTCTTAATTAGGAAGGCTTCGATCATTTTGATCCAAACTCATTCCAAAATGCATGTAATCACTCCCAAAGGTCAAGTCTGACCCATGGGAGTGTTTTCAAGTGTTTAGAAATTATTTGGGATTTTCTAATAATTTTTAATTAATTATTATTTTTCTTTAGAAATTCAATTAAAGTTAAATTGAAGGTCTAGTAAAAGGGGTTTTTTTTTTTAATTTTAGGTAGAGAACTATTTTTTGGTCAATTTAAGGTATTATTTGTATTTTTTTTATTTAAAATTTGATTTAATATAATTTTTAAAATTTTATGAGTCCTTAAATGGGCTAAATTTTGAGAAGGCTAATTTTTTAAGATAATGAGCTCCTAATTCAGTCAAATTTAAACCTATGGTTCATAATGTCACTAAGTTTAATTTGTTTGAGTTTCACCCCTATTGGGTGTGTGTATAGTTCCCTAGAAATTTTTGTAAGTTTTCTAGACATTTCCTTAATTATTTTCCTTAAGTGTCCCTACTATTCAAATGGGCATGAAATTTGGTGTGTCTAACCCTGGTACACATACATGCACATCACAAACATTTCACAGAAAAATACTAAGTATCTAAAGAGTTATGAATTTTCAAAGTTTAGGGTCCAAAATGGACCTTTTACATTAAAAATTCACATCACAGAAAATTAAAGAGCATCTGATCCTAGAAAAATCACATAATTTGCCTAAGATGCTCAAGAACATTCCACCAAAATTTGGGATTAATTTTATCCCTAGATTGTAAAAAAAGTAAAATATACTAAATTCGAATAAACTCGATTTGCTTACAATCCAGAGATCAAAATAGATTAAATTTAATTTTAATAAATAGTATATAAAAATATATTTCCAACGAGCCTAACAACGTCCAATTTGGTGGAAAGTTCAATTTTCTATAAATTTTAGAAAATCTGGACATTTGTTTGAGTTATTTTTAACCAAATTTGGTCAAATCGGCCATCGCATAGATGGACGACCAGGATTTCGCCACGTCACGCACCTGGACCTTGGGATGACCCTTGTTCAAGCCTTGAGGAAGGATTCACATGGTATGCCCAGATCTGAACCGTCCATCTTTGATCGGACGGTCCAGATCTTCAGCAGTTCATTTTGAATAGAAAACTTTAAATGTCCATATCTCCCAAAATACTCAACGAAATTTAACGAAATTTGAAACGTATCTTTAGGAAAATATAATCTTCCAACACCTGAAGTTTGGAGGCTTCATGTATTGTATATTTGCTGCAGTTTCAAATCAAACTTTTAAAGAAAAGTTGCGATATCTTACAATCCTGTGGACGGATTTTGATGTTCTTTGGCCTGCTTGAAAGCTATCGATATCCTCTACAACTGTTCTGAAGGACCCAAAATGTTTAACGGTTAGATCAAAAATTTCTATAGGAATCTCATTTTCTCTCTCTTTCTCTCTCTCTCTTCTTAGTTTTAGCTCTCAATACTTCAAAAATCCTTAAGAAAAGCTTAGGTAAGCTTCTATTATAGATGGAGAGGATAAATCTTTAGTTGGATAGATTTTTGAGCTGAAGGAATAAGAAATTTTGGAAGATAGTGAATGAGGCCAAGTCTTTGAGTTGAGTCAACCATCATTGCTACCTTCTAATGATAGCCTAGGCTTAATAAGAGAGAGAGGGAAGTGTTATGGTATTGCCAAGTGTTTCATTCAGCCACAAAAATGCATGGATAAGATTGAATTAGAGAGGCTTAAGCTTAAAATGGGTTTTGACCATTTTTTAACCCTCCTAATGCCTTAGTTTGACTATTTGACTAGTCAAACTAGTCAATTGAATAATGTGGCATTGGAGAAGATTTGATGAACTGATTTTATTAAATTAAATATGGTTTAAGATTAAAGATTCAAGAATTGAATGCATATTTATGTATGGAAAGAGGTTTTGACAAAGTTTAACTTAGTGACTTAATCAAGCTAGGTAATGTTTAAGCCAAAATAAAATTTGGAAATGTTTAAACCATGATTGAGATATCTTTTGATATGGATTTGAGTGTTCAATTAATTTGATTTAATCATATGAGTTGATTTGACCCATTTAACCCTTCAAGGGTTATTTGGTCAACCAAGTTGATCTAAGGTTGGAATTGAGTAAAAATGGTTTCAAAAATCATTTGAAAGCATTAGAGATAAATCTCAAAAGTTGGTGGTCAAACCACATCAAGTTTAGGCCAAAAGTTCAAAAATCCCCTTAAAGGACATTTTGGTCATTCTGGCCTTGAGTCAATTCTCGATCAAGTTGAGTCTGAAAAGATGCAAACTATTGTTCAACAAATCAATATCAATGTATTAGAGGTGATCCCTTATTGGAGAGGGCTCAAAGGTCAAATTCCACTAGGTGGAAGGTCTAGTGGCATTGGATGTAAATATTTAAAGATTTTACAGTCTTTGGGACTGGATTAAGTTTTTGAGGTTAGAGTCCTCCAAATGTGCTCAAATTATGAGGGTTGACACTAGAGACATGTCAAATCAAAATGAAATTGATAGACCTTTAATCGGATGCCAATTGACAGGACTTTAAGGTGATGGAAAAATCACCTAGAAGGGGCTTTAGGACCTAGGTCTTTAGCCTAAGGATTCTTGGTTTTGATTGAATTCAAGATTTGGACTGGGCCTAAGGGCTAGGAGCTAGGAAGATCCTAGGATCTAGATCTCAGGAAGGAATCAAGAGTGACATCATACAAAAATGAGGTCAATAGGTGACCGCCCAGAAGAAGAAAAGGAAGAACAATCCAATGCACTAACTCCTACCAACCAGCAGGCACCTATTGCTCAGTTAGTTCAAAGGTTTGATAAGTGGGAGGCTAGGTTTCATTCCTACGTAGCTGCACAGGAGCAATAAAATGCCTAAGATATAGATTTTTTTGATGCCTACATAGCTTAACAGCAACAGTAGCATGATCAAGATATGACCCGGTCCGGGGAGCAGTTTACTTCTATTCATAGTTTCTTTCAGCCACCACCATCTCCTTCTCCACTTGATCAGGGTGGTTCTTTTTTCTAGCTTGCTTCTTCTTTTTAATTTATTTTGTTTATTTATATGTGTGTGTTGTTCTTTATTTTATGATGTCTTTCTATATGTTATTTACTTTTCAGTTGGTTTCTCCTTTTGTGATGTCAAAGGGGAGTAATAACTTGTTATTATTTACATACATATTTTATTCCATTTTAATGAAGTTTGTTTCATATTTAATGTTTAATTTGTTTTTCATCTAGTGTTTCAATTTAGTGTTTATTATTTTGTATTTTAATTAAAAGATAAACAAATTTTTTTATACTCCCCTTACTTTTAGAATTTCATCTTCTAATTGGGAGTTTCAGATAATGCCAAAGGACTTTGAAATTTTTAATAACAATGTTTGTCATCATCAAAAAGGGGGATATTGTTACAAATCTGGGCCTAAGTACTATGATTTTGATGATAATAAATATTATTATTTCTTTTTTACTATTATTATTGCATATCTATTTTATTTTCCCTACTTACTAATCTTTTAGGCCCACAAAGTTTACTTACAAAACAAATTAGCTCAAGATCGGGGTAAACTAGGTTAATTCTATTTGTAATTTCAATTTTTATGTATTTTTTACCTTTCTTGAGTCAAGTCATTTATCTTGTGGACCCAAGCTAAATAACCTTGCATAAACGCACCCAAGGGAGTTGGCTGGCGAGTTAGATAATTTTTTTTGTTTTCGACCAAATTGTACTGAATGATTTTTTATCATACTGGATGATCAATTAAAAATAAAAAACCCAAAATGAGCATCCTGTTAATTAAGAGTGATTAAACTAATTGTACTGTACGATCCTTATCGTATATGATGAAAAGTTTAAATTGTGAAAAATAACCGCCAATCAAAATTTAGGCAATATTATAAATTTCAAATTTTGTACATATCGTACATGATGATCCGGATCATCCTGGATGATAGATGATAATCATGCCTAAATTAATCATGTGATTAGGAGAATAATTATGATAAAATTTAATCCAATTCGATTGTACTGGACAATCAAATCATCCTAGATGACAGTGAACATGCATGGGATGATAAGGGATTGCTACCTATTGTACCAAATGAATACCATTATTTTTTAACTAATCATCTAGGATGATTGACCCCTTTCATACTGGATGACAGAGAAGTGTGTAGGATGATAAGGCATCGCTAGGTATCATACTAGATGAAGTTAATAGTTTTATACTTATCGTCCAAAATGATATTATAATCCTCTTGGACAATTCGTTTATTTCTCTTGAACTAATTATACAGGGAATTGCAATTTATACTAGTTGAAAGGGTTATTTTGAACTAATCTTATAGGATGATCTTAAATTATATTGAATGATCAGAAGCTCTAAATTTAAAATTAGGTCTTCTTTTGGATGTTCTCTATTTAAGCTCTCATATTATCCTAGAGTAAATCTTTTCCTATGGAGCTGATCTGAGAGAGTGCTTAGAGAAGGAAGAGAGAGAGGTTAGAAGAGAGAGATCATTGTGAGGAATTCATAAAGGTTGCTCCAAGAAAGGTTTCCAATGTCTTCTTCAAGCCGCTTTCCAGTTCCATGCTAGCTTTGGGGGAGATCTTCATTAGCATCAGATCTAGGTTCTCTACCTTTACAAGGAGGGTGAAAAAGAATTCCAAAGTTTTTTACCTACTCTAGGAGGGAGTAAAAAGATTTCAAGGTTCTCTGCCAACTCCAGGAGAGAGTAAAAGGATTCAAAGCACTCCGTCTAACTGGATTGGTGGAAAGATTTTGTAAGAGCTTCTCCGCCTTGCTGTGAGGATAAAAGGAGAGACACTACATTCAGTGTAATACTTAAAAAGAAGGTTTTTGGGGAGTGGTCGTATGTCACGTTGACTGAACCACTATAAATCTGATGTGTTCTTTCTATTTACTTTTCCACATCTAATTTTTGTAATATTATGTGATTTATTCTATGGTCAAAATCTCTAATCTTTGTTATTGTGAAATTATTGTTGCTTCCACATAAATTATTCATTTTAAAATATTTAAAAATATTTCAAAAATATTTCCTTTTTTATTAAGAAATTTTAAATAACCAATTCATCCCCTCCCATCTTAGTTATCCTTGAGCAAGTTTGTAATGGTTTAATAACCCTCACAAACTTTCATTGACAACAGATGGAAGTAAAGCATATGGTTGAAGTCCGACATAAGTCCGGGGACGGGCAAAAAACTAAAAACGATGTAAGTCCAGCATCGGGTAGAAGTCTGATATTGGGCAAAAGTTTGATGTTGGGTAAAAATCCAGTGACAGGCAGAAGTCCAACGTCGGGTAAAAGTACGGTGACTGGAAAAAATCTGGAGATGGGCGAAAGTATAACATTGGGTAAAAGTTCAATGATGGATAGAAGTCCAGCAATCAATGGCTGAAAGTTTTGCATTGGGTAGAAGTCCGATGAATGTCCTGCGACGGGCTGAAGTTCCAAGTTGGGTAGAAATCTGACGAAAGTCCAGCTATGAGCAGAAGTTTGGCAATGGGAGGAAGTCTGACGTCAGTTTAGAAATCTAATGATGGGCAAAAGTCTGACCTCGGGTAGAAGTCTGATGAAAGTCTAGTGACAGGTAAAAGTTTGATGATGGACGAAAGTTCAGCATCGGGTAAAAGTATGATGAAAGTCTGACGACGGGAAAAAGTTCTATGATGGGCAGATGTCCAATGATGGACGATAGGAAAAATTTCATTGATTCATCACTCTCTGAATCATCCACTTTCAAATTAATATTCTTCTCTTTCTACTTATCACATCATCAATCTATCTTTTATTCACTCCTCATAAGCAATTAGTGATTCAAGTAGATTGTCAATAAAATATACATTCAGATCTTTTGACTCTATTATGATAGTTATCTTTGCATCATAAGCAGTAGATAAATAATGTAGGATTTTATTAACCTTTTCTGAATTAGTTAGTTCTCTACCTAAAGCATGCAATGAGCTAATAATCTGAGTAAAATGTGTGTACATATCAAAAATTGACTCATTTGATTTCATATAAAATAGTTTGTAATCAAGTAATAAAATATTTAATCTAGATTATTTAACCTCATTTGTCCCTTCATAATTTATGCAAAGCCTATCCTAGATTTCTTTTATAGATTTGTAGGTAGAAACATGCATATAATCTTCTCATTTCAATGCACCAAAAAAAAACTATTTAAATATTTTGCATTTATATATGCTAAGCCTTTTCTTCTTGTGTCCAATCAGTGATTGGTGTTTCACTCTAACGCCATCAACAAGTCTAGTGGGTCTAGTGTAATAATCTTTTACTAATATCCACATGCGATAGTCAAGTGATTGCAAAAGGTAGACATGCGAGTTTTTTAAAAATGGAAAGGGTTGTTATCAAATAAAGGTGGTCTAGTGATAGAATATCATTTAGGAGTGTTACAGTTTTCAAAAATAGTCATGATCATTTTTCAAAAAGTAATCTAAACTTTAATTTATGAAATAGGCTCTAATACCACTTGAAAGTCCAAGTAGACGACCTTCTTGAACTATCCCAAGGCTAACAAATAGGGGGTGAATTTGTAATTTAAAAAAAAATGGGTTTTTAAAAACTTTTTTAGAAAGTTTAAAGAAACATCAAGAAATATGTAGTTGTGTAGTAAACTGATTATCATAATAAATGTTTCAACCACAAAATTTTGAAGCACATAAAAATAAAAATATTGAAAAGTAAAGTAAATAGAAGAATATCAAATTTATAGTGGTTTGGTCCAAACTAGACATACGTCCACTCCTTGGAGATTGCTCTAGGTATTGCACTAAACCAAAGTGACTCTCCTTTTACCTCTATAGTAAGGCATAGAAGTCTTTACAAATTTTATTCCACCAACTCTGGTGTGTCAGATTACTGATGTCCTTTCTTACCCTCCTGGTGGTGATAAAGAACATTCATCCCTTTTCACCCTTCTAGTGATGGTAGAGTACCAATGTCCTTTCTCATCCTCCTAATGATGGCAGAGAACATTCATCCTTTTTCACCCTCCTGGTGACAACAAAGTACCAACATCATTTCTCACCCTCCTGGTGGCAGTAGAGTATTGCGACACAATATTGTAGATGTTCTCTCAAAAGCCTCCAAAGGAGATGGGCAGAAATTTAAAGGAAAAAAAAAAAAAGAGATCATCACTTTGGACAACCTTGTGAATCCCTTATAACTCCCCCTCACTGGATCACTCACACTTCAGTCTCACAATCTCTCTCAAACACTCGCACTTAATGGCCACTCTCAATAGAAAATCATAATAAAAATATAGAGAGTCAGTTTTAAGGACACTTATATATGAAACACGTGAAAAACATTCAAAAAGTTGAAAATTACAAGTCAACTGACCTAGGATCGTATAGTATGATTAAGGGTCATCTATATGAATAGTTCAAAAATCCATATACGAACCTTATTTTGTACTATGTATGTCATAAGTATGAATTGACATCATACTGTTTGAACAGTTCAAAACTGAACCTATTCATGTAGTATGATCTTGTACAAACCTTATTTCATACTATATCGGTCGTATGTACAAACTGACATCGTATAGTATGAATAGTTAACACAAATCATGTTTTGTTTGGGACGACATGGAGGATCCCATTTCATACTCTGTCAATCATCTGTACAAACTTATAACATACAATACAAAT
This sequence comes from Dendrobium officinale, assembly GCA_019514585.1. Lineage (NCBI taxonomy): Eukaryota > Viridiplantae > Streptophyta > Magnoliopsida > Asparagales > Orchidaceae > Dendrobium > Dendrobium officinale. Next base: position 18,307,950 of record CM033700.1, on the reverse strand, counting down.
AGTATAAAAAATAGATAAGTTCATTTGGGACGAACTGGTACGCACCCATTTCATACTCTATGAATCAACTATACGAATTGACATCGTACAGTACAAACAGTGCAAAAAATATAAGACATGATTTGATTAACTTCTTTTTGGAGAAAAAATGAAATAAATCAACAAATATGACTATAAATCATACAATATGAAAATTTTAAGTTTTGACTCTCTCTCTCCCTTAGTGTGTGTGTGTGTATATGCGCGTGCGCGTACGATTACTCAATTATAATCACATTCTCTCAGATTTAAGAAAAATAAAAAAAATTATAAAATTCATTGCATGAAACCCTAATCTATTCTTTCTTGAAGTCTTCAGCAGTCTGAAGTATGATTTTCTTGAAATGTTAGTACACACAAATAGCAAATATAAAACCTCGAGTACATGCTCAAGAGAAATGATAAAATTAAATACTATAATAATATTTTTTTTATCACCAAAAACACATTCTCAATATGAATTCATGAGTTACAATGATGGAGAATACCTGGAAAGAATAGTAAACTCTATCTCAATTGTATCACTGACATACTCCCTTGAATGAGTCTAAAAAAAGAACTATGTACCTATCTCTTAGCAGGCGGAGGTATAAACCATATCCTGAATGTCTCCCTAAACTCCTCCTAAGTAATTAGAGTATTTACACAACCCTAAAACTTCTCTCTCTACTGGCCCAATCACCTGTGCTCTTCCTTTCCATCTAACAAAAGTGCAGTAAATGTAATTCTTCTCTTAGGAGGATAACATGTTTTATCCAAAGTCTTGTATATCCTCTGTACCAAATCCTCAACTACTCTAGGCTCAATAACACCTAAAATTCTATGAGGATATAATCTCTTGACTTTTGTAAATATATATCCATGTTATCAAATCGAGTACCAAAACCTGAGTATAAAGTTCACTTTCTAACTATATTATCAAACCTATAATTTGAGAAACTACATCAAAACAAGTCATAGGAGCTATACCCTGAACCTTAGTCTCCTGACTAGAGCTTTGAACATTTGTCATATCTTGTTCTGGCAGAGGTGGATCAGCCATCTCAAAATACTGAACAAAGCTAAATGCAGCACATGTAGACGAATAAATAAAATGAGCGCCCTAATCTACCCTAAAGCATCTCACTTCTACAGATTAAACCATGTGGCTCTATTATGATTTGCTTCTCCAACCTTGCTATGATACAAAAAATATTTGTCACATCCTAACACGATATGACCCAATATCACGCAGGTCATGCCGTGTCTTATTATGATAAGACTCAAATCTAAAGGTTTGGTTGGAGAAGTACTGAAATAAAACTTTTAATTTATATACTACACATAACCACTATTAAATGATATATAAAGTGGAAGGCTACTGAATCTCAATATTAATTTTTTATATGTCATTCAAAAAATATATATGCAATCCGATGTATCTACAACAACTCTTGGTAACATATAATATAACCAAATGGAAGTCAAGCCTACAAAATCAAAACTAACAAAAATATACTTATAGAACAGATCAAAGACAACTATCCAAAACTACTCAACTCGCTCATTACCCTTTATCTAACCTGAAAACAAAAGTAAAAGTATAAGTGAGCTAACAAAACTCAGTAGGTTATCACAGCCTAAAATAGAAATCATTAACTAAAATCAAAAGAAATAAAAATATTATGTTGTAATAATAAACTAAAGTTCTGTATACAAAGCCAAAATTGAATGCATTTATACAAATACTAGAACTAATTGAATTATGAGTAAACATTCATAGTGAATATCGGAATGGCTTTCAAGCACAAATCTTCATATATATCTTTGTTACTAAAATCTCATCTCAAATACATGAAAAGATATATTTTATTTTAAATAAGTTGATTTTAGCAAAAAATTTGAAGTAATTTATAATTTTAAATATTATATAAATTAATACAAATATTTAAATGTTAGATATATAAATAAATTAAAATTTTGTGGTATGTACGTGAATTACCTTTTAAATAATGAAAGAAACTATATCAGACTATTAATAAATAAATAAATTGTTTTTTTTTTTTTTTTGGAAAATGGGGGCAAAGCCTGTATATTAATCACCAAGAGTTACAATAAACAAAATTACAAGTATAGAAAAAACTATACCACCAAAACACCAAGAAAAAGTTGTAGATAAAGGGGACACAAGAAAATTAGATCTACATCAAGAAGGCATCAAAGCCTTGATCATTACAAAAACCCACATATGAAGCAGTCACCTTGGTCCATATACTAAGGCCTTTTTTTAGTTTAGCTTGAACGTCATATCCGGCAAAACAAAAGAAATATTGCTTTGGGAAGAAGAAATATTTGGTAAGAATCCTTAATTTAAATTTTACAATGACATTTTTTTAATCATCAAATTTATTTTAAAGTACATAAATTTAACTTAATTAGTTATATATTTGTTGCTGATATATCATCAAAAAATTATCTTGATTAAGCATGAATCTCGAGGCAAACTTAGGTGGGAAACTTCAAAAATTAAATATGGGACTATCTAAATTGCAATTTCATCAAACTTATACTCAAATTGAACGTCTCGAAAATACGAACCCAACGGCGCCAAATTCAACTCGATCCTAACCCAAATGGGTCCAAATCAAAGACCCGAAGCACATTCATAAGGTTCAATCCATTATTTGGATTACCAAACAGTTTCCAAATATAGTCGAATCGAGCGGCTCGACGAGACAAATCAAACGAGCCCAAGATCGTCAAATTTTGTTATTATTAGATCCTTCAAATGCTCGATAAATGGTCCACGATCAAGGGATTCAACATCGGTCGTCCATTCAAACCACTCTCAATTTACCCCCAATCATCCTCCTATTTACTGGCCATGCTATCCTCAGAAAACTATAAATAGCCCCTCATTTCTCTTAAGAGGGGACCCAAGCAAGAAGAAGAGAAGAGAAGAAGAGAAGGAGGGAAGAAGCTCCTCCTCAACCACCGTCGGAGTTCTGCCCGACTTTCAAGTAATACCGAAGTTCAGCTCGACTTTCAAGTGATGCCAGAGTTCCGCCCGACTTTCAAGTGATGGCGTAATTCCGCCCAACTTTCAAGTAATGCCGGAGTTTTATTCAACTACCAAGTGACACTGAAGTTTCTCCCCACTTTTAAGGGACACAGAGTTTCGCCCAACTTTCAAGTAACATTGGAGTTCCTTCCGACCAACAAGTAACACTGAAGTTTCTGCCGACATTCAAGTGACGCCAAAGTTCCACCAAGCTTTCAAGTGACGTCAGAGTTCCTTCCAACCACCAAGTGATGCTGAAGCTTCTTCTGACTTTTAAGTGACGTCAAAGTTCAGCCTGACTTTCAAGTGAAGCCGGAGTTCTATCCAACCTCCAAGTAATATTAGAACTCTCAATGACAAACAACATACACTAGTTTTCTGATACTAGCATTCAAATATCTTTGTGCAGCTAAATTTCTACATGGGAGTTGATTATTGAAATATGTTTGTCCTAAATTTTAAGGATGAGTCAGCCTATTGTAACTCAAGCAAACACCAGTGAAATTCTTTCAACTATGCATGGCCCTGTAGTTTTTCCCTTTATAGGGTTTTCCATATAAAAATCTTGATGTTTTATTTATCTTCTATTTTGTGTGCTGAATATTCGTATAATGCTGAGACGAAAAATTCTAACTCTACCGCCGCGTATATTTTAGCCCGCAGCAGTTTGACGCCATATATGGGAACACTATTCCACAATTCTAAGTATTACTTCAATGGCCAACGGGCATAGAAATCGTATCTTGGGAGCTTCCTGCTCCAACTCCCACCAATCCAGGAATCAGTCTATGAATCATTGATGCCCAATTTATACCTCTTTTTTATCCTGGGGGGAAAAATGCTATTGGAGAAGGAACCTCAGGACCTTCCCTGGAAGAACGAATTAGAAAGATAGACGAATCTCATAATGAGATCCTTCAACTCTTACGAGATACTCGATGACTGGCACAAACACCTCAAGAAGAGATTTTTCTCCCACGAGATCCACCAGGGCTCAAAGATATTCATCCCGAACATCTTCATGGTGAGATTCCCCTTCCTCCGCCAAGGATGCGTGCCCTGACATATCAAGATAATGAGCTTGCTGATATAGCAAGATCTACCCATCCTTTGCATATTGGTCACCAACCTTGCATTCTTCCGGACATCCCCAAGGACTCAGCTCAACAGCGTATTTCTGAACTCCCTCATCATGCTCTATGACATGAATTACGAAGATTTATCCAAGAAGAGTTTCCCATAAGGGGTATAAGACAATCTCATTGTTAGTGGGAATTACAGGATACATCACCCTTGACTGAAGCCATCATTCAACACCCCATTCTTGTAGGATTCAAACTATCAAGTATCGATTCTTATGATGGGACATCCAACCCATATGAGCATATCAATTATTATAGGACCATCATGCATATCCAGCGAGCCTCAAATGTGCTTTTATGCTAAGTTTTCCCTGCTACCCTCAAAGGACAAACACGAATGTAGTTCTATTCACTTCCAGCTGGAACAATCCCCACCTTTGTCAAATTGGCTAAAGTATTCATTAAACAATTTGTCTCCAATTGGATAATTGCTAAGGATTCTTCCCACCTTTCTCAGATTCGTCAGAATGAAAGAGAATCACTAAAGAAGTATTTTAGTGATTTTTTACAGAAGCTCGACAAATTTTAGGAGTAGATCCTGAATTGCTAAGAGGAGTTTTCCTTGGAGGCCTTCGTCCTGGTTCCTTTTATTATACACTTATGTGAGACACTATTCCTTCATATGCTAACATGATCCATCGTGTAGAGGTACAAATATCAACAGATGAAGTTATCAACTTCAACATGAAGAAATTTGATCGACCTTCTAGAAAGCACAAAAATGCTCCTACAATGGATAACTCATTCTCGTAGAAAAAGAAACAATGGAAGAATAGCTTGCCTCCTAGACCTCTATTGCCATGAAAAGAATTTCAATAAGAGGAAGAGTATACACCTCTCAACTAATCTCGAACCAATATATTGATGGCCATTCAAGATCAAGAAAATATTAAGTGGTCAAATGCTTTAAAGCGAACGTAGGAAATCAGAAGTAATATTGTCATTTTCACCGCAGTCATGGACACACTGCTGAAGCTTGCAGATAGCTTAAGGATGAGATTGAAAAGTTGATCCAACAAGGATATCTCCAGTAATTTATCCAAAACCCACCTGCTCGAGAAGAAGCCGGTCACACTATGGGGCAAAATTAATAAAACAAAGATAACTATTCACGCACTTTGTGTGTTTATGTTAGTAATACTACTTGTCTTATTTCATCATTTTTCTTTTATGTTAACTATATTCTTCCAAGTTAAATATTGCGTTATCCTCGTACATATATCTTATATGTTGAGTATAATATAACTTGTATATCCATAAGTCAAACTAGGGATATAATTTATTATGTTACATGACATGGTAATGTGTTACTCACTTTATTATAATATTATCTTATTTTTAAAAAAGAATAAAAATGACAATAAAAAACTACCAATAAATATAATCTCTTTATCTATAATTTGGAAAATATATAATCTTTATTGTATCTCAATCACTGAATGATCGATCCCAAGGGGATTTGATCTGACCTCTTCCATATAGGTTAATGTCATCGAGTATGGCTCTGACATACAACCTAGGATAGGTCATATATCCTTAGTGGATTCTCTCGACATCTTCCATATATGTTAACGTCATCGAGTAGGGCTCTAATATATAACCTTGGATAAGTCAAACAACCTTGGTGGATTCTTTTGACCTTTTTAATATAGGTTAACGTCATCGAGTAGGGCTCTGACATACAACCTCGAATAGGTCATATATCTTTATTGGATTCTCTCAACCTCTTCCATATAGGTTAAAGTCATCGAGAAGGGCAACATATCAAAGCATGTCTCAAAGATGTATAAACAATTCAGCTTCCTCCGATGGACAAGTTCTCAATTTCTTATTCAATATCAATGGAGTAATATAAATTCAACATCATGTTCAAGTTTATATTTATTATCACTATAAGTTGAAATTAAAAAGTATTGTGGCATCATTCGTATAAGCTATTATCATCAAACAACTTTAAAATAGTCAAATATCCTTGGTGGATTTAAGTGACATCGTCTCTATTACGTATTAAAGCATCTACTACAACTTCTTCAAAGAAAAGACATAACCTGATCATCATTAGGCCTCTACTGAGTTAACAGTGTTAGTGTGTTGCCAAAATATTGGCATAAAACACTGCTTCGGCCCCTTAACGCAAGGATATCTGATATCGGCACACTTCAGTATAGATGCATATTGCCTTAGCAAAATGCCACTGGACACCCGCCATCATCGGCCCTTCATTTGATATATTTTGACGGTCCTTCACTTTATATATGCCATCATTCGCTTCTCGCTTAACTACTAATAGTAGCACACCCTCAAACTTTCTCCTTCAGCCTACACTTAGTCGTTGACTACCAACGGACTTTAACTCGATCATCCATCGGATACAAATTTCCACTCAAATAGCATTAAAATTCTCCCCGTCTACTAATAACTTATGGTTCTTCTTCTGGATACTATTACCACCATATCTTCTCAAATCACACTCAAATACAAGACTATTTGATCTTCTTTTGTCAAAGGCAGTTTAGTGGAGAGAACAAACTCTCATCATGGCTTCTTCTATACAAGAGAGAGGCATTGAAGCTTGATAAGGGAATGTCACCAATCTCCGACAATGGAATGCCTCCAATGTAAGAAGAAGAACACATAAAAAGAAAAAAAGGAGGGAAAAATCCCCTTCTACACAAGAGAGGGGCACTAAATCTTGATAGAGGATTCCACCTATCTTTGACAGTGGAATGTCTCTAATGTAAAAAGATAGCCAAAGGAGAAGACAATGGAAGGAGAAAAAATTTCCTTCTACACTAAAGAGGGACACAAAGTTTAAGTAGGAGAAATCACCTACAAAAAATAGTGGAAGGCCTCTAGAGCAAGAAGAAAATGGGGGAGAAAGGAAAGGAAATGCTACAAAAAAAAAAATTTAACTTCTATATAAGGAGAGAGACACTGATTTTGTGTAGGGAAAGTTACCTATGAAAAAATTGTGGAAAGTCTCAACTATAAGAAAGTCTGAGGGAGAAGAAAGAAAAAGGGGCAATTTTCCCCTAGCCCAAGGGGGGTATTTATAGCATTTTCAGAAGATGATAAACTTCCAGAATATTCCGAATTTTTCTGAAATTTTCTAGAATTTTCCATAATTTTTTGAATTTTTAAAAAAATTCATATAACTGTTGCGCGCCCTGAGGGGAGCGCCCATTCAGCCCGCGGAAGTGCAGGATGCTTCGCAGGCGGCTGGCCGGTCGGCCGGCCAGTTCGACTGCCTAAACACATCCAAGCTCCAATTTTGAGCCCGGACAGTCCAAATCTGACATTTTAAGGGTCCCCGGACAGAATTTTTGACATTCTGGACTCAATTTTGATGTTTTCAAAGCTCAACAGGGCCTCTATAATGAAGTTTGACAAAATTTGCAACTTTTGGAATGCAATTTTTTATGATTTGTCTAATGTAAGTTATCGAGATAAGTATTTTCAGACTTATGAAGCTCTGACGTCTATAAATAGGGGGGAAATTGATATATCATCAAAAAATTATCTTGATCATGCATGAATTTCAAGGGAAGATATGGTGGGAAACTTCAAAAATTAAAATTAGAACCATCTAAACTCTGATTTCAACAAACTTATAGTCGAACTGAATGTCTCGAAAATACAAAGCCAACGAAACCAAATTCAACTCGATCTAAGCCCAAATGGATTCAAATCGAAGATAAGAAGAACATTTGGAAGGTTCAATCCATATCTTAGATTACTAGATAGTTTCCAAATATGACATGCTTATAGTCAAATTGAGCGGCTCAACGAGACGAATCCAACGAGCTTAAGATCATCATGTTTTGATATCATTAGAGCCTTCAAATGCTCGATAAATGGTCCAAGATCATTGGATTCAACATCGGTCGTCCATTCAAACCAATCCCAATTTACCCTTAATCTTCCTCCTATAATTGGCCATGCCATCCTCAGAAAATTATAAATAGCCCCTCAATTCTCTTAAGAGGGGACCCAAGTAAGAAGAAGAGAAGAAAAAAATAAGAGAAAAGAAGCTCCTCCTTAACCACCGCTGGAGTTCCTCCCGACTTTCAAGTGATGCCGGAGTTCCGCCCAAATTTTAAGTAGCACCAGAGTTCCATCCGACCACCAAGTGATGCTGATCTTTCTCCCCACTTTTAATGGACGCTAGAGTTCCGCCCGACTTTTGAGCAACATCAAAGTTCTGTCTGACCACCAAGTGGTGCTGAAGTTTCTCTTGACTTTCAAGTGACGCCGGAGTTCCGCCAGACTTTCAAGTAATGTCGGAGTTCCGTCCGACCATAAGTGAAGCTGAAGTTTCTTCTGACTTTTAAGGGACGCCGGAGCCCAACTTTCAAGTGACGCCGGAGTTCTGTCTGACCTCCAAGTAACATAAGAACTCTCTCCGACAAACAACAGACACCAATTTTCTGATACCAGCATTCTGATATCCGTATACAACTGAATTTCTACCCATGAGTTGATTATTGTAATCTGATCATCATAAATTTTAAGGACAATGCAGCCTCTTATAACACAAGCAAACACTAGTTGAATTCTCAACTGGGCGTGGCCCCGTAGTTTTTCCCTTTATAGTGTTTTCCATGTAAAAATCTTGGTGTTTTATTTATCTTCTGTTTTTTGTGCTGAATATCTGTATAACGCTGAGACGAAAGGTTCTAACTCTATTGTCACGTATACTCTAGCCCGCAACAATTGTGTACTAGAAAATTTATCTTATTAGCATTTATTATGTTTTACGCAAAAATATTGTGTGGATGATAGAAATTATAAGATGCATCATAATTGTTACATTAAAAAATTCAGGAATGTGAAAAGTTACCTATGCAATTGTAAATACAAGAATTTATCATTCTTCGTAATTGAAGAATGCGATATTATATAATTAAAAATAATTATCTAATCTAATTGTAGATATTGCAAGAGTAGGGCATCCTTAGGAAGACAATTGAAGTTCAACAACATTGATGTTGTTAGTAGTTAGACAATAATAATTGAATGATGAAAGCTAAGCTGAAGTGATGGTTATTGGGAATACAATAGAGTTATGTAGGTCACTCAGCTCTCAAACACTCTTCACATAGAAAATGTTGTCATATTTATATGTTTCTGAGAAGGAATTTTTCATAAATTTAAATGGAATTCAAAACATTCTATCAAACAAACTATATTGATCTCTTTGATTATATATCATTTATCTAATATTTGAGTGCCTAAAAGATATTAAGGTAAATGCTTGGGCTGATTGGATTCATCTCATCGAGTTATACAATTTGACTATAAGCATATAATATTTAGTGATCGTTTGATCCCACAATTAATGTTTGAAAATTGTAAATCTTCTTTAAGTAATTGATTTGGGTTCATTTGGACTCAGATATGACGGCTGGTGATGTCGACGAGTTTGTCTCTTCGTGACATTCTGTTGAACAAAAGCTTGATGAAATTAAAATTAGGATGATTCTAGATTTAATTCTAAAAATTTTTAATTTAAAAGTTATCTCAAAATTCATGTTAATTAAGTGATTTTTTTAAAAAAAATATATTAATATGACATGAATTTTAAAATAAATCTAATAATATGTTTTTTTTCTTTAGAACACTGCGTACACAACAAAGTTGTCTTTTGTATTTATTAGAAGAACTAGCTGAGATGGGTTTATGGGCTATTTCGGGTCGATGAAAACAAAGTTTGTCATTTTCCAAAAGTCCAAATCAGGTTTTGGAATTCATTGAACTTTTAGATTATTTAACATTCAACTCCTCATAAAAGTCTAAAATACCAACTTTTTCAACTAATTTTATCCTCGTTAAATTCGAATACAAAATTGCAATTTGCAAATTAAATAAGGAAAAGAATTATCGGTATGGTTATGTAAAATGATATTTTGATATATCGATTACGATTCGGGATTAAATAATTCAATATTTGCAATGAAGCGTTTAGAAAATATTGAGCGGATATTATAGTGATGGGATACATGATAGAAATTTAAATTATAAATTCAATTAATTTAAATTTATTTTTTTAAATGCCTAAATAAGAAATGCATATTTTTTATACTTATTGAAATTTAAGAAATTTTGATGCATTTTTTATTATGAAAAATATTTGTGTTTGAATGTCTTGGTCAAAAAATGATCTAGATGAAGTTTAATATCCTTTGAGCTACTTTGAGATGAGTGTAATATATAAATAATTTATGTTGCACTCATCTCAAAGTGGGTTTGAGATTTAAAAATTTTAAAGTTCATAATAAAAAAAAAATCTAAAAAGAAAAATTCTTTTATGCAAAAAACTATGCCTTCCATTCTCTAAGATATATATTTATAATCCATTCGCAACAATATTAATTGAATTCCACTCCATTAGCCTTATTTATTTATTTATTTATTTGTCAATTTCATCCCTTTTGTCTTTTTTCATTTTTATTTTTCTTTTATTTCAACCTTAAGGAAAGAAGTTTGAGGCGAATATGACTTGCACTTGACTGAGTAGGTTTGTTGGGTTGGTGGAACATTGGGTGACTCTAGAGATTGACATCTTCCTTTACGTGCTTCGTGCGTACGAAGGGAGTGTGGTTGATGGCTCCTATACAACCATCACACCCTGGGATCCCTTTCCCGTACATATTGGGATGGGCAGGAGACACAGACTTCCTGATAGCTGCGATCGTTCTTGAACAGCCTTTCATAGGCGGAAAAGGTGTAGTGTGCCCAGGGGTCCTTGGATTGACTGACATAGATTTTGATCTTTGCCTGCCTTGAGAGGAAAAAGAAAAACAGAGGTTTGGACATCCCTAACGCCTTTCTTTTCTTCAGGGACTAGGTACGCACTTCGACATGAAAGGAATTTTTCCAAACTATATGAGAGTAAAAGGAAAGAACAAGATAGCAAGGCTTCATTTGGGATAACTTTCTTACTATTTTCTAAAGCAATTTTTTAGTACAAAAGTATCATGAAAGAAGTAAAAAAGCAGTGGCCAAAAGTTGTCCCAAAAAAATTAAACTTTCTTACTGCTTTATGAAATAATTTTAATACAATATTTTTTTAATTAAATTAAAAGAATTTTTTGGAAGGATTCATTGCATATAAAAAAAAAAAAAGAGAAGGATCTTGCTTATATAGAAAAAGGGAATTAGGGAGTGAACATCCATTGCATATTTAGGAAGGTTCCACTAAATATCTATTAAAAAAATAATTTGAAATGGAAAATTTTATATTAGAAAATAGTAAGAAAATTATCGTAAATAAAACCTAAAAAATAATAATAAAATAACAATTATCCAAAAGTTGGCGGCGTCTTATTTGAGAGGAGAGTTGCAATAGTTAAACACATATTTCTTCATCTTGGAGGGAAGGAGCCAACATATGCTTACATGGAAAGTGCAGTGGTTCTTTGAATAAGTATACAAAGACCTCTTAAATTAAAGGGACAAAGCATGGATCAATTCCCCTTTTTAGAAGAGTTGACTAATTATTCATTATCATATTATAATTAAATAATAGAAAAAGTGGTCAATCAAGAAAGTAGAACTTGCTTAGTCTTGATCCTCTTCATACCAAATGAAAATGTTTTTGCTTGATTACATAAATTTTTGCTAATTTCATTTTTGTTTTCTTGGGTTTATGCTTGATTTGTGAAGTTAAATTAATTAGTCTTTTAAGGAACCATATCATTAATCAAATAAGGCTATTTTTGGTGGAAGCTTGGCCTATACTGAATGAACATATACTCCAATTAGATGAAGTTTTATTTGGTTCGGTCGACCGAATGAGAGAAACATTCAGTGGCAGGCAAAAAAGCCGCGGTACCGAGGTGTACCGAAAAACTCGGTACTCGGTATTCGGTACTCGGTACACCTCGGTACCGCGGCTTTTTTGCCTGTGACCGAATGTTTCTCTGCATTTGGTCGGAGGACGTAATAATTGTTCCAATTAGAGGGGGTTATTTTATAATGAAATTTTTAGTTCTGAAGTGAAAAGGTTAAATAAGTTAATTTTTAATTACCAAGTCATTTGTACTAATTAAATATTAAAAAAATGTAACCATGTTAGTTTGATATTTCTATGCGTTAGTAATAATATACCTAAGATAATAAAAAATGTAACTATAACTAATAATAAATTACCTAATTAAATTAATTAATGATTAATTAGGTTGTAATTCTATTAATTTATGATTTTAGGTATTAGATATTAATAATCACTTGATTGCTTAAAATAATTAAATATTGATACGTCATCAAAAATGTCTTTGATCGAGCATGAATCTTGAGGCAAATTATAATTGCCAACATCCAAAATTAAATACGAGACCATCCGAACTCCAATTTCAGGAAAAATATAGTCAAATTGAATGTCTCTATGAGACAAATCGAACGGCACAAAAATTAGTTCAATCCAAGCCCAATGGGCTCAAATCAAGGGACAAAAATATATTTGGAAGCTTTAGTGCATTAATTAGATGATTAAATGATATCCAAATATAACATGTTTATAGTCGAACAGAGCAAGTCGAAGAGACAAATCTAATGAGCCAAATATTGCTTAGCTCTGAAATCATTCAAGCGCTTAAATGCTAAACAAATGCTTCATAATAAGGGAGTCAGTTTGGACCGTCCATTTGAGCACTTCGAATTTAGCTTGGATCTTCTTCATATTTATGAACCGTGCCACTCTCAAAATCTATAAAGAGACCCCCTCTTCCCACATGAAAGGGGGTTTAACTTTGGAGGCTTAGACCTTAGGCTAGAGACTTAAGAGAGCTTTGAGGATTGAAGCATCCCAGTGCTCCACCCCGACACCACTGCTGGTGAATCCTCATCACTTGGCTGACGCTACTGGATCTCTACCCTACCATCATCGTCGGAACTCAATTAGGAAACATTTGTTGGGCCTTCGATCATCTGATCTCCATCACTCGCCGATGACGGACCCTCCGACCACCATTTACCACCGACTTTGGTCTCTTTGACCTCTGTTACCAGTCGACTACGGTTCCTCCAACCACTGTCGCCCGATTACTAAGATCCCTTTGACCACGGTCGCCCACTTACTGCTATCTGACCAGCATCTCCCATTGACTACATTCACTCCAACCTTCATTGCTTACCTATTACGGTCCCTCCAACTGCTATCACCAACCAACTATGGTCCCTCTGACCACTGTCTCCCATCAACAATGATCCCTCCAACTACCATCGCTTGGAAACTATAGTTATGGTGCCACCGACAACTGTCATCCACTGACTGTATTTCCTCCAACCACCATCACCAACCGACTACCATCTCTCCAACCTTAATGTCCGCCTCAATACATTAATATCATATAATATGTATGTTTTAAATTTTTTTTTTAATTTTGTTGCATTATTATGAATAAAGTAATATTATTATTATTTTAGATTTTTTTACTTTGAAATATGGAGGGCTTAAATTGAGTTTATTCATTTATTTTTTTGCTAAAATTCAAATAGTTTTAGTCATTTGATTTATCTTGAAATTCATGTCAAGTAACACTCTTTGGTTGCCATCCCATCTCCCCGTCAATTTTTGTTCTTTTTTTGTTGTTGTTGTTGTTGAGAAAATTCACACCAGGGCTACGCGTTAATAAAGGTAAAATTTTCATGTCCTTAAAGGATTAGAAACTTGCTAAAAGAATAACATTTGAAATAAAACATGAGAGCTTTAGATCCTATCTGTTACAGGAAAATAAAAGCAAAGAAAATAAGAAGGACAACAAAATTCCAATAAATAAAAGCATTAACATCAGCAAGCATCCAGACCAACAGCCCAATTAACGGCTACCAGGAGCAAACAAATGACTTGGAACAAATCAAAGTAAAGAGGGAAATAACATCAAAAAAGACTGCATCTGCCACAATATTAGCTCCAAAACAACTCCCAAAAGAATAGACAAACGATCCAACAAGCAGCAACCCGATGAACAGTCTCCACCAAGAGCAACAATATGCCCGAGAACAATACCAAAAAGGGAATTAAAACCTGCAAGGACAAGTAGAACCAGAAGGAAGATGGGGTAGCAACCCAACCCCACAACCAACACCAAACACCCACCAACTAGCAGATGGGCCAACAACAAAGCTACCAGCTAAACAAAAAAGAAAAAAACCCAAATAACCAAATAGCTACCTTCTAGATTTCCTCCTACAATGCTTACTGGCACGAGAAAGAGCTTTCTTAGTTACCTGACAAACATCGATCAAAACCATACAATTTCTTAAAGGATTCATCTTGCTCAACATCCAAATCCACACCCCCTCACCCAATGATGATGGATACCCATCATGCCAAACTGAATGACCCGAATAAGTGACCCTCAAATTAGATACCAGAGCGTATAACCCATTTGGGGCCATGACAGTTATAGGCTCCTCAAGTATGACTCAGACCCCAGCGATATAGTGGATTCACCACCAACAGTAACCAAGGCACCCGACACAACACCTACCACCTCACCATCTTCCTCCAGCTCAGCATGAGACAAAGCCAAAGCACAAGCCCCGACATTTTCAAGGTCGCTCAATTTCTTACTCCCCACCATAGGACAAACAATAGGTGAAACAAAACCGCCACCATAATTAAACACAACCTCAGCATGATCCTTAGCCAAAATAAGCAAAGGAGAAACAAAACCATCATCAACTTGATTACAATTAACCACTTGATTCTCCAACAAAACACCTTGAGCCACATTAAAGTCATGCGAAGAAGGGTCAACCTCCAAATCACCATGAGTCACATTAAAGTCACACGAAGAAGAATCAACAACCACTAACCTGACCAAGTCAGAGACCAATGATTCATTTCCAACCAAAGGGGATTCAATGACAATACTAACATCATCTTTAAGAGGAACTTATTCACTCGTTTGAATGGGTAAATCATTCTCAGGGAAAACAACAACATCAATAGGGTTCTCACCTGAAAGAACGGGAACCGCATTAGCAACAATTTTATCACCCACATCCATATCTAAACCAACCACATTAGGCACATGAATATTAGCTAGTAGAAGATTTAAAATATGGCAACCGACTTTAGAGTGTCCTAAAACCTTACAGTGAGCAGAATAGGCAAGGAACTCCTCCACTTTAACACGTTGAATGAACCCCATAGATTCTGAACAAATCCAAACTTGGTCAGAGTACCTCTTGGTGACATCTAATTCCACAAACACATGAGCAACCGAGGGTCAAGAGCAATTTGACGTAGCATTATCCGTTTACAAAGGACGGCCAAACAAAGAGCCAAGACCATGTAAAATTTGGGGAGAAAATATGTGTGGACACAGATTGGGAAAAGACACTCAAATGAGTATAGTAGAAGAATCAATGTCAATGTCTAAGAGAGGTGTCCATTTAAGTAGCTTAATGTAACAGTTACTAATGAAGTAAGATCGGTGCGATAAAATGCGACAATAATCAAGATCATTCAAAAATTTAATCAAAATGTTCTTGGAGTTCAGCAAAGTGAAAAAAAATTCACCACAAAGCTTAAGTTGAAAGAAAAACTTTCGGATGGCATCAAGCGACGACCACCGAGTAGGAAATTTTCCTACCAACACAAATTCAAAAGGAACAACTAAAGCCCTCATTTCTTCATCGGAAATCCATAAGGTCAACCATGGCAAGAAGTGATTTTATGTTTGGGAAAAATCGAAGGAGGTGAATCACTGGATAAGGCGCCTCAAAAAGTAAATTTATTTGAATGGCATAGTTTAGGTTTTGGTCCTATAAATAACATTTATCTAGGTTTTTTGGTGTTCCTCTGTCCATCCTCTCCACGCCTCCAGGTAGGTGGTGCAAATGAGTCAAGTCAACTCATGAGTCGGTTTGTACTCGACTCATTAATGAGCTCAAGTTTGAGCATATTTTCGAGTTTGTTGGATTATCGATCTCAAGTTCAATAGAGATGAAAGCTTGGCTTGATTATTGCCTGAATTTGTAGGCAAAACACGTGGATTCGAGGCAAGCGCCTCACGGGTGAGCGATTAGCGTAAGGCTTTGCTTAGGACGACTTTTTATAGCTTTCGAAAATAAATTTTCTAGTATAAAATTTATAGTTTAAGAATTTTTGTGCTAAAAATTTGTTTTAAAAAATATTAAGAAACCAAACCATGGCTAAGGGGCTGCTTGGCAACATGTAGGATTTAACTTTAATGGGATTTAGTAAATTCTGTAAATCAACATCCTGAGGGTGTTAAATCCTAAAAAATTATTTGGTATGACATATGTTAAATTCTGAGAACTGTTCGACAACACAATCCATGATTTAAGGCGGTTGGTTCATTTAGAAATTAAATTTAAAATGTTTTAATTTTAATATATGTGTTTACTATGAGTTACTTATTAACTTTACATTTAATTACGTTAAATAAATTATAATGATAAAAAATATAATTATAAGCCAGCTTAATTATTATTGCTTATCAAATTAACTTTTTAGAAGTTAATTATTAAATTACTAATTATGTAATTATATTCTTAAATCCTAATTATTTAACATTTATCTTTTGAAATTACAAATATTTAACTAATACTCATATTAGTGATTTAATTAATTATTTAAATATTAAACTTATTTAATGACAATTATACTACTAAGGGTATAAGGGAACAGTTAATGTTAGATGTTGGAAGTGTATTTTAGAGGTTTTAGATGTTAGATATATAAATGGATAAATTTAGAGTACTATGTATGTAAATCCCCAAAACAATATTATACAAAAAACACATAGACAAAGTGGCCAAGTGAGGTGAGAATAATAAATAGCTAAAAGGAAGTTCCGAAGTTCACAATATATGAAGTACACATTTTTTTAATTATGTTTTTATAATGTGAATTATATTTATTTTTTAGTTAATAATATTTAATTTTTTTATATATTTATTTTTTATTTACTTAATTATATAGTATTAAAACTAATTTTTTATCTATTTGTTTTAATATAAATGATCAAACATGAATTTATAGATACAAGTTTATAATATGAATTATATATATAATTGTAGAGGTAAATTAGATCTAAATATCTAACATAAATTAACAATTATTAGGTTTAATTTCTAAACTTATATGTGAAGTAAATTTATATATGGCGCTCGATTAGCCAAAATTTTTCATACAAAGAGGACAGCATTGATGTGCTCATCAACACAGCGTCGCAACATGTCCAACTAGATTTCCATGCATGTAAGACTTTTAAATCAGTTTCAAATCAAATCATTATCAGATCATTAATCAATTAAAATTTAGGTCATTACGTAAACCCTTCTCATTGGAATTGAACTCTTTAGAACAATTTGGAAATTGAAAGTAAAAATGACCAATGCATGACCTCTTTCTATAGACAAACTATCCCCTGATGCTCATGTGAGGCAAGAAGATGTATCTTTAGTTTGATTCTTTGAGAAATATCAATGAAGTCAACAATGCTAATGACTTAATAATCTTTCAAATTGTTTAAAAAGTTCATGTTGGCCGCCGTGCTTATAGGATATAGTTGAAAGTCATAAATTTTAAGATCCAATCCATCCTCCGTATGTTCAAAATGGAGTAGAGACAACCAACCCTCCTGCATTTGAAATACTTCACACCAATTTCAAGGTCTAAACCTTGGATATGTCTACAAAGGAATTAATAAGACTTACCTTACCAATATTGTTTTTGAAACTTCAAATGTCAAACACCATATTTGTCATGTTACATTATAGTAATTGTTCATTTGGATAAAAGAATATTAATAAATTCTCTACAGACCCTAATCAAGCAACATCGCATTATCTTAGGTTGGGAATCAAGTACTAGATCATTATTCTAATTAAAATCATTTTCTTTTACATGTGCATGTGCCTTTAAGGCTTTAAAGGAAGAAAATATGTAAAAATGGAACTTTCAAGTCTACCTTACTTAAAAGCACTACTAGAAATCTGCACTTTTTGCATCAATTGTTAGCAGCGGTTTTAGAACCGCTTCTAAAAATTTGTTTTAGCATCGGTTAAAACCGGTGCAATTATTACCGGTTTTAACTGGTGCTAATTGCACCGGTTTTAACCGATGCAAATAACCCTCATTAGTTTAACCCCGCTGAAGCCCTAATTCCCAACGCGCGAACTAAATCGCGAAGCGTTTCCGGAGCCCCCGGCCTCTTCTCCTTCCTGCGCGCGACTCAAGCGGTGATGCCTTCTTCGTTGATTTTGAGTTGAACCACTGAGACGCATCGTTCTTCCCTCCTTCAAATTAGGTTTTGGACAGCGAGCAGTGCTCTCTCTCTCTCTCTCTCTCTCTCTCTCTCTCTCTCTCTCTCTCTCTCATATATATTCTAAATCTTCGTGAATCTATTCTAAATCTTCGATCTCCACGTTTACTGCGACAATGGATATTGGCTTGCCCGTGACGTGTTCCTGCTCTCGAGAGCACCAGAAGATTTATCTGGAATGGTTTGCCTTGGCGGATTCAGGTCAGTCTCATCTTCTTCGTCTTCTCAATTATTTGATTTTATTTTGCTAATGAAAAAAACTTAGGATATCCATTGATTTCCCTTGTTTCCTCTACTATTAGACGGAGACGGACGCATCATGGGGAATGACGCTATCAGGTTCTTTTGAATGTCCAAACTTACAAGCCCGGAGCTCAAATAGGTTTGGCATCTCTACATTTCATATTGTTTGATGTGATTGTTTAGAGATAGTTATGTTTTACCTATGCCTGGTGGCTAGTTCTTTACCTCTGTCTTGATTTTTTTATCTCATTGGCTTTAGCTGAATTTCTAATGGAAGTAATTCGTGCATTATTTAGTTATCTCGATCTTGGCATGTCTAGATCTGAAATGATTTTTTTTCTTATGCTAATTTGCATAAAAAGTTGTCAGGATAGGGATAATCTGTATCATAAACAAGTGTTTGAAATGATGGTTGGCCGGAGTGTGTGAAAATGCTATTAACAGGCCATCACCTAAGAAATGTGCCCTTTATTTAGATGGTATGTAACCGAGAATCCATAGCTGCAAAGTCCACTAAATTGGACCTACATTTTGTTTTCATTTATCTATGCCTTCCTGTTACAGATCATTTGCCGCACATAGCTAGTGGGGTTAGGGGTGTCACCAGCAATCCAACGGTAATTTAATTAGTATTATGCTATATGTTTATGCTTTTCTTATATATCAGAGCTTCTAGAATATCAAACTGTGCATGTGTCACATGGGTGTTTGCATTTACATGAACATTTACATGCCTTCATTATCTGTTTAATCATTTTGGTGTTGAGTTTTCTATCTTATTTATGTTAGATTAACCATGCATTTTGTCCTAGCATTTCTTTTATATTTTATGCTATATGGTAGTAATTTTGCTTATGTATAATTATTTTCTCTTTCCTGCAGAGTCATTCCAAAATCTTTGATGAGTAGAGATGTCAGTTATCTTAATCAAAGTGATTTTTGTGAAAGTTATTTTGAATTTCTTTTACTGATGATCTGCTTGCTGTAGAATTTCATGTTAATCTTAGGTGACAGCTATTTCTTCTACTTTCAAATGTCTTTGGTTTAATTATTGTGAAGTTTAGCCGTCTTATTAAAGATAACATCGCCTTGCTTGTTTTAATATATTTAATAAGTAATAAGAATGTTTGAGCTTTAAATTGAAAACGATCCAAGAGGCTGTTATACTCAGCAAATGCTGAAAAAATAAATAGTAATCCGAGCAAGAAAATGTTATTTACTCTGCATTGAAAAACTACCTCTCTCTGGACCTCGAATTTTTTTCTCTGCAAAAGAAATTGTGGGTTTCTGAAAGTTGTGTTTTTCAAATTTAAATGCTAGCAATTTATAATGGGTCAACTATAATTAGTTAATGATAGCTAATTAATTTATACCATTCATGAACAAAATGCATGGTTAATCTAACATAATAAGAGTTTCCTCAAACTTCATTTTCAGATTACTGGAGAAACTGTTGGTGAGGTTCGAGCTGTTTCAGACATGCATGAGAGGAAAGCTGAGATGGCTCGCCAAGCTGATGCCTTCATTGCTTTGCATGGTACTATTTTCTTACTGTGTTTTCTTATATTTAAATACTTTTGTGGCATTGGTCACTATGAAATCAAAACATGATCACAATTCAGGCGGATATGGGACACTCGAGGAATTGCTGGAAGTTATAACATGGGCACAATTAGGAATTCATCGGAAGCCTGTAAGCAAATATTCCTGCCCTCTTTAAATAGGATCCCATTGAAACCGGCCCTCTTTATATAGTAGTTGGATTTCTTTAGATTATTGGAATAAGTACATACATGAATGTTCTCTTTGTCACTTATACTATTTTATATATTCATGTTACTTGTTCCTAAAGTATTTGTAGATTTATATGTTGTTAATATTTACTCAATTTATATTTATGTAGTAATTTATTGATATTTATAATTTGATCAAAAAAAAAATTTTAGCATTGTATTTTTTTTAATCTATTCTACCCTTTAGCAGCGGTTATAACCACTGCAAATCTGGACTTTTGTGGCGGTTATAACAGCTGCTAAAGCCAGCACTTAATCTACCCCACCGGTCATTAAACCGCTGCGGAATGTCATTGCAGCGCATAGTAATTACAGCGTATCGGTAGCGGTTTTCGAACCGCTGCAAAGAAAATAGTGGCAGTTAAAACCACCGCGATAGCTCAAAATTTGTGCTGCGATTACCTTATTTTTTGGTAGTGAAGGCACAATCATTAAATACTCTAAAATTTTCAAAGAAATATAGTTTGAGATCAAATCATAATAATGTCACATTCCAAATAATATCATAATTAGAGTGGAACATTGTCTAAATCTAAGCACATTTTATGAAAACAAAAAAAAAAACAAAAAACTTAAAAATAACCAACCGCTTCATGCTTAGAGTTTCCAATCATTCATCTACTACATCAATTTGTCAAAGATGATAAATTTTTAAATTTGGAAAACTCACAAAAAGTCAGTATCGTATCAATTATATTCATATGATCACAATAATAAAAAAAATGAGAAGTACCCCCAAAACAGGTGATTTGCTCAAAAAAGCAATTATATTATAATTATGATTAAAGCTCAAATTTCCTCTGCTAACTACTTCTATCAGTTGTGAACCATAAAATACATCTGGTCATGAAGCCCTTTATAAATCAAATTCAATTTAAAATTGAACCATTTTGCAAACTTCCACCATAGATGTACAAGGTCTTTTTAGATGATGAAATTAATGGTGGTTGATAAGGATCATTAGATTATGTTGGTAGACTATCTCTGCTAACTAAGCTGGCTAGGATTCATGAGAATCTAGGACGATAAAATCATAGGATCCTAATCGAGTTCATTTTCCCGGCCATCATCTTCTTCAAGCTAATGATGATCTATTTACACTTGCCTAATAAAATCACTTATTATATAAGTAAGATCATAGAAATTATCAACTAGCCTTAATCTAAAGTTACATCCCGTGATTGAGAGAAGTAATTATTCATAAGGGCTTATGTCTATAAAAAAACCTCAAAAATGATTATAAAGTTTACATAAAATGAGTACAAAAGCTATATAACATGCTATCTTACATCCCATCTATCTTTTGAAAATTTAGCTAGAAATCACTCATATAATTAGAATAGGCAGTTGAAAATTTTGAGATCCACAGTAACATATCTAAATTCAAGTTTTATTTGGAATAACTTTTTTACTGCTCTCTTAAAACAGCTTATTAATACAATAATTTTATTTTTTTTATTAAAAATTTGCTTTAAGAAATAGTAAGAAAACCGTTCCAACTGAAGCCTCAATGAGATCTTTCCTTAGGAGTGCTTGGAATAAGGTTTGTTGGAATCCTAAATGATTGAATGAAGGATTCCAAATGTATTTTAATTAATTTCGTTCTAGAGCATAACTCTATATAAAGAAAAAATTTATAATAAAAGCGACCCAAATGATTGCTTCATTTGATTTACTCCACTTTTTTTTCTATTCATTGTCTATAGCTGTGAACATATTACAGCATACAAATGAATACTGTCTTAGAGAGCTCTTTGAGAAAAAAACTCTAATTTTACGCTGTACTCGAAACTAGTATTTTTAAGAAGAGCAAAAAGAATTATTGCTGCGATCCATCACCCAAACGATTGTACATATGCAAAGCAAATCAATGAAAAATATAAACCACTATTATTCTCCAACATTCCATAGTTTTACCTTTATGTTTCAGCAAATTGTTTTTCCTCTTCTACTCGACTAAGACGTTGCAAAGCTGGTGCTGTTAAATTTCTTTCTAAGTTAATCGGCTTACTGTAACTTTGAAATTGCGCAGGCTCTATTGTTCCTGGGCAAGAGAGGCTCCTATTATAGTTCTGAAGGAAGCTTAAATTACCTTCTCTGGGTAAAGGAATCAAAACTTCTCTTCCCTCCTCATCTGTCACCTTCCTGTAAAACCCATCGTCTTCAATATCATAGAAATTTGCAGTTCTCACTTCCTGAGCTAAAGAACATGGCCAACAGAACAGCCACTGCATATAATCAGTAAGTGTGGAAGAACTAAAACAGAAAGGATTTCCATGAAGCTTAAACTTCTTCCTCATCTCAGTCCTCCAAAACCCAGCATAAAGTAGTCCAAAGACACAAAGCAAGCTTCCAACGATAACCAAAATCAACTGTATTGTATCATCATCGACATTGAGAGCCGAGATTGCGAAAACCCAGAATGGAGCAACTGAGAGAAGAATGAATGTGATTATATGAACAAACATGTTACCAAAACCAAGCCTCTCCATATTCCATCCAAAGACACAGAAAGTGCAGAAGAAGGAAAGGCAAGTAACAGTCATGTCGTCCCTGCAATCAAATAGTCCACCAATCCACTCTGGGCTTGTAATTATAATTTTCTGTTGGAATTCGTCAGAATCTACTGATTGACTCGGTTGATTCTGTAGTTCTTCTTCTGATAGTGGAATCTCATCTTTTACTCTACCTAAAGGACTGTACATTGTGTATAAAACAGCTATGATTGGAGCTACAGTCCCTATAGCAATGGAGAGGTTCACAGCCAAGTCAGGCCTTGTTGTTCTTGTGAAACCCCAGTAGAGACCACAGAGTAGATATTGCGAGAAACATGTTATGTGAAGAAGTATGACAACAATCATCATATGAGCCCTTTCGTTGGGCTTTGAAGTTCCATGCTTACAGTAAACTTTCCTTAGCTCTCTTTCTTCTCCCGGTTTCCATCTCAAGAGCAGGAATAAATGGTGAAAGAACTTTGGATGTTCATAAAGAGCCATCATGGTGAAGAGTGCGTTTAGTATTTGATTGATGATTTCAGACCAGTCATCTCTACGGCTTTTGCTCGGAATTGCTTCATTCAGTATGCCAGTCATGACAAAGAAGAGTAAGATAAGACCAGCTGCAACAAATAGTAACCAGATAAAGAGTGCAATGTGCTCAGGACCCTTAATCCACAGCTTGAAAGATTTCCATAGAGAACTCCAGTTGATCTTACGGGCAAAAGGAACCCGAAACCGCCGACGTTGGTGATGGCCATGATTGGTTTCAGGGTCTGTTTGTGAAGAACAATCATTTGCTGGAACTAAATTTTGTTCAAAAACGTTTATAAACCATTCATTGGATGGGTGAGCTTTTAAAAAATCAAGAAAACGTTCTTCTTTCTCATGTTTGCTTTGATTGAAGAGACCCCTTTCAATTGCTGGAATGTAGATGGGTATGTAATCTCCAAGCTTTTTCCTGCCACTGGTTCTTTGGGGTTCTTCCTGAATTTCATTGTTATGTCTGCCATTCTGAACTGAATCCATGTAAATTTGTTCTTTTGATAAATTGGCTACAGGGTCGATTTCCTAGTTGAATA
Source organism: Dendrobium officinale (assembly GCA_019514585.1). Taxonomy (NCBI): domain Eukaryota; kingdom Viridiplantae; phylum Streptophyta; class Magnoliopsida; order Asparagales; family Orchidaceae; genus Dendrobium; species Dendrobium officinale. The sequence goes on along the minus strand of CM033700.1, from coordinate 18,283,813 downwards.
ACTCGAGGAAACTGGAGGTGGGATTTTTGCTGATTTATTGTTCGGCAATGTTTTGCAGTCAGTAAGCACCTGGAATCATGGAAGTAAGGGTTGAGAGTTCAATCTAGTATTTAAGATTTGACTAAGTAGGATTTAGTAAATTCTCTAAATTAAAATTTAGTAAATATTAAAGGAATTAAAATCTGGAAATTATTTGGTATAAAAACTATTAAATCTTATTAAATTTGATTAACTGCTTGGCAATTTATTTCAGGCTTAAAAATTATGAAAAATAGAAATTAATGAATATATCAAATCCTATGAATAATGAGATTTAATAAATCCTAAGAAACTTATATTTTGTGTATCTATATGTGCACCATCCATCATGCAGTTGTTGACTATCATGAAGAATAAAAGGTTTTTAAAGGCATTGTTCTATTCAACAACAACATCAAGCCTTTGTCCTACTACGTGGGGTCGGCTACATGAATCTTTTTTTTCCTTTGTGTCATATTAAAAATCAAATTCTCATTTAAATCTAACAAAGAAAGATCATTTCTAATACTTTCTAACCAAGTCTTTTTAGGTCTAACTCTACTTCTCTTAACATAAATCAAATCCAATATCTCTACTTTCCTAACCTGATCATCGGAAGGCCGCCGTTTTATCGGACCAAACCATCTTAGGCATTGTTCTATGAATTTGGTAATTTTTTAGGCTGATGAGATAGTTTGAGTGGGGTGCAAGATGAAGAAGCTATATATATATATATATATATATATATATATATATATATATATATATATATATATATATATATATATATATATATATATATATATATATAGAGAGAGAGAGAGAGAGAGAGAGAGAGAGAGAGAGGGGGTGCAGTGAAGCTGAGGTATAGTTAATTGACTTAAAGGTTACAAAATCTCTTAAATAAAAAATTTTCAGGTGCAAATTGAGTCGTGGCATATAAGTTTACAGATGATTTTAGTACAATAAAACATAGGCCTTTTAATGACTCTATTAGGAGAATAGATGTATTCAATCTTGCCAATTTTAAGAAAGGTGAAGATAGACCTAAAAAAATTTAGTTAAAACGTATTAAGATTAAATGAGAATTTAACTCTTAATCAATCATAATGGAAAAAAATGATTCATGTAGCCAACCCCATGTAGGGAGACAAAGGATTATTGTGAAATAGAGTCATGGCCCATTTGTTAGAGGAGAAGGTTTTTTCATTTTTAAGGTTAAAAGTTTGAACTATATTCTTTACAATTTATAACTCATCGTTTAAAACTAGAAATCCTACTATGCTTTATTTAAAAAAAAAAATACGATCCTTTTTTTTCTTATATAGATTATTATTTCCATTGTTATTCTTTTAGCCTCAGTTTTTTTGGATCTTACTATTGTAAACTTCTGTTTGGCCATTTGATTTTTTCTTTCGTTTTCACAGGTAAATTTGCCAAATGGTGTGCCTGGAGAAAATATCTACAACTGTTTATAGACTTTGACTGTAGAATAATTTAATTTATAAATGGCTTTATCGCTCTTAACTTTCATAAACTTTGCATTGTAACAGTCCAGAAAGTAAAAACAAATTGACCAAGACGACATGAATTTCTTATTATTTGTCTTTTCTCCAATGTCATTTTCATGCAAGCTCATATCCGTTGGTCTCCATTATGCAGGTCGCATATGTTAATCTGCATTTATTTTTCCAGTTTTCTTTCCCTTTGAACTATGAACCCTAAAACGATTGAGGAACAATTCTCATTTTTAAGCATCTGTTGTAATAGTAATCTAAATCTTTCTGCTGTATTTGGACAATAGTGATATTTCTTATTATTCTCGGCCTTTAATGGAAAGACCACTAGCAACTGAAATCTAATCCAGCTTTGGAAAAAATAGAAGATAATTCAAATACAGATCAGAGATCAGAAATCTGCTAAAGTTATATCTATCTATTGTTCGATTTTAATGAACAATAACTCTTTCTATATATTTATACAGTTATCTTTTTCATTTAGCCCACTATTAACATCCAAAACATCATTTTTCCGAAAGAAATTAAGCACTTTTTGTCAAAATTTTACAGCTTTTTCTAAATTAATCCCCTTCAAAGAAGGAAACCAGACGAATAGCTTAAAAAAGGGAGTCATAGAAGCAAAGATCAACATGAAATAGCAATTAATTACTCATTCACGCCTAATAAGAAAGGAGAGAGAAACTCAGAACAATACCTTGATTAATTAACTTCAAGGATCTGAGAATATAATAGGAGGAGCTCCAAGTTCCCTTTCTTCACTGGCTTCAGCTGCAAATAGGCTGCAAAGAAGAATCTACTTAGAGAACGAAATGCTTTCTGCTTCATATAAGGCAATAGAGAATGAGAGGAAGAAGGGGTTTTTGTTCTCGAGTCCCTGACCTTACAGACTCATGAGCTGTCTTCTCTTTTGTCCCTTGTTATTTATTTGCTTACTGACTTTGACACTGTGATGAACTCGTCAAGGAGAGCACCTCATTACGCGCAGTTAACTCTTTGCAGGTCGTTGACTTCATCTAAAACTGGTAGCTCGTCAGGGAGGGCTACCTACAACTTGAAGGACAGTTGGGGTAAATTTATACCAACCTTGCCCTCCGTCCCATTAAAATATTAAAAATTTCTTGAAAAAATATATATGTTTATTAGATCTGTAAAATTTTGCCACACCTACTATTAAGATTGGATTAACTATTTTTGCTAACAAAATAAATTAAGGTCCACTGCTTGCTAGGATGATAGAACTAAGTGGCTTAATTTTTCTTGTTATCATTCTTTCTATCGATACCCCTCTAGTTAAGAAGAAATGTATCTCTCATTCTGCACTAAAAAATCCATTGCAACATATATTATATCCGAAGGATATACGATGGGCCTTAATCAAGAGTTTACTCTCGTATAAAAGCATAATTAATCATTAGGGTTGCTAAGATTTTGCCTATGAAATAATTTTGAATTTAAATATGATGTTTTTCACCATAGGGTAAGATGTTTTTCACCATAGGGTTAAATATGCATCCTTAATGCTCAATGCCACTTTCGATTCAATCAAACTTGAGGCAACTTCTTTCACCTCTCATAAAGTTTGCACAACTCTACGGAAAAATTCTTCTCTCTCCATCTCTGGTTGATTATCTAGGCTATTTATTAGTTGTCTTAAAACTCAAGTTGCTATTTTTTTCGAACTACTTAACTATCAGCTTTGTAGGTGCTATTGCTACTACAATGACCTTCTTTGACTTACCATTCAATATTGTAATTAAAATAGTACCACAAGTGTTGCAATCTAATTCAACTTCATCTGCCAACCCATACTAAAGGGGGGTGGAACGCTCTTAAGCTCCGGGGGGAGGAACCCTCTTGCCTCCATCATAATTAAACAATTGTAGAGGAACCTCGCCAGGGGGCGCTGTCTTCTTGGACCCCCGACATATCTACCAATAGTTATTTATACATTAATTTTATAGGCGTTGCATTATTGGACCCCCGACATATCTGCCAAATATTATCTCTCATCGTAACCACCCACTGTTGACGAGCTCTAGTCACCATCATCATTACACTATATTTATTCACTTTAAATCAAATAAAAATAAAAATTATTTATGTTTATTTGTACTCAAAATAATTTTAAATAAATTGCATTTCTTTTACACTGTTTCTTTCATTTTTCATTCTTTTTTTCAACATATTAAAAGGTCCGAACGGGCCCTGGCCCTTAGTAAAAAGTTATTTTGATATTTTATCTCGCCACAGTTCTCCGTGGTGATATGATGGATGAACAGTTGTCATTTATAAATTAGGTATCCTTTAAAAATAACATTTAAGAACTCTTTAAGATATTTCTAAAATCTTTTCAAAAAAGCTCCCCATACTTTAGTAAACTTGACATATAGATTCTGGGTTGGATCCAAATTTTTAGGCTGGCAAACGCAATGGCAAGAAACATAATTATGACAAAAAGCTAATTTAAACATAATTGTATAAATATATAAGAAAAGGATATTTCTGTATCAAAATAAATCTAAATAACTTAATGAATATAATGAAATCAGAATTAAGCTTAAATTCATTAAGTATAATATAATTATTATATATAAACATGATTAAGACTAATAAATCAATTTTAGGTAAATTTAATGAAATGTGGGAAATATTTTAAATTTATTGAATGTACTAACACATCATATTTGTGGGCTCCAAAAATTTGCACTCCGGCCTCCCCGTGCTTTTTAAAGGAATTTTAACCGATTAAGTTCTGGGGTATATTTACGACAACAAATTAGGTTTGTAGATAAGAAACTACCCAGAGATTTTAGCCCTCATTTTACGATGATTTTATGATTTGAGGTCTGGTTTCCTATAAGCGCAAGCTCCTATAGTTAATTACTCCTCCCGATAACAAGAGAGAACTTAAGGCTAGTCGTCAATTAGATAAGTAGATATACGTTTTATCTGGCATATATATCAACATAGGTTTTGAATGTTGAAAATTGGATATTTAAAATTAGAAATTTTATCATCTTGCTCTTAAAGCCAATGGTGAGGGAATGAATGACGCACAGATCAAGATCCCATGGTTCTATCATCCCAGACCATCATGGTCCGTGGTCTACTTACTCAGAGGATGTAGTCGACCCAACATGAAAGAAGGATCCTTATTGGCAATCATGGGTTGCTTTGTCCAAGGGTACCTTGTAGACCTTGGGGGAGTATTTATTTAAGGGGACAAATTCAAATCTATCTTAGCTAAGAGAAGACTTTGTGCCCTATCGATTATATCATATCGATTCATATATCAAGGATTTGATCCCATTGAGGAGCATACGGGCATAGACAATAACCATAATTAGTGGTGTCATTTGGAGGTAAAACCACCGGGTTTAGAGGGCCCAATCATAATTGTTTACCTGTGGTGCAACTTGACTGCAAAACCACTGCTTAGAGGATTCTTATCACGTCCTTACTACCAGGCGATGGTTTGAGAATGAAACCTAGTGATATTTTCAATGAGATATTAGCTCTTTGTCAGTTGAAGTAAATTTCAATTTGTCTATCTCGATAAACAGTTGCTGGATGGATGGATTCTTGCTCTAAGTGTTTGATGATTTCATTTCAATTTTAAATATTTTAGATTTTGGAATTTTTGGAGTTTTTGGACTGTAAGGGTTTTTGGGAATTTCATTCTGAATATTGGAATAAACTCATCCGATTGAGATTTGCATTCAACACGATCATCATCGGGGTGCTTATGGGCATTCGTATTTCATTAATTTAACCCTATCGACTATACCAATTGGTCAATAAAGGATTAAGTTTGAGCTAGCTTTAGATTTTATTAATGAATTTGTTTGTTCATAGGTCTTGAAGGTCGAATATGAATGTATAAAATAAATATATATATCGATCAACGCCACGACTATACATTAATTTGATAGTTCAAACTAAGCTAACTCATATTTACCAGTTTAGGAAGATCAGCTTTGAATTTAAGTTTATTTATTGACTTGCATAGCATCCCTAGATGTCATATGTGTAAATACCTCACGCTCATAAGGGCCCATGCAAGTGTATGTCTATTTGTATACATGTCGAATGTGTGTATAAGGGCATTTCTATACTATTTGGCGGGTCTTTTGTAGTAGCTCATGGAAGCTTATGACTGCATTATGTTATCCATTCGGCTCGTAGTAGATCAATGTATTCATTGGTCATTGAATGGTGGTTGAGTATGAGGTTAAGTACATTCATTTGTACTTTGATATTGATAGTGAGGCATGATCATATTCGCTACCCATCGTTCATATCTATAGCATACTTATGGTTTTCACTTGTATAGATACGGATATTAACACTACATTCGCTACACATTGAGTTCAATTGTCTGTGATGAACTAATGTGTTTATTTACAAACTCTAGGACCATTATTATATCTGTTGCATGATTCTTGTATGCATTAACAATTAGTGTTTTCCCACTGGTAAGCTAGTATATTTAACTGTATCGAAGTTGTTGTATTAGTCTATCGTATTCACCATGTGCGTTTCTCCTCTCACTTGCATGTGCTTAATGAATTCACTTGTAAATTGGCATTGATCGGAAAAGGATCATTATACTTGTATATTTCCCATGCACTGTACATAAGTGCACCACTTTATACCTCTTACTATCACTCGTGAATCTTTTGTTAAATGTGTTGTTATTTAGTATACTTGCTTATAAGATCGAGGTAGATGACACACACCAATCCTCATGATTCATGTATGATTTGCATATATTTGTATATTCATTTATAACTGGGACACATGTCCTTCTTGGTCCTTATTAATGATTACTTGATTTTCATCTTCAACTATGAGTGAATCATCTTGCATATGAGCTTTAATGTTCACTAGAAGTTTTGCATTGTTAATTTTGAGCATGTCTTTGTATTCTCCATTTGCTCCTTGTTAATGATTGCTTACAATCAAATGATGATTGAATTCTTATTCATATGATTTCAGTATCCAGTTATTCATATTGATTTTCAATATATGTAAGGAACCAGCACATTTACTTGCATGTTACTTATATATGAAGACCTTTTGCCATGAGTTCCTTGTTTACATGTGAATCATTTTGTTGGAGTATTGTCCACCATAACTCTTTCATTTATCCATTGATATTCATCATTTCATTTAATAATTGATGTTGCTCACAATCTCAATCAACTTTCATTCAAATGGATTGGTTTGTAACTTAGCATATTCTATTTTTATTTTATTATGCATTTGTTAATTCAAAATCTGACTCAAAGCTTTAAATTATATTCCCTTTGATTATATTGAGTTCAAGTTCTTATGATTTGATTCAAATCAAGTTCAAGTCCAAATTTGCAAGTCCCCTGATGTTCAAAAGTCTGCAAGTTTTGTCCCCTATCTTGTTCAAGTCCTTGTCATTTGTAGAAAAAATTTTGACAGCCTCCCGATGTCTCCCAAGTTTTGGGGAAACTACAGGAGTCTTAGCCTGTGGGCTACATCAAGAAAGACGTGCATAGTCAATGTCGGGTGACAGTACTGCAGTCGTAGTCTTTGTCCCTCACCATGCCAAGAAAGGAGTGCATGGGTCCTCACAAGCACTTATTTGAAAATATAATTTTTCCCCCGCCATGCCACGTGAGTGCTTAAGGGTACTTATATTTTGCCCCACCGTGGTAAGAAAAATATGCACAAGGCTCGCCCGCCTCGTTGTAAGCACCACATCGAGTTCCCTCCCATCACGCTAAGAAAAGCATGCATATGGGGTCCCTCGATGCACCACAAATGCCAAAAAAATGACTTTAGGGAGATTACCTACCTCGTCGCAAGCACCGTGATGAGCTTCCTCCATTCGTGCTAAGAAAAGTGCGCATAGGTGGTTACGCACAGCACAACAAGCACCAAAAACTTGGTTTTTTAGGTTGGGGAGATTATATATGCACGGTGTAATAGTGGCGACGATAACAACGAGTCATAAAATGAACAAAAATATACATTTTTCTCTAAAAACTCCTTTTCTCCATCTTTACATTTTTTTCTTTTTTCTCTCTTTTCTCATTTTTTTCTCTTCTTTTTGTCATTTTTCTTCTCTTTTTTAATCATCAAATATCGCTCTTTAATATCAAAAGATTATAGAGCCCAGTTTAAAATCAACCATAAGAAATTATATTTATGTGTTGTATTATACATAGAAATCAAATAACATTGGTGGTTCTAGGAAGCGTCTTTGAATTTGATCCCTTATGCTCTTTGGCTGTACTTACTTGAATTTTTTTTTATTTGCTTGGAAGAATCTCCCTTGCTTACCTTGATCACTTTTTTCTTTTGATGATAATCTGACAATATCCTCCTCTTTTTAACACTTTTTGTAGCCTTCAACATGTTCTTAATAGGACTACAATTAGTGCCTGAAACTTGAGATGCTTCAACAGAGCCATGGAAGCTCATTACTACGTCATTAGAAATGCAACTTTCCTTCTCTCCAAAAGCAACATCAAACGCCTTTTTAATAACTATTGGCCTTTTATAATTGTAAATAGGTTAAAAATATTTGCTAATAAATTATGGACTATTGAGTTTTTTGGAGGCCTTATTTCTGTGTATCTCTCAAGCCCGACTTCGTCCCATGCTATGATCCTAAGTCAGATTTTAATGACTTTTTTTCTTAGAGCATTCTCTTAGCTACAGAGAGAATGTATAAGCAAGAGCTCTCTTGCGACGGGTCATGGCTTTGAGTCTGTTTCAAATTCTAAGCTTCAGCACATTGCTATTTAAGGTACTATTATTATAAAAAATGACAAAGTGGAAGATATAATAATGGAGAAGTTATGTCATACTATGACTCAGCTCATTTTTCATATCTTTAAGGTCTGATGTACATTTGTATTTATAGTGCAGTGTATACATGTGTGGCTAAGATTTATCTTCTCTGTTTCAGGTGAAAGGTTGTGATCGTTGAGGCCATATGATCAGTTGACGTCTTATACTTTGCGGTGGAGCTCATCTGTCCTTTTTATTCCCCCTCAAGCTAAGGGGTTCTTATGAACTCTCAGCTTGGTGTTGGCTATTTGATCTTGTGTGCTGATCGGATGGACTTATATGATGTTCGAGTGTATTTAATGTAGAATGAAGTGATGGTCGATTTCTATGTATTTAGTCCTTGCATGGAAGACAGGGTTGTTGGCTAATGCTATGGTTGAGATGTTATCACAATGAAGGTCCATCAGATGTGATAAATGTACTTTGAAGTCCTATAACAACTATTATAGCCATATAATGTCTGTGATGGCCGTAGCTATGGCTCGGTATTCTACTTCCATGGATGATCTCACGACGGTATGTTATTTCTTGACACTCCATGAGATGGGTGTGTTGTCAAGAAAAGAGTAGTAGTCTGATGTGGATTTCCTTGTCTTTATGTCACTTGCCCAGCCGGCTTCTGAGTATGAATGAAGTCAAAGTTGTCCCAAAGAAATGGGAATACAATAGTATATTGTTTCTTTGATGTATCTGAGTAATCTTTTGAGGTGTTAAGCATAATATGGTTGTGGGTTATGCATGTGTTGACAAAGTAGGTTTACATGGTATGTAATGCCTAGTCTGGTGATTGTTAGGTACTGTAAAGATTTGCTGAGTTGCCTGTATGTGTAAGGGTCGGTGTGTGAGACCTCGTTCCTTTGCTGTAGCTGCTGGGAAAGTGATTTTTCCCCAGGATCGGCCGGGACGATGGTGAGATCGTCCAGGCCGATCAGTGTATTGAAAACAGTTGATTTCTGGAATGTTCTCTGGAGTGATTTCTGGACTGAATCGTCCGGGACGATAGTGAGATCGTCTAGGCCGATCTGCACTGTAGAAAATATCGTCCTGAGAATAGTTCTGGGAGTCGTCCAGGACGATCAATTTTGGCCTGATCGTCCCGGGACGATGTGGCGATCGGCCGGGCCGATCCCACTAATGATATAAGAAAATGAGCTCGTTTTGAGGAGAGAGAAAACATTTATAAAAAAATCAGATATTTTGAGGAGAGAGAAAGAGCGGAAAAGCAAAGGAAAAAGTCCGATTTCGGGGCCCGCGGAGCAATTTTCGTCGTTCGTTGCTGTTGGATATTTTGTTTGTCTCGCTGTAAGGACTCCGAACCCTATTTCTGTTTTCAAAGATGTTGAGTTTTGACCGAGTTATGATTTATTTTGTGTTTTCGTAGTCGACTTTTCGACGTGATTTGGATTTGGCACAACTTTCACCGCACAACTTTTGATATGTTATAGATATGATTATTGCACACGATTTGACTGTATTCTACGAAGATTTTACCGGTCGGAATTGATTCTACGCGATTTTAATCGAATAGGAAATTATCGGGACTTGATTTGATTTGATTTCTATAGGGCAATAGTCTTATATTGATGTCATCGATATTCTTTTGTAATTTGGAAGAATTTGGAATTGTGCCTTTTTGCAGGATTTTTTGTGTAAATTTGACCGACTGCCGTTACTCTGCCCGATTTTCGTACGATTTCTGATTTGGTTGAAATTGATAGATTGAATTGATATGCGTATAACTATTGATATGATCGTTTTCGTTTTCTTTCTTATTGATTATTGCATCGATTATTGCATTGAACTGATTGATACTGAAAGACAAGTGAGATCCTAGTTGAACGTTGGTTGGAGATAGATATTGACCTGTACAGGATGGTGGGCCGACGGGCTTTCCTTTAAATCATAGACCATAGATCATCGATATAACGATTGGGAGTTATAAGGAGTTTTATATGCCGACGGGCGGCCGACGGGCAAAAGAGTGACGACTCTTCTTGATCGAAACCAACGTGCGGATATCTACAACAGCAATATAGATTCTACAACAGCACTATTGATCATGACTAGTGTTTGTGCTTGTCGAGTAAGACCATTGTATGGAATTGCATGTGCATCATATGGATTTCCTGATATGCATTGATTTATTGATTCGAATTGATTTCTTAACGTCCGGATTCATTGATTGATCACTGAGCATGGCTACTATTGATTATTGATTATCGACATTGATATGGTTATGGACGGTATTGATTTATAGATTCATTGATATCATTGATTTTGCATTGATTCGACTTGCTACTGTAGATTTATCGTATTGTCCTTCCGCTTGATTTGATCGACTTGATAGTATAGACTGGATTTGATTGATTGATCGATTTGACGGATTTATTGATTTATCGTATTATTTTTCCAATTGGATTTATCGTATTGATACCGGCACCGATATTGATATGGATCCTGCGTATTGATTCATAGAAATTGACACTGATATTGATATAGATTGTATTGATTCACTGGCACCGATATTGATATGGATTCTGTGTATTGATAGATATCGACAGCGACATGAATATAGATTAGATCGATTATATCGATGATAGATACCGATATTGACATTGATATAGATATGATATTGACATATGAATATTATTGATACGACAGATCCTGATAGGTTATTGATATACTGCTACATTGATTCGTCGTGCCGATTATCGATTGATTGATTGAATGGAATATTGCCGTATGGATTTGATTTATCATAGAATAGATTTCTTTGATTTCTATTGACCTGATGATTTCATTGATTTGATTTGATTTCAATTGATCTTTCGCCGTACTGATTAGATTGTTTATTGGGATTCGAGCCGATTGATATAATTGACTGGAAAGTGCTTTATTGATTGGGATGATTTTCCTATTGTAGCATTGTATGTCGTCATTATTGAACCGTCCTCGCTGCGGTAGTAATCGTATTGAATAATTGGATTGACTGATTTATAAGATTGATATAGATACAACGAATTGACTAGGCGGCCCGATTGATTGAACTGATAGTATTGATGGACATGATTTATTGAATTGATAGTATTGATTGATAGACACTGCTACGCTACGATGGATAGACATTGACTGAAAGCACTTACTGATTTGATAGTTAGGAAACTGATTTATCTATGTTTTTACCGCTGTATTTATTCTTGACTATTGATGGATTCGCTCTGATTTGATTTGAGTTCCGTACCTGCATAGATTTATTGATCATAGCCTATTGATTTGATTTGGTTGACTTGCATATTGTTTCCAATGTCGTGCTTTGATTTCAGTTGTAGGCTTTGGTGACCTGCTGGGCTTTGTAAGCTCATTATATGTGGTTAATATTTCAGGTGCAGGGCCTCCAGTCTGAAGATCTTTCTGTCGAGTTCAGCTTTTTGTTTTGTAGCCTTTGGTAGGCTTTCTTTTGTAGCCTGTGTGGCTAGTGTAAATATTTCTTTTGGACTCTTTTGTCTGTTCTCTGATTGTACTATATGTGAATTATAGTATCCGCTGCTGTTTCTTTTCTGTAATGTAATTATCTCTGGCTCTGGATATATGTATGGATGGATAGATGAGGAAACCGATAGAAAGAAAAAAAAAAGAGAAAAAAAAGAGGTAATAGAACGATCAGATGAATCCTTTCGCTACACGGATCTTGGGTTGTTATAAGTGGTATCAGAGCGAGTGTAGTGAAAAGATTTGATTATATCCAGAAATGATAATTACATTATTTGATTCATTTTGTTTTACGTGTTTGATTCCGTGATTTGATTTGGTTTGAATGATTTGAATTGATCAGGCAAATGGATCCGAAATGCAAAAAGATTGAGTCTGAGCCTGCTGCTAACCTCCCTCTCACATCTGAAAATATGAATAAGTTTGCTGATATGGTTGCTCAGATGGTGAGTGACAAGCTAGCGAAACGCTCTGGGCGTAGCAAGAAAGGTGGGGAAGGTAGTAAAGCAAGAATTAATGTTTGTACGTTTTGTGGAAAGAGACACTTGGGATAGTGTTATCGGAGGACAGGGCAATGCTTCCGATGTGGTGCATACGGACATAGAATGACTGATTGCTCGAGTTCTGAAGTTAGGCAAGGACCTGTTCCGACTGTTCAGACTGGAAATGTACAAGCCATGATGGAAGATGTTCCTTCCGTGCCTGCTGATGAGACTGGTACGAGTTTAGTTTATTGTCTGTTCCGATGTGATTTGTACGATTTTTCCCGATCGATTGGATTTTTTTTGTTCCGTTCTGTTCCAGACACTTTAGGGAAATGTCGGGACGACATTTTTCTAAGGTGGGGAGATTGTGAGACCTCGTTCCTTTGCTGTAGCTGCTGGGAAAGTGATTTTTCCCCAGGATCGGCCGGGACGATGGTGAGATCGTCCAGGCCGATCAGTGTATTGAAAATAGTTGATTTCTGGAATGTTCTCTGGAGTGATTTCTGGACTGAATCGTCCGGGACGATAGTGAGATCGTCCAGGCCGATCTGCACTGTAGAAAATATCGTCCTGATAATAGTTCTGGGAGTCGTCCAGGACGATCAATTTTGGCCTGATCGTCCCGGGACGATGTGGCGATCGGCCGGGCCGATCCCACTAATGATATAAGAAAATGAGCTCGTTTTGAGGAGAGAGAGAAAACATTTATAAAAAAATCAGATATTTTGAGGAGAGAGAAAGAGCGGAAAAGCAAAGGAAGAAGTCCGATTTCGGGGCCCTCGGAGCGATTTTCATCGTTCGTTGCTGTTGGATATTTTGTTTGTCTCGCTATAAGGACTCCGAACCCTATTTCTGTTTTCAAAGATGTTGAGTTTTGACCGAGTTAAGATTTGTTTTGTGTTTTCGTAGTCGACTTTTCAACGTGATTTGGATTTGGCACAACTTTCACCGCACAACTTTTGATATGTTATAGATATGATTATTGCACACTATTTGACTGTATTCTACGAAGATTTTACCGGTCAGAATTGATTCTACGCGATTTTAATCGAATAGGAAATTATCGGGACTTGATTTGATTTGATTTCTATAGGGCAATAGTCTTATATTGATGTCATCGATATTCTTCTATAATTTGGAAGAATTTGGAATTGTGCCTTTTTGCAGGGTTTTTTGTGTAAATTTGACCGACTGCCGTTACTCTGCCCGATTTTTGTACGATTTCTGATTTGGTTGAAATTGATAGATTGAATTGATATCCGTATAACTATTGATATGATCGTTTTCGTTTTCTTTCTTATTGATTATTGCATCGATTATTGCATTGAACTGATTGATACTGAAAGACAAGTGGGAACCTAGTTGAACGTTGGTTGGAGATAGATATTGACCTGTACAGGATGGTGGGCCGACGGGCTTTCCTTTAAATCATAGACCATAGATCATCGATATAACGATTGGGAGTTATAAGGAGTTTTATATGCCGACGGGCGGCCGACGGGCAAAAGAGTGACGACTCTTCTTGATCGAAACCAACGTGCGGATATCTACAACAGCAATATAGATTCTACAACAGCACTATTGATCATGACTAGTGTTTGTACTTGTCGAGTAAGACCATTGTATGGAATTGCATGTGCATCATATGGATTTCCTGATATGCATTGATTTATTGATTCGAATTGATTGCTTAACGTCCGGATTCATTGATTGATCACTGAGCATGGCTACTATTGATTATTGATTATCGACATTGATATGGTTATGGACGGTATTGATTTATAGATTCATTGATATCATTGATTTTGCATTGATTCGACTTGCTACTGTAGATTTATCGTATTGTCCTTCCGCTTGATTTGATCGACTTGATAGTATAGACTGGATTTGATTGATTGATCGATTTGACGGATTTATTGATTTATCGTATTGTTTTTTCGATTGAATTTATCGTATTGATACCGGCATCGATATTGATATGGATCCTGCGTATTGATTCATAGAGATTGACACTGATATTGATATAGATTGTATTGATTCACTGGCACCGATATTGATATGGATTCTGTGTATTGATAGATATCGACAACGACATGAATATAGATTAGATCGATTATATCGATGATAGATACCGATATTGACATTGATATAGATATGATATTGACATATGAATATTATTGATACGACAGATCCTGATAGGTTATTGATATACTGCTACATTGATTCGTCGTGCCGATTATCGATTGATTGATTGAATGGAATATTGCCATATGGATTTGATTTATCGTAGAATAGATTTCTTTGATTTCTATTGACCTGGTGATTTTATTGATTTGATTTGATTTCAATTGATCTTTTGCCGTACTGATTAGATTGTTTATTGAGATTCGAGCCGATTGATATAATTGACTGGAAAGTGCTTTATTGATTGGGATGATTTTCCTATTGTAGCATTGTATGTCGTCATTATTGAACCGTCCTCGCTGCGGTAGTAATCGTATTGAATAATTGGATTGACTGATTTGTAAGATTGATATAGATACAACGAATTGACTAGACGGCCCGATTGATTGAACTGATAGTATTGATGGACACGATTTATTGAATTGATAGTATGATTGATAGACACTGCTACGCTACGATGGATAGACATTGACTGACTGCACTTACTGATTTGATTGTTGGGAAATTGATTTATCTATGTTTTTACCGCTGTATTTATTCTTGATTATTGATGGATTCGCTCTGATTTGATTTGAGTTCCGTACCTGCATAGATTCATTGATCATAGCCTATTGATTTGATTTTGTTGACTTGCATATTGTTTCCAATGTCGTGCTTTGATTTCAGTTGTAGGCTTTGGTGACCTGCTGGGCTTTGTAAGCTCATTATATGTGGTTAATATTTCAGGTGCAGGGCCTCCAGTCTGAAGATCTTTCTGTCGAGTTCAGCTTTTTGTTTTGTAGCCTTTGGTAGGCTTTCTTTTGTAGCCTGTGTGGCTAGTGTAAATATTTCTTTTGGACTCTTTTGTCTGTTCTCTGATTGTACTATATGTGAATTATAGTATCCGCTACTGTTTCTTTTCTGTAATGTAATTATCTCTAGCTCTGGATATATGTATGGATGGATAGATGAGGAAACCGATAGAAAGAAAAAAAAAAGAGAAAAAAAAAGAGGTAATAGAACGATCAGATGAATCCTTTCGCTACACGGATCTTGGGTTGTTATACGGTGAGAATGGGGTATGGAGGTATATTTTGTGGTGGTTTGGTGCATGAAGGGTTTGATAATGGTTTGCATAGGTTAAGGCCTGTCGTGGTGAGAATGGATAATGTATACTAGGTTTGTGATAAAAAAAGGACTTGTCATGGTTTGTGATGTTTATGTCAAGAAAAATATTGGCTGTGTTGAGATGTTTCATCAAAAATTTGATATGTAGTTGCAATATGATTTTTGAGATAAGAGAGTTGTTGTTACCTGTTAGCAGAAAGTCATCAACGTACGTGAGTAAGTACACCTAGGAGTCTTCTTGAGAGAGTATGAGTCATGAGGGGTCTGCTTTGCTTGGGCGGAAGCCTATTTACTGAAGGAATGTTGAGAAAGTTGTGAACCATAGCCGAGAGGCTTGCTTAAGACCGTATATTGCCTTATGAAAAAGGCATACATGTCCTGGGTGTTGATTGTCCTCGTATCCTGGAGTTTGTCTCATATATATATGGTATCTGTCAATTTTCCATGTAGGAAAGCATATGCTACATCTAGCTGATGAACCTCCCAATTTCTATTAAAAGCAATTGTCAGTAATATGCGAATGGTGGGAAACTTAGCCAATGGGTTGAATATTTCTAAGTAGTTAATCCCATATTGTTGTTTGTGACCATGAGCTACCATTCGAGCCTTATATCTTGATATTGTTCCCTGCATTAGAGTGTGGTTTGGTTTTGTATGTCCATTTGTAGCTGAGTATGAGAGTGTCATTTGGGGGTGGAACCATAGTCAATGTTTCTTATTGTTGTAATGCTAAAAATTTTGTGTCCATTGCCTGTCTCCGGTAATGGTGTTTTGATGCCTCTTGATATGTTGTGGGATATTGGGTTTGGTTATCTTAAAGCTGGAAATGTTGGTGTAGATGGTTTTAAATTGTTTTTGGTTTAAGAGATCCTGTTTTGAGCCTTGTTATCATTGGGTGGGTTGATGCTTGTGGTATAATAGGTAGGTGAGGTATAGATGTGGATTATTCTGGGGTGGGGTTGACTGTTGTTGTGGTGGTGTTGGGGGATGGGTTGGGGCTATCTGCTGTTGTGGTGGTGTTGGGGAAAAAGGTTATGGGAGTGGTTTTTGGGGTCTAGTGTTTTGGTTGAGAGGTATGGGGTGGATTGAGTGGTGGGTGTTAGGAGTAGAGGGTTATCTGTGATGGACTTTTTGAGATGGTGGAGTTCGTGTAATTTGTGCAAATGGGAATGTGGTTCCATGAAAGGTCACATATCTTGAAATGATTATGCGATTTGTGGTTGGGTTGAGGCATTTGTATCCTTTGTGAGATGTGGAGTATCCCAAGAAAATGCATAGAGTAGCTCTGGGGGCTAATTTATGTCTATTTTGTGGAGGAATTCATGGGGAACAAGCACATTTGAATGTTATTATGCTAGAGTAATCAGGTGTTTTATTGTATAACAGTTGTAATGGAAATTTATTTTGATTTGTGTGGGAGGGAAGTCTGTTAATTAGATAAGATAGCAAGACTACTACATCTGGCTAGTAAGAGTATGGTATAAAGGCTATGTTTAGTAGGGTTCTTGCTATTTCAATGAGATTTTTATGCTTCCTTTCAGTAATTTCATTTTGTTAAGGAGTGTATGGACATGAAATTTGGTGAAGAATGTCGTGTCTTTGTAGGTAGGCTTGTAATGTTCTATTTATATATTCACTTCATCCATCTGATCAAAATTGTTTTATTTTGTATGATATTTCTTTTTCAATTATGGTGTGAAATGTAATCAAAATGGATGGTACTTTTGATTTACATGACATAGCAAAGATCCATACAAAATGAGAATAATCATCTATAAAAATAACATAATACCGTAATCCCTAATTTGAAGGGATTGGGGCGAGACCCCATGCATCTGAATGAATGAGTTAAGAGGTAGCTTAGATCTAGAACTAGAATTGGGAAATTGCAGTTTATGGCCTTTAGCGACCTTGCATGCAGAACATGGAGCTAAAAAGATAGGTATGTGGAGCTGTTTGTTGGTGTTGGAAATGATTGCCATGGTTCTGGTGTGTGGATGTCCAAGTCTGTTGTTCCATATGGCTATAGCTTTCTGATTGTTCAGTGTTGAGAAGGTGTGTTGTTTAGAGATATTTGGGTAGGTTGGGATAGGATAAAGCCCATTACAGCTTGGTCCCTGTAGCATGATTTTATTTATTTTGATATCCTTGACATGGAAACCAAAAGCATCAAATGACATGGAAATGTTATTGTCTTTGGTTAGATGATAATTAAAAAGGATATTGTGGGAGAGTGTAGGTATATGAAGAAGTTGTGGTAATTGAAGCTTACGGTTGGGGGTTGGTAGAATTCCAGCTCCAGTGTGGGCTATGGGCAATGTGCTTCCATCACCAATGATTATTTTGTATGTACCATTGTATGGCGTTGGTTCACCGAGTGTGAGACTGTTGATGTCGTTGGAGAGATGAGATGTTGCCCTGGAATATAAGTACTAGTCTGGGTTGGGATTATCATTTGTGGCCGTGAAAGCTATATTGAGGTTTTGCAGTGGAGTGTAATTTATGTTAAATCTATGTCAGCAATTTGTAGCTGAGTGACCCTTCTTATTACAGATTTGGCACATTGATACTGTTTGGTTATTGTTGTTATTATTGGGGCTAATATTTTGTTGTGGCAATCTACCTTTGTCTCTTCTCCCTCTACCTCTTGTAAAGTATAGGGCTGTATTCTGATCAGAAATGTTATAATGTCTAGCTGCTTCAGTATTGAGATTAATCTCTTCGCTGATCAAGAATGCATATAAGTAATCAAGATTTAATGATTGTACCATGATTCAGATAGTACTTTTAAATGACTAGTAGGTTGATGGTAGGTCATTGAGTGTATAAAGAATTATATCTTCTTTATCTATTGTAGCTTTTGCTAGTGCTATTTTATCTACCAGAGTCTTGATTTCATTTAAGTATTCGGCCATGGTATTCTGTTTCATTGAAACATTGTGCAATTCATTTTTGAGTTGAATAATTCTTGATCTGTTGGATGATTGCGATCATCTCTCAACAGTGATCCAAATAGCTGTGGTTGAATCTAAATGGAGAACATATGGTAATATGGCTGGGGTTATTATGGAACAAAGTGCGGCTGCTAGGTTCTGGTCAATCAAAACTCATTCAGTATATTTGGGGTTTGTGATAGTCCGTCCATCTGATGTTTGTTGAAGATGGGAGGGTGGGGAAATGTTAGGGTCTATGAAAGTGGCAAATCCTTTTGCTATGAGTAATTTGGTCACTTGGGATCTCCATATAGGATAATTATCATTTGATAATTGGGTGGGTACAATGGTTTTGATGTTTGAGATGACAAACTTCAGAGATGCGGGTATTGTGCATAAATAAACTGGTGGATCTGTCGATGGGTTTCCTATTTGAGAGGAAGAAGATTGAGTCATGAGAAGTATTCGAAATTTCTTGCCTCTCACTTGTGATCTTCAATCTTCACTAAAGGATGTGATCCGATACCATATAGAAAAAGACAAAGCAGAAGATATAACAATGGAGAAGTTATGTTATACTATGACTCACCTCATTTTCATATCTTTAATGTCTGATGTATATCTGTATTTATAGTGTGTTGTGTATACATGCATGGCTATGATTTATCCTCTTTGTTAAGGTGAACGGTTGTGATCGATGAGGCCATGTGATCAATTGACGTCTTGTACTTTGCGGCGGAGCTTGACTGCCCTTTTTAGTTATCCTTTTTTTTAATTGTGTACATTTGACTTCTAGCTCTGTGCAATTTGTGTCATGGAACAGAAATAAATGCCTCTTGAGCTTCTTATGATTCAGGAAAATCACCCACCTGAACTATTGTTAATAAAGCTTCAGTAGCTTCACTTTGTTGTTCGGCATCTCCTCCATCATCTTCCTTAGCAAAGAGTTTTAGCTCTTTATACTACTTTCTTTTCCTAAAGTCTATGAATGCTGACTAAATGACTATTGCAGCTTTATCATGGCTTGATAAGTTGAGTTTCAGCTTCTCTTATTCTTTGGTGATCTGATTTATTGGTTCTTCAGTTTGGCTTAGCACGGAGACTTCTTCATTTCTTGAAACTTTTGCTACTGACTTCATCACAGCTGCTTCAGTACTTCTACGAGAAGAAAATTCATCTCTGCAAGTAATTTTCAAGCTCGAATGCTGCTGCAACTTTTGTAGAAATAAAAAAATTTGGGGGAAACAGTCCCATAGAAATAGGAAGTGGACTGTTGCGAGTGAGATTTGGTGACTGCAGGTGTTGAGTGTAGTGATGGGATCGGAGGGTGAGAAGGACCGATCCTTTCCAGGTTGATTGGGATGAATCAAGCGGAAGGGTAGTGAAGAATAGAGTTCAGGCTGCAAGTTTTCTGGAAGAGGGTAGGAGATTTTGGAATTTTTAATTGGTTTGGTTGACCGAATGCAAGAAGCATCCAGTCGTAGGAAAAAAAAACTTGGTACCGAGATGTACCGAGTTTTTTTGAAAACTCGGTACACCTCGGTACCGAGTTTTTTTTTTGCCTACGACCGGATGCTTATCTACATCCGGTCAGAAGACGTAATAATTGTTCGAGATTTTGTGGGAAGTCAGTTGCAACAGAAGAGTATGCGACGGACGGAGCTTGAATCAGATGGAAGGGAAGAAGTAAGAGTGGGATTTTATGTGAGGGGCAGGTCGTAAAAATGCTATAAGTTCATTCAATGGAGTTAAAATAAACAGACCTTATGTCTTCCGTCTTTGACCTCTCTTAAGGACAAAGCTCATCTCGAAGAACAGCTGGATCGATTGAAAAAAGGAGGAGATTCATGGGATTTTGACGGAGTTCAGAGCAGGTTTTAAAATCCCAGGTAATCAACATTTAATTCGGATTAGGTTTTTCATTTGACTTGATTTTTTAATATTATTATAAATCAATATTAATATTAATTATATTATGTTATTATTAATATTATTGTTAATTCAAAATGATTATTGCATGTCGATTTCAAATGAAGATGCCTCGATTCACATGATTTTCATGAAATTCGTGCATCTTGCCTCATTTTGCATGTAGATTTCACCGTATGATTTCTTTGGGCAAATTGATAGTGTATTTTGTGTATTGTTAATATTTTGGATGCAACGACGAAGTCTATTTTAAGATCAAACATCATTTGATCAACACCGGTGCTAAATTCCTCGATTTATGCATCATTGCCATAGGATTCGTGCCGCCGCCTTAGATGATCCCAATTGATTAAATAAGATATAGTTTTTAAATGTCGATGATATTCTGGATGCAACGAAAAAGTCTGTTCTATGATCGGACATTATTTGGGTGATGTTGAGCGTCAACTTTGGGTGTCGATCATCTCTTTATATCAATCTCATCCGATTTGATCGCAAGGGGTCTCAACTTAGGCTAATTTGACATCCTGATTACAACGACATAATTAATTTAGCAATGAGATGTCATTTGACCTTTCAAGTGGTGTGACGGAATGACGCACGTGCTACTTGATTCGCCTGCTTCTCTTCCTTTGCATGCAGTTTAGTGTATAGGAGTCAATAAATACCCCCAATAAATAAGGTATAGGCCTAGAGCAAACCACATTTTTTTGTATATTGATCGACCATGTAGATCTCTGAATATTTTTTCATGATGTCACACCAAGGGTTCTCATTTTGTTGATCTCCATGATCTCGTTTGGATATCATGCTGAGATTTTCATTTTACGGATCTCCAAAGGCTCGTTTGGATGTTATGATGAGACTTTTGTTTTGTTTTGTGGATCTCCCAAAAGCTTGTTTGGTTATCACGCTGAATGTCTTTCATGGTTAGTCTCCATTTGTATACATGGATATTGATGCTCAAGAGTCGAGTGTTAAATTTGAACATCTTCCATCGCAATTGAAGATTGTTTATTGACTCAATAGATGTTAGTGTTGAATAGACTGGTTGGCATTGGATTCTTTTGATAAATACGAAACTTCATTCGGCCTTAGCTAAATGCATTGACGAATTTGATGGAGTAAATGTCAGTGACCTAAACCCTTTAGGTTTACATTAGGTAGATGGCAAAAATTCATCGGTCTAGAGCTTTATATGTAACAGACTTGTTGATGACAGAATCATCTTAGTTCAGCCTTAGGCTTTAAATGAACTTTGGGATAATTTCTTTGGTCATTTTCTTTATGCTTTAGTGGACTTGTTGAATAAAACCTTTGATCCTTGCATGATGTTTTATATATATTTTGAAGGATTTGCATGTAGTGGGTTTAATTGATAGTACCAAATATAGGTAATACTTTGACCCTCAACCTATTGAGAAGATTTCAATTTGGGTTACTTGAATTTACTAGATTAGATGAGTTAGGATTTAATAGCTCTTATCATATGATTGTTAAAAATAGGGGTTCCTCAACTCTATCCTTTCTTATGGCGTGTTGATTAAGTGGAGTTGTCAATGACTCGATCACATCTGGGCTTGTTTAGTCAAACCTCTTATGCCCGTTCAGGCTTCAGACTTAAGTTATGGAGAAATGCACTACCCAAGTTAGATTTGTTTAAGTTTGTGAATTTATTGTCATCCTTCGTGGTTTGAGATTTTAGGGCTTACACGGATTTGGTAGTTGTTGATTGAGACTCATCCTTCCCACTATAACTTTGACTCTCCAACCACTTAGAAGAATTTACTGGACTACAGCTACTTGAATACATCAAGTCATATAAACCTTTATGTTTATCACGGTCCTACTAATGGGTTGATGAAGTGGGGGTTCCTTTACTAAACCCTTTCTTATGGCTTCTTGAGTAGGTGGAGCTAGAAGCGACTCGGCCATCACTGGGCTTGTTGAGTCTAACCTTTTACGCCCATTAGAACCTTAAGCTTTAGGGAGTTGAGAGACTTGTATTGCTTTGGCTTTATTTACTAACTTGTGTAGTAACAAATATCCTTCTTTCCTACTTTCAAAGTCTCAGCATATTAAGGAAGGCGATATCTCTTTTTTTTTTCTTTTTTTTTTTTTTTTGAGAACCGCCTACATATACTTTGAAAGATAAGTTGTCATGTTCCTTTACTTGGGGGAATATTTGAATTTGATGAAGTATGATGTCGAACCAATGAATATGTTTGATGTTCTTATTTAAGGATCTTAACATGAAGCATAATGTCATCCCTAAATAATATATTCAATATTATTAATATTTATTTTGGGATCTCAATCCAAATAATATATTCAATGGTGTTTAAAAATTTATTTGAGGATCTATATGTGAAGCAAAATGTTGACCCACATATATATTTAAAAATTCCCCTGTCTTTGAGGGTAGTTATGAGCATTCTCATTTTAGCCATTCGTTAGAGTGAGTGGTTGGAGCTTTAGCTCAAATTTGATGGATTTTTGCTTTTTTCTATCTTGTGTTTTGTGTGTCGGGCTTTACAAAAGATTTGAATGTTTTGGATTTAGTTGATAGTTCAAATGCAAGTAGTATCTCAATCCTTAACCACTTGAGGAGACTTTAATCTGAATTACTTGAGTTCATTTGATTATGTGAGCTATGATTTGATAATTCTTCATCCTCTAGTTGTGAAACGGGAGTTCCTCTACTACAGCCTTTCTTAAATACCGTTGAGTAGACTAAGCTGCCAGTGATCTAACCATTTTTTAGCTTATTGAATCAGGCCTCTTATACCCATTCAAGCTTGAGCTATGGGATATGTGCTCCCCAATATTGAATCCACTAAAGTTGGTAGATTTGAAGTCATTTTTTATGGCTGAAAATCTTGAGTCTATGAACATTTGGTAGTTATTCGTAACTCATCCTTTCAACTCGAACTTTGATTCCCCTGTTAATCAGGAAAACTTAGTAGACTATGGCTACTTGAACTTGTCAAGTCTGATTAGCCTTCATGCCTCTTACAATCCCTTCTAACAGGTTGACAAAGTGGGGATTCTGCTACTACGATCTTTCTTATGGCGTGTTGAGTAGACGGAGCTGCCGAAGATCCGGCCATATTTGGGCTTGTTGGATCCAACCTCTTACACCTATTCGAACATTAAGCTTTATGTTGTAAAAAGATTTCAAGCTGATCTAGCTCGACTTGTTTGAGTATGTAGTCATAAAAATCTCTTTCTTGACTTTTGAATCTTGAAACACTAAATAAGGTGGTGTCTCAAACTAATCGGAAGATCACCTGCGTATACGTTGACATAGAAAATTATTGTATTTTGATTTGAGTGAATGTTCGTAATTGATTATTTTAAAATTTTATTTGAGGATTTTAGCATGCAGTGTGATGCCAACTCAAATAAATATTTAAAATGCCTCATCTCTGGCTGGGAGATTTTAAGACAGAGTAATTTTAAAATTTCAAGATTTTAAATATTTACTTAGAGATCTCAATGCATAGCACGATATCAACCCAAATAAATATTAAAAGACCCAATATCTCATGGAGAGAATCTAAAATGAAATAAGTTTGATATATTATAATTTTAAATATTTATTTGAGGATCTCGGTGCGTGGCACAATATCAACCCAAATAAATATTTAAAATGCCCTTAGTTTCATTCTTGTATTACAAGAGAATTTTGAATCATACATCGTACAAATGCTAGTAGATACATATGAAGTACATAATAAAATTCTAAGTAAACATTTATTCCTTATACATATTACTTCTTCAAGTATCGACCATTGTTTGGTGGCATGGACATTTCCTCGTTTAGGTTTATAAATTGACAGGCTCCTCCTTGATACACCTTCTTAATGATGAAGGGGACTTCACAGTTGGACACAAAATTTCCACCAATTTTTTGGTGTGGGATGATTTGACTTCTCAGCACCATAACGAATTCCCCTTCATGAAATAATCGATGACACTCCATTCACTTAAAGGACTTTACCATCCTTTCCCTATGAATTTTCAAGTTCTATTGAGTTTGTAGTCCAACTTCATCAAGAGTGTCAAGCTCTTTCATTCTCAATTAAGCATTTTACTCCTGGGTCAAATCATGCTAGATAGCTATGCGATGGTAGCTTAATCTCCACTAGTAATACGGCTTCAGCCCCAAACACCGCAATATAGGGAGTGGCTTTAGTCTACATCTTATAAGTAATATGATACGCCTATAGTGCCTCTGCCATCTTCATGTGGCACTCTCTTTTATTTTTGCTGAGGATCTTCTTCAACATCTTCACCAGCATCTTGTTGAAGGCTTCCATCAAGCCATTTACACTTGGATTATATATTGATGAGTACTAAAAATCAATTTTATGTTGATAGACGAACTTATAAATTTTGTTACTCTTAAATATTGTACAGTTGTTCGAGATCATACGGTGAAGTACACCAAATATATAGACAACATTATGGTTAAAAAACTTAATGACATGCTCAAACGTGATTTCTTTGAATGGAGCCACTTCTGCCCACTTAGAAAAGTAATTAGTTTATGAAAAGATGAAGTAATGACCCGCTGATGACGGCAAAATTATTGCCCTGATTATATCTGTACCCCAACATTCAAACGGCCAGGACACTACTTTTGGTTGTAGAGGATTTGTCTATTGATGTATAACTTCTTCATGAATCTAACACTCGTGGATCTTCTTAGCGTGTTTAATGTAATCTGTCACCATTATTGGCCAATAGTAGCCCATCCTCTTAATTTTAGTGACCATTTTTTTACATAATTGATGTGCACCACAGAAGCTTTCGTGAACTTATATCACCACTCTATCATCTTCCCTAGTCCCTAGACATTTCAGCCACATTTGATCAAAAGCTCATCGATATAGCATATCATTGATGAATGCATATGTAACACTCTTTTTCGGATTTATGTGCCTAGAGACTTGTCTATTGGGAGATTACTTTCTTTAAAATAGTTAATGAATGGTTGCATTTAAACATCTCCTTCCTCAATACTTAAGCAATGTAACCATGACTACGAGCATCTATTGGTTTTACATCTCTTGACTACGTAGCATTCTTCTGGTTAATTTTCAAGAGTGGTCTACTAGGCAAGTTGAGGATCAAATGGGGTTGCATCCTGTTGGCTTGAATTTGATATTCCCTTTGCCTGTGAGAATTGTAAGATTGCTGGCTCTAAGACCCAATGACTGTGATCCATAATTATTATAAGCCTTTCCTCATTTTTATTTGTCAGATCTTTGGCTAACTTCGCCACACAATCTGCTTTGACTTTCTAATCTCGAGGAACTTGAGTTATTATAAAATTTAGAACTTATTTTAGAAGCTTGAGAGCTCACCAGCGGTAGTGGGATAATTCATATTTATAAATCTTATAAATGTCTAAGACTTGATTTGCCATAAGATGAGAGTCACCGAAGATTTAGAGATTTGAGATTCTGATATAGATTGTAATCTCTAGTCCCACTATTAGAGCTTTGTATTCGACTTTATTGGTTGCTCGAGGTTCAATTAAACTAAACAAAAACCTCATTATGCCTCTATCAGGTCTATGAAAATCAGATCGATGTTAGCTCAAGCTCTTGTAAAATTTAGAGGTTGATAGGTTTAATTGATGATGCCCCATAGAAGTACATCTCCCAAAATTATAGTTTCATATTTTCCTCAATCTGCATAATTTCGTCATCTTGAAAATCATCATTGAGTGGGAAATCTATAGGGATAGGATGTGTGGCAAGGAAATATGCCATGGCTTATCCTTTCACTATCTTTTTAGGCATTTAAATAATATTAAACTGTAGTAATATTACTGCCCACCTCGCTAAGTGACCTACCAACATTGGTCATGTCATCAAGAACTTCAGTCAATCGATCTTTTATCTAAATATAATCTTATGAGAGAGCATATAGTGGCAGAGTTTTTGGACTGCAAAAATCAATGCTAGACAATGCTTCTCAAAAAAAGAAAAAAGTATTTTGGCTCCAATCAGTCTTTTACTAATGTAGTAGAGTGCATTCTCTTTGCCTTATTTATTACTATGAGGGAATCTTTTGTTGTCGTCGTGTAAAATATAAAGGTCTTTCTCGAAATTGGTGCTGCAAAAATGGACGGATATAATAAGTATCTTTTTATATTGTCAAATACTACCTGGCATTCTATGTCCCATTTGAAGCGGGTGTCTTTCTTCATTAGTTTAGAAAATGACTGGAACCTACTTGATAGATTCTATATGAATTGTCAAATGAAAGCTAGTTTCTCTTGAAAGGAGTGAATTTAACTGAGGTTCCTTAGCGGTGACATCTCCATAATTTCTTTTATTATGTTGGGGTCAATTTTAATTCCTCCGTAAAGAACAACATACCGTAAGAATTTTTCAAAGGAGACCCCGATAGCACATTTGAGAGGGTTCATCTTCAATTCAAACTTTCTAATTCCTCAAATACAAACCTCGGGCCATTTAAGTGATCTCTTCGGCCCATGCTTTTGAGAACTAGGACATCTATATAGTACTTAACCATTTTATGAATTAAATCATCATAGATGTGCATCATCTTCCATTGGTAGGTGGCACCAGCATTCTTCAAACCAAATGTCATTACCATATAGCAGGCATTCTGAATGATGCGAGTTCTCATGTTCAGGTACCATATTAATTTAACTACAACTTGATGATCTATCCATAAATGAGAACATGTCATAGTTGGATGTTTTCTCAACTAAGAAATCTTGTAGGTACTAACTCTCCAAAATTAAGGATCCCATAAAACAAGTCACTATTTGCTTCTTCTTTACGTTGTTCACCTTTATAGAATAAGTTCCCTTATCCGCCCCTTTTTCTGTGAGGAGGCACGTAGAAAGTTATGAGCTCTTCTATATTATGCACCTCTCAAGGAATAATTTTCCTAAAGTGTTGCAACAGGATGCGTATGACTATGAATACACTATCTAAGTTTGACAGACTATGCGTTCTTCTTGAGAATACACACTGCATCTTATTCGTGTAGGTAGACTCGCATTCATAATCATAATTTGAATATTTTTTCTTCTTTTTTTCTTTCGTCGTTGACTGGCATACTCTATGAGAATTTTTAGGGGTAGCATCATCTTTATCTGTGTCACTCCTAGGTGAGGTACTTGTTTTCTTTCTTTAGTAACCATTGCTGCTTTGTGAAGAGTTGGTGTTGCCTCCTTTCTCCCCACCTACTTATTTTGACCATCATATTTATATCTCCTTGTAACCACTAAATTTGATGCTTGAGCCTCAAGAGAGCTCAACAGCTTTGGCTATTTCAAAATGAAGTACTTAAAATCTTCGTAGAATATTGATTCATGCACTACAAAGGGCTGGATCTCACTAGAGATTTTGAACTCCTCTTTATCTTTAAGGTACTTTATGCAGTGGTGCAGCATTGACAGGACAACACTATAATCATGCAACTAGGCGTGACCCATGAGTTATAACTAATTAAATTTAATCATAATTAATTTCACTTAATTATAATTAGTTATTATTAATTAAATTTAATTATGATTACATATTTTAATTATAATTAATTATTAAATAATCATACCTTAGTTATAATTAATTATTTTTTATTGTAATTAATTATTATTAATCATGATTAATTTAAATTAGTTATAAGTAAAAATAATTATATACATAAAAAGAAAGAGAAAGAAAGGGAAAACAAAATGCAAATGCTTCTCTTGCCTTGATTTATGTTTCGACACAACCGACGCCGATGCCGTCAACCCCTGCGCATTTATAAAGGTCCAAACACTATCCTGAGTGCATGCAGCACAACGAGCAATCATCCTTGCGTGCTTTTCTTAGCACAATGGGATAAAACTCGTCATGGTTCTTGCGAGGAGGCAGGTAATCCTCGTGCACGCTTTTTTTAGTACGATGGGGAAAAATTTAAGTACCCATATAGGCCTCAGTATCGATGGTGAAACAATTGTGCATCTTTAAATAGGTACCCTTGAAGACCCATGCACACCTTTCTTGGTGTGATGAAATTTAGGATTACGGCCATAGTGTCATATAACACCGACCGTGCATGTCTTTCTTGACTTGGAGGGAAGCCTTTGACTCCCAAAATTTCCCCAAATGGGATTTGAATACTAATGCTACTGAAATTATGACTAAGATACATAGAAACTAAATAATAAAAAAACCTAAACTTAAGCAGTAATATAGAAGACTTGTATTTGAGCATAATTGCATAGAACTTGAAAAATATGCATGGGACTTGTATGAATGACAAGGATCCAAATGCAAACTGTACAAGCAGGGGATTTTAATTGAACGCAGGGAACAAAAACCTAAATCCTAAAATGTGCAATTAAAATTAAAATGCAAATGTCAAATAATAATTTAATGCATTCAAATAAATACAAGCCAACAAATAAGGGACTCACGGTGGAAAACTTTTAGATGTAATTGACTTATAAGCAATATCAGTCAACTACACAATGAACAAGTACCACCCACACATGAAAGTCAAATACCTATTATGCAAGCAATAATCTGCAATGAATGATAATTAACTTATAACATCATAGAGATTACAAGTGAATATCAATCATCAATACCTATGAATACATGAGACACAACAAATGATTCTTTTTAATGCATGATAAATACAATGGGCTCCTACAATAGTCCCCTCATAGTCGAATGTGTTGTACTTGCAAGAAATAATAGTCGGTTGCATAATGCATGGATATCTCCCATGTGCATTAATGAAAACCTCAATATAAACAACAGCTTGCCTGTAGATTGAAATGAAAATAATGGCAATTAATGAAGGATGACCTATCATGCATGCAATAGCTTACATGAAGACAACAGGCACTGAATGCAACAATATCTCCCAATCAACACCAATAGTCTGCATACAACTTACTACTACCAACAAGTACATAAATACCACATGTGAATGATGCTGGTGGATATAACATAGGTACAGTGGTTCTCCTACGAGCATATTTAAAAGGATTGTAATAGATATGCAAACAGAGAGTCCATGAAGTGATGATTTGTATGCAAGCTGGTACCAACAGTCTATTGTGAATGCAAACATCATTAAATAGCTCTAGAAAGCTCGTCAAGCTATAGTGACCCATCTATGGATATTGACATGCAACTTGTAGCAAATGTCAGCCTATTCTTGCAGTTGACAATAATGAGCAGATGAACAAGTACATTGATTCACCTACAAGCAATAACAGTTGATATAATACTTGTGGATAACAATAGTGGGTGTATCGTGAATACGATGAATCCCTTATAGACACAAATACATACTCCACTTAAAAACAATCATCATAGGAAACCTATCAAGCTGTAATAGTTCAGCTACAAGTGTGACAAATAATATGGAATAGGTGCAAACATCTAAGGGATATTCTAGGAGATATGTTTCACTTGAAACATGTTGTTGATCAATAAGTGTAGTGAAATTGATAATAAATGCATGTCAAAGGTGGTCGATAATGACATGCAGATGTGCACATTGGACATGCACCTATAACAGCGATGATTGAGATAATGCAAATATGTTAGGTATAAAGACAACTCGATGCATGGATGAAGTCTATTGATGCATCGTCAAAGGGAGATTTTAATAATGACATGAAGTTACATGATATCATAAATAATTCTATAGAGTCAAAGAATGATTAGTTGAAAAGATTTTTATATTACCCTGTCTACAGAGACATTGAAGACTTCCAACAACTATATGTGTTTGTAATCCACTGCAAGGAACTCGCTGATCTGAAGGCCCTGGCTATAACAATATGATGCATAGTCAAATGGTTTTATGAATGATTATATAGATTCAAGGAATGAGCACATGAAAAAAAAATGAATGATATGTCATTTTATAATCTCTGTAAAAATGTTGGGGCTCCCAAAAACTATGTCAAACCATTTAAGTGAAGACCCAAATATTAACCCCTCAACTCAATGTCCTACCCTCATAATGAGCTAGGGACAGGGCAATATGACCATGTACTAATTGAATCTTTGGTCTCATCGGCTTATAATTCCTCATGTATCACAAAATGACATAATGTCGTTTAAGATGTATTTTCCCAATCTAAATAAGGGTCGGGTGACTCATGGATTCGATCTTCTAAAGAATAAGAAAAGGGAACTTACATCAAAATAACGAAGTGCTTTATGGCAGACAGGTGACAATGTTATGATTCACTTGTAAGAAAAAATAGAAAATCAATAGTAAGAACCACGAGCCGTTGAAGCACAATATCAAACCATCAAATCTTTAATACCCACAAGCATATAAAAGACATTAACAAAGCCCAAAATAAATCTTTGTGCAGTTAACAACAATGGTCACCAATATAGTCAAACACTCCTTTGCATTGCATGCAAATATCTTAAAATGCCCCCATCATACACATATTGCAACATACATAATAACTCATTTAAACATACTATTGAGCATCCTGAAATGTAGCAAATGCATCACATTCACATGCTAATATGTCACTCATGCATGTGTTTTAACTTATTGAATACATGCATGTCATCTGACATCACCGTTGCATGTTGAAAGAACCTCCTACATGAGCAGAGGATTTAACTCTAGTATGTCATTTAACATTAATATTGCATTTCAAAATGCCATATAACATGTATTATAGGAAGTCAAGGATTTCATTCTAGTGTGTCATTTAACACTATAATTACAACTAAAAAATACCTCTGCATGAACTTACAATAAGTAAAGGGTTTCACTCTAGGGTGTCATTCGATGGTACAATTATATTTTAAAAATCATATTATGTAGACACGTGAATGCATCATACGAAATGTTTCTAATAACATATATAAATATAGGCCTTGGTAAGCATGTTGTAGGTACACATGTGATATCTGAGAATGTCACACGAGTTCAGAAATAAATTTAGATTTGAACCAGATTTTCTGTTAGCAAGTAGATAGAGTTGATAAGGTTCAATCAATAAAAATGTAAAAACCCATCAACTCATCGATGATGGTTGTCTTGAATTCTTATCTCAACTAGAGGGAATTATATATTTATAAATGCTCTCAAACTTTCACAAAATGTTAATATTTTTTTAAATAACCTCAAAGTCTTCCCAATGATGGGCGTATTGACAAAAAATTAGAACTGAAGGGGACCTATATTGCTTAAAAATGCCTCCAAATGCTCATAAAAAACTAAGATTTTAAATAATCACTCAAGTTAAAGATATTTAAAATTAAATCTAATCATCAAATACTTAAAGAAAAAAATATCCACCCTCCATAATAGTTTATCGAGATGGACAAATCTAAAAACTATTTAATCTTACAAAGAGCTAATGTTTAGTCTAGAATATCACTACGATTCATTCTCAATCTCTCTGGCCAGTTTAAGGACGTTGCAAGAGTCCTCTAACTAGTGGTTTAGGTGCCAAAAGGCACCACACCATGGATTGTGCTACCAAATAGTGCCACAGGTAAACGATTATGATCGGGACCCTCTGAATTAGGTGGCTTTCCACCAATTGGCACTATTATATTACGGTGAGGGTCAACGCTCATGTACTCCCCAAAGGCATTAAATCCCTTATAAGAGAATCAATGGGATAATTGATAGGGAACAAAGCCCTCTGTTAGCTAAGGTGGATTCAAATTTGTCCCCTTAGACAAACATTCACCCAGGTCTATAAGTTACCCTTAGATGATATAACCCATGGATGCTGACAAGGATCCTTATATCAGGCTAGATCGACTACCTTCTCTAACTAAGTAGATAAGGGACCACGATGGCCTGAGACGATGAAACCATGGGATCTTGATCGGGCTCATCATCATTCCCCTCACCATCCATTTTTAAGTGTAAGATGGTGAAATTTCTAATTTTTAAGTATCAAACCTTCAAACACCTAAACCCATATTGTTACAATATGTCAGATACGTGTATCTCTATGTATCTGATTGATGATTAACCTTAACCGAAAGTTCTCTCTCATTACTGCGAGGGGTAATTAACTATAGGGTCTTGCACCTATAGGAAACTAGAACTCATATCATAAAGTCCTCACTAAATAAGGGCAAAATCTCTGAGTAGTGTCTTATTTCAAACCCAATCTATCTTTTGAAAACTTACTTCAAAACCTAATCCGTTAAAACTCCACTGTAGAGGGAAGGACGGGGCGAATTTTTGTATCCCATAACTTAGGAATTTTAGTTAACATGGCTTTAGTATTAAATCCTAAGTCTTGTTTATATATGATTGCATCTTTATATTATGACATGCAGTTTTGTTCGTATTTGGGCTTTTAGCTATTTTATTGCATGTTGTTCTTATTTTACTATGCTTTCTCCATCTCGGGTTTAATTAGTTGCATATTTATATATTTTTTTAATCGTACTTACTCCATTTAGCTTGAAATAGTTTTTCTTTGCAGTAACTTCACACTTCATATTACTAGTATAAATGCACGTACATATTGTGCATGTGAATAAAAATTTTAAAAATAAAAAATATATTATAAAATGAGAACAAGTGAACAATAACACATAGTAGCAAACGATGACCTACCAAAAAAATATTCTTTATTATAAGAAAAATTATACATGGAAAAATGCAAATACAAACAAATAATAAGAAACAATATGCTGATGTAATATAAATATATTAAAAATAGAAACAAAAGTAATAACGTTAATTAATAAACACTAAAAAATATTTTAAGATAATTATTATAAATATGAACAGTTATGATCATTATTTTTAAATAAAAAAGATAGTGATGCTACAAAAAAATACTATAATAAAATGTGAAAATTAATTTACATAGTACTGTTATAATTTATTGACATATTAAGAAAAACACATTAATTATAAAATAAAAATATAAAAAATGTTCAACCTTTTTCATCCGGGCTTTGGACCATCATTGGCAGTTTTTAAAAAAAACATTGTATAATACTACCTCTAAATTTGAATCATTTAACAATAATAGAAAATCCATATCATTTAAGAGGTGAATTATAACTCTGCAAACACTGATAAAGCACTTTATTTTAGTATAATAAAAGCCACAATCCTCAATGATCATGAAATCCAAAATTATGAAAGTAATATTGGAAGATGGATAGATCAACTATGAATATTCTCTAATGTAAAAGCCACAGAGTAGTAGGCACCAAATAAGACTTGCTATATTGCTTTTTTAGAAGAATAAAAATAAAACTCATAAACCTGCTCGTATTGGTAAAATAAGATTTGAACTATTTAACAATAATAGAAAATTTTTATCATATAAAAGGTTTACTCAATCCTCATATTCAACATAAAAAAATTCAAGGTCTAATGACTAATCATAATGGATTGTTGTATAACAATATATTGAAAATGTTGCTATCAATAGAGTCAATAGATCTTCCAACACAAAATAACCGTGAAACGTTTCTATAAAATTGTTCACTTGGGATATGATAACAAGATGACAATCCAATACACTTAGGACAAGGATAAGTATTAACAAATAACATGAACAATTGGAAGTGTAAGTGAGTCAAGCTTGAGAAAGTTTATCCTTGTTCCTACAGCAAAAGGAAAAAGGACATGGGCATCTCAAAGATAATTTATACAATTACAAAGTTTACATATTCTATTAGGAGGCCTCATCATAAATAGTAACAAACATTTTATGGGTGGCATTGTATTGGTTGCATGAGAAGACAACTCAAGCCATCTATGATGCAGTTGCCATTCATTCCAATTGCTCTAATACCAATTTGCTCTAGGAGCTAGCAAGCACTAAAATTGAAAGAAATGATAAACAAGAAAAGATAATCAAAAGAGTGTAAAACAAAATATCAAGATAGTATATCAATGTTCTTATATTCTTCTGTTATATCATATAAATCTCCTTCCTTCCTTATATGAGCTGTGAACAACCTATATTAAGTAAAATAGATAAAAAAAAAGGTACATGTTCTACTATTTATGCTATAGTTAGTAAAGCTACTAATACTAGGTAGTGGTAAAAATAAGATGAGTGGTGATAATAATAATAGAGTTGGTGGTATAACGCAGTAAAGTATAATTTGAGCCCATATCAAATTTCACACAGAACGAGCACAAATTTAAGTTTTGTGTTTTCTAAAATTTAGCAATTATTTATATTATAATAAAGGGACAAGATAATTTAAAAAAAAAATGGGTGGCCAGGATTTGATGTGGAAAGAAACTCAAGCCCCTTTTATAATAGTAGTGTAGCTAGTATAGATATGCTTCTAAAACTTCTAACTGTGATTCATCCCATGATTTCTATTTTCATGACATTTAGCATCTCCTTTGATAAAATTTCTTAGATATGATCCAAGAAAATCACAAATTTTATATCATTCAGAAACTAAAGCAAGTCATCAAGCTATAGAAAGTAGAAAAATGAAATGTGAATAATAATGAAGAAATAGAGTATAGTAAAAAGTAAACCCTATGCAAGGTAAATTTAACCATGCTATATGCAATGTAGAATTAATTTCACCAAATAGGTAACTATCTAAAATGGTCAATCATGAGCTACTTCCTAGTTTCCAGAATGGCCATCCAAGGAGGTAAAGTGGCGTGGGATGCAAAAGCTCATCATTATCCTGCAAAAATTCATTAAAGCAATCTCCAAACCAACATAATTGATACAACCTTCCACCAAGCCTATATATAATTTTAGAAAAAACCAACCACTCACAAAGACCAGCAACAAAATTAAGGAATAGAATCTGAACCCAAAAATCAGCAAAGACTTTAAATATCTATTAATATATCCTCTATGTTGGTAATCTCACTAAAATTAGTAGCTTCAAATACTAACATTATATGATTAAAGTAACTTGATTATCACAATAACCATAAGCCTACCAACCAATCACTAAATATAACAGCTGTTAGTGAAGATAAAAGAAAAACTATAGTATTTGTATATATATATATATATATATAAATGGAACCATTATAGAGAGAAAAAGGATCACATATTATCACCCTATAAAGGCATCCTTTTATATGCATGGTATAATTCAGAAGCATCACTAAAATTAGAATACTTTATATTTTATAAATCTGAATCAAGCTTGAAGTTATGTGGTCTCTTAGCCTTATCAATCTTTCTAAAAGTAACAAATATCCTACATAATTCAAGAAAAAAATTAGGTACATTAGGAATTCAAGATAGATGTATAATTAAAAATGAGGTTAAATAATGAAACCTTTTGCAGCAAACTACAGGATTATAATGTATAACAATATAAGCTCCATTACCATTTATAACAAGCACATATCTGAATATTTAAAATTAGAAGTTAAGAATTTAGATGATATGAAATTATCTAATATCCATAGAAGAGTTTACTATATAAGTTACTAAAAAAATATTAAAACATGATATGACGAAAAAAATATCTTATACTTACCCAACTGGAAGGATAATTAAAGTTGATCAAGTGAATTCACCCGATCCAACAATTTTTAGCTTGTGTCCAAATATTATATTACACTCGCTTAAAAATAACACAGTAGAAAATAGCCTTACAAATTCATGACTATCAATATGATGCAGTATGCAATCACTATGTTCATATATATTAATAATGCAACTATCAGGTATATAATTAATAGGCAGAACATGCAATGTAATTAATCATTTTATCATATTCTTGAAGAGAATTGGAATAGGATTAGTAATCACATTACTAAGGATACCAAGAGGGATCCAATTATTTTCATGTAATTAACTTCATTGTTAATATTATATTAATTTTAAAATGCATAAAGAAAAAATAAATAAGTTCAAATTGCAACTGCGTAGTTATAACAACAAACGAATTGTATTGTCACCCATTCTTTGCCACACATCCATTTTTTTAGTTCAAAATATGTATGCTCTAAAAAAAATCTTGAATTTTATCAACTGCTATAAATGATAAGATAAGATAAAATTCTAAAGAAATAACTAAGAATATAAACATCTCATATGCTTATATAAGTATTACAAAAGCAATATAGATCTTGATGACACATTGTTAATACTACTTTTTTATTCATTCAACTTATGAGATTCTTAGAGAAAGAAAAGTAACAAGGTAAAGTAATGGAAACCAAAAGCAATATAGATCCTTATGGCAGGTTGTTACCGAATCCGAATTAAACAATTATCCATAAAATGTAGAGAGTACCAATAAGGAATTTCTGAAGTCATATTAAACACATTTGGTCAAGAAGCTAAATGATTAAGCAACCTATTGTGATATTTAATAAGCTTTGAAGAATCTAAACTTTACTATGCATATAATTTTTTTTTAAATAATTTTTTAAAATCATAGAATATAATTCAAATAATGCAAATAAATGATTTTCTTATTCATGGTATTCAGATAATCATTGATGTTCACCATAAATCGGATTCCTTTATTATAAATTTGAAAAAAAAAAAAGTTAAAGCTATTAATTATGACATTTACATACCCAGATTTCCTGGTAAGAATCCTTAAAATACACATTTGATTAATTAAATGATTCAAGAAGGCTAATAATGTTAGTTATCATTTGATTAGAAAACTAAATGTTATTCTTTAGACAGATTAATCGATAAACTAATTAAGAAAAATATAAGCAGCTATATATGCCAATACTCAAATAAATATGAATATGAAGTCATAGTTTAATATTTATTCTTATAAGTAGCTTTAAATATGATGTTACAAATATAATAAGAAAATATAAACAATTTAATAAATGAACGCAAAAGAAAAAATGAACAATGTTGACCATACCTCCAAGTTCCTTCTTCCTACCTCTGTTTTGCAAACCATAAATAAATTGCACAATTTTTTTTGGTTCCATAGAATTAAAAATGCCTATGTGTAATTATAGGCCATCCAAAATATTCACAAGACTTTTATTTATCCTCTCAAGGAAAACAAAATCTCTTTTCATGTCGAAGCTTGTAAAGACTCATTGATTTCTCTCCTCAATGTAACGTATGGTGTTCTTCGGATTTGACTTGATCTTCTCCTCCATGACAACTTCTTATGTATACTTCTTTCTCTTCTTTTCAATCTCTTGTTTTTAAGATAAATCAACCCAAGAAATATGATCATATATTTCAAGTGAGCCCATCTAAGGTAAAGATAAATTTCATTAAAAAAAAACTCATAAATTAGGCATTTCATAAACATGAATAATATATATAAAAAGATAATGACTGAGTACCTAATGAAACCAAAGAATAGTAGTTTAATGACTTTTAAAAATGTTTAAAGTTTTAAGCACATTCTTAGTGGAAAAAAGAAAAATATGACATAAGCATAACTAAAATAATTAACCAATACATGAAAACATATTACACAATTTAAATAGCTCATAGAATAATGGTAAGCTCAATCGACTGCAACAAAAGTGTGAAAAAACATCATAAAGAAAGTAATTTGGCCTACACTAATAATAAAACAACTATAACATTAAAGCATGTTAAGAAAATATGATAGTATGTGAAGGTACATACTATATTATGATAAGAATGGGAAAAGGTACATACTACAAGCATCTCCCATTGGATAAGTTGTGATAGAACAAAATTTATTCATAATTCATTATGATAAGTTGTGTTTTATTATTAATAGAATAACAACCTCAATGAAAGTTGAAAAAATAAAGTATGCCTCAACCAAAGCTAAATTTTAATAATAAACTAAATTTATTGAAGATCATATGAGAACCTAATCACCTTTATCTAAATAAATAAATATCACAACACTTTTTTGTCAAAATTATTTCCTAGGGTTTAGGATGTCACAATAATAAACCCTACATCGACCAACCTCGCGTGTACGACTCACTCGTGCCCGGCGCCTCCACTGCCTTGGATGAAGGTTGATGGAAATGACGTCAACAACGTACAACCTCGTACTATACCCATCTTAGTCATTTTCCTCTTCATAGATCCATTGTGTTGAGGTCATGCCTAGTGTGTTTCTCCCTGATGGTTCTGCTAGGTTTTTCCCTTAATTGTTTGCCTATCGCCATTTCTTCCTATGCTCCATCATTTATGCCTCAGGGAAGTGCCTTTTACATTTTTTTCCTTTTGGTTGTTTTCTTTAATTTGCTATGTTCTACTTTCTGGTTTTCAGCGTCGATTTTGTTGATGGTGGCCAACTACCTTATAGATCTTGGATTTTTGAATGGGAAGGACTCTTCTTGTTCCTTTCATGATGCTTTAGTAGGTGATTCATCTTCTTCAAATTTTCTTGACCTAAAAATCACTTCTCACCATCATTATGGATTTCAGAGGACTTATAGTACCACTTCGTGTGACTCTCGGCGTCGGTAGCTTGTGTTAGTTGAGTTAGATGTCACCAAACACTAACCTGATCGAGTGTGGGTCGACCCAAAAAATCTGGGTTATGTTCAGATAGTGGTTATGGAAGAATTTTCTTCATATTGCTCTCACTATAAATTGCTTGGTCACTCAAAAATGGAATGTGGCAAGTTAAACCCCAATCTCTCTGATCTTCCCTCTACTAATCCTCTATCGGGTAATGTGGGTGTTATGTCTTCTACTTATGAGCCTACTATTAGACATGTCAATGATTGTGTGGATTTGGCTTTGCAAAATGATGCTAATGTTGTTGGTGAGAACTAGTCCCTGGGATTCATCCTGTAACTATTTTGATTGTTGAGAATATTGCCATTATTTCTTCTAATTTGGTTGGAATGTCTTCTCCTACTCCTAATATGATTAATGATGGAAATTGTTATGGTTCTTCTGCCCATGAGGCTAGTGTGGATATAATTATGGGGGTTGATATTAATATTCCTTTAGTGGCTGTTGCTGGTGTTAAATCTATTGTTTCTTTTATTGTGGTGGAGTTTGTTCATAAAGGTTTTAACCCTGAAACATGTGTTGAGAGTATGTACCTGGTGAATTTGGGTTTATGAAATGTTAACCAGGTGGTTGATGTTGGATTATATCTATCTCCTCTTGCTTCTTCTACCGTTGTTGAGAAGGTTTCATTGGATTTTGATAACATTTTGTCCCATAATAGCTTGATGGACACCTCTTGTGGTGTGGTTGTTATCTCTACAGGATAGGCTTCTTTGGGAGCGGTTTTGTCCCCTAATGTTTTGGTTGCGAATGAAGGTTTGTCTTTGATTGATATTCTGGTTTCTTTTATATCTAATGATTCCTTAAAAGCTCAACTTGAGTTAAAAATGGAGTCTTGTGTGGCTCAATGTGATTGTCTTGATGATCGAGTTTGTTTGTTTCCCTTGTGATGGTGTTGTGGAGGAGTTTGGTGGGTCTGAAGAGGAATTTCAGGCAAGGTATAGTTTGTATGTGGGTCGCATAATTGACAAGGCCTCTTTTTTTGGGAGTGGTAAGCATAGTATGCGGAAATCTAAGAAGAAGTAATTCTTTTTTGGCTATGTTTGTTTGGTGGCTTTCTGATTTATGGTTGGGCTGTGGATTGTGGGTTTTCTCGGCTTTGCTGTCTCTGTTGGGTAGGTTATGGCTCTTTCTTTATTTTTCTTTGTTGTTTCTTCCTTGCAGGGTGTCATCTCAAAGGATCTCTTCTAGTCTTGGCTATGATTGCTTGCACTTAGCCTCTCTTGGGTGGATTGATCCTAGCATTGGTTGAAGTCTTGTTGGATCTTTTCTGTTGTTTGCACTAGTTGCTTCATGTTGGCCGCTCATGGGTGGCTCTCTTTATGATCCTGGCTTTTATTTTTAGTCTTTTCTTTTTATTTAATTGTGTATTTAAACTGAATCTAAGGCTAAATGATGTTTTCTAGTGGGCTTTGAATTCTCTAAGGACTTGTATCATTGTTTTTATTGAACGCGTAGGCCCCTTCAGTAAGTTTTAACCAAAAAAAAATCACATCACTTTTATTGCAAAGTTACTACATAATGATTTGTCAACTTAGAAGATGTCATTTCCTTGATGTGTTAAAAAGAGTCAAGAGACCTATTCCATGAAACTTCCTTACGAGAGAAGAATGTAGGGATTTTTAGTATATTATTCCCTTAGATCCAGTTAGAATCCGTGCAAGGAACTTGGTCAATCTTGATTCTTAGTTATAACTCGAGAAATTCATTTTAAACATTCCATATTCCTATGAGTACGAGCTTTAACATTTCAAGAGATGTGTTTTTTGCATTATGGTTA
This sequence comes from Dendrobium officinale, assembly GCA_019514585.1. Classification (NCBI taxonomy): domain Eukaryota; kingdom Viridiplantae; phylum Streptophyta; class Magnoliopsida; order Asparagales; family Orchidaceae; genus Dendrobium; species Dendrobium officinale. Next base: position 18,243,071 of record CM033700.1, on the reverse strand, counting down.
GTCATCGTATATGTCTTATATAACTGCAAATATATATATATATATATATATATGAAATTCATATGTTTAGATTTAATGAATTCTTAATTTACTTAAATAAAAAGCTGAACAGATGCATGTGAGTAAAAAATAAGCATTAAAAATTGATCATATGAATGAATGAATGAATAAATTTATTAGTAAAAACATTTACAGTAATGATAATAGTAATGAAAAAATTAGAGTTATTCTTATGAAATAATACTTAATAAAATATAATTCATACATTTGATAAAATATCCTATTATTTACTATTTGATAAATGATAGGATAAACAATCTAGCATTAATTTTTTTTTTTTTTTCAATTCCAAGAAGAACACCAACATTTCTTGAATAAACAAGCATTGATTTACAAGAGAAAGATAGCTCATGAACAAAATTAATTAAAGCATACAACGCAATGGGTGAACACACAAATGAATAACAATTTACATACATTAGCTAGATGGAGTAGAAGGCTAATATCCCTCTTTGGTTGTCGGTATTCCAAGTTTCCATCATAGTGGGATTCAATTTTTGAAATTGGAGAGTTAAAAATATTTCACTTTGGAGACGAATATTATAGAGGAGGGCAAATAGGAGATTGAAGAATCTTATGTCAATTTATAAGTGTATACGAATAATTGATCTTCCCCATTTGCTTCTTCATCTTCTCCAGAAGTTTCTCATATGCGACTTTATTAGTAAAATATGTAAATGCAGGATTCAATTCAATCCATAAGGCTGTAAATGAGGGATTCAGCAGTTTGTTAATGTAGAATTAAATTCAATGCATAAGGCTAAGTGATTCAATTTAATTTAGGGTTCTATTTTATGCGTAATAAGGCTGTAAATGAGGATGTAATAAAAGTTCGTAAAGAACTTTTATTACGTCCTCTGACCTGACGTAGATCTACGTTCGGTCAGAGGATTGTTACTCAGTTTTTGCTCGGTATTTGGTCGGTATTGTTAGGTATTGTTTGGTAATAACGAGGAATACCGCTCTATGAAGACCAATACCGAGTTATACCGAGCAATACCGAGTAATACCAAAAAATACCGAGTTTTTTCTCGGTATTGCTCGGTATAACTCGGTATTTTATCTTCACATAATGATATTTTCTCGTTATTGTTGGTATTGCTCGGTATTTCTCGTTTTGTGCGTGCGATCTTAGTGCCGGCCGAACGTAGCTCTACGTACGTTCACCGGATGTAATAAAAGTTCGTAAATGAGGAGTTAACAGTAGTATAGAATTAATAAAATAATTATAATTATAGTAATTAAAATAAATGATTGGGATTTGATTTGAATAATCAAAATGGATGGCCAAGATTTGATGTGGAAGAAAACTTAAGCTCTTTTTATAATAGTTGTATTGATATAGATATACATTTAGTTATATTCTTAAACTGCTTGTCATAGAAAGAGGCTTTACTGCTTTATTTTTTCAGGTTTGGTCAATTTGCTTGTTGAATATTAATATTTATTTCAGCTTCTCATTCTCCCAGGCACTACTTGAAATTTTTGTTTCAAAATCTTACATGCAATAATAGGTAGCGGTGAAGCGCAAAATCTCCTATTTTTGTTCAATAATTACTAAATATAGCATTATTACTTCCAACTATTCTCTTAAAATATGGACTGATCATTTGTCTTTCAAATTAATTCTCAGATTCACAAAAGAGTAATCATAAATCAAGAAGAAAGAATTTGAGGAGTGTGAAGTATCACAAAAATGAAGACTACTAATAGTTCTAATTTTTGTTGAGTTTTCTTTTGGCTTTATGATAAAACTCTTTAATGGGTTATGCAATTTCCAGGCTTTTTTTTTTATCGACAGCCAGTGTAAAATTTTTCAAATAATCATGACATGAATTCTTTAATAATGCAATGATAAGCACAAATTTAAGTTTTCATATATTTTCTTTTTTTAGCTGGATTGACATTCATTACTTCATTAAATGTTTATTGTGCGATTACCAATATAAAAATTGATTTTGAAGTTGCTCAAATTTTAAACTCGTACTGATTTTTTTGTTGGACAGCATGGGTTTTTTATATGAAATTCAAAATTGGATTTTTATACATTAATGCTTGATTGTCCTATTGAGAACAGATTTAGTTATTGTTGGAAGTAAAAATTCTCAAAATAAATAAATTTTCTGATTTAAATAAATAGTCAAGCCAAATAAACGAGTAGAGCTCGAGCTTTTCAAACGAGATTAAGTATTCGAGCAAAGCTCGAGCGTGATATTTCCTAAATGAGTCAAGCTCGAGAACATAAACAAAGCTGGAGTTGAGATCAAGTTATAGCTCACTAAAAATTAAAAAGCTTAGCTCGATAAGGCATATACTTGACCCTAGCCTCCCTATGGCACTTACATATATATATATATATATATATATATATATATATATATATATATATATATATATATATATATATATATATATATATATATATAATATATATATATATCACTAAAAAATTTTAGCAAAAAAAATCATATCAACATTTATTTTTTATAATATTATATTATTTAGAAAAAATAACAATTAACCAATCATATAATTTTATTTTAGAAATAATATTATTATTTAGAAAATTTTGTTAGCACCATTGCACCAAATAACTTGGAAGTATAAACAAAAGACTATTTTGCAAGGTTTTAAAAATAGGATCGAACTGGCTGGTTCGACCAGTGGACATGGGACCAATCCGGCAACCGATCCGGTCCAAGAGTAAAAATCGGTTTGCAATCGAGCTGGGCAAAAACCGGCTGTACAGACAATTAAACCGGCTAACTGACGGACCGGCTGCACTAAATCGAACCACCCGATTTGAAAATCAATAATGTGAGCCGTAGATCAAGCATCTGAGTGCTGAAACATATATTAACTCTAAGCATTAAACCTTTAACAACCAACTTCACTAATTCCATTAGAACCCTAAAGAAGAAACTAAGAATCTAAATTTTCAAATTTTTTATAATGGCCCTGGTTTTTCTGAAATTTTGTTTCTAAAATCGTTGATTTTAATGCTTGCTCTGAAATTCCTAGATTTGCTCTGAAATTATGTTACATTGTGACAAAACCAGTTTCAGCATCTAATCTCTGCTCAGACAGTCTATGAGCTGCTTCCTCGCTAAAAACGTAACTACAATGGCTTGTCCTTCAATTCCTACTATTCTATCAAGATTATGAGACCTTCAGACCATAAAGACAATTGATATCTCAGCTATTTTTATCTCCAAGATTTAATTTCTACTTGATGATGAATACATATTAGAAACTTAAGAAGAAAAATCTAAAGATAAAGAACAACCTGATGCCATTAGCTATAGCAGAAACTTACAATGACGAGATTACTCAAAGCACATGCAAATTGGTCACTTTAATTGGTTGGATGTCAGTTTCCGCCAAAAAAAGTTACAAGCATAGCAAGCGCAAGAGGATGATCATTTCCAGGATACAAAGTAAGCCGAAACTTATTTCTTGAATAGATAAATTTCTTAAGTTTGTACAAGGGATTTGCCTGCAGAAACAAGACGGTTTAATTATGATGATGATGATGATGTTTCATAAAAGATAGAAATTCTTTTTTTTTTTTTTCATAAAAGAAGAGAGTATTATTACCTGAGCAACAATCGAATCTCCCATGTATATTGTGCAGGACCGTTGGAACGGGCTTCCTTTCAAAATAAATTTCTGTTTCTCATCTCTCAGATTCTCAGATGACACTAATACTTCTAATTCTGTTTTAAATGTAGAGTAGGCTAATTTCTGCACTGTGAATAGCAAATCATTGGGTTCCCAGCTATATCCTTTGAAGCCTTGCCATCCCTCCTAAAAAAGAAGGAAAGTTATTTGAAAATCGAAATATGGACATCATAGCAGAATGAACAGTAAAGCTAAGTTGGGAAATTCATGAAACAATACAATTAAAATGCTGCAGTTCTCCATAATATGATATGAGCATGAAACTTTCTTTTTTACAAACATAATTTGACTCAAGACGATGTGAAAACATCATAAGTAATGGAAGAAACAACTATATACAGTAGAAAATAAGGTGGATCAAATGTAGCTGTAAGAGCCTCAAATTTTGAAGTGGAAAATCATGTGAAGAAGATTATTGGTTTGGAAATATAAAGGAAAAGAGATCAAATTCTAGAGTAGAATATCTTGAGGATGAATATGAAGAGGCAAAGGAAGAGGGATCAAATTCTAGAGCATACATCATGAGGCTGAAATTGATGAATTTGAAGAGAGAGAGAGGAAAAGATAAAGGTGTACAAATCTAATAATGGAGAAAAGAGAACAGATGATTATGAAGCAAGAATAGGTGGCAATGAATTTTAGATTATTTCCTAGGCAAGATGTATACAAACTTAAATAGTTTAATTATTTTAACATAGCTAAACAAAATATTTTGGGTAATTTGTGTTAAGCCCATGAGCCCAATTATAAATTGACTTATAATAGGCTTCATAATTATTTGATGATGACGTACATTTATTAGTGTTATATATTAATTTGCTAAACTTTTGACAATTTTATTTATTAACTAGTTAACCATGAAGATGATACACCAACCCTCAGAGAAACTTGAAGCTCGTGCAACTTCGAGAAATATTTCAAATGAGAATTTCATCAAGATTAAAGGATGAGAAGAGATTTCAAGCGTGTGTGCTTAGTTTAGGTTGTATAGTTGATGCTTGCCAATTTAATTATTTAAAGTTGAGATAGATTGGTCCTTAAGCTCAAGTAGGCTTAAACTAATCAGAATTAACTACAAACCTATTTTTTATAATTAAATAAACTAAAAATATATTATACAGTATGCCTATAAACTTAAAAATATTTACACAAAAAACATGCATTATTATGGTTATTTCTAGTCACTGTGGGATCAAGTCACGCATCATGATATATGGTACACAAGTAATGACTTACAATTTGCCACAAAATTTATAAAGATTTGTTTAATTTATATGTGAAATTTAAAAGCAGTGAGTGTTGCAGAGATGAGGATGCTCAGGTAGATGAGTTGCTTTACTCTTAGAGACGGGATACAAAATGAGCATATACGTGATAAGGTTGGAGTATCTCCAGTGGCAAATAAGATTAGAGAGAGTCACCTTAGATGGTTTGGTCACATAAAATGGTGGCCTTCCGAAAACCCGGTTAGGAGAGTAGAAATATTAGATTTAACATATGTTCAGAAAGATAGAGATAGACCTAAAACAACTTGATTAGAAAATATTAGAAATGACATTTCTTTATTATATCTAAATGTGAATTTGACTTTTAACCGGACACAATGGAGAAAAAGGATTCATGTAGCTGACCCCACATAGTGGGATAAAGGTTTAATGTTGTTGTTGTTGTATTAATGGATCATAAGTTCTGAGCATTTTGGTAGCAATTTTAATTAATGGAAAGAAAATAATAAACTTAATGCATAAGCTTTCTTCATTTTGAAATTTTGAGAAATTTTACGTGCTAAATAGCTTCCTTGTTAAGCATCTGAGATACAAATATTCTTCTTTAAATACATTTTGTTTTATTTGTTTCCAACAATCTTTTTACAAGGGATTTGTGTTTGCCTTGGTATCCATTATTATCTTCGTATTCACTAAACCTATGTTGGTTTTGGTGTGGTTCACTAACTTAGAACCCAAGGATAGGTCCTCCTAACCCATAATGATAAAAAGGAGTGGTTCCACTTACAAACTTTGTAGAAGAGTAGGAATCCTACAAATGATCTCCATCGATAGTGAAAAAATGAGAGGTAGTTAAATTCCAAAGAGAGATGTCTGGGACATAAACTTTGACAGTGGGGCCAATTCATGTTTAAAATGGTTTGTGTGCTCTTTCATATTTGACTATTTTTATCTTAATTGTATTTTATATTTGTGTTTAAGTTAGAGATTGATGAGCATTAAGAATATTTTCCATTATGGTTGAATAGATCTACCAATATTGGTGCCTAAAACTACATTATTCACATATATAGCTTTCTACCTCTCAACTCTATCATATATACTAGAGAAAAGGCCAAAATAATCCCTTAACTATTTATGAAAAATCAAAATGATCTCTAACTATATTAAAGAACCATTTTGGTCACTCAACTCCTTAAAAGTGAACCAAAATACTCTCATCATGGGACTATTTTGGTTCCTCTTTAAAGACATGAGGAAATAAAATAGTCCTTTAATATAGTTGGGGACCATTTTTTATCTTTCATAAAAAGTCAAAGGCCCATTTTGATCATTTTCCCTATATTACTATGTGTGTACTTGTAGATTGTCAAAAGTATATTATATCTACTATTCTAGTTTGTTGTCATAAGTAGGAAAAGCACACCAAAATATCTAATAGGAGTGTTCACAAAACAATTCAACCAACCTCCAATCTAGTTGCAACAATTGTTATCAAAGCTATGGAACTCAAGATATTTAGACTGAATGGCATAATATCCTCAAGTACATCCTCATGGCATACATTATTTTTGAATGTTCCTTATACAAGTGACAAGCTATTAGTGCACCATCTTTGTGTTTGAAACTATATATGTTTTGAATTATTATAATTATAGGATGAAGCTTTCTTTAAAAATATTTTACCTTATGTATTAATATATATATATATATATATATATATATATATATATATATTATTTCATACGGTGGAGAATGATTATTCCAGACCAACAATTTTTGTCAAGAATAAAAATAAGATAAAATAGATTTAACCCAATTGAATGCTAGAGTTATTAGATGTTTTTATTGTGCACTCAAGACAAGAGATTAGTGAGCCAAGTAGATAAAATTGAAGATGATGAACCAAGCTCTAAACAAACTTGAACCTCATGTAACTTGGAGACAGTTCAAATGAAGTATTATCAAGACTTAATGATGCAAAGGAGATTTCAAGAATGTTTGATTAGTTTAGGTTGCATGGTTGTCAATGTAATTGATTAAATTTGAGAAAGATTCATTCCTTGGCTCAAGTAGGCTTAGAACAAATCTAAATTAACTAAAAACATATTTAATATACCTAAACAAACTTCAAATAAACTTTAAATATATCATGGTTTAAAATTGTGCAATAAGAGGTGCGCTTCAGTGCAATTTTAAACTTTTAAGCCTCAAAGCCTACGCAATGAGAGCTGGCATTAAGGCGTACGCCTCAAGTTCACTGAGGCGCGCCTTGCCTTATGTTTTAGAGGCGTCCACCTCTTAAATTAAATTAAAAAAAAAAACTAACCTAAGTACATGCATTTTGCAGCTTAATATCGCTAGGTACACGCTCGGTATCACTCGGTACAACAATGCTTTGTACCACTAGGTACATGCTCGGTACCGCTAGGTACATGCTCGATACTGCTCGGTATCTTTCTATACAAATGACTTACGAACTTTAAAAACAAGCAGAACTTTAAAATTACTCTTACAATAAAAATTTATTCCGGGGGCGCTGCCCCCAGAAACCCCTGCAAGGGCACTACCCCTTGACCCCGCGACCAGACCAGGTAACACCCCCTTGGACCCCCGACTACCCAGCATATTGTTGTATTCATCATCTTTAGTAATAGTTGTTAGTGTTAGTCTGCTTCTTCATGAGTGCATGCTTTGTATAAATTTTTTTAATATAGAATAAGTGAAGCATTATGTTTAGGGTTTTAATATATTGCACTAATATATTCTTCTCATAAAGGATAGTCAGAAATAAGGATAAAGCTGCATCAGGTCATAAAAAAAAAAGCAGCATAAAAACATAGCACTCAGGTGGATGTAGGAGGAAGTGATAAAATATATATCTATTTAAAATGCAATTACTGTGACAAAGTTGTGAAGGGATATTTTGATTTCACTTCATATCTTGTGCCTTTTTATGTTTTATATTTTTTACTCATTAGTATATAAAAAATTTATCATTTTATGTTTACGTAATCTTTTGATTTTAAGGCTTACGCCACAAAACGCCTTGTGGCTTACACCTCGCCTCACTAATGAAAAACGCCTCAATACCCGATTACACAATTTTAAACATTGAAATATATTATATGATCTTGCACGTCAAGCCATCCAGGATGCAATAAAATATATAATGACTAATTTAAGTCATATATGAAATTTTGGGACACGGCATAACAAAAATTGTCCAATTTATAGAACAGAAGTACATTTAGGCAGCCATTTTAACCTATCATAAAAGAAAATTATTGAACTTCATAATTTCATCATTTAGATGGATCTTACGTGGTCAATAGCTTCATCTTTGAGCCTTTGAGATTTTTGTGCTCACCAAATATCTAAGGAGGTTTTCAAGTAGTTCTCTTGCCAAGAGCGAATAAGTTCTCCTAGCCTATAAGGATAGAAAGGAATAGTTTTACCTGCCAATTTGTAGGAAAGTAGGTATTGTATAAAGGCCTCTTCACTTATGGTGGCAATGAAGTGAGTGAATTTTCAAAGAGAGGTGTTCGGATGTAGCTGTAGATGGTTGGCATCAAATCATGTCAAAAACAATTTGTGTACTTAAACAACTTGCTTTCTTTTATCATACTTGCACTTTATATTTGAGTTTATGTTGGTGATTGACGTGTTGAATGATATTTGTAGTAGATCCATCAATCGTTGTCTTAAATTTATATTTCTAATATATAGCTTTCAAGCTCTCAACACCAACATATATTATAGGAAGTGCACTTACAGATTATTCAGTAATTAAATTGTATATGTTATGCTTGATTGTCGCAGGTGAGTTAGAAGTGTTGGAAAAAAGCATTGTGGTGAAAATCACCTACTCTTGTGGCACCATAACCCATCAATTTATTTGAAACAACATTAGGAAGATTTAGAGATTTTGTGTCCAATGAAGCATAAAGAGTGATTATTTTGCATGATAAAATTAATGTGATTGTAATTTTTTACTTTTAAAAGTGTTCATCATAATGGAAATAAGTTTGTCAAGTGAAAATAACTAATTATTTCTTAGCACTTTGTTCATGTAAGCAATGAACGCAAAGCCCAGAGCATTAGGATTGAGTAGAGGTGTTAATTTGGGTTGGCGCATCGGGTTCGAACCAAATCCAAAGTTGATACAATCCAAATGTGTATAGCCAGACGTGACCCATTTATTATGTGGATCAAATGTTTGACCTAAACATGACACGACTTGAGAAGACTTAACCATAACATGACCATTTTGAGCTATTTGTTATATAATCAGGCAATATTTTAAAATCAATACGGTCTGTTTAACCCAAATGTGACCCATTTAACTTTAACATAATCCATTTAACCCCAACCTGACATGGTTAACCCAAACACGAACGATAATCTGGTCAATTTAGAATTTTTGGGTCAAACCTAACCCAAAAATAAATTAGGTCAATATTTTAGACTCAAACCCAACACAAATAATAATTGGGTCAACCCAAACATAAATTTTTCAAGCCAAGTTTGAGTCAGGTTGTCAGATTGGTCATTTATTAACACCCCTAGGACTAAACAATCACATCACCAAAAAAGCACCAAAAACTTTTGATAACATTGTTGTATTTATAGTTCACAATATTAATCTCATAACTCTTCGAATCTTAAAATGTATCTCATTTAAAAATAAGTTTTAGATTTCATGCATCTTTAAAGCTAATATAATTTTAACTCTTTTACATAAATTCATTAAATAGTTTAAAATTATATTCATTTTACATCACAAGAGAAATTTCTTCCTCAAAATTCACTATTAGCTATATGTCAAAATAACATTTCAACTTCACATATTTATCTTTAATTAGGATTATATTATCTTAACCCTTAATATATGTAATTTGATCAAAATCTTGTGATCTCCTTTCTTTTACCTTAATTTTCTTACATAGCTCAATTTCTTCTTGATATCACAACTACTATTTAAATTATTAATTATATTTGCCTTTCTAGCAAACTATATCTCATGAACATGAGTTTGGAAATAATTTTTACATTGGAAGTGATATAAAAATTAAGTTTATAATGTGTATGTAATAGCCATTACTCATTAGCTTAAGCTTTTGAGTTGATGTGTGTTCATCTATAAGTGTATTGGGCTCAACTCAGGCCTTGATATTCCCACATAAGTCAGCAGTTTGCTTGGTCAAATATTTCATGGGATTTGAGGGCTTTATGGTTCTTCGTAGATTCTATCATGTTCGAGCACATTTCAAGGTCAAGTGCTCTCAAATAGGCTCCAAATGATAGAAAAAATTCTCAAAAAATGAGACTTAGTAATGTTATACATTTTTTGTTTGAGTGATAGCCAATCTAGAGGGGCCTCATATGGGAGGATGAAAATTGATTGACACATTGTCGTGGAAAAAGTACCGCATCATAGGTGAAATATGAATTGAGTTATGTGTGCATAGTGGTGACCCTTACCCATTAGCTAAAGCTTTGCAATGATGGATGTGTAAATCATCTAATGCATTGGACTCAACTTTTGTGCACAGTTTTCCACCCTCATAAAACCATGTTTGCCCCCAAAAACATTGATCTGTGTACCATACATTCAAAATTCTTCAATGGCTCCAAAGAAATGAAAACTTTGAGATATAATCTATATATTGCCATTATCCCAATCCGAATTACTTGGATATTGTTTTCAGTTCCTCTTAAGTATTCATTCAATGTAAAAGCAGCACTTTAGTTTATTTGATTCTAGAAATCTTCTAAAGCAATTTTTAAACATTTCAGAATTGGGTCATCCGTTTCATTTGCAAATATTTTCTATGTCTATTAGAGCTCCATTTTGCACCATCCATTCTCCAACCAACTCAATCTATTTTCAGATACCTCATCCTAAATAGATTGTCTCACGAACTTCTCTAATTTAGTCAATACTTAATACTTCCCTTATCCCAATTTAATATGACAACAATACTAACAACCTCACCTCATCAGCCCTCTTCAGTTATTTCTTCTTATTTTAGGCAGGGCACATACAGGATCGGTTGAGGAGCTTTCTACAGCACACAAATTTCGCCTTACGAATTCATTGAATATTCACCGATACTGCCCAAATTAGATACATTAAGATGGTATGTATGTAAATCTCCCATACATTAAACTAGACGAAACCCCAATCGTTGAATTCCACAAAAAGACCACCAAATCAAGAAAACGAAGAGTTAGGGTTACACTCACATCAAGATGAACAGCCGTAATAAGGGGGCTATCGGCGGCATCAAGGAGAGTGACAACTCGTCGAGGAGACATGCTGAAGGATCGGCACTGGATTAGGTAAAGCAGGTTACCATATGCGTCGAATACCTTGAAATCACTGCCCTTGAGACCGACTCGGTACTTCCGGAAAGTGTAATCCGTAGGAATTTCCCAAGTCGCCGGAAATATCGGTTCCGCCATCTTGCGCAAAGAAGAGCAAGAGACCAGGACAGAGAATCGACAAGGGCATCAATTGATCGATTCAGTCCGTCTCCGCGTGCAAGAAAGAAAAAGCGAACACTAGAGGGCAAGAAGTTTCCATATGGTCTCTTTGTTCCCAGCGCCGGCCTCCGAAACTACAGTCAAAAGAGGATTTTTATGACTATTTTATTAGAGGTGAGAACTGAGAAGAGTTCAGCAGGGGAAAAAAAAGAAGAACTTGCCTGTTCCGGTTCTTGATATTGATGAGCACAGCTCGATTGAAGCGATCTGCGTGGCTGCCCCGTCCCTTCGTCCACCCCTTCCGACAAAAATATATTTAATAAAGATCAAACGTCGATATCTCCTTCAGTTCTCCATTAAACATAGCTAAAGACGAGTTGAGAAGATAATAGTTATGGCCACATGCGGTCACTAACCCTCTTTGGAGCTAAGCTTCTCTAGACTAGTTGGATTTATTGTAAATTACAGTAGTGATTATTTAAATAAGGGATTTTTACATACATACCATTTTATTTTATAACATGTGTATTACATATTTAACATCTAAAACTTAAATATTTCATATATACCACTTAAACACAATTTTTACCTCAGAAATAACACTCCGTTAACAACGAGTATCACTATGTTTTATCCATGTTCCCGCCTTGATTTTTCACGGTAGAACTCGTTTCAGCAAATCCCTCTGTATTCTCTTCCTCCGTATTTGCTCTTCCACCATAGTTGTTCCTCCATGCGATTTCTTCCATCCGTATTTACCAGGTGAATTTTCTCTGGGTTTTTATTCCCACCTCTGTACATTGTCTGCTTTACCGGACATGCTTTTTTATTCACGGGTTTTTGAGGCTTTTACCGAAACTTTTCAGTTTTCTACAATATTGATGCCTGCAATAGATGGATGAAACATTTTCCTATGTTTATGGCTTTATAAAACTTTTGTCAACTATAATATCTGGAGATTAAAAAATGAAACATTTTTGTTATTCTTTTATATTTAGATTTTGGCACTAATTAACGATGTGATGTGGTGTTTATTTCAGCTTGAAGTTAATGAAAAATGACAACCTCATGGCATAATTCGATAATGCAGGATTGTGATGAAGTAATAGATGATTTATGTGGAGATAAAAAAGAGCATTTGTTTATTGCATTTAAATTTGGAGGAATTTGGGTTGACACAAAGGACCAATCTAGACAGAGATATATTGGCGGCAAACAAAGGACTGTGAAACTTGAGAAAGGACATATAAATATTTTCAATATTAGAACAGAGATTGCTAGAATATGTCCTTGGTTGAATGGACATCAATACAACATGCATTATCACATTAATGGAACATCACCCAAGGAGTACAAAATAATCAATTACGATGATGACGTGAGCCTGTTGGTAAACTCACACATTAATGAAAATTCATGTGCCGAAATAGTTATCTCATTGTACGAAGTTGATGAAGATCAATCAAACTCACAGATTATGGGGACTGAGAATTTTGAGCAAATAATAGATGGGTTCATTTCTCAGAACGATGGTGCTTCGAGATTTAAAAAATCTAGTGTTACAGATATCCCTGTAGGTACATTTTTTAATGATGCTACAAGTTTCAAAAATGCACTCCGATCATTTTCCATTAGAGAGAACTTTGGGGTGAGGATAAAAGCCAGTGATAAGAAACGAGTTATTGCAACTTGTTCCTTTCAAGGTTGTCAATGGCGAATTCGGGCATCCCTATGTGAAGACACTCAATCTTTTCAAGTTAGGAGAGTTGATGGAGAACACACATGCCCTAGGATTAATCGTGCTGGAAATCGGCTAGCTACATCTACATGGGTTTCTAATCAGATTCAGGAGATGGTGAAGAGGTATCCAGATATTCCTCCAAAAGAAATAAATAGCGGTTTAGAGAAGGAATGAAGCTTTGGAAGGCAAGAGAGCAAGCTCGCGACACAATTTTTGGCTCAGTTGATGACAACTACAAATGTGTTCCAACAATGACAGCAGAATTACTTGATAGAAACTCGGGCTCACACATAACATATACATTTAATGCTATTGATAATTCTTTCCAAAGGTTTTATGTTAGTTTCAAGGTGTGTGTGGATGGATTTTTATATGGGTGCAGACCACTTATAAGTTTAGATGCATGACATCTTAAATCTAAGTATTTGGGTGTCCTTTTATCCGCCAACTCGGTAGATGGAAATAATGGCTTATTCACCATAGCATTTGCTATTGTCGAGGCTGAGTCCAAACATTCATGGTCATGGTTCTTGAAGAACATGGTAGAGAGTATTGGTTCTAATTTAAGCACTCTTAGTTTCATATCTGACATGGAGAAGGGTTTAGGAGAGGCAATCAGAGAAATATATCCTGAAGCTGAGCATAGAATTTGCATTCGACATTTGTGGAAGAATATCAAAAAAAAATTCGATGTAAAGATGGGCAAAAAATGCAAGGACTAGTCTTGGCAGCTGCAAATGCCTATACTAATGTAGAGATGAATGAGAAGCTTTCTGAACTTCATGACTGGAGCAAGACAAGAGATCACATAGATGTGAAAGATGTGGTCTATGGGGACATCATCGAAGTACTTGCAAGAATCCTTTGCAAAATTTGAATAACGAGGAGACGATGGCCATAGAAGTAGGATGAAAACGACGGGACAAGTTGCCAAGTAGAAGGGTAGCGGATGACGTTGAGTAGCAGGAGTTTAATTATTTATATTTAGATGGATTCTAAAATGAAGATCATGTTTTGTTACTTTTATTTTTGCAGTTTTTTGGTGAACCAAAAACTTGTGTTGTAGTTATGTTTTGCAGAGATTGCTCCTGATTTTGTTATGTTTCCTAGCTATTTCTAATCTTTTGGCTCACCCAGTTCAATTAATGCAACCCCTTTATGCCGGTGATCTCAATTTCTGAAATGAAAAAGAAACTGCATATATGCAGTAAAATGTATAGGCTTCATCTCGTGTTCAATCCAAGCTACAAATATGGAGTAAAATGTCAGCTGTGCTGAATGGATCTGAGAACAGCTGCAGATATGTAGTAAAATGTATATACTTATTTGTTTGAAAATATCTGATATTTTCCTTCAAACCACATTCTATTACTTTTCTGTAGTGGATTTCTGTATTTGTATTATCTAGGCTTTGAAATGTATTAATTTATTACACTTGACTTAGTGATCTCAATTTCTGAAATTCTTTGACTCATCCCAAAAAAAATCTTAAATGAAAAAAAAAATTGTTTGTCTAATTTCATTGAACATAATTTAGAAATTTTTTTCATTAATTTGGATAAGCAGACAACATACACTTGATCAACACAAGCAACTAACATAGACGACTAAACAAAACAAAAAACCCGTGTTGATACTACTTAGCATTCAACCAATCCCGACAAAACACATTACAAACCCAAACAGATGGCTACATCAACAAGAGCAATTGCAATGAAGACTTTCAGCAAATATCTGTTCCAGTCAAGCCTCTTAATAACCTGTGCCTCAAAGACTTTGTGTTCATCATATGTTCCATAATATGCATCTTCTACTTCATCGATCCATCTAAAGTATATGCAGTCGTCATCAGTTCAATTATTCATGCACCTATAAAATTGTCTTCCACTATTAGGACCACAGTGGCATGTATACAAGACACAATTCAGCCGACAATAACAATAAACTTTAGCTCGTGTGCGCCTCGTGCCAGACGAATTCATAGACCTCATTTCAAATGTTATATCAATCTATCAACAAAGACAAAAAAATTTAGGAATAACTTGACAAATGAATTTTTAAGAACACTGCTTACTCCATTCAAAAGCATTACCATACAAATTCTTTTAGAGATTACAACCATTATGTAGCAATAGACTTAGAAATTTACAAAAAGTGAAGTGTGGTCACTCCAAACTCAAACACAAGCAGCTTCGCAGCAACTCATTCACCAAAAGCGAAGTTTTTTCTCATCAAACGTGATATTCAGAGATCGGAAAGGCACCGCCTTCAGGGTTTAGGAAAATCTTTGAAGCAAAACCGATCTTTGAACTAAACCTCTACGAATGCAAGAGTGAAGTGTGGGAAATTTTGCGTAGAAGATAACCTGAGGAAGATGCCCGGAGTGAGCATAGAGAGAGCGGAGCTAGGGCGAATGCCGCTCGCGACAGCTAGCGGGGAGGAAGAGAAGAGGTTTCGGCGGGGGCGCTAGGGCTTTCCTAACGAAAATGGACGGGGACTAATTGAGTGGTATTTTTGTTATGAGAATAGTATTTAGGTGGTATTGATGTAATATTTAAGAATTAGGTGTTAAATATGTAATACATATGTTATAAAGTGGTATGTATGTAAAAATCCCTTTAAATAAATATGATACTTTCGTCTTCAGTTATTTATTAAAAATATACAGATTTTACATTATTATTTGTGGTAGAATAATTTCGGAAGTAGAATGAGTAGTAGAAAATTGAATATATTGAGTTTTTACAGTTATTTTTATATGAATGTTTTGTTACAATATTTTCTTAATTTTTCGGTTCTTTTAGCATGCTTATTTTTTACAGTATTTTTTTTATTTAGTTTCAGCATTGTCTTATAATTAGTTTTTTTGTATCTCTTCTTATATACATATTTCTTTTTAGAACTATTTTTTTTTTTTTTTTTTGAATGACTTCTGATGATGAGCTCCCTCGCTGGTCAATCAAGAATATCTTTGGTAGATGGACGAAGGTTAGTGGCTCATCTAGTAGGGCTAGAGCAACTGAGGAGATATCTTCTTCATAGCATGCCACCTAGACCCAGCCGATTACGACCTTGCCTACTTCTCCAGTAGGCAGTCCTCAGTTCATTCCTTAAATCTCAATTTTCCTTCACCAGATCCTACGCAAGTACTCCTTTCTACTCTTATTATCCCCCAACATCATCTCTGGGAGTCCTATCCACTTACTCATATCTGTCATACACCAATCGTTCTACTTCCTGATTAACCATTTCTAGAATGACCTTCAAAATTTGTTAAACAGTGACTTGAGACTATAGCAACACCAATGTAGATGGTCGCATGCTCATAGAGTTTGAGGGCAACACATAAATAATGCATGCTTTGGTTTATTTAGCCAATAGGTGGTTGCCTTGATGACTGAATTAGAGTAAGTGCGAAAATCACAAGTGAATTTGCAAATGCAGCAAAGCCTTATACTAGAGGAGTTGCATTGAATCAGGGAGCAGTTTCGTCATAAATAGCTTGTAGTATCAAAGGAGGGTGAGGAGACAGAGTCGGAGTAGAACATTTATGTGCACCTTTTCGCTGGTTGTTGTAATGTTTAAGAATTGTTGGCTTATTGTAGAATAATTGGCATTGATTTGATTATCATATAATGAATTATGAATAATTTTTTTTAATGAATTATGAATAATGTTATCATGAGAATGTTTAAATATTTTACCAAATTTTGGTCTTTTGTGTTCACTTATTTTATGAATTATTATAGAATAATTGATAGGAGAAGGTATTTTTTTAGTCGTGCTACATGTTTTAAGAGGTCTTTTAGTCGTAAATTTTATACGACGAATTTTGGGTGAAAACATTGGTAGAATTTTCTACCGGTAGTTCCGGCAAAAAATTTCACAAAAAATTTGCTGGCAATATTGATGGAATTTTTCGCCAATAAACAACAAAAGTATGACTTTTCCTCAAAAATTCATCGTTAAGATTTCCAGTAGAAAAAATCTATTGCAATGACCTTTCTGGCACTCATTTATCAATGGTAGATATTGGTCGGAATTCCACCAATTTTGGTGGAATTTCTGAATCTTCTAGCAAATATATCCATTAGAAATAATGAGAATTCATGTAGTGTAAATGATTAATGAGATAATTAATAATATAATTAATAATTAAAATTAATTAAGTAATACTTTTAAAATTAATTAAACCATAAGTATAAGTATAAGTTAAAAGATTATTTATTTTAAAAAATAGTTAACTAATTGATTTGATAATTATTAATATAATTAGACATCAAATACTTATTAAATTAACATCTAAATAAGTAATTTGATAAATAGTAATATAATTTGTTATTAAATTATTCAAAAATTAAACTAATTTCTAGTTAAATTATTTATCATTTTACTTTAATGACCATAATTAAAATTGAAATTAATAAGTAACTCATACTTAATACGCAACACATTAACTTTAATTTTTAAATGAATCAACCCCCTCAAATCCTGAATTACGTTGTCAATCAATTTCACAGGATTTAACAATTATTTTGCCAAATAGTTTTTTAGGATTTAACATACAAAGAATTTAATAAATCATGGATTTAAAGGATTTACTAAATCCTACTAAAGTTAAATTTTACTTTTGCCAAAAAAAAAAAACCCTAGATATGGAATTTTTATTGGGCGTGGAGTGTGGACGTAGCTCTATGTCCAAATCAATGTAAAATCGAGCCACATGGAGCCCACCATCCACCCACCATTCTAATAACCACGTGTTATTTTTTGCATCACTGCTCGATGACTCGACCCGCCCTATTCATGAAAATTTGAAAAAAAAAAAAGCTTGCCGGCCTGATGACCCGTCCCAAACTAAATTTGTATATGTCGTTTCAGTTTTTCAAAATGACCTGAAATATCTCAATTTTTGCATTCGGGTGTTTAGGTTTTCTACATTACTACACAAGGAATACTTGTAGGCGATTATTCATCTTCTACATGAAGCCACTTCATCTTTTGTCTTTATCTTCTATATGGCGAAGGTATATTTTTTCATGGAAGATAACCTATACTCATTTGTATTTATCACGTTTATAGTTTAGGGTTGGATTGGATAGGAGTATTTGTAATATATAGTGGGTATTAATATGTATCTCTCCATTTTGGTCTGTAAGCCATCTGGGTATCTTGTCTGGGTACACTAAGTACTACCCCTTCTTGGTACCTAGAGGTACCCTGTCTTAGTACCTCTATTTGTTTCAGAATGCATTGTAAGTTTCATTAGTTCTGTAAATACCAAGTTTAGGGTAAGTGGTTAGGGTTTTATTTTATTTTGTGTAGAGAGGATACCATTTTGTATGTGTGCCGCTGTGTACCATCTAGGAAGTAATGGGTGCCATTCTGGGAACTGTTGTGAACAGCTGATAGTGATCTGAATCTCTCGGTACCGCTTGATACCTCTAGGTACCCGTGCTAGAATGCATTTTTTTTCTAATAAACTACATCCTATTTTGCAGGGATATGTTTCAAAGATTAGCTTCTGTTGCAGAACATCAACATTTAGAGAAGTATGTGATCATTTGGTCGAAACATTTTGCCAAAACTCTGTGGATAGTTTAACGCAAAATCATCTTCATCATTTTCTTTTGATGTCATGCTACATATAAAATGTTCCATTGGTTTTCAAGTTGTTGTCATACTACGATATTAAGAAGTAATGATTTATCATTAAGGACTAGAAGATACCATTTACTGCCGATGAAATTTCTTTTATTTTAGGCCTACCAAATAGATGAAACCATTTTAACTAGGGAAGAGCCCGAATCATGGGAAAATCAGCACATGACATTAAGAAAGAGGTTCTTAGTTTAGATGACTCAACTCCATTTCGTGATGTAGTGAAGAAATTCATCATTTTCTTATTGTCAAACATTTTCTTTCCTCTACACAACTTTTGAACACCAGCTACTATCCTCAATGTAGCTCGTAATGTAGGAATTTTTTTATCTTACAATTGGCCAGAATCAATTAGAGATTTTCTTATGGCTGACTTTGATACAATTATGAAGAAGTTTAGGAAAGGACAATCACTTGGATACTTGAATGATTTTATACATATTATAATTGTGAGTACATAGAACTACTTATTTATATATGAATGATTTAGAATCTTTATTTTTCATTTTTATGCTTCCATCCTTATATTTTTGTTGCATATATGGTTTCTAGAGCACACCACAGTCCACAAATCTGTTGATTCAAAATTAAGGCCACATTTTCTTCGATGGGGTTGTGATATAATTTATAGAGAAGCATAGGCTAATAGTTTATTTGAAGGTCTTCAAGATGTAGATATACTCATTTCTTTTGATGGAATAACCAATGAGGAGAGGACATTATTAGCAAGACCTCCCTCTCAGCCCCACATACATCTGTAGATCAAAGATCCACATCACCTGAAATATTCCCCAACTTACAACTCACCTTGCGCAAACCTTGCTTAATTTTTTCTTCACCTTCTAGATCACCTACACCCTCCAAACTCCCAAGCCCATTCAGATCTCCCAGTCCACCAAGCAATCATATCCCCCCCAAGTCACCTGGGCAGTAGCAACCTACTTCCCCTACTAAAGTATACCATGATAGTATTGAAGAATCCCTTTGTAAGATATTAGATCAAAATAAAATTCTTCAGAAAAGGTTAGTTCAACTCAAATCAACAACTACCCTGATTGAGCGAAGAATGGCTGCAGTTGAACATAATGTATTCGAGCAGAAGAAGATGGATAGCAGATTTGAGACTATGGAGAAGTTTATATCTAAGAACTTTCTAATATTTAAACCCTTTTCCATCCTAGGAGAACATGTTGAATCTTTATCAGGGACTGTAACATATTAGAAGATTGTAATAGATGGGAAGAAGAAAGTGGGGGATGAAGTCCTTGCTATAAACCCATCTAATCTACTGGTGATGTTGATGATGCTGGCCTAGCTTCATCATGCAACACGGGTATAGCAAGAAGGGTGAGATAAAGGCTAGACCAGAAAGCCAAAGAGGTTAAGACCCCATTCACCACCGATCAAAATAAGAGAAAGAAGATAATGAAAAAAGTCGTTGCAAGCCATTCTCCTGTGAAGAAAGTAATTTCCACAACTCCTGTAATTGATGTTGAAACCGTAAAATCACCGAAACCAAGATCAGCTCCAGTAGAATTTGATTATCCTGAGAGGGCAATGATAAATGACGAAATGAGGATCTTCATCGACAGCTGCCTTTGAAAGTATACTGATAAGTAAGTTTAAAAACTTGATACAAGTCATCTAGGTTCTTTAGGTACCAATAATTACCTCTCAGTACTGCTCGGTACCGATTGATACTGATTGGTAATATTTGACCTACTGATAAGTATTGTTGGGTGCCCCTCAATACCGCTCTGTACTGACACATGGATGCCGAAATATCTATTGCTAACCTATTCTATTATGTAGGGGTGACCTTGTTTATTCTATAGGCAACGTTAATATTTTTAGAAGTCTGATTGATGAACTATTAACCAACCAATATTTGGACAACAACCACATTGATGCCTTCGCTATTTTGCTCGCTAAGAAGAATAAACTTCGGCCAGGACTTTATCAATCATTCATTTTTGTTTCTAGCCTACATTGGGTAATACAATTACTTCTTTTTTATATATCTATTTAAGTTCTTCTAATAACCTTGAACATGCATGGTTCCACATTATATAAATTAGAGACTAGATAATTTATTTCTAATGTTTCAAAGGATTCAGTGAGTACTTTAACTTTTCTGCTATTGCCAATATCTGAGAAGAACCATTGGACTCTTCTGGTAGCAGATTTGAAGAAATCAAGTTGGATTTTTTTTATTTGTTGCCTAACCCGATGCATCGTGTCGTGCTTCCATATGTTGTAAGTGAATAGTCATACATTATAAGAAGTTAAGTTTTTTCTACAGATAAATCATTTGTAAGAGAAAACTGAAGGTTGTTTTGAAAGTTATATCAGGACTTGGCCAGTCGAGCTTGCTAATGGAATACCAACCCAAATAAATTGCTACAATTTTGAGATATTTGTTTATAAATATATGGGAGCTGCAATCCTTCCTCAGTCTGTCAAGTGGGAAGAACTATTATATTAGCAAGATGAAATATCAAAGTATAGATAGAAACTCGCATTCGCACTTCTATGTTGAACGCTTAAATGATTATTGAATGTAGTACTTATATTGTACCATTATAAATAATAGTTGTACATTCTAACAACTCACATATTTATTAAATATTATTGACGTGCTGAAATATATTTTTGTGCATACTACTTTAACAAAGTGTTACTTCTTAAGTAATTTGCAAACATGTTGTTGGAGTTGAGTTTGTGTAGGACAACATCGAAACACTATCATCAGCTCAAATTATAAATCTTGCCAATCACTTAAATTCAGGAACTTCTTTCACTTGCATTTATGCATATGCTGCTTTAATAATTGTTTATATAAGTCTAATAAAAAAGATTCTTCAACTGGATCCTAAGGATGTTAAAGAATTACCTTTTATACATCACAAGGTTGTCTAACTACATAATTAGATCATGACGCTTTGCCCTTAGATGTTAGCTCATGATGACGCTATTACAGGAAGTAAGGACCAATAAGATGATGACATTTTTCAAAAAAATTATTTTGCATATATCGTCATCCTCCAGCATTTAGGAAACATTCTATTCTATTTGCCTTATCAGCCATCACTTCTCTCCATGCCACTTCAAGCATACTATCACAACGTTCATGCCATGTATGAACATAACATCAATATATTTTAATTTTCCTTGCTTGTTGCTCAAGTTGATAGTCAACAACTGTAGCCAGGCATTCATGCATTCTAGTGGTGGCAATCTTGACAAAATCTTTCATAGGCATACCTAGATGCAATTTAGCAACCGACCAACACAATTTCTATACCATAATCAAAATATATGGAATAGCAAAACTGCCTTCAGTTATATAGCTTATAAGTTCAACTAACGAATAATAAATATCACAATAACTCATCTTAAATAGGTGAACCGCCACAACTACATACTTTAAATGTCATTAAAAACCAAAGTTAATATATTAAAGGGCCTCTAACCAGTACGTCTGTGGACCTCCGAAGGAGCACCGCTCGCGGGGGTTCGAATGCAGAGAGTACGGCCGCACTTTCCCGTAGGACAAAACGATCGTAGGCCTCTACGCTCGACACGAACGGGTCGATGGGAGGGCAGATTGGATCGCGCATACGACTAACCATTGGGGATAGATGCTGTCGCCAGCACACCCCGATGGGTAGCAATATACACGACCTAGCCACGGGTTTCCCCCACCCGATACGAGAGATCGAGTGGGGTAAAGTAGATTGCGGGGCCAAGTTTCCCACGGGCGCAAGCCCCCGTGGTTAATTACATCCCGGGCCGGAGCCCGAGAAGACTCTCGATTAAGGATCATACATTATCTATTCCAAATTGGGATTAGCATAAGGGTATAGATTAGGAAATCCTACTCAAAGGAAAGAAAGGTCTCAAAAAGGCTCAGTCAACATGCGTGGCTCATACCAGCATTCGGAGGCTCTAGGGTACTAGAGAGAAACTGGAGAAAGAAAGACAAGCAATCAATCACATGCGTGAGAGAAAGATGGAGGTGGCGTCATCCTATGACGCGGATAAGTAGGATTTAGGGTCCCTGAAAAGAAGGGACCTACATGCTATTTAAGGCATACTACGAGACCGAATGTAGTTGCCTCAAATCCTAAATCTAGTTTGGACTTAATGTTCGACACACACTAAGACCAGTGTCTTAGCTAATGCTATGCAAAACCTGGACTTACCCCAGCCTGGATTGGGGGAGCCAGCTAACCACCTAATCGATTTAAAACCATGCTGTCAAGTCAGTTATGAAAGATGGGTGGGTGGTACAGTTATTGAAAAAAGGACCGACATCTAGAGAATTTCCTAAGTGGTCCTGAACTTATGTGGGTCAGATGCTTCTAGCTAATGCAATTAAATTTTAATTAGTTGGTTACTAATGCAATGCATGCTAGTTGAATTGTCAGCTCATGAATGCTATAGAATTTTAAAAACAGGCTTATAGAAAATAATTTTTTAGAAAAAACTGAGTCTCCCTAGGTCCGGCACTTCATCCTCATAGGCCAGATTATCCGGACTCTACCCGCAGGCAGGGAGATGTCTTATAGCAAGGAAAGAAGAATGCATTAAGATGCATGCGACCCCGGACGATTTCGGCAGTTCCCTAGGTTCGTTAAGTTTCTATGTTATTTAAACTTAAATTTTTAGAAATTAGTTATGAGTATAAAATAGTTTATAGTCCTTAGAAGAGCCTAACGAAAATCCAGGAGAAAACAAAATCGGCATGCAACGAAGAAACCTAAAAAAAGCAGGTAATTCTACTGCGCAATCAGGTAAACACGTCAATATAAATCCCAAAATAAATCATCTAAATGTCCATAGGCAAACTGCCCTTATTACAACCAGAATTTGCAGAAAATAAAGTGGCCGGGCACCACTGCCAACAACCCGGATTTCTAAGCCTAAGACAGACGCCAACAACTTTGAGTTGGATATTGGGTCTTCAATCTTTAGCTTTTTGGATGTCTTCTCCTTGGACTCCTTAGAACTCTCCTCCTTGGACTCCTTGGATCTCCTCCTTGGACTCCTTGGAAATCTCCTCCTTAGACTCCTTATCCGTCGTGGCTTGAATATCCAAACGAAGAGACAATTTCCCACAGTAGGGGTATATTGCCTTTTCTCTTTGGATATCTAAAGCCATCCAACTCGGTCTTCCAAGTGGAAGAAGACTCTCCCCTTTAAGGATGCCTTCTTCTTTTGGAATCCGAGTCGGATAAGAATATCCCAACTCAAGGTTGTTTTCACAACTCTTAACAATTTATTACACACAAATTACATTAATTAAAAGCAGTAAATTCTAAATCACCTGCAAGGTTATCCTAATAATCATCCCAAGCAGTTTATAAAAAATAAAAGTGCTAACACCATTGATCCTGTGCCAAGCCATGCTCTTAATTTTGAGGGCTAAGCGCTCCACCTGTGCAGTTATAATTAATTTAGCCCTCATTTTTGTTTAGGGGGAGCTGAGCAAGCACCTGCATAAAATATTATTATAAATCATGATATTGCTCCCCCCTTTTATTAGCTTGAGCATGGCCACCTGCATGGAAGAACAATATATATATGGCACTCCTAACCTATGGGTAAGTCTAGCGTTCACATCCAGAGTGTAGAAAAAGTAAGCAAACATACCAATCAATTTTCAAACAGCATGCAGTGAAAACTACGAAAAGCTCCGGCACACAGTAGAAAAATAAAACCCAGCGGCCTAACCTAGGTCTAGAAGGAGTGCCCTAGCAAATAATTCTATGTGTGTGTAAGGCTAGTGTGGTTTGGATAAGTCCTAAGCAGGGTAGTTAGTTAAAGTTATCTATAGTTTATGTTTGTTGGGAGTCTGAAGAGGATATTTTAGTTGAAATTCAAATATTAGTGAATTAGGGTCCATTTTAATTATTTCAGTTTGTTGATGAGTTTTAAGAACTTAGGATAATGATATTTGAAGTTTAAGTTGCATTAGCCAATTTTGGAAAGTCCCGGGTCCTCCTGGGAACTAGACTAAGGGTCCAAAAAGTAACTATGGGAAAGAGACTAAATCTGGGATTTCTAACACTTCAGGAAAATACTAGACCTTAATACGAGTAGTTAGATAGGTAGTAGGCTGAAATCGGAGTTTTCTATGCCAAGTTATGAATTTTCTAAGTTTCGGGCCCTATCCTATAGACTGGGGTTGACCAAAAAGTTGGCTTTCTAATCTAAGCCAGTTTCTGGAAACCTAAAATTTTTAATAAATACTAGGCCTTAATTGGAGTCTAATTCAAGTGAGTTTGTCTGATTTGGAATTTTCTACAATTAGTTATGAGTTTTCTAAGATCGGGTAATTAATGGGAATTTCTAAATTAACTAAGGAAGGGCCTTTTTTTACTGTTTTGATCCAAATAGACTCCAAACTGAATGGAATCACTCCCAAAGGCCAGGAATGACCATAGAAAGTGTTTCCAAGTGTTTGGAGGAGATTTGGAATTTTTAATAATTTTTAATGAATTATTAGGGGCAACATGATGAATTCCACCTATGGTCAAATTAGGGGTCAACCTGAGGTCAAACTAGGGAGCCCTATATATCTAAGGTCAAGGATCAGATTCTGGTCAGTTTTAGGTATTATGGGTAATTTTCTGACCTAAGGTGTACTTATTGTATTTTTCGGAAGGTCTCGGGGCCTTAATTAGCAGGTTAATTATGGTTGGTTAGCTAAGGGCTCTAAAAGCTCCTAAAAATTTCCAGAAAATTATGAAAGGCTTATGATGTCACTAGGTTTAAGTGTTGAAGTTTTCATGTCAATCCGGGATTTATCCTAGTTCCTAGAAAACTTCTAAATTCGCTAGACGAGTCCTTAATTGTTGTCCTTAAGGTGTCACTACGTTATGTGGGTTTCAATCGAAGTTTTAGCTAACCCTCAAGGTAATAAATGCATGGGAGTACAAAAATGAAATAAACACACCATGTCCTTAGATCTAGGAGAGCCTAGGCAAAGTGCTCGTGGTGCAATCCTATACATGCAATCTACGAAAAATAAAAGGACAAACACCTAAAGAAAGGATTAGTGAATGATTGGGACTCAACCATTCACTAACCCGCTCCCCCATGATTGCTCTTCATATCTAGAACCCATGTCTAAAATTTCACGAAGTAGCGAGTCTCCCAAAATTAGGATTTATGTATAAGTAGTTTTAAAATAGTTTCAAAATACTTATAAATATAAATATATATTTTAGAAAATAAAATAATTAAGAGGTAAATCAATTCATAATACGTAGATATAGGGAGCCCCACTGATCACTCAATCGACGCCTCAAAACGATATAAAAAATAGTTTGTATCCTGAAAATAATCATTATAATTAATATTTAATATAAAAAAAAACTCGAATAATTGAATCCAAATAGTGATCTGTCAAAACAGCCAAAATCAAGGGCTGGAAATGGTTTCAAAACATAAAGCTCGCTTTCCTGAAAAGAACGAGGGGTTACACGTCAAAATCCGACTTAAAACTACGAAGATACGATTTTCCGAAGTTAAAACATAATAAAATAATATTTTTAAATAGTGCTGTTTCACTGTTTTGGAGATATCAGAAACTCTAGACAGAATTTTCACCCCAAAGTGGTTTCATACTGAACAGAATTTCAGATACACTCAAAACAAGGTGCTGTGCATCAAAATCCGACTTAAAACGAGAAAGTTACGCGATTTCGAAGTTAAAACATAATAAAATAATATTTTTAAATAGTGAAGTTTCACTGTTTTGGAGATATCAGAAACTCTAGACAGAATTTTCACCCCAACGTGGTTTCACACTGTACAGAATTTCAGATACACTCAAAACAAGGTGCTGTGCATCAAAATCCGACTTAAAACGAGAAAGTTACGCGATTTTGAAGTTTAAAGACAATAATTATATAGTTTTAAAATAGTTGTTTTGCTGTTTTGAAAATAATTGCATACAGGCCCAACAATTTCAAGTAAAACTGATTCCAGAATGTGCAGAATTCAAATACATTCAAATCAAGGTGCTGTGCGCAAAAATCCGATTTTAAACCGGAAAGATATGATTTTTCGAAGTTTAAAACAATTAAAAGGATATTTTTTTAAAAAATAATTTAAAATAATCATAAAAAAAAAATTATTAAGATGAACTAGAATAATAATTTAAAACCTCTGAAATTTAAAATATACTCAAAAATATATATAATATTTGTAATGATTTTATTATTAGTAATATTTTAGATAACTTAACTAATTAAAGTAATTAGGATAATATTTAATTATGAAAATATATATCTTATATTTAAATAATAAAAAAATAATAATAATAATAATAAATATGTACAAAGCATAAAGAAATAGTTGGATCATGATATAATTATTAATTTTATAAAAAAAATAATAATTTTATAATATGATAATGATAAAATAATCAAAATAATATTTTTTAAATAATACTTTTTTACTGTTTTTTAAATAATTATAAATATATATATTATTTTTATAAAAACAAATTTTTATAGGGTAGAGGACGACGATACGAGTCCAACGAGGTATTGTGCGTCAAAATCGGATCAAAAACGGATTTTTGGTGATTTTTCAAAGAAAACAGCATTAAAAATCATTTAAAATAAATAGATAAACCCGAAAATCCCTCGGCTTGACACCTGGCGCGACGGGATTCGTCCCGCCGTTTCGGGCAATCATTGGCGGCGGCGCAATGATTGCGCGGCCAGCCAATGATTGCGGCAATCATCCCGCAATCATATCGGAACCCCTTTAACCACGTAGGATCGCCCCATAGCCGTCGGATCGCCCGCTGTTTGAACGGACGGTCTTGATCTCGCCGGACCGAGATCTGGACGCCCCAGCAGACCGCGCGGTTTGACGGGGCTCAGGATGGCGGGATCTCAACCGTCCATCATCAGATCGACGGCTGAGGGGAGACGCCACGCATGCAATGCCGGTCCTGAGCCCTAGGGGTGTTTTTTGTCGATTTCTCTGGATTGAATGAACGAAATTAGACGAAATTTGAGATCTAGGATCTAAAATCGAAGAGCATTCATGGGGATATTTTATTTTGATCTAAAAATCACTATAGAAGAATTTATTTAAATCTAAGTGTTCTATACTAGGGTTGGATATATACCTCAATCCACACGGTGGATTTGGGAGATCTTGGGCTCGTTGGACTCGTGGACTCTCCAACAACAAGTTCCTAGTTGACCTCGAGCCTTGATTCGCCTTGGATCGATCACGAAACGCCTTGGAACAAAAATAGCCTTGGTTCGTCGGATTTCTCGCCGCCGGCAAGCCTTGACCGTCGGGATTCAACGTGAGAAAGGTGAAAAAGTATGAAGAGAGCTCTCACGCCAAGTTTCTCAGAACGAGAAGGGCTAGGGCAAGAGCAATCAAAAAAAGATCCAAAATAATCCCTAAATTTTCCTATTTAAAGCTCTAATCAATGTGTGGACGGTTGGGATTAAATCAATAGGTAATTAGGAGGGAAATCTGGCTCCAAAGCACGAAAATTTCAATTTTAAACGAAGGGGGAATCAATTAGAGCAATAAATAGGGCTTAAATGACTCTTAATGGGTTGATTTGACCCATTTATGACTAGGATTGACCAAGTCCACGTTTGACTTGGTCAAACCAGTCAAGGGGGGTCATAGGGATGAGGTATTGGGCCATGAAGAGGTTTTAATTTGATTTAAATTGATTTGGGCTCTTAATGGGCCTAATGGGTCAATTTTGACCTATTTATGAATAGGTTTGACCAAGTCAAAATTTGACATGGTCAAACCAGTCAAATAAGTCATAGGGAACAGCAATTTGAGTAAAGCCAAGGTTCAAGTGCATCCAAACTTGATTTGGGCTCTAAATAGGCTAAGTGGTCAACCTTGGTTGACTTGGTCAACCGGGTTGACCCAGGGTCCAAACTCGGGCTCAACAGACTCGACTCGACCCCACGAGCCTATTGGAGAGGGTCTTGGGGTCTGACTTGGTCAATTTGACCAAGTCAACCCTTCAGGCCCGGGTCTAGGCAAAATCGAGGTCAACAACGTCACTGACTTCTAGAACCGAGCAGAACCGATCGATACTGAGTAGACAAGAAAGTGGAAACGAGCGGTACCGATCTTTATTGAGCAGAAGGAGAAAGCAAAACTGAGGGGTACCAAGCAAACAAAAAAAGCAGAACCGAGCGGTACCGATATATGGAAGAATACAATTTAAAATGTACAATCTCTTAACATATGGAAATTCAATATAATACATCAAATATTACAAAATTCATTACTAAGATTTTCCAGAGTAACATTTACACAAACACATACAAATTCAAATTAGCAAATTCAAATTAACAAATATTCAAAAATCACTAAAGTCTATCTGCATCAATTATTACATTCATCTTCCTCATATATTTAGGGTTCGGCTGGCTGGTTAATCGATGAAGGGTAAACTAATCTTTAAAGCATTCTGATATGTTTGGAAAAATAACTTGACTAATTGGTTCCACTGGTGTACATTATTTAGTTGATAGAGTAGGTTGTTTCTCAGTTTTCTTTTTTTCTTAGATTTTCTCTTCTCCCAATGACTCTTCAATCTTGCATTAGAAATGCCTTTGGGCCTGCACTTTAGTGGGTCTTTTAATTTTTTTGTCATACTTGAATTCACAATAAACTTATGGTTCTTCTTGCCATCTAGTATCAAATTAACATTCTCAACCATGTCAGTCATTACAGCTAATATGTACTATTCTGCTTCCTCATTCTCTTGCCCACTTGTGCTAATTTGATATGTGAATCTATTGAAATAATTTTGGAATATCATACCTCCTAAGCCATAAGGTGGGGTATCTTTATTTCCCATATATGTCATCGTACGGCTATAATAAATGTCTTTTTTAGCTCGAGCGGACCATCTCATATGTATATATTTTGGAGGAATATTAATTATATTAAACTATCTTATTACTCTCAAACATTGAGAACATAGAAAGCCCATTATGTTGAACTTTCCACAACTGTATTCAATGGTACCATCTTTTTCATCAAAAAGAACATTCCAATGATAAGACTGATCAATCTTGTCTACAGTTTTGACAAAAAATATTTATGAGTCGCTTGAGGCAAAGAAATGCATATTCCACACACACCCTATAAAACTCCTCCTAAAAAACGGGTTAATTTTTCAGACTCGAACCCGACCGTCTTCAGGTCCGGGTCAACCTGACATGACCCTGTGCCAACAAAAAAATGCTAGTTTTTTGGGTCCAAAAAACTGGTCAATCTCCGCTTTTCGGGTCAAAACGAGTCAATCTCAGGTTGTCGGGACAAAAACGGGTCAGTTTCGAGTCAATTTCAACTCAAAGGGTCAACCCGAACCTAACCCGTTTCGAGTTCGGATTGACCCTAACCTGAATTTTTTGGGTTGGAGTCGAGTTGGGTTTTTGGGTCAAGTCAAATATTGACACTCGAAAACCCGAGATTGATCCATTTTCACTCATTTTCAACCCGAAAAGCGAAGATTGACCCATTTTTGGACAAAAAAAAACTAGCATTTTTTTTTAACCTCGTCATTCGGGTCATGTCGGGTTGACCCGTACCAGAAGAGAGTCGGGTTCGGGTCTGAAAAATCGACCCGTTTTCAAAAAGGGGTTGGGTTCGAGTTGACCCGAATAGTGCCGGATCAATTTCGGGTTCATCCAGAACCCGACCCCTGACCCGAAATTTACACCCCTAGTCATATCCCCTCATTAACTCTAATCAAACATATGAATCTTGCACCTCTCCTTCTAGTTCTATGCCTCGTTTGATTTTCACAACATAGTTAAATATCACATTTTCAATATACATCTATGCATCAATCTGAGATATATCTTTGAATTATCTCAAAGTAATTTGAATTAACTTTATTATCATTTAATTTCTCCAATAAATTATTATATTTTCTAATGAAATGAAAAAAACAAAAAATGGAAAAAATGCAACCCAATTCTGACAACTATTCCACGGCTAGTTTTTTGGTTTTTTATTTTCTGTGCTTGTGAATGATTGATTGATCAGGAAAGATTGCTAACTGCGGTTACTATTTCTAATACTTCTATGTAGGGCTGCAAACGAACCGAGTCGAGCCGAGTATGCGAGTGTTCATGTTTGAGTTCGTTTATCATTAGCTTGTTCAAGTTCGATTCATGTTTGATTCGAGTTTTATTGTTTGTGTTCATGTTTGGTTCATTTAATTTAAGGGTGTTCATGTTTGGTTCATGTTCGGTTCATGTTTGATTCGTTTAATGTTTATCGAGCTTTAAGCAAACAAGCCTTAATGAGCTATGTTTATGAACATATTTAACAAACAATCTATTGAACAAACAAACATTAAATTTGTTCATGAACATCTTAAACAAACAATCTAACAAACATATACATATATGAAATGTCTTTTGTTCAGAAAATTAAATTTATAATAAAAGAATTTATCTATTTAAAATAAAAATATGATTAATCTATATGATATATTCTTAAATGAAGCTTACCTATTGCATTTCTTTCCATTCGAGCTTTTTATCGAATTTAATGTCGAGCTTGTTCACGAACTTCAAATGATGTTGTTCGTGAACATAAAAATGAACCGAACATATTAGTGTTTCAAGCTTGTTTATTTAAGGATCGAGTATCTAAAATGTTTTTCAAATTTGTTTGTTTAGTTAGTTAAACGATCACAAACGAGCTTTAATCGAACCGAACATCGAGTAGCTCGTCGAACGCTTGCAGCCCTACTTATGTGCTAATATACATCTTATTGTAATTTAGCTAGCTATACTTCGCACTAAAGCACAAAAAATAATCCACTTCCTTGTTGGAGATGACATATGAAAATTTTGGTTAATATTTAATGCAATCATAATAACTGTAAAATAAAATAAATATTTAATAGATAATTAAATCCATTAAGCTTATTATATATATATATATATGTGTGTGTGTGTGTGTTTTGCTATTTATTTACACAATTTTGATGGTTATTTCTTATAAATTTATATTCATCTCATTTTTTTGTTAACTTTGCAAAAAAAAAAAAAAATTGCTAATACTATGTTTTAAAATATATTTTGCAGAAATATCTCATTTCTAATGTACATCTCTGTATCATTGGGACATACATCTTTGCATCATTCCGAAGTTGAATTAAACTTATTTGCATTTATTTTCTTCTAATAAATTAGTATATCTTCTCTGTTAGTAATCTTTCATTTTTAATATGGAACACAAATAACTATAAAATTTTAAGTAAATATTTTGCTGCTACAAGTTATCACAATCAAAATTCTTAAAAAAAATCAAACTATGATTGCTACTACTATAAAAACACCTTGTGATTCGTACCAAATATAATCTGGAATCCGAAGAAAAAGAAATTATTATGTGCAGAGATCAAATATAGAGAACCTTTGGTACTTAATTTTTCATCACTACACTTTTACTATTCAAAACGGCAATTATATTAGGTTTTTCTATTCACAGAGACAAAATTGAACAATTTTGTGTCATATCTCCGCACATAATACTTTCTATGGAAGAAGATGGAAGAGTATATGAGGAAGACAGCTGTCTGAAGTGAAATTGATATCTTCAGCTATAACATGCCCGTAAGAAACTTTTGCATGTTCTTCTTCTCTTAGTTTTGTCTGTTATCAAGATTTATGATTTGTTTTTTTTTTCTTCTTCTTCTAATATTAATTTCAATTGCCATGTTTTCCTGCTGCTTGCAAGCTTTGCACAAAAACTTAATTATAGAGAAGCAGGCGGATCAGCAATGATAAGAAATAGAAATTCATTTTAGCGAGAGTATACCATTCATCATACTTGCAACAAGAGCTAAGCCAATATTGCTTTAAGCTCTCAACTTTCTACTAGTATGAGAACATCGTCATCTAATTTCTTGATCATTAGCCTTTTTTCAGACCAAATTTTCAATGTAATTTTTGGAGAACAATCTTCAAAGTAGGTATAATTAAATAAGGACAAATTTTCAAAGTAGGTATAATTAAAAATTTAATTATATAATTAAGTATCATAAAATAAAAATTTAAAGCTAGACAAATATATTCATTTAACTGGCGATTTGCTAGTCCAATCAGTAGTCTAGCCAACATACTAATAGAGTCAACTGTGATAGTAGCAAGTTGCCCGTTAAATAGGCAACTTCCTATAATAATATTATCATTTTTTAATATTTTATTTACTTTTATATGAAAAAAATTAATTATATATAAATATTAAGTTAGCTAGAAATTAAAGAAGAGCCATACATAAATAATAGAGAGCAATGTTGAAATAAAAATTCATCTATTTATGCCGCGCATAGGAATATGAAGAGAGGCCCGCTCCGGCCCCCTCCTTCGATTGAACCTACAACAGAAGCTTAGCCGAATGCATTTAGCTTTACGTACGCGCAGCCTGCATGAGCCACCCCGTCCATATCTGTAACCCGACCCGACCTTTTTCCTTCGCAAGACACCATGCGGCCCTTGCTTGCATCGCATGTGGCCCATCCTTATGCTTTTTGCGCCAGCATGTGCATCACCAGCCCGCCATATGCTTCTAATCCCACGTGCGTCCACACCGTCTCAAACCCAAATTTATAATACATATTAAAAGATATTGCATCCCAATAAGCCCAAATTTATGATCCAATTCAACCTAATTTATCATTCTAATCAATATAGTATTCATAACTTCATGCAACTTTTTAAGTACCACATCATAGAGGAGTTTAAGAGAGTTATCATGACATAGTTTAAAAGTATACACAACCTATAGCAAGTCATGTTAAGTGAGAATACTTGTATATATCATGCTTAAGGCCATCTCCATGTTTACTAAAAATATTTTGAAAATTTTAAAAGGTTTAAATATAAAATAAAAAATATATATTATTTAAAAGATAATTAATTAAATTAAATATTTTTTAAAAATGACCGGTTACACAAAACTAACATTAATTTTAGTGGTTATTCGGTTCAACTGATGCTTCAAAACGGTTTGATGCAAATCCTTTTTTTGAAATTTATTGGATCGAAAAATTGGCTGGTTCACAGTCGAATTGGTTGAACTAACCGGTTTGATCCGGTAACAATGATCATTGTCAATGTCCTTATTATTAATGGACTTTTTGCTATAATGATTCCAATGGAGTTGACTTATCATAAATTTACATCCCATCTTAAGAAAAATTATTTAAAGAATATTCAAAATATAAAGGATTGTCCATAGCACTGCACAAAGCATAAATTTTTATACAGTTGACTTATCAAACATTTATATACTGGAAACTTGAGAGAGACTACCTAACTGACAATTCTGCAATGATAATATAAATTCTCAATCTTCATTGCATGGTACAAAACCAATTTATCGTCAAAATTAAATAATTTAGGGCATACACAAAAGATTATTTCAATCAGCTCTTGACTCTATAGTTTCAAAACTGATACATTTATCATTTTTCACAATTTTGCTTTATAGGTCAAGTGAAGAATATATTCAATGCATAACAGTAAAAAATCTAAATTACATTCTGGGATTCTCCCAAAAAGATATTTCGAAGGCCTTTTAAAAAATAGGAAATAATTTTTCATCCAAATAAACACTGATTTTTGCAAAAAAAAAAAAAAAATAAACAGCAAAAAATCTTTCTTAAATAAAGGCTTAATTGTAGCAAAACAACTTCAATTACCTTTTAGAGTAATCACAGATGCATGGGCAAAAAATAAATAATAATAATATTAATAATAAACAGATGCATGGGCCAAAAAGAGAGAGAGAGAGCACTGGAAGTGGACGTTACCGAGTGTCTCTTGGAATCCCGGAAGAGATCGATCCTTTCCGCTGGCTAGTTATGGGAAAATTATTAGGTCCGGACACCAGACCTAGAAATAGGCCAGGATATCCAATTAAAATTTGACATTTGGACTGTGCTTTGACTGTGCCTTTTAATTGCGCTTTGATTGTGCTTTTTGACTGCGCTTTACCTGCACTTTAATTGTGCTTTACCTGCGCTTTTGACTCGCTTGATGTAAAATTCTGCAGACACGTGTACATTCCACATGTCAATATTTTATCAGAGTCCGGACGTACCACTATGTCCGGTGTCCGGGCCTAATAACTTTCCCTAGTTATGACACAAACAGTGAACTGTAAGTGAGCTCACGAGCTGGGAGAGGAAAGGAAGAAAGAGCTGCAATATTTTCTATAGGATTTGCAAAAAGTTATTCAAGTTAAGTGTTTATATGATTTCAGCCATTAGATGTGCTGTCAGCGGCTCAAAATGGGAGCTTTGTGAACCGGCCGGTTCATTCCAACGCGGCCACTTCGACGGCTAGTTGGTTCAACCGGCGATTCAAGCGGTTTTTAGTTGGTTCGACTAGATTGATCGTCAAATCAGTCCCAGGTTCTACCGGTCGAACTGATTGGTCCGATCATGTTTTTAAAACCTTGCTGCTGACTGGGCTAGAAATGAGCGACTTTCTAACTCAGTTTGAAGTTTTATCTTATAATACATAATTAAAATTTTAATTATACCCATTTTAAAAAATAATCCAATCAAATATCACCGTGGTGTAACTCAAACAGTCAAACATAGAAATAAACTACCTATCTGTTTAGCCCAAACATAATTTCCAAACTGCCACCGTATAGGCGTATACATCCTATAAGATTTTGTAAAACCTCCCAATCAAAAAGCCCAAAAAGATAAGAACAGCCCTTTTTATAAAACTCCAGAAACCTCAGATAATTCCATCATTAGATACGTACCCATTTGCTAATAAGCAGAAAATTTATATCTAAGCCTTAGGTTTGGGAATTTTTTTTACTGTTTTTTTATTATTATTTTTAAAAAATTACTTGAAAGTTAATTCTCAAATTTTAAAAAATTAATTTCTCTACAACAATAATTAAGAAAGTAACTTTTAAAAGTTATTGTATAAAACAGTTTCGTAGTATAATTTTTTTTAGAAACCACTAAAAAATAATGACCAAACATAAATTATGATTGCAGCATGAAAATCAAAATAATAATAAAACTATCCTAAACAAAAACCTAAGATTTCATTTTGGGTGATTTTCTTCGTGGTTTCTACAACATCTTTTTTGCACATAAATTTCTTGAACTCAAAATTTTTGTACTCAAAAGTTGTTGCCCTCAGTTTTGCGCATTTCAACTTGATTGAACATTGTCGAGGTTAATTCAATTCAAATCAGTACTGATTCAGGTTCGACTGTGTCGATTTGAGTTACATTTCATTAAATTGACTCGATCATACCCAATTGAAATCAAATCGACTTGAATTGTGTCGAATTAGACCCAATTACATTCAATTAAGCTCTATTAATTTATGTCAGCCCATTCAAACCTAATTTGAGTCAAATTAGTGCCAATTTGGTCTTAATTTTGTTAAATTAATTCAATCGGAACAAATTGAACCCAAAGCAACTCGAATTGAGTCAAATGGAGTTTGATTGAGACTCAAATCTAACCCAAATTAGCCCAATTTGTTTGAAGATGAGTCCAATTAAATTTTTAAGTAGTTTGAATTCTAAACCCTAAATCAAGAATTTAATCCATCGGCTCTGATTATGTCAAATTTTAAGTGGTTTATTTCTTTGCCAAGAATCCTGCACTTGCAACTATCTTCTGCTATGCGGTCAGATGAGGCTTCGTTCTTTGGGCGTATAGGGAAGATTTGAATATTTGGCTCTGGCCAGATCTCTGATTTGGCACATCACTCCCGATCCCTCCTCCCTCTCTCTACTTTGTATCTCTGTAGAGCACGAGCCCCTCTCCTCCGTTCCTCTCTCTGGTTCTAACCCCGAGGACGAAAAATTATTACGTCCAGTGTCCGGATTCATCTGGACGTCAATTCAGATGCGACACGTCACCAAAATACACCGGGGCCCAGTGTATTCGGGTGACATGGCCCGTCTAGATTGGGAGTCTAGACGTCTGGTGACCGGACGTAATAATTCGTCCTATTGAAGACCACTTCCCATCTTCCACTCCCTCTTTCAAACGGCAAATTATTGGGTCAGGTGACCGAACGCAGAGATAGGTTCGGATAATAATAAAATATTATTTTAAAATTAGCGCAACTAAAGCGCAACTAAAGCGCAACTAAAGCGCAACCAAAGCGCAACTAAAGCGCAACCAAAGCGCAACCAAAGCGCAACTAAAGCGCAAGTCAAAAAGCGCAACTAAAGCGCAACCAAAGCGCAACTAAAGCGCAACCAAAGCGCAACTAAAGCGCAAGTCAAAAAGCGCAACTAAAGCGCAAGATGACGCGGCAAATTTTTATTGGCTGTCCGAACTTATCTTTTGGCTCCGGTCACCTGACCCAATAATTTGCCCTTTCAAACGAAGTGACACAACCGCCTTCCCCAACCTCCCAAACCCATGCCAAATCTCAGCAGGGGCCGACCCTAGAGTCGCACATCGCCTGCTTGCGTGAAAGGCCGAACCACCCGACCCAGTCTCCTGTTCGCGTGAACAGTCGAACTCCAAACCGGCTTGTGTCTATTTGCTCACATGTTTATTCTTCCTCTTTATCATCTTCTTCTTCTCCTCATTCTTCTTCCTCTATTTCTTCCCATTCTTCTTCTTCTTCCTCTTCTTTTTTTCTTTGTTCCTTCCACTTTTACTTCACCTTCTTCTTCCTCCACTTCCCCTTCTCTTCCACTTTCACTTCTTCTTCTTCTTCTTCCATTCTCCACCCCTATTTCTTCCCATTCCTCTTCTTCTTCCTTAATTTTTCCTTCTCTTCTTGATTTTATCCCTTCCCTTCTTCTTAACTTCCTTCACAATTAATTTCAAAAGAAATCTAAACTTTTTTTTGTGACTTGAATGCTCGTCTTAAGGAGACAAAATGATTCTTTTTCACAACCACGTTCCTCTTTTGATGATGCAAACTTGGTTGAACTGTTTAATTGGCAATTTAAAAAATACTAAAACAAAATCTTTTTTTTTTTAATTTTAACTAATATCACAATTTATGAAAAATTCTAGTTAAGTGACTAACATAAGCAGAAGAAAAAAAAAAGTTGATTTTTTTTTTTTTCAAAATTTTGTAACACATAAATTAAGAGGAATTTTTTTCTTTACTAACAAAAATTAGATCTAGCCAAACAAGATTAGTAATTCAAGTGCAATTTAAAATGAAAATTAAACTAGTGTAAGAAATTTAAAATGAAAAAAATAAAAGAGCAAAAACAAAAAACAAAATAAACAAAAAAGAACATACCAAAAATTTATAGTGGTTTGATCAACCTTGATATACGCCCACTCCCAAGAGCACTCTCAGGATATTGTATTAATATTATATTGACTCTCCTTTAATTCTCACAGTAAGGCAGAGAGGCCCTTACAAATCTCTTACACCAAACCTGGTGCAGCGGAGAACCGAAAGCTATGTCACCCTTCTGATGACAGCAGTGAACCTTTGGTATCTTTCTCATCCTCCTGGTGATGGCAGAGAACCTTCAATCATTTTTCATCCTACTGGAGAATGAAGAGTACTTATGAATCTTAACCTTGAAGTTTCTCTCCCAAAAGAAACTCCATGAACTCACCAAGGTCATTGGAGGAAGCAAGGTGAAGCTTGCTTGGAGCAACCATGTGAAAACCCCTCATACTCCTCCCTCACGCACAACCTTACCTTCTCCTCCTCCAAGCCCAAGAGCTTTCTCAAGATTTCTCCCTAAGAGTTCCTTCAACAACCAAAAGTCTTTCTTGAGACAAGATTGAATTGCTTAAGTACAAGGCTTCAAAAAAGCCTAAGTTTTCAATTAAGCCGTCATTATTTATACAACACGATTAGTTTAAAATAGGGGTCCATCTAGTACGATGGAATAATGGTTCAAGCAAACTATCCAATTTATGTGTACATATTGTATAGTACGAACGAAAGTTTGTACATTACGATTCCTTCAATCTCCTTCTATTCGTATAGGACAATCACCGGGATGATTGGAAATCATCTCTATCAATCATGTAGTATGATTTACATTGTACTATAAATACAATTCAAATTACAAGGGTTCATAAAATATGATCAGCATTGTACTATAGGATCAATTTAAAAATTTAATGTTGTCATTTAATATGATATCCAGGACGATCGAATTTGATCTTTGTCAGTCATATATTATGATATATATCATACAATATAGTTTGCCAAATTTACTAAACTATGATTAGATTGACTAATCATGGTGATTAATTTAAGTAAGATATCAAATATCTTACAGTTTGATTAGTTTAAATTTTAATTTTTAAAATACTTATTTAAATTAAATCATCTAGCGGCTAGGATTTCTTGATGGAAATGAATCATACATAACCAAATAATTTTTCCAAAGGATGAGAACAAACCTTTTTCAACTATTCAAGAAAACCTCAGATAATTCCATCATTAGATTTTTTTTAACAAGAAATTTTATTCCATAAAAATGAAGATACAACCATCCAACGAAACATGAGCAAACAACAGCTAAAGAAAAAAAGCACAGTGGAGTAACCGGCTAGAAAAGAAAAGGAGAAACACTGAAGCGGGCTCAGATAGTGGCGAAATGCTGCGACCATTCAAATAATAGACAAGGGCCCTCAAAAGGGAAAGAAAGAAGCTAGAAAAACCAAATCCTGCACAAAGACTAGCAAGACACTGCTAATAATGGATACCAAAAAACCATACGATCAGGATAGCACGGCCTCATCATTTCCCATATTAAAAATCTCAGCCGCACCAAACAATCTAACGAAAAATATATGCAAATCCAAATCCAAAGAGCCAGACAACCAAGTAACCACATCATCCAAAAAGAGGAAACTCCAAAAATCTTGTTTAGATTTCCTGCTACGACGATTTCCCCCAACCAAGGTAAAATCATTTTTTACGAGAGGATCCACTTACACCTTATACGATCCTTGAACACCCCTAGAAGAGTCAGCAAAAACTGCTCGATTCCCATCCAGACTAATAGGGGAAACATTCAACCAATCCGAGTGGTCCACATAGTAATCACTAGATTTGCCTAAATGAACTTGTAAAGCAACATTATAGATTAGAGATACTAGCACATTAATACATTGAGTAGACGTAAGAACCCCAATAGGTGTAACTGACTCAGTAATAGGAACAATAGTTGTTGACCCACCTAAATCAGTGGAACCATCATCCACAACCAGATTAATACCATAACCAGATTAATACCATATTGGCCTTCAACAGCATCTACCAAAATTTTACCAAAACCACAGCCACTAGGAGACTTCTCAACAACAATAGGGGATAGAACACCATCAAGTGTACTAACACCCTTCATCACACAAGCATTACTATTAATCTGGGAGCAAACCACAAGCAGAGGAATCTCCTTCAAAACTTCCAGAGGAAGAACTAAAGCGACCACAGGTGCTAGAGCATCCATCACAATCTCAGGCTCTACGACACGAGCTACATGGTTAGGGCCATCAACAAGTTGAACTGAAATATTAACATTATCCAAAATAGAATCAACGTCCTTAGTCAATATAGTATGAGTTAAAGCTAATATGGGATGAAGAATTTTACATTCAGGTTTGGAATGCCCCAAAGACTTACAGTGGGAGCAATGACAGGGAAAATCCTCCACAACTATCAGTTGTATATACCCTACAGTTTCTGGACCTACCCACACCTTATCAGGATAAGATTTAGTAACATCCAGCTCAACCAAGACACGAGCTACCGAAGGCTTAGAGCTAGCCGATGTAGCATGATCAATCTTAAGAGGCTGATTAAACATAGATCCTAAACCATGCAAAATCTTCGGGGAAAAGAAATGGGGATGCAGGTTTGAAAAAGAAATCCAAATGGGAATAATGGGTGATTTGATTTCAATATCAAAGGATGGTGTCCACTTAAAAATCTTCATGTAACAGCTATTAACAAAGTAAGAACGGTGAGCAAAAATACGGTAGTAGTCTAGGTCATTGAGGAGTTTGATTAAAACATGCCTGTGATTTAGAAAAGTAACAGAAAATTCACAATTGAGCTTGAGGTTAAAGAAATATTTGCGAATAGCCTCAAGCGACGGTCTATGTGAAGAGAATTTACCGACTAAAGCAAACTCAAACAAACCCTCTAACGCTAAAATTTCCTCTTCGGAAATCTACAAAGATGGCAAACCTCGGAAGTAAGCAATTTTGAGATCCAGAAAGAGGGAGGAGGAAGAACCACTAGAAAGAACATAACAAAAAGACTTAGAAGAAGCTTTACCAGCCAAAAAATTGGGATGAACTAATCACTTACCCGCCATCATCACAGCGGACCTCGACACCGTGGAGCTCAGTCTAGGGCAGAACTACTTTGTGCTTCCACGAACAATGCAGTGACAGCCTTTACAAGCAGTGGACCTCACGGCTCTCACTGCAAAGGCCAGCTGGGCCATCATGAGAGCAGCACCGGGTGGGGTAGGAGGTATTGGAGA